>CM064912.1:92058059-93258059 GCA_032727855.1 Quercus ilex subsp. ballota | reverse complement strand
TCAAACTATATTAAATGTCAATGTAATCCAGAAATTAACACTTTTTACACTATTGAAATTCACACTAATTTCATAACAACAATTTGAATGCTCAATTTGGTTTCCAAGAAAATGAAACAACCTAAAAGACCTTTAAAAAAAATCATTTTTTTTTATTTACTCATTTCCCAAACAACCAAACAGAGCTAATATACATTCTTCATTGAAATGACAAATGATCATTTCCTACCTAAAACCTCAATTTTTTTTAATTTTTTTTCTCGGAAACCAAACAAGAATCACCAAAACCCAAAAAGATCCGAAATTGAAAAACGAAAAACCCTAGGTAACATCATGAAATTCCAAGATCTGAAATCGGAGAAAGAGAGAGAGAGAAGAATCTAAGAAGCAAAAACGACAACGTATTGAGTAGAGAGAGAGAGAGAGAGTACCCTTGGGACGGTGGGTCAATGGGAGCAGTACTGAGAGAGAGGAGTACGATTTGCGTTATTGATTTTGTGAAAATGAAATGGAAAAACACCGAAGCAAAATTTTGATGCTAGTGCGAAACTTAGATCTAAAAATAAAAAATAAAAACACTGGCGTAGAGTTAATATAAATTATAGTAGTAAATAGGAGTGATAGAGCTAGAGTTAGACACAATATTTATCATCTCCACCCTACTCCACCAATGGAAGAACAGTTTATATGTTATCAGATATCAGTCAATCTGACAAATTCCTATGCAAATAGGAAAATGGTTTTTTTTTTTTTTTTTTTTTTGTTGGTTCAAAAGTTTGGCATATTCCATTTTATTTTTTTACCTATTGTCGTTGTTGTTGTTGTGAGCAGAACATGTATTGGGAAAGATGCCATGTCACTTGTCCAATTATATTTTGCCATCTAATCTACCACTTCTCAAAACTGTTTTTTTCTTTTTCTTTTTCTGTTTTTGCTAGAGTTCTACAAAACTAATTATGTCATCTCTCTTTTGTTGTCATATGATTTTGTAATTTAGATAGAGAAAAATTATTATATGATCGAGTCGGTTGTAACTTAAAATGTATTGAATTTATCTTCTTCTCAATAAAGTTACAATCTTCTTATCCCAAAAAAAACTTCTTATGATTTTTTATTTTCAAAAAAGTTTGTTGTTATTAATATTAATATTTGTACTTTTTTTTAAAAAAAAAAATATTTGAACCTAAAAATTCTTGTGTTTTGTGGGTTTTTTTATTCAAATCTAACTTATATAGAAAACTAATGGGCGTCTAAACTTAATAATAAAGTCAAATGATATGGAGATGACATGATATGCTATTATATTATTTACATAAGCTCAAAAAAAGAGTTTTTTTTTTTTTTTCAAATGTGAAAAAAAAAAAAATTAATTACCGTTATCAATAATACCTCACTCTTTGGATTTAGCTTTTGTCTTATTATATTTCTACTTCTATTTTTCTTTTTCTTTTTTTTTTTCTTTTTTGGAGATATTGTCCAATTATATTTCAAGCCAACAACAGTTTATCATCTTAAAAGTTTATTTGACTTTTGTGTGTTTTTATTTTTTGTTAGTACGGATCTGTACACACAAAATGTTGTAGAACAATTTCAAATTGAAGTGAAAAAATTTTGAGAAATTAAATTAGAAAAAAAAAAATAAATGAGATTAAGAATTGAAATACCCAGAAAAACAAATTCTTCTTAAAAATATTATAAGAACTTTTTTCATTTAAATCTGACTTGGCAATTTTTAAATGTCAAATTAATTTTTTATTATTATTTTAGTAGCCATTTAAGCATCTAATGTGCCAACAGTATAGTCTAGTAGCAACGTAAGCAGTTTTCATATGGAGTTAACAGTAGGGACCAAATTGACTGCAAATTAAAAATAAGAGGAATCAAATTGATTGATACTAAAATGTAAGAACCAAATTGAATATAACTCTAAAATGTAAGGACTAAAGTGATGTTTTTGCCTTAAAAGTATAGTCCTATCTTTTACCATCCAGCTGTATTTATATGCTCTGTTATTCTATGCTTCCGTTGATTATTGGTGATAGAGTAGTTCTGACATAACATTGCTTTGAGGTTGGAAATATTTTATTTATTCAGCACTTTTTCTTTTTTTTTGAAGGTGAAATTTGTCGAAGGTTGTGTACTTGTGTTGGCAATAATCCAATAAACAATGGATAGTATGGTACTCTTCTCTGAGATGCAATATTTTAAATGTGACATGGATGGTACCTCTTACCTCTTACCCGCTTAAATTAGGCAATTTTATGGGCAGAGTTTCTTTGGAACCATTGTTGATCTAATAAGCATGATGGGTCAGTCTGTAATCTTTTTTTTTTTTTTTTTTTAAATAGGAAACACTATCATACTAATATTAAAACTGAAGAGAAACAATAACATCCTGAGCAAGAGCTTGTTCTAAGAAATAAGGAACCTCTTCAACCCAAATAGAAAAATTAGCAATGCTTAAAGCATGTCTTGCTAGTAGATGGGCTGACCTATTGCCCTTACACCCTACATAAGAGAAGTCCACAAAGCGAAAAGTGTGTGAGGCAGCCAAAGAACAATACACAAGAGCAGCAACAAATGACGAAGAAGCAGATAAATCCATCAAAGCATTTATCAAAGTTTGTGAATCACTTTCCAGAGTAAACTCTTGGATGGACAGGTCCTTTGCGAATTGAAGACCAAATTGCAACGCTTTTGCCTCAGCTTCGATGGCCCCTAGGGGGACCATGATCCGTTTACTACAAGCCCCAATTAGTGTACCTTCTACATCCCGAACCAGCACCCCAACACCCGCTACTCTTTGATCCTTAAAAAGGGCTTCGTCTACGTTTATTTTGTAACGATTAGGAGGCGAGGGGGACCAGGTCACCACTATGGAGGGCATTAAGCCCTCGGGTTGCACTGAACAAGCCTGGTACTCCTTTAGATAATCCAACGACCACTACAACAGCACCTAGCTTGATTTTTCACTCCTCCAGTTCTGCATTCATTCCTATTCGTCCACAGGGCCCAAGCGATCATAAAAACCTTCTCAACCTAATTTTGTTCCCACTACTCCTCCATTATTACAAACCATAAAACATCCATAAAAGAGTTGAAACGTAAACTATCAATGTTCCAAAACAACTTTGAACTACCCCAAACTTCACGGGCTCTAGAGCAACCCCAAAATAAATGGCCAGACGACTCGGCATCCCTCTGACATTCTTCACAGCAGTAATCACTTAGGACTTTGCAACGAACCAGGTTTGCCTTCATAGGCAAAATGTCTCTACAAGCCCTCCAAGTGAAATGGCAGACTTTATGAGGGACATTACACCTCCAAAGAAGCTTCCAAAATCTCCTCAGGTGATAACCATCAGACAAATCCCCTGTAGCAGCTCTCAGGCCCATTTCCCTAGCTATCTTGTTGGCACTCCTAACACTGAAGAGGCCATTCATAGTTGGAGCCCATACTTGCTTATTTGCAGGAAGACTAGCACTTAAAGCAATACCACAAATAACGTCAGCTTCATGAGGGAAGAAAACTTGTCAAACCAACTCACACTTCCATAAATCGTTCTCCCGATCTATAAGTGTCTCAACCCGAGCATCCTGAGGGATGATGGAAATTGGGGAAGCTACTTTATATGTAGAAGGGGAGGGTAACCATTTGTCCATCCAGACCCGAGCGCTGCGCCCATTGCCCACCTGCCATCTACTTCCTTCCTTCACCACTGCCTGGGCTGCCATAAGACTCCTCCATGCATAGGACGGATTATTCCCCAAGCTAGTTGTATTGAAGTCACTAGTTGGGAAATATTTCGCCTTAAAAACCCGAAACAACAAAGAATCAACCCCAGTTCGTAACCTTTACCTTGTTTGGCCAACATAGCCAAATTAAACTCTTTTAATTGCTTAAACCCCATGCCCCCACAAGCCTTAGGAGCGCATAATTTTCCCCAACTCATCCATACCATTTTTCACTCATCTTTACGTTGTCCCCACCAAAAGTTCCGGATTAAGCTCGTCATCTCCTCACATAGGGAATCGGGGATTTTAAAGCAACTCATTGTATAAGTTGGTATTGCTTAGGCTACAGCTTTAATTAAAACCTCCTTCCCTGCCTTAGATAAAAGCTTCTCCTTCCACCTTGCTAGTTTCTTCGCCAATTTTTCTTTGACTTCTTTAAAAGTATTTTTCTTATTCCCCCCTACTAAGATCTCTTTTGCTGTATTGCAACTAAAGAAAAGAGAAGTTCTGGTCTGATCAAGTTGTTGACCCGATGCTTGCTCATAAACTTTGAGAACCTTCTGCAAAGAATCACAATCTCTTAAAGTGGCCTTACAGAAGATTAGGCTGTCGTCTGCGAAAAATAAATGAGACAAACATGGACCCCCTTTACACACCGGAATGCCCTCCATATGACCCTCAGCCACGGCTTTTTTTATTAAGGCAGAAAGGCCTTCAGCACAAATCAGGAATAAATATGGGGAAAGAGGATCACCTTGGCGTAGTCCCTGGGAGGGAATAATCAGCCCACTAGGTTTACTATTAATCTGGATAGCATAAGTGACTACAAAAACACATTGCATCATTAAACCTCGCCATCTTGGGTGGAAACCCAGCTTTTCCATAATTTTATCCAGACAAACCCACTCTACTCTATCATAGGCTTTACTTATATCCAATTTGAGTGTCATCTCCCCAATAGCCCCTATCTTTCTTATATTAATATGGTGCATAGTCTCAAAAGCCACCAAAACATTATCAGTGAGACAAAGGCACTTTGAGTGTCACTAATGATAGAAGGGAGCATTTTTTTAAGCCTATTAGCAAGAGTTTTAGAGGCAAGTCTATAAATGACGTTACACAAACTAATAGGCCTATACTCAGTTACTCTCTTAGGAGACTTAGTTTTAGGAACCAAAACAATGTGGGTTTCATTAAATTTAGGCGAAGTAATGCCATAATTTAGGAAATCCAAAATTGTTTTTGTAACTAAGCTTCCCACAATAGGCCAAAAATTTTGGAAAAAGATGGGAGGCATACCGTCAGGACCAAGAGCTTTCAATGGATACATCTATTTAAGCACTTTATGCACCTCACCCGCATGAAATTCCTTAATCAAGCTTGAGTTCATAGTTTGTGTCACTTTAGGCTGAACGGCCTCCAAAATTTCTGTGAAGTTCAAAGGGCATGAAGAGGTAAATAGCTCGAAGTATAAATCAAAGAAAGCCTTTTCAATGTCACCATGTTCAACCTACCACACTTCATTTGAATCAAAAACCCCTTCTATCAAATTTTTCTGAAACCGAGCAGAGGCTTTTGCATGGAAGAACCGTGTGTTGTGATCTCCATCCCCAAACCAATTCAATCTCGACATTTGTTTCCACATGGCGTCCTCCCAGTCTAACCAACAGTTCAGTTCAACCCTTGTCTCTCTCATTTCCTTAATTACCTCCGGAGAGGTCGGCTGAACCTCCAAGTACTCCAAGCTTTTTTGAAGCTGTGTAATCTTATTTCCCACACATTTTACCCAGTCCACATCTAATTTTGTTTCCAATAAAAACACTATCATGGGATCTTCTAACCTAATAACCTTCTTCAAGGCATTAACTGTTTGAGGGTTCCCAAGCCCTCGACAGTTCCAGCTTAACAGACTCATTGGACCCGGCGGGGTTGCTCCGCAACCTCCGCCGATCTCAAATGTGTAGCTAACAGTACACTAAGTCTCTTTGTTTCCTCATCCACTTTCTGCTTTTTTTCATACTCAGCCCCCCACTGTAATGATTTCTCACTTTCCATGATTTTTCTCTTTGGGCCAATGCCTTCCAATTTATCCAAGGTCATCAACTCACCATTGGGCCTATTTGGAAGCCTAGTCCAAGAGCCCTTTTTTTGAACTATGCCCAGATCCATCTCCCCAAGCTGTCCCAACTCACTAAGCCCCTGCTTTGTGGACTTTCCTTTCCCTGCTATTGCTGTTTTCTTCTTGTCCGAGGCTTCAGTCCATCCCACCGAGAAGCCCGCCCCTTTCTTATAAACCTGTGACCTGTCAGAAGCCAAACCAATTACTCGCTTTTCTTTTTCCTTGATTCCCTCCATAGAATCATGTGACTAGCCCCCCCCCCCCCCCCAACTATGTTAGAAGATCGACCTTATATCTCATGGATAATCTCAGCTACCAAGGGATTTGAAGTAGGGGCATTATCCTCCAGTTCTTTATCTAACTCCCCAATAACCACCTCGAAATCTACTGGTTGTTGGGTGTTCTTTGAAAGTCCCACTATCACGTCTTGATCATCGTTTGTAGGAGAAACATCAGTACTTTCCATAGGCGGTGCCCCTATCGCTGGTTCCATCACCGGTACAGGATCACTGCTCTCCCCATCAGTAATCAACAAGGCTGATAGATTAGGAGGATCATTTGTTTGTCTATCTAAAGCATTCCCCGGTGACTGAGAACGTTGTCTCCTCCCTTGCCAATCATCAAAACCCTTAACCTCTAGGACATGGCGCTTAAACATACTAAAGACCGAAGCTTTAATCCATTGCCCATATTGTTGTCGTTCCAATGGAGGGTACCCTTGCTTTTTAGCCATATCTCACAATCTTTATCATCATGCGATAGCAACCCACACCAAAAGTAGAGATTTGGTAAACTTTTGTACTGGAATGATACCCAACCTTCCATATTGTCATCGAAAGCTACTTTCCTACCTCTGCATAATGGCCTAGAGATGTCTACTGCTACTCTAACTCTTATGAAAGTACCTCCCTTGATCTCTGAGAAGTCTTAAGGAATAGAAACATGTCCAATAGACTTTCCAATCTCGATAGCTGTCTCCGGAGTCATGTACTTAAACGGAATATCATGAATCTGGATCCAAAAGTTACACTGACGAAACTCAATCTCTTTAATCGGTGATCTCCCATCAAACCTTTGAATGACTACCAAATGTCTATCATATGACCATGGCTCCCCCAGTAATACTCTTTCCCCATCCGTCTCTAGGTCAAAAGTGAATAAGAGAATATTGTTCCCTGTGTTTGTTATATGGAAACTCTCCTTAGTATGCCAGAGAGGCCGAAAAGTTCGGCCTATTGCCTCCATGTTCAAAGCCCTTCTTGTAAAAAATTTTGCAGCAAGCACACAATCTGCAGCACGTTTTGCCTTGGACAGCACAACCTTTTTACCTTCCCACGCAAAGAGTGAAAGGTTGTCACGTCTGCGAGTAAGGTCCTCCATATCAAATCCAAACCACTGTTTCCCCACCCCACGAAAGAAAAAACCCTAGCCCTACTAGTAACAGAATTACTATAGGGAAAACCCACTTCTTTCTCAAGGAGAAAGGAAACGACAATACTATAGCCCAGAGGTTTAGGGGCGGAAAAACCCTAGTGCTCTAGACCGAGAACTATGAGTCAAAACAAAATGTAATAAAAGATCATTCTAAAAAAAAAAAAAATCATTCTCGGTCAGTCTGTAATCTAACTTCTATTTTTTAGATAAAATTTGTAATCTAACTTGACTCTCCTCATTGGTTTCCCTCAAATATATAGATTTGTGTTGCTTTGCGGCAGACTCCTTTGGACACCTGGGTCAGTTTTGTGATCAATCTCAATCATATCATATGTATATTTTGAATACTTCTAGAAACAAATATGGACAAATTATGAATTTTATATACATTACATAGCATATATATCCCATTATAAGTGGTGATATGAACCACATGTTCTTCCTCCAAAAGTTATCTGTTGTTGTGTCCTTCACTAGATACAAATATTTTAAAAGATAAGATATTACAGAAAGAACTTTTAAATAAAATTTTCAAAACAATAATGATTAAGTGAATTTTTTTAAGAACTGAAGGGGTTAATTAAGATATTTGGATTGAACTCTCTAAGTTCTCATTCGAGTCATCAAAAACTATCAAAATATTGCTCACTCTCATTTTGTGTGTGTTTTTTTAACTCTTAAAAACTTACACTTTTTTTTTTTTTGGAGAGATTTTCAACCTATGGTGTCCACTCCTGATAATAGCTCTTTATTATCAGACCAAAACACCAATCAATTTTTGGTATAGGTGGGGATTGAACCTTAGATCTCTTATACAACCATTAGAGACTTTACCAGTTGAGCTAACTGGAACTCACCTTAAAAAGTTACACTTAAAATAACTCTTAAAAAGTTATTTATTTTTTATACCATAGATTTATAAAAGACCTAACGATTAAAAAAACATTATTAAATATTATTACTTTCCATCTTATTGCCTAATTAATACTAATATTTTTTTCTCTCTCCTTATTTAATTGGTTTCCACTTGACTAAAGCCCACACCACCATTTTCAATAACCACCATTTCAGCAAAGAAGAACACCAAAAAATTTTAATGAATTTTTATTTTAGGGTAAATTCCACTAAACCCCCCCTGAGGTTTGGACTAATACCAACTAGGTTCAAAACTTTTAAAAAATGACCAACTTGATCCTTAAAAGACAAATTTTTCCCTGACTAGCCCACAGTGCTGGCTCAATGGGTGAGCTAAATAAGCAACCGCCTAAGGCCCCCAATGAAATAAGGCCCCTAAATTTTTACCAATAGAGATATTCTTATATCAATGGAAGTATTAATTAAGCCCTAAATATTTGATTTTTATCAAAGAAAAACTCGTTAAAGAAAAATGTTTTCATTAGATGGGTCAATCATTTAATCTCTCACACATAGTGTTAAAAGAACTCATTAATCATACACTAGTAAATAAATTTTTACTCAAATTTTATTTAGAGATATCAAATATATAACTTTATTAAAATTTTCAATCATAAGTATTTGGTTACTTCATTCAATAAATAGTGTTTATTTTAGTTGTATAGTCATTGAGTAATGTGATGGGTTCGTTTTAATTTGTAATATTTTTCTAAAAAAATTGGTTTTAAATTGAAAAAAAAAACCCAAAAGTTAAATAAATATTCTATTAATATTCAAAATATAAGAATAGACACCACTTAAAGTAGTCGCCTTAGGCCTCACAATACTTTGAGCCGGCCCTACTAGCCCAAACCCTTCTCCTCTCTCTCAGACCTCTAGCTCCCTCTCTCTCTCACCCACACCCAAAACGGCTCCCTCTCTCTCACCCATACCCACGGTAGCTGAAGACTCCCTCTTTCATGGCCAAAACCCATTTTTTCCACTACCATCTTCCACTCTCTTCTCAAATCAATGTCATGGAGACATTTGGCTAGGGATTTTCAAGCTTCACATAACCACCACTGCTATTGTTCTATGCCAATAGCTCTGATCTGGTGCCAAACGTGTTTGGGTCTTCGTTTCTGGGTTTAGATCTCTATTTTTGGGTTGGGTCTTTCTCTATGTTTGGGTTTGTGTGTTAAACGTCAAGGGAACATTTGACAAAGACCCACGAGCTCCGCCACCACTAGTGGCTGTCGATCTCTATCCTCTTTCTCTGTTCTATTTTTTTTTTTTCTCTCTTTTGGTTTGGTTCTTTATTGGTTTGGGTCTTGTTCAATTTATGGATTAGGTTTTCCTATGTGGTATAAGGATTTGGTGATTTTTTATTTGGGTTTGAAAGGGGGTTTAGGTATGGTCATTTGCAGATTTGTGGGTATTTTTGATTTAGGGTTTGTCTCAGAATGGCTCTAATATGATGACTTTGTTAGCGTGTGCATATGAATTTGTATATGATTGGTAATCTAGGATGATTTTTGGGGGTTTCAGGTTTTGGAATTTGTATGGCTATGTGTGTATGTTTGTGTTCTACGAGATGGTGTATTTGTGTAGTATGATTTGTGCTCAAATCCATGCTCATGTTAGTGTAATCTAGGGTTGTCGACCGGAACTCGTTCCTGACCAACTCGAGGCAAACCGTCTAATCTGTACCCGAAACCAGCCGACCCAACATTGGTGACAGTCGACAGCGGGTCTCAACCTCTAGAAACTGAGACCGGCTGGTCGGTTGACGGGTTTGATCTTCAAAATCCGATTCCAACCAAACCAACTGCCTATATATCAGAAACACTCACCGATTTTCTCAGGTATGAGGATTTCCAATCATTTCTCGACAGATCTGTTGAGATCTGGCGAGATCTCAATGAGATCTCAATAGATCTATTGAGATCCGGCGAGATCTCGTTGAGATCTCGACAGATTCATTGAGATCCAGTGAGATCTCTTCGAGATCTTTTCAAGATTTGGTGAGTACCTTTAGAAATCTTGCTCAATCTGGCCATGTTTCGGCCAGATCTAGCAGATTTCGGCCAGTTCCGGCCTAATTTCGGCATTTTTCGTCTTCCTCGAGTCCAACCAACCATCGTCCAACACCAACCGATATCCAAGTCACCCAAACCGACTCATCTTACGATTGGCGATGGGTCTAGATGTTGGAGACCTGACGTGGTCTAGTCGGTTCCGAGTTAGGCACAAACCCGACTTGGACCGACTCGTGGACTGGCCTAGTGTAATCACAGTGAATGGAAGAGAGGGTCTAAGATGAGAAAGAGAATACTAAGCACTAAACAATAGGTTCCTAGGGGATGACACCTATTTGAGCTTTAGAACTCAAAACACTTCATATATGGAGAATCGGACAAACTGCTAAGCCAATAATAACGTGGGCCCTTTTGGATGGAAATGGGTTGAAACCCACCCCCCCCCCCCCCCCCCCACACACACACACACAATATAAGGGCATTCATAGTGATGTTCTTAATATTTATTTAGCAATTGAGCTAAGGTAAACTGTCATCTATGACAGTCTACTATAGTTCAAAGTTATAAATAAATATTAATATTATATTCATGTTTCCAATTTTTTAATTGAAAAGTATGTTCTCTCTCACTATTTTATCTTTCTTCACTAATAGTCTCCTTCTTCCTTTCCTATTTTCTTTCTTCCTCAACTCGACTTCCTGCTTTCTTATTAAATCTCACTCTTGCCCTCTCACTCTATCCACACCCTAAGGGCATTGATTTAGGAAATTTTTTTAGAAATTTTTTTTGGGAAAATAAAAAAGTAATTAATTTTTTTGATGGATTTTTATATTTTCCATGAAAGTGATGTAAAATTTTTTTCTTATAATAGCTTATTAACAATTGCCCAAAGGGCACCCATTAACATGACCTATATAATATGGAGGCTTTGAGGTTCAAGTAATTGTAGAATGAGGATAATTTTCATATACTTTTTTTCTTTTGGTCCTTTTGGATTATTTTTTTTGGATGTTATAAAAATTTGATTTGGAGAATAATGGTCAATTTCTAGCATACTTTTGATCATTATAATGTATACTAGCCTCTGAGCAGACACGTGAGTGCTTACTCAGAGGCTCTTTTATTTTTTTTGGATAAAAGTTAATAATTTGCATAAATTATAATTTGGGATTAATATATTTCTAATCACAAAAAAAAAAAAAAAAAAAAAAAAACTAGGGTTGTGATGAGTGTTAAGCATTTGTGGTGAAATAATTTTATGTGATGTGAGTAGTTGCTCAAAGGCTAGTGTTTTTTTAATTTTATGTGATGTGAGTAGTTTTTTTAAAAAAAAATTTATGGAATTTTTTTTTTTTTTTTTTATTGGAACCTTTGGTGGTTTTTTTTTTAATTTTTTTATAGGAGCCGTGGGTGGGTAGCCTTTCTTTCTTATTTTTGATTAGAAATGTGGGGTAGTGGGGTTGGAAAGTGGGAAGTGTGAGGGTAGTGGGAAAATTTTAGTTGATTTACCATCTTAACCTTATTTCTCTTTTTAAGGAATAAGAATAGATTAATTAAATTATGGGTATTTTTGACAGTAAAAAAAGTAATAACTAACTTTCTGAATCCTCTTAATATATACAGATAATAATTATTATTTTTAGAATATATATAATAATGATAATTGTTTTAAAAATGTATTTTCAATGAAAGATAAAACTCATAGCCTTAATCCATGTAATCCCGAATTTCAGGCTCCAAAAACCTTCATACTTTTCCAACCGAATTAAAACTTTTCTAAAATGGTTAGTTAACAAATGCTCAAAATCTTCTCAAAAAAAAAAAAAAAAAGCTCAAAAGGCACCTACTAACGGTATCCTAAATTAAATGACACTTTGCATTATTCCTTAAATGATATTATCTCCTTAAAATTTTTCCAAAAAGTGTGGCCTATATACCATTACCTTATTAAATTAGCATTTTATAATTACCCTAGAAAATGAAAAGTCTATCATAAATATTACACACACACACACATATATATATGTTATACATAAAACCAAAGTTAAGAGAAAATTCAATTAGATTCTAAATTTGATTCCAATTGTTATTTAATTTTATGCCACAAGCCCACATGTTTTATCTAATTTTTTTTTTTTTTAATTTGTTCTAGTTGAATTAATGTTGTGCAAAAGATGACTCGAAAACCCAATCATTAAAAAAAAAAAAAAAACCAATAAAAAAAAGAATAAAGAATAAACTCATATGTATATGAGTATATCAAAAAAAAAAAAAAAAAAAAAGAGTAAAACCCATGCATATATCTATGGCTTAAAAAATGTGTAACTCTTACAATACTATATATAATTTGAACTCATACATATGTGTAATTGTGATTGTTTTTAATTGAACAGATTATATGTACGGGTTATACACTAGTTTATTTTAAAGTTTTAGAGCTTAATGGAAAATCTAATCTAATGTCTAATACTTCTTCTTCTTTTTTCTTTTTTGTTGAGAAACAACTAATAATCTAATATCTAACAACTAATAATCTAATATCTAATACTATATATAGTTATTTTCTATTAAAAAATTACTATATATAGTTACATAAGCTTAACATGAAGACAGACTGACTGTTCTATTTTTCAGTCCAATATCATCAATTTCTCCCATCTTCTTCCAAAATGAACCATGGTCCAAAAACTGATGAGAAAGAAGAGTGTGAGTCTGATCCAAAATAACTTTAACGAATTCAAAGAGATCTTGTCGACCTAGACTCCAGAAGAAAGGGCAGTTGGCCCATGGATGTCTACGAACATGAAGGGTTTTGGTTAACTCAATTTTTTATAGAAGGAATTTTGACAGCGCAAGGTCACTTCAGGCCTTAATCCAACCACTTGAGTTATGCCATTATGACACGATCTCGTTTCAATGAGTCTACAAGCCAATTACACATCACACTTGCACATGATTTGGTGCCCTACTTGGAGATCCTACTTAGCTAAAACTCACTAATGTTGAATCTCGATGTTCCACTTGTGGCTACACACATTCGCCACACTTTATTACCAAAATCCATTATAAATTCTAATTGTAAAATTATTTACACACACACAGATATATATGTAGGGATCCAAATGATGTATTTGTGTCTTCATGGCACTTTGTTTGCAATATGAGTCCTAAGGCCGTGGATGCCTCTGCTAGAGAAGATCGATCTTTCATTTCAAGGATGAATTTGAGCTCTTTTTTTATGGAATATATCCTTACGGACCATATTGGGATCATGTATTGGGGTACTGGAGAGCAAATTTGGAAGTAAGGAAAATTGCTCAAATCATTGGTTACCCTTTCTCTTCGGAGGATGAAAATAAAGATGTGGTGCACAACATAATAAACCTGTATAGTTTTGAAAACTTGTCTGGTTTTAATGTGAATAAAAGTGGAATCACGCATTTTAGAGGGCCGCCTTTCAAAAACAACACATTTTTTAGGAAAAGTAAAATTGGAGATTGGAAGAACCATCTTACACCTAAAATGGCAATGCTGCTTAATAAAATTACTGAGCACAAGCTAAACAGTTCTGGCTCAGTATTGCATGTCTCATCTAATGCATGAGAGATGATCTACTAATGTAGGACAAAATATATATGTTGATTTTTCATATTTTTCTTAAATCTTCGTAATTTTAGGTGACAGGATTTTATTTCCTTGATTTTAGGTTGCAAGCTCAAATTAGTGTGAAAACAATAAAGTTTGTTCAGAGCCCAATTTTAAAATTACGGCTAGATTGCTTTTACTCTAATCTAACAAAGTGCGAACAAGAGCAAATATGCGCAATATACCATTAACACTCCTCTAAGCCATATCCAACCACAATGAACAATAAATGAAAATCTTAAAGAGTATGGAAGAAGGGTGCAAACATAAGATAGCACCAAGACGTGTTATCGAAGAGGAAACCGAAGAACTAGGGGAAAAACCTCTCCGCGACCCTCCAAGTAGAAATCGATCAACTAGTAAATAAAGTTGGAGTACACAAATAACAAAAGATCCTCCAAGCCTAGTCTGTCCCATGTACTTGATCCCTTCAAACTCCTACTACCAACAGACTTCTCGGAGTCTTGTCTTCACTAGCTTTCAAGATCCTGCAATTTAGGCTAATTGCATTCGCCACTTAATGGCTCTCTCCAATGCTTCCCAACAGCACCAAAACTTAACTCAACATTCATATTGGGTGTGGTAAGTGTTTGAGCTAAGAAACTCTCTAGGATGTAGAGATGAATAGGTAGGAGTAGAGAAAAACCAAAAGGAAATGTGTAGATGATTGTGGGTATAACAATCTCTAACTCTCAAGTGTTTTTGCTAGAGTTTTCTCCCTGAAAAGCACTTCTTACATTTCGTGGATAATGAGGGTATTTATAGTATGGATAAAGAATTTGGTAAAGCACTTTTTCTTTTTGCCAAATAAAGAGTTTCGCGAGTATCTTGCAAGATAGCCTTTCTCACGAAGTACTTGCGAATTTGACAGTCTGGCATGACTCTTCAGCTTCTAGTCATGTGCTTCACATGTGGCCTTTCGCAGGTTACACTTCTCGCGAGCTAGTTGCAAACTACACTAAGCCACTTTGAAGCTTGATTCTTTACCAATCTCACACACTCATCCCTTACAAATAAACCCACATAAATACAGGGGAATGATTGAAGAAAATACAATCAAATCTGACACGAAATTAAAGCCAACAAAGGCTAGTTGGAAATCACAATTTTACAATCTCCCCCTTTGGCTATTCCGTGACAAAGTCCATAAACAGACTCTAGACTTTAACATGAGTTTGGGAACATAGGCAAAACCCACTCACACCTAAATCTAAAAGCTCTGAAGCATTTGAACATATGCACCTGTATCTCGAAACACTTGCATATAGCAAATAAACTTCATTAAGCACGAGACAAGTAGAACACTAGGCATGTATAGAGAACAAGTAAAATGCGATCAAGATAAACACAAGATATGAGAACATATAACATAACTTGATCATATAGGAACAGTCATTAAAAAATAACCACAATGAACATTTAACAAGTAAATGATCATCCAGACACGCAATATAATTAAGAGCAATGCAAAAAATTAATTGCATGTCCAACAAACCACATGATGCATTAAGGAAACTAAAACGAGAAGTAATAGATAACTAAAAGTATCAAGAAATGGCTATAAAAACCAAGGAACACAAAGTATTAAAGAAAAACTACGTTTTAAACTAAAGTACTAAAAGCTTTAAAGAAAACACTGTAAATAAAACAAAAACTGTAAAAGCATAATCCACCAAAAATAAACCAATGGTTTTACTACTCCCCCTTAGGCTGTACTCCCCCTCAAGCTAATCTACTCCCCCTTTTTGACCGGAAAGGCCAAAGGTCCTAGAAAGCATCAGACTCTGAGTCTGATTTTTCCAAGTCTTGAATTTGAGAAGACAGGGCAGCGATTTGGCCTTGAAGGTATGTAAACTGCCTCGTGGAGTAGTCAATGTGTGCAATCAGCATGGCATGCATCTGTTCTACCCTTCCAAGTATCAAATCAAGGCAGTCGGGTGCTCTAGCTTATGCTTGAGAAGAAGGCTGTGGAGTATCCTCTAGTCCATAAGTGAATCGATCAATCTCTTCTTCGGTGTTGCCACCTTTATCTGCAGCTTCATCTCTTGGAATTTGTGCTGCACCGGCTTCTAGACCAGGAATGTGAGCTTTACTTCGGTTCATAGTGTGTTCACTGATTGACTCTTCCCTTTACATAACCGGGAGTCCACTTTGAATCTTCCCCATTGCCTTTGATATTAGAGATGTGGCAAGGCTTGGAAATGGTAGAGTCATCCTTGACTTTCTCTTCTAAATGCACTTGACAAAGAGGTGGTAGATGTGACCACAGATATCAATCTCTTTGTGAGTGAAGAGATCTAGGAGGAAAATGGTCCTTGGCCCTAACAAGGTTGTCAAATTCTTCACTGGATAGAGGTTGAAGATAATGATATAAGCCAAAGCCCTCATCTTAAGAGAGAAATTAATTGAGTGCAAGGTCATCTTTTTGAGCTAACCTCTTAGAACTTGCACAAGAGGCTTAAGCTTGTCTTTCCTCTCATCATAGTGTTGAAAGGTATCCAAAGTCATCGGTCAGATCTCTAATAGCTCTTGGATTGACTCTCAGAGGCAGTAAACTCTTTCCCCCTAACCAATAGCTGATGTGGTCATCTTCCACAAATGCATTTGCGAAGAATTCCTTAATGATGCACTCATACACATCACCCGAGGGATTCAACAATTTGGTCCATGTCCTCTCCTTGTTTACTTTCGGAATGAATGTGTTCTCCAAGGATTTAGTGTCCACACCCCTTTCCATGATGATCGAAGCATTCTTGTAGTGATCGATGTAGGCATTGTTAGCATTATCGTTTCTGAATGAATAGGGAGAGTGACGAGGATGCTTTGCTGATTTCTTTGCAAATGACTTACAAGGAGACATCTACAAAAATGAACAAACACACAAACCATACACAAATATGGTAACAAACTTGATTAGATACAAGTTACTCCATAGACAAGAATAACAAAAAAAAAAAAAAGTCCTAAAATGGAAATAGACAAGCAAAACATATACACAAGAACATGTTATAGGTGCTAAAAGGTCTCAAAGACTTAACTAGCATGAGTGAATGCAAAACATGTCAAGTGTTAGAGTGTGTGCATCAAGGGTGCATCTAGTGTGCATGTGAGATGCATGAGCAATGCATGAACAAACACTCGTGGGGCAAAGTGTGTAAAACATACAAAAATGATCAAAACATGATAAACATGCATAATCATAGTAATCCCCAAAAATTGTACTCGTTAGAGTCTAAAAGAATGAAAAAAATATCATATAGGCATTTTATCAAACCCTTAGAGTGCACACACTACACTTATATGTGAAACAATGCATGAACACAAGAAAAACTTGCCTAAATACATGTTAAAATGCCACTAGGGGCCAACATAAACACAAACAAACATAATGGGACACAGCCCAAGCAAGAAAAAGTTAAAAAGATTCAACACAAATTGAATTTTCCCAACCCCATTCAAAATAACCCCTACCCTAGAATTTTAAGAATCTAAGACTTAATCTAAGGAATTAAAGGACAAAAGTCATTAAAACATACCTTAGAGAAGAATTAGAGATGAAATCCAAGGAGCTTTGGTTAAGATTTGCATGAAAGTGGTGTTTTGGGTTGAGAGAGGTACGAAGGAGGCAAAAATAAACTTTTGAAAAACTGCCACTATGTACCCCTTTAAAAACTGAAAATCTACTCATTTCGCGGAATAGCTACTAGCAAAGTTCTTGCGAGGTACTCGCGAAATGCCTTAAATGTAGAAGGCAAGTTTTGTGGAAGCTATTTCTCATGACACACTCGTGAGGGAGTCGCGAAACTCTCTGTGTAAAATTTTGGAAGAAATGAAAATTTGACAGAAAATTCAAGACTTTCCTCACCACTTAGGCATCTTCAATCTTCTCTCCGAGATTGAACTTGGCAATAACAATCTCATTGAGTCTCCCATAAAATGAATCAAATGACTCATCGTCACTCATTTTCACTTTCTCAAATCGAGTTGTGAGCATTTAAAGCTTGGTGTCCTTGACCTTCTTGGCTCCTTCGTAGGTGGTCTCAAAAATGGTCCATGCCTCTTTGGCAGTCTTCACATGAGATATCCTGCGGAATTCATTAGTAGAAACACCACACAAAATAGCATTAATAGCTTTGCTATTGGCGTTTGCCAAAGCAAGTGCAGCCTTATCCTATTTAGCTTTGGGTGTTGTGGGTCTCACCCAACCATTCTTAACGGAATTCCAAATGGTCTCATCAATAGCACATAGAAAAAGCACACATATGTACTTTCCAAAAAACATAGTTACTCCCATCAAAGTAAGGAGGTGAGGTGAGGGATTGAGATCTATCCATCTCAAACGAGGTCTAGGATCACACAAGAATAATGAAATCCAAAAAGTGTACCCGCTCTATTACATAGTTATTCCTTGATTACTATTACTTCCTGCCATATCACTTTGTCATTCTTGCTATAATGACTCAATCCTGCTGGACCTCTTTGGGCCTGCCGTTTATTTTTCCCTAGTGGCTTACTATGGCCATTAGTTTTCCATTGCATCACTTGCGAGCTCCTGTGTCCCGTTTGTTTTTTCTTAGGCATCCTTGGCCCGTTTGCTCTCTTTGGGCTTCCTTGGCCATTTTACTAGCTCTGCATTCTCATGGGCTTTTACTAACTTCATTAGGCTTCCCCGGCCCAATTACCTTATTTTCATCCTTGAAGCTCATGGGCTTGCCATCAACCCCTTACTTTCTTTATTTGCATTATTTCGGGTCTACAGTGGCCCATTCTCACTTTTTCATATCATATGTTGCCCATAGGTCTGCTATTTCTTTCTTTCCGGGCTTCTTTAAGCCCATTTACCTCCTCAAGGCCCATTTGTTTATTTCATGGGCTTGTGATCCATTATTCCTGCCACTTAGGCTTAATGGTTTTGCTTTCTGTTTGCCAACCCTTTGCTGCTCGTGTTGCTAGGTTGGGCTTTCTTCTTTCTACTTGGATTCCCAAAAATGACCCTCAACACCATCCACAACAAGACCAACTCCTCCCTTTTAAATTCATAATCATTTGGAAATATGTATCAATAAGTAAAGCAATGCTTCAAATGTGATGGGAGGTAGTGGTAGCTCAATCTTAGAGCCGAAAGGATGCTATTTTTTTCTTCTGGTAAATTCCATATATCACTCTTCAAAATCATTGTCCACTCCTTTGGATCTTGCTCACAGTGCAGCAAACCGCCAAGTGTTTTTGCAACTAATGGTAAGCCTTTACATTTTTGGACAATTTGTTTACCAATATCCTCTAGAATTGGAAATTCACTGGCCTTTCCATTTATAAACGCATGTTTTTCAAATAATGACCAACATTCTTCATTTGATAATTGCTTTAGGGGAAAAGCTGCAACAGTGTGTACATTTGATGCAACTTTTTCACTATGTGTAGTGACAATGACCTTAATCTCCTTTGCCCCACATCTAAAAACTTTAAGCAGCTCAACAGAATCATTATAGCTCTCATTCCAAACATCATCTAAAACAAGGAAAATTTTCTGATCCATGAATTTCTCTTTCATTTTATTTTGTAGCAAATTTATGTCTTGAATGTTACAAGCAGATGAAGTGACCTGCTCAAAAATAGCTTTTACTATCTTAAAACTATCAAAATTTTCTGAAACGCAAACCCAGGCTTTGAGGTCAAAATACTCCTCTACTCTTTTGTCATTATATGCAAGTCTAGAGTTGTTTTACCAATCCCACCCATACCCACAATGGGAACAACACATATGCCATTAACAACTGCATCATCTAATTCAAACTTCTGAAATATCACCTTCATATCATTGTCTCTACCAAACACACCATATTCTTCAGGGAGAAAATTTGTCAATAGTCGTGATGGAACTCCACCAGCAAACTTTTCCAGGCCGAGGTCATCCTTTTCTTTTGTGAGTGATTCTAATTCGTTTAGAATCGTTTCCAGTTCAGATTTAATCGTTGTGTTAAACGAAACAGAAGTAGGGATCAAGCTACTTACCTTGCATCGCAATGCTTTATAGACAATCTCATCCTGGATTTCATCCGCAACATAAACATGTTTGAGCTCGTCCAGCCATTCTCTTACAGATGGGTTTGTATATTGCTTCTCCTCCTCCTCCGCATCAACAAGCACCACATTAGCAGACCTCAGCAACTTGTTCAACTTTTTTAGCGATCCATCAATATTGATGTCTTTCCTTCCCTTGAGAAAGTCTAGGAAATCACGAGAAGCCAGCCTGTCAAACGCCACCTGAAGGAATGCGGAGAGAAATGCTCCACCCACTAAAGCCCCGGCCATGCTTTCTTCTTTGCCAAAGATGTGAGTGGTGAAAAACCAAAGGCAAGAGAACGCAAACAGGAGAACCAAGAGAGAGAGAGAGAGAGAGAGATATGATCTGTGAAAGTGTTTCTTGTTTTGCAGAAACTCTGAAAATACTTCCTCTTTTGCTTTTAAGGTGTGTAGCAAAAAGATCATATAACACTAATGTCAACCATTGAATTGATTTCAATGGAGTGATTGAATAATTGCACGTTGTGGGATCCCAGACACAGTCATGATTTCAATGGCCTAACAGTTTGTGTGGTTCCTACCAACTACAAAACAATGAGTGAGACTGTGAGAGACAGGTAAAGGGTCCGTTTGGTTTGTGTTTTCAAACAACATTTTTTAGTTTTTAAACAGCATTTCATGCATTTCAACACACTTTTTCACCCACACGTATTTTAAAAAACTACAAACAACAATTTTCAAACTACTCTACCAAACACCTCCAAAATTTCTTTACAAAAGTGGCTATGCCGCTATAGTGCTTCGACACTGTGCAAGCACTGTAGCGGCAACAGTGCTTTGGTGAGTCTTTTTTTTTTTTTTTTTTTGCGTAAATACATTTTTGGTCCCTACATTTTGGGTCATTTCTCGATTTGGTCCCTAAACTGATTTTACTCCTAGATCAGTCCCTGAATTTTTAAAATGGTCCCTACCGTCAACCCAATTACGGAAAAAGCTGAGGTGGCAAACGGCGTGTTCTATTTACTGACATGGCGCTGACGTGGATATTAAAATATTATTAAAAAAACTTATTTAACATTTTTAAAATGCCACGTCAGATTTAAATTAATAAAAAATAAAAACAAAAATCCACGTCAGAAATTTTAAAATAAATAAATATTAATTTAATTAAATTAAGGAAAAAAAAAAGCTTTTTCAATTTAAAAAATTCCTATCCCAAAAAATAAAATTTTAATCTAATTTTTTTTAAAAAATCTTAAATCTTTTTTTTTTTTTTTCAAAAGAACATGTTTTTTTGTGTTCTTCCTCATAATATGATTCATATTCTTAGCAAATTAATATTTATTTTCTTATCATTTTCTGTATCTTTCTTGTGCTTTTTTTTTAGTTCCTTTCATTATTTTTTCTAAACATGTTCTTGTTCTTTGTTCTTTGTGTTCTTCCACATAATCAATCTCCAGAGCAAAGAACTAAACCCCAAACCCAGATCTCAACCAAACCTTAAACCCATATCTCCAGCAATCAAATCCATAAACCCAAGCAACCAGCAAAGCAACACCATCGAATCAAATCTTCCTAAATCTTCCAAAATTTCCCAGCAACCAGCAACCAGCAAAGCCTTAACATCAAATCCACAAAAATCCTAAGCTAAAAACTTCCAAATCAACCTTAGAGAGAGGAAAAGAGTGAGGGTGAGGTAGAGAGAGGTGTGAGAACCACTGATCTGGGCTTCACAACAACAAAAAACCACCACCGATTTGGGCCTACAAGCTGACTTTGGTTAGAACAGAAACCCGCATGAACAACCACCACACAAAACGTAGCAACTGCTACCAAGCTAAATCCAGCAACCACCACCAAGTTAAACCCAGCAACCACCGATCCCAACCCTCAACCCACCGATCGCAACACATAACCCACTGATCCTAACCCTTAAAAACCCAATCCACTACAACCACTGCACAAAACACCAATCAGAAGCCACAAACCCACCGTGATAGATCGGCCCTTTCTCTCCCTCTCCTATGTCAACCACCGATCCCAACCCTCAACCCACCGATCGCAACCCATAACCCATCGATCCCAACCCTTAAAAACCCAATCCACTGCAACCACTGCACAAAACACCAATCGGAAGCCACAAACCCACCGTGATAGATCGGCCCTTTCTCTCCCTCTCTTGTGTCAACCACCGATCCCAACCCTCAACCCACCGATCGCAACCCATAACCCACCGATCCCAACCCTTAAAAACCCAATCCACTGCAACCACTGCACAAAACACCAATCGGAAGCCACAAACCCACCGTGATAGATTGACCCTTTCTCTCCCTCTCCTGTGTCAGATCGATGAAGAAGAAATAATATTTATGTGACGAGAAAGGTGAAGAAGAAAGAAGACTAAAAAATTTGTGTTTGCTTCTGGGTTCCAGCGTAGAAGAAGAAAGAAGAAAGGAAGAAAGAAGAAGAAAATAAAGAAAAAGAAATGATTTTTCTGACTTAATTTTTTAAACTGAAAAAGCTTTTTTTTTTTTCTTAATTTAATTAAATTAATGTTTATTTATTTATTTTAAAATTTATGACGTGTATTTTTGTTTTAATTTTTTATTAATTTAAATCTGACGTGGCATTTCAAAAATGTTAAATAAGTTTTTTTAATAATATTTTAATATCCACGTCAGCGCCATGTCAGCAAATAGGACACGCTGTTTGCCACCTCAGCTTTTTCCGTAACTAGGTTGACGGTAGGGACCATTTTAAAAATGATTTTAAAAATTCAGGGACTGAGCTAGGAGCAAAATCAGTTTAGGGACCAAATCGAGAAATGGCCCAAAATGTAGGGACCAAAAGTGTATTTACGCCTTTTTTTTTTTTTTCACTACTTTCTTTTCTTTTCTTTTTTCTGCTTTTTTTTTTTTTTTTTGGGGGGGTAATATTCTGTCCGCTCTTTTTTTTTATGAATACAATAAATTGTCACAATATTTTTACAATAATCAATATGTTAATTCTTTATAAATTAAAATAAAATATTATATTAAAATCATCCACAACTAAAACTAAAGCGCTACAGTGCTTTGGCACTGTACAAATAACGTTTTTCACTATGCAAGCACTTTAGCGGCAACAGTGCTTTGGTGAGTCTTTTTTTTTATTTTTTTTTCTTCACTGCTTTCTTTTCTTTTTCCTTTTTTCTTTTTTCTTTTTTCTGCTTTTTTTTTTTGGGTAATATTCTGTCCGCTCTTTTTTTTATGAACACAATAAATTATCACAATATTTTTGTAATCGTTGATATGTTAATTCTTTATAGGTTAAAATAACATATCATACTAAAATCATCCACAACTAAAACTAAAGGTATTATGAAAAAAAAAAGTGCTACATTCAAAATATTTTTCGCAACACTTTCGCGGCTATGCCGCTACAGTGCTACGACACTAGGCACCCAGTGTTTTTTACTGTGCAAGCACTGAAGCGGCATAGTGCATTCAGTGTTTTTCACTGTTCATTCATAGTGAAATTTTGGTGAGGCACTTTGTTTTTTTTTCCTTTTCTTTTGAACAGTAGCTACAGTACCAATTAGCACTGTAGCTACAGTAGCTACATTTTTTTTTTCCAGTCTTCCGTTTGTATTTTTTTTCCTTTTATATATATTGTTATACTAATACAACAAATTTCACAATATTTTTACAATTATTGAGGTGTCAATTTCTAAAAAGTCAAAATAAAATAATAAAATATAAAACTGTGACCAACCACAACTGAAAATAAATGTTTTGTGAAAAGCGGCAATGCCGTTACAATGTTTTAACAATGGCTATGCCGCTACAGTGATTTGGCACTGTGCATTCAGTGTTTTTCACTATTCATCTACAGGGAAATTTTGGTGAGACACTTTGTCTCTCTTTTTTTTTTTTTAACTTTTGAACAGTAGCTACAGTTTTTGTTTTTTTTCAGTCTTCCATTTGTATTTTTTTTTCCTTTTATACATATTGTTATACTGACACAATAAATTTCACAATATTTTCACAATTATTGAGGTCTCAATTTCTTATAAGTCAAAATAAAATAATAAAATATGAAACTGTGACCAACCACAACTGAAAATAAATGTTTTGTAAAAAGCGGTAATGCCGTTACAGTGTTTTAGCATTATTCATTCAATGTTTTTGCACTGTTCATCTACAGTGTCATTTTGGTGAGCCACTTTGTCTTTTTTTTTTTTTTAGTTTTGAACAATAGTTACAGTTTCAAGTGGCACTGTAGGTACAGTAGCTACAATTTTTTTTTTTTCAATCTTCCATTTGTACTTTTTTTTTCCTTTTATATATATTATTATACTGACACAACAAATTTTACAATATTTTCATAATTATTAAGATATCAATTTCATTGCTGCTTTAGTGTTTAGCACTGTTCATTCAATGTTTTTGCACTGTTCATCTACAGTGCCATTTTGGTGAGTCACTTTGTCCCTTTTTTTTTTCTTTTTTTTTTTTTTTTTTTTTTAAGTTTTGAACAGTAGCTATAGTACCAAGCAAAACTGTAGCTACAGTAGCTGCATTTTTTTTTTTTTAGTCTTCCATTTGTACTTTTTTTTTCCTTTTATATATATTGTTATATTGACACAACAAATTTCACAATATTTTCACAATTATTGAGGTGTTAATTTTTTATAAGTCAAAATAAAATAATAAAATATAAAACTGTAATCAACCACAACTGAAAATAAATCTATATATATAAAAGCGCGAATGCACTAAATCACTGTAACTACAATGCTTTGGTTTCGTGAGCCACTTTTTTTTTCCCTAATTTTTGAACAGTAACTACAGTGCCAAGTGGCACTGTAGCTACAATAGTTATAGTTTTTTTTTCCTTTTAAATATTTATGTAATCTGGTATATATATTGTTATACTGACACAACAAATTTCACAATTATTAACGTGTCAATTTCTTACAAGTTGAAAATAATAAAATATGAGACTCTGACCAATTACAACTAAAAATAAATATTTTGAGAAAATGTTACAACAGTTATTATGTAGTGTTTTTGGTTTATTCAACTCGCACGGTAGCTACAACGCCTAAAGTTTTTATTTATTTATTTATTTATTAGTAATCGGTTTGTGTTTTTTTTCTTTTAAATATTTATGTAAGTTGGTATATATATTGTTATACTAACACAAAAATTTCATAATATTTTCACAATTATTGACGTGTCAATTTCTTACAAGTCGAAATAAAATAATAAAATATGAGAATGTGACCAGCTATAAGTAAAAATAAATATTTTGAGAAAATATTACAACACTTATTGTGCAGTGCTTTTGGTTTATTCAACTGGCACAGTAGCTAAAGTGCCTAAAGTTTTTTTTTTTCCCCCAGTAATCGGTTTGTGTGTGTGTGTGTGTTTTTTTTTTTTAAATATTTATGTAAGCTGGTATAGATATTGTTATACTGACACAACCAATTTCACAATATTTTCACAACTATTGACGTGTCAATTTTTTACAAGCCAAAATAAAATAATAAAATAATAAAATATGAGACTGTGACCAATCACAATTAAAAATAAATGTTTTGAGAAAATGTTACAACATTAATTGTGTAGTGTTTTTGGATTATTCAACTGGCACGATAGCTAAAGTGCCGAAAGTTTTTTTTTTTTTTTTTCTTTTTCAGTAATCAGTTTTTTTTTTTTAAATATTTATGTAAGTTAGTATATATATTGTTATACTGACACAACAAATTTCACAATATTTTCATAATTATTGACATGTCAATTTCTTACAAGTCAAAATAAAATAATAAAATATAAGACTGTGACCAACCACAACTAAAAATAAATGTTTTGAGAAAATGTTACAATACTTATTGTTATCACAATATTTTCACAATTGTTGAGATCTCAGTTTCTTATAGATCAAATAAAAAAATGCTAAGTCCACAACATTTTAACATTAATTTATACAATGCCTAAAGTTTTTTTTTTTTAATTTTTTTTTTCAGTTATCAATTTGTGTTTTTTTTTAAAAAAAATATTTATGTAAGCAACTGAGATATTGTAACCTAACTATATTCATATTTATTTTTGTATTGTAGACAGTTTAGCCTCACTATATGCACTTTATCTTTGCATCTTATAAGCCTTCAAAGAGATGAACGACAATATCTTCTTTGGTCTTGAAATATTGCTGGTATGTCCATACCATTCTCATCCTGCTTAATCATATTTAACCGAGTTATATTTTAGATCAAGTTACATTTTCAACAACAAATAATGACATAGGAATTATATGTGTAGCCGTTTGTAATTTCTTGTGACTGGATTCTTTTAAAATAGAGTTCTAAACATGTTTATATCTATAATTATTTATAGCTAGGAATTGATTTTCTCATGCCCAACCTTTACCACTCCGATGCAAAGAATTATTGCAATTCTTAGCCTGTATGGATCATATCATTTGAGTTTTATGTTTGCCTTTGTCTTTGTTCTTCTGCTTGCAATATCCCCACTAAATCTGGACATTTTTTCCGCTGTATTATTGTAGTTCTTAGCCTATATGGATCATTCTTCTTCAGTTGGTTTATAATCATTTAATCCTTTCATAATTTTCTGCACACTTTGTGTTGGCATCATAATTTGGAGGTTATTTTCCTTTCTTTAAAAAGAATAATGTTAGTCGAAAATGCCTATCAGTTTTTTGATAAATGTACTGCGAGAGAATAGGAGATCAGTGGCACTAAATTGAGTGACCATATTATATTTTATGAATATGACTTCCATTCTTTCACCACTTTATTTTCACACATCATAGTTTGCTGATTTGAAGCTTTGGATCTTTATTTTCTCACATCATTTTGGGGGCTCAATTGAGTTATTGTTTGCATTTGCTACATTTTTTAGTTGGTTGCTTAAGCAGTAAATATTTTACTATGCGTTGGTAGTTTGAATAGTCAAGAAAGAAACCTGAGAAATCATAAAATAATTTTATAAAGATGCTAAATGTTATTGTCTGCGCCGTTCTAACTTGCGCCTTTATTATTGTTAACTATGCTTTCTTCGTTTGAAAGTTTGTTTGAACAATTTGGTGGGTTATTCTTATGAAAAGCATGCCAACTATAAAGTTTCAAATTACTCATTATAGAACCCATAACCAAAAAATTTGGCACTACCAATAAAGGCTTTTTTTTTTTTTTTTTTTTTGTTAATATATATGATTTAGGTTTGGGTATATTGGTTGGATTGGTTTTGATTTTGGTATTTGGGTTAGATTTGGTTTTGATTAAGTTACTTGGTAGACTTTTTGATATTAAATGATCACATAAGAACTTTTGAAGTGGAAATAGCTAAAGGATGTCAGTCTAATTGGAGCTCAGCCTGCTGAATTAGGAAATCTTGCTCATTTGTGAAAAATGTAAGAGAAATATGCATGTTTTGCTCAATTATAAAAGTCGGAAACTCATCATGTTATTATTTTGCTCAATAGTTCTTAGAGATTATTAATTTTTGGCAGTTGTTAATGAGTAATCCATACAAATTCCTTTGTTTAAGTCTATGAAAAATGTCTATACATATGTTTTGTTCAGTGAAAATTTACTGATTTATCAAAAAGCAATCACTTACATTTTTATTTATTTTAATTCTAGAGGATGCTGCCATCTGTGCTTTAACATTGGATGTGTGAATAAATTAATTTTTTTACATATAATACGGAGCATATTAAGTGATGGAAACATATTAGATTAGTTACCTAAATCTATAATTCCCTTATCCTAATCAATTTTATTCATTTTACCCCTAAAACACTATCATACAATTAGATGGCTAAAGCTTATTTGGATGGGGAATTTTTAGACTACACCTCGAACAATTTAAAACAGAGTTTAAAATGTTAATGAAATTGGTAGCTCTTGTATAACCAACCAAATCATTTCATGTGTACATGTATAAATAACTACTAAACTAAAGAAATGAACTAATCCGAAACTACAAGTCGCACAAGCTGTTCTGGACTGAAGGACTGTCATATTGCTATAACTGATGCAATCCTTCCACTCCTCTGTTTTGGACCCCTGCCTCTCTGCCTGAAGCTTTGTCTCTCTACATTTCAGTACTCGTTCATCTTAGCTTGCAACATTAGACTTGCCATTCTAATAGATGCCTTGAATTTTTACTGCAAGAGATTCTGTTTTGGTTCAACATGTGGAGAGAGACACCAAAGATGCTTGGAAGGCCTACAGAAATATGTGTTTGACATGCTGCCTCCTGTGCTTTTTGGTGGTTTTACTTCTTTTTTTTTTTTTTTTTTTATATACAAACTAACCCCAATTCATAGGAATTGCTTAAAATCGTTATTACCCTTTTTGTTTTCTAGGTTGCCGGATAGCTCTTTGTTTTAGCTTTATTTAAAAGGGATAAAAAGTTAGAATATTTTTCTTTGAGAGGTTTCCATTGAATTATTTTCTCAATTGACGATAAAGATTGGTGGGGAGATATTTCTAAGAAAGGGCCTCTGCCTTGGCAAATAACAGCTGTGATGAAAGACATTTGAGACTTGCTGGCTCAGTGTAGACAATTATATTTTGTACATAGAAATTTGTTGGCAAAAGAAAAGTCTTAGATGCATTCTTTTGGGACAATAACTGCAGTGCTTAGTAGTTTTTCTATCTTCAAGATTTATAGAAAGCTTACAGAAATGATCAAAGGGCTTAAAGGTTTGTAATACCGTATGCAATATACTTGGATCAATGATGATTTAAATGTAAATCTTCCTTGGAAAATTGATTTTTATTTTTTTATTTTGTGTTTTAATAATTTTCTAACTTAATACATTTTCTTCTCACATTTTTTTGAGGTAAAAATGTTAGCCATTAGTAGTTGACTTACTACTCTACTCATCTCATCTCTTTTATAAACTACTAATCTCTTAGGTGTTAAATATCATGAGTATTTTGATTGGATTGGTTTTGATTTAGGTATTTGGGTTAGATTTATTTATTTTAAATAATTTGGATTTTTTTTGTAATTAAGGTATTTAGGTTAGAAGTTTTATGACTTAAGACAACAGATACTTGAGAGCCTAAACCTTTGGTAGAGTAAGAAGTGTGAACCAGAAACAGAATTAGAAGTACAAGGAGGGAAGAGAAAGATCAATTTTTATGACATATAATAATTTTTTTTTTCATTATTTCATGACATGTAATATATGTGTCTTCTTCAATTGGAATTTATTGTAGATGTGGGATTTATATTATGGGTGAAAGCTATAGTAGGTTCTATACTTGATCTTATATCACTATTCAACGTACTGGCTAGCACGTGCCTTGCATGTGCAGCCCAATCTAGTATCTAGTTAATTGAGTTTATTTTCATGGATTTACTGTACAAAATTACAGTTATTCATTTTAAAAATACTTTACTTAACAAATAAACTAAAGAAGCAATAATGGAAATAAACACATCAAGCTTTGATCTTAGAATGATTGGTCCTTGAGTTAGCATTGGAGTGGGGTGTCTTTTTCTGTAATTTCTGATAATAGAAAGGAGCAGTAGAAAGATCAAGATCCACAAATTTTTTTTTTGGGTAGAATAGTTGGTGTGCTTTAGTCAAACCATTATTTCCATTGGGGTTACAATAATTGGGGCATCTTTTCTAGTAATGTTTGTAACTTTATGTGTCTGTTTGGCATAATTAATCCTGTCAATTTATTTTACTATTCAATTTATTTTTACTATTATTTTTAGGTCTCATTACACTTTTAGTCATATTCATAGGTTCTACTATATTATTTCAACTAATTTTTACCTTTATCTACAATACTTTTAGTAAAAATATTTTAATTTCAGCAAAATAAGTGGATTCTAAACAGACCTTATGCGAAGAAAATTCAATATGGGGTCAAGTTTTTGAGCTAATGGAATGAACTTTACTCCATAAAAATAAATAAATAAATAAAGTGGAAGTTGCTTACTTGTTTCTGAAAAGGAAGATAAGAAAAGAAAATGACAAATTTGAATAGTTGGAAGGAAGTTTAGTTCCCAAAAATATCTGAGTGGAATGAAGAGTTTTTATGTGGAAGAAACTATGAGGTTTACTTTCCAAAAGTAAAAATTAAGAAATCTAAGTGGAAGTTATTTTATAAGGTTGTTCATGAAAAATAAGAAGAATGAAGAACCATGGGACTAACTAATCTTTTTTTTTTAGGCGTAAAACCTATTTTCGTCCCTACATTTTCACGCGATTCTCACTTTGGTTTCTATCTTTTATTTTCACTGCTTTTAGTCTCTGAAATCAAAAATGTAATCTCGTTTTTGTCCCTACCATCAGTGCCCTAACGGCAAAATCCTAGGTGGCAGACGGAACAGCTTATTAGCTGACATGGCGCTAATGTGGCAATTAAAATATTATTAAAAAAAATATTATTTGGCATTTTTATATGCCATGCCAGCATTTTAATTTTTTTTTAAAAGCCAAGTCAGAAAATTAAAAAAAAAAATTTAAAGAAAAACCTTAAATCTAATTAATTTAAAATTTTAATTAAATTTTTTTTTCTTATTATTGATGTTCTTCAACTTGTTCTTCGTGTTCTTCATAGACCAAACCTAGCATCCAAGAACTCAAACCTATATTAGAAGAACACAAACAAAAACAAGAAGAAAAAATTAAATTAAATACTAACAGGAAATTTTCATCATGTTCTTTCCAAATTCAAGAAGCAACCAAACCAATCTCTAGCAAACCCTAAATCCAAATCCAAATCCAGCAACCAAAGCCAATCTCCATCAAATCCAGAAAAACAAAAAATAAATCCAAGAAACAAACCCATAAACACAGTAACTAACCCAATCTCTAACAAACCCATAAACCCAGAAATTTTCTTAGGAAACAAACACACAAAAACCCATAAAAATAAAAAAACTCCACATCCTCTCGAACAAAATGTACTCACTCATACCCACACATCACTTCAGTACTCAAATGCTAATCATGAAATCCAAAAAAATAAGCAACAATGTGCTCAAATCCAACTCTCACAAAAATCATAGACAAATCACAATGAAAAAGAGAAGTGAATAATAGGAAATTTGACAAAAAAAAAAAAAAAAAAAACCCGTGAACATCAAAATAGAGCACGCTGATCTTGAAGGCTAAGCTTCTCGTAGCCAAAGACCTAGCCAAAGCAGATCTACCAATAATCCCTAAAACCAAGCCACAACACTGTCGCATTCCTCTACAAAGCGGCTGAACATACCCGAGCTAACCCGCGGCGGAGAAAGCATGTTACGAGAGCAGATGAGTCCTTCTCAACAACCCAAGGCAGAGAACCATAATCGTATCAGCGATCTCTTCTGCTCTCGAGGCATCCACATGGAGACTGAGGTCGGCGGCAAGGGTGGAGTCGACGGAGCAGTCGGCGGAGCCAAGGCAAAGGACGAGTTGGTAAGGGCAGAGGCGGAGCGTGGGAGGTAGGCGAGGGAGTGGAGGACGGTGTGGCATTGTTGTAGAGGATCTTTGGTTTTGGTTTTGATTGCTGCTGCTACAGTGCTACTCAACATTCCTCTTCTTCTTCTTTGTTTGTTTTGATTTAGGCGTTTAGGGTTGTGAATTTGGGGATTTACTGAGGGTAAGAGTGTAAAGAGGGAAAATTCTGGTGGCACAATCTTTGTGCATAACTTTGTGCACAACTCGCCCACGTGGCGAGTTGTGGTTGGTGGAGGGGTGACCCACCACCACCCCTCCACTAACCACAACTCGCCATGTGGGCAAGTTGTGCACATAGTTGTGGCACCAGAACCACTCGTGTAAAGAGAGAGAGAGGAGAAGAGAATTTGATTTGATCTAAGATTTGGGAAGCTCTAGCTTATTTTTGTGTTTGTGTTTGTTTTTTAATTAGATTTTTTTTTTTGAAACCGTTTTTTAATTAGATTTAAGTTTTTTTTTTTAAATTTATTTTCTTATTTTAGTTTAAATTTTCTGACGTGGCTTTTTAAAAAAAATTAAAATGCTGACGTGGTATATAAAAATGTCAAATAATATTTTTTAATAATATTTTAATCGCCACATCAGTGCCACATTAGAGCCACATCAGCTAATAGGCTGTTCCGTCTGCCACCTAGGACTTTGCCGTTAGGGCACTGACGGTAGGGACAAAAACGAGATTGCTTTTTTGATTTCAAGGACTAAAAGCGGTGAAAATAAAAGATAGGGTCCAAAGTAGAGATCGCGTGAAAATATAAGGATGAAAATGGGTTTTACGCCTTTTTTTTTTAATTGTATTTTTAAGTAATAAGCAAAAGGAATTGGATATGGCTATCTATTCATAAAAAAATCAATCAAAATAGATAATCTTTCAATGAAAAAGGAAATGAGTTTGTTGAGTTTTAGATAATCTTATCAACGTTGGATAACACCAACCACACGCTCCAAAGATAATGTGATTTTTTATAGCAAATTTTCATTCTCTAACATAATGTGAATAAGCCGATGACATGACTAAACTCGTTTCACTTATATAAATAAAATTCATTTACTACTATTCGGCTTTTATAACGAACTAGCTAGCAGTCTCAATGAATAATGAAAACATTTAATATTTATTTATTAAGATAATTTCTGTCTTTACTAAGGATATGATATATGGTATCGGTAATATGGTACGTCATCTTAAATGTTATTATTGGTCTTTATGTATTTGAGTAAAATGAAAATATTGGTCATGAAGTATTGCACTTGATTTTTTTTTTCTTTTTTGATAATTAAAATTTTTACTATAATAGTTTACTAAAAAATGTGCTGAGAATGTCTGTTAACAAAATCTTAAGAATATGTGGGCCATGAAGTATTCCAATGTGATGGTAATATCCATATAAATTTTAATTAGAATTTATATTTTACAGTGTGTGTTGTGGAATGAGGATGGCTCATCATGTTCATAGACTCATAGGTTCCAACTTCCAACCAGTCCATATTCTGCTGAACAAAACCATTACTACTGAAAAAAAAGGTGTTGTTGGTCCACATAAGATCGAACAGGGAAGCAGGAGCAACAACACTTCAATTTTAGTCCGCACAAAATAGCTACAAACATGAAAATTTAAACATTGAAACAATTCTTCTCAAAGTGAACTCATTGATATGATATTAAGCAAGCTCTCTAGGTGAAGATTATTAACAATTGAGCAATATTATCCACAATTTTGCCACTTACCCAAGCAATTTACGTACTTTTGAAACCACTTGACATATATTGTACACCGTTATAATATGAGCAAAGGGTAATATCAAATGGACAAAATTTAATTACAAAATTGGTTGTACTTTAAGACTATAAACTTACTCAATAGAATAATGTTACTACATATTTTGAAAATCTAAACGTTGAATTGCAGGTTCTTACGCTCTTAATACACATATCAAATTTTGTATTAATTGGATATTATTTACTATATGATCTATAAGCTTATATTTTATACATAATTTTAAATTACAAAAACTTACCATTTAAAAAATTAATTAATGATTTGGTCACAGGTCTGGACAAAAGACTGACAAACATGAGACTTGAATTAACAACTGCTTCTCAAAGTGAACTTATTGATATTATGATATATATTAAGCAAGCTTTACGTACAGTTACCTAGAGAAGATTAATAATTATTAACACTTGAGAAATATTATCTTATAAGTCATCTGCTTATACATAATGTTTCCTCTAACCCCAGCAATTTACGTACTTTTGAAATCACTTTAACATACACGATACACCGTTATATATGAGCAAAGGGTAACATAAAATATACAAACCATGTCCTTCATAAAAGGATTGTGCATATTCATAATTTTAGCTATCAAATATAGGGGAATTAAACTGAAGTAGTCTTCGTGTTTATAATCTTGTGGGTTTGAGTTTTTTTTTTTTTTTTTTTTAAATATATATTATATAAAAATTATCTAAAGACAATAAACCACAAATCTTGTAAATAAGAACTTCTTATTAAGATTCCAATTAAATTAATTACCAAAATTCACCACCTGTAATAACAAACAATTATAGATTTTTAAATGAAAGGCATGACCAAAATCAGTAGCAGACTGTCAAAGAGGAAACATGAACTGGCCTTCAACTAGTTCTATAAAAACCATAAAACCCAGTGTTTTAACCGTAAAAGCCGTCGGTTCAAATAGTAAAAAATAAATATCAGACTTTTTTTCTCAATATTTTAATCATTAAGATTTTTAAAACCATCTAACTTATTGATGAAAGGAGAAACCATATACATACTAGGAAATGCAGATTGACTGTGCTGCTAAAGTCTATGAGTAATCTATAGAGGGCCTCATAATAATCAGTCATGCAAAAAGTAGAGTAAAAAAAAATGAAAGTACTAATGATGGTTTGGATTTGGAAAATCTTTTCTCAGTAAAAAGTATCATTTTTTTTTTTTTTTTTAACGCTAAGGTAAAAATTTTACTCACAATAATTGATGAGCATTATGTAGTGGAAATTTGTCGTGGCTGGCTGCTTCCAAATTCCAAGCCAAAACGAGTTGCACATATTGATTGAAAACTCTATGCCATTTTTTTTTGGTTCCTCGCCACTCACAGACTCACCTAACTAACCAATGAGTGAAACAAGTCTTCACGAGGAAATCTAGTAATACAACAAAATCTCATTATATGTTTAGCAAAAAATAATCTCATTATATTTTTAAAATATTTTTGTTTTAAGTTGTGGTGTATCTCAATATAATCTTATTTTATTTTATGTTGATCTATGGTAGATTGACACTTCACATGCTATAAAAATGCTATAAAATTTTGTTATGGCCATATGAGAACTCTTCTCTTAAAGTGGTCTTCTATGATCAACTCTAAATTAATTTATTTGTCAATAATTTTTAAGTCAATTTATGCTTTTTAATGTATCAATTGAGAGTTTTAGAGTTTGAATATTCCTTCCCCACTTAAGAGTTAAGATATTAAAAAATTAAAAAAAAAAATTAAAAAGTTATCTTCTACTTTCCACAAGAATTAATAAATTTTTTAAAAATTCACTAAAAAAAAAAAAAAACAGGTGATGTGACCAAACTTCAAAAGTATGTGACAGAAGTCAACAATTGACAAAAAGTGAAAACATTTCACCAAGGTAAATTTGACAAACATGATTCTGCCAACACAAGAAGACAAAAACAGTTGTAAACACGTGATTCACCAAGAAAGCAAATGTGGCCAAATGGATTTCCTATTCGTAATCCTTTCTGTTCTTCCAATTCATAGTCCCTTTCAAATTCTAAAATTTGTAAATCTTTCCTTATCAGTCCAGGTGAAATAGAAGTGAATCTTCAGTAAGGTCTTGCTCTTATTGATATTTTAAATATGTATTCAAATTATTCAATTATTGGATATTCACTTGCTTCAACGGCTAGGATATTTGAAATTTTGATATTCAATTACTATATATTCAATTGCTCAACTTGATAGAAAATTGAAATTGATAGAGAAATGCTAAAAAAAAACTAAAAAATCAAAATCAAAATTTCAAAAATTCAAAAATTTTCAAGCCACACCATAGAGTAGAAAAAAGACCTCTACAAATTAAAAGGGAGATCACTTCTTAGAACATCTCGATGTGCTTTCCTAAGTGATGTGGGACTTAGCATGATTGCTTCTCTCTTTGGTCATTCACAATTCACTCCTCTTATGGGCACACAAATCCTCACGTGTGGGGCCCACACTTTCAGTTGGGGCATAGCTTTGATACTATTTGTAATGATCACACCCTAATTGTGTAGATATTGTCTGAAGGCCTAACAAAAGCTGAGTTCCATATCGTTTAAGTGAGTATCCTAAGCTTGGTTCGTAAGGACGGATGCCACTCTTCATTGTAACAAGGTGTTTTCCCTTCCTTTGTGCTAAGGGGAGAAGCAAAGCCATGAGGCCTAATGAAGCCAAAGCGGACAATAGCGCACCATTGTGGTGGGGTCGTTACAATTCCACTGAGCATAATTGAAGGAAAATTATGTAGGGATCCTTACAAATGATATTAGAGCCAGGAACGACTCTCCTTTGACCAAAGTAGAGAATATCAATATTTACACAATTGTGTGGGGTCGTTATAATTCCATTGGGCATGATTAAAGGAAAATTATATAGGGTCCTTATAATTCCACTAAGCATGATTGTTATAATTCTACTAAGCATGATTGAAGGAAAATTGTGCAAATTTCACTAAGCATGATTGAAGGAAAATTGTGTAGGGACAACAAACAACTTGTTTGAAAATAAATGATCATGTTCTTATCAAAAAAAAAAAGACCATGTGAGAAGAAACAAGGGAAGAAGACAATCAAACGATGGGGGTCTCAGGATCTCCTATACATATAATAATAATTGATTTGCACAAAGTTACTAATTGACTAATTAGAGTCGTTACAATTCCACTAAGTATGATTGAAGGAAAATTATAAAATTATGTAGGGACAACAAACAACTTTGTTGAAAATCTTTGATACCAAATAAATGATCATGTAAGAACAAACTTGGGAAGAGGACAATCAAAAGATGGGGGGGTGGGGTGGGGTCTCAGTTATATATATAATATTAATTGATCTGCACAAAAGTAGAGTTATTGATTGATTAGTTAGATGTGTGTGATTTCTACCTGCTAGTGAGTAGGGTCCCCCGGTGGAGATGTTGCCTGTTGTTGTATTGTAGCCACCAACTAACAGTGATGGACCAATAATGAAACCATTAATCCATTATTTATTATGATCATGCACAATTTATATATTTATTATATTAAAATGAAAGCGTAGTATTTAGTGTTGCTAATTTGTTATATTTATCATGAGGAATATCATTATTATTTTTTATATCTATGCAGTGCTAGACAAATGCCTATCATTATTATATCAGTATAGGTGAAATATAAGTGAATCTTCAGTAAGGTCTTGCTCTTATTGATATTTTAAATCTGCACTAAAATTATTTTTTTACTGAATATTCAATTGCTTCAACGGCTAGGATATTTGAAATTTTGATATTCACTTACTGGATATTCAATTATTCAATTGCTCATCTTGATAGAAATTTGAAATTGAGAGAGAAATGCTAAAAAAAACACTAGAAAATGAAAATTAAAGTTTCAAAATTTCAAGTTGCACCATAGAGTAGAGAAAAGACCTTTACAAATTAAAAGGGAAATCACTCCTTAGCACATCCCGATGTGCTTTTCTAAGGGATGTGGGACTTAGCAGGATTGCTTCTCCCTTTGGTCATTCACAATCCGCCCCCCTTATGGGCATACAAGTCCTAGCGTGTGGGACCCACACTTCTGGTTAGGGCATAGCTTTGATACCATTTGTAATGACCACACCCTAATTATGTAGATATTGTCTGGAGGCCTAACAAAATCTAAGTTCCATATCGCTTAAGTGAATATCCTAAGCTTGGTTCATAAGGAGGGATGCCACTCTTCATTGTAACAAGGTGTTTTCCCTTCCTTTGTGCTAAAGGGGAGAAGCAAAGCCATGAGGCCTAATGAAGCCAAAGCAGACAATACCACATAGTTGAGTTGGGGTTGTTACAATAAATCATATGCAAAAAATTGTTATTAGTGGATAAAAAAATAATATTAATATTTGTCTTAATTAGAATCAATACCCGCTTGTGAAATTATTGTGAAAATGTTGTGAATGTAGTAGCATTACTCTTGTTTTTGTTGGACCTAAATTTTTGTTATTCTCAAGTTAAAGTGTTCAAAATTTTTATTAAGATAGTCACAATAGGTTTGTTTAACTTATAATATTTTTTTTACAAGTGTATATGTATATTTTTTTTTGCCAGTTAGGGTGGTCCTGTGACTATCTTAACTTGCATGTAGAGTTGCCACTGATCGAGACTTAGCCCAACTTAGCTCTAATACCAATTGATAAGACCAAGCACTTATCCATTATGCCAATTACCAAAAGTTATGGTTGATGGTAACGGTGCAAAATTTTAAGTTGCAACCGAGCGTCAGTGGATTGACTAAGACTTGTTCGAACACAGTCAATTATTTTTCTTTCTTTAATCTTATTCTAGGAAAAGTGGTCGCATGGTAACATGTTCGAACGTTAAACCAAACAGCTTAGTTGTTCCAATTATGTTTAATGTTTGATAGTGTGATCTTGCACAATTTATATATTTATTACATAAAATTAGAAGCGTAGCCTTTAAAGTTCCTAATTTGTTATATTTATACTGGGCAATATCATTATTATTTTTAAAATTAATGCGGTATTGGACAAATGCCTATTTATGAATTATGCACCTCTGCAGGAAAAGAAGCCATGGGCCATGGCTAATACGTGCCTTCTCTTCCAGAAAAGTGTTTCCCTACAAAAACGTGCGTGGGTGATGGGACCTGCTTCTAGCCTCTAGGCTACAGAAACAGTCTAACAGACACAATTGTACGAAGTTGAAGGGCATTAATTTTCATGAAAGCAGTAGGTCCTCCGTCCACACAGGAACAGGGAATGAAACAGGACCAACAAACAACACTTCAATTTTAGTTGCACTAGTCATTTAATTTAAGCTATATGATGATTTGGTTACAAGTCCGGACAAAAGACTGACAAACATGAGACTTGAATTAACAACTACTTCTCAAAGTTAACTTATTGATATTATGATATATATTAAGCAAGCTTTCACTTACCAGGAGAAGATTATTAGCACTCGGGAAATATTATCTTATAAGTCATCTGCTTATACATAATTTTTCCTTTAATCCAAGCAATTTACGTACTTTTGAAATCACTTTAACATATACAATACACTGTTTATTACTTATTATGAGCAAAGGGTATATAAAATATACAAACCATGTCCTTCATAAAAGGATTGTGCATATTCATAATTTTAGCTATCAGATATAGGGGAAATAAACTGAAGTAGTCTTGGTGTTTATAATCTTGTGGGTTTGAGGTTTTTTTTTTTTTTTTTTTTTAAATAAAAAAATTATCTAAAGACAAGAAATCACAAATCTTGTAAATAAGAGCTTCTTATTAAGATTCTAATTAAATTAATTAACAAAATTCATCACCTATAATAACAAAAAATTATATATTTTATAATGAATGGCATGACCAAAATCAGTAGCAGACTGCCAAAGAGGAAATAGGAACCGGACCTTCAATTGGTCTGATAAAAACCATAAAACTCATTAATAGTACTAAAAACTACAATGAGACCTATTAATAGTAGCAAAAATAAACTAAATAGCAAAATAAGTTGGCTTTATATTCAGTTTCCAAAAGCAACCTTAAGGAACTTGATTAATTCTTTCTTAGAATTCCTATTATCCTTATGTCTAGTCTCTTAGATTAATTTTTGGGGGTTCCCTATTTGTGGTTCAAACCCCACCATCCCCCCTCCACCACTATCTACATATGTCTCTCTCTCTCTCTCTCTCTCTCTATATATATACACACACATATTATTGGCTTCAAATTAAGAATTCTCAGATGTTGCTCTTTAAAGATTTTATTAGATGTATAGATGGCACTTTTGGTTTATGAAACATGATCAACAAAACGTGATTTTTATATAATTATATCTAGACTATACTGCAATGTCATGATGGATGGATTGGTTTTATTTTACTATAAAATATAAGTAATCATGTGGTTTATATGTTGCGGGATTTGTTCATATGATGAAATAAAGTTTGCCCTTTGCATTTTATTTTATTTTATATTTCCACTTTATGATATATGATTTATTGAATATGATCTATTGCATAGTTTTCTTTATATACTTTTTCACTTAGTTTCAATTGTATAGAAGAAAGAGACGTGGATCTATGTTTTGGAGAAAAATATACTTATAAGTGTTGAATCGCATACATTTGTATACATGGTTAGAACTTGGTCTAATAGTTCTCACACTATAAAATTTTTTTATATACATATAAAATTTATTGCGTTGTATTTTCATACATATCTCACTATATATAATACCCAACTACAAAATATATTTAATTTGTTAGTTGTTACACTTACACCACAAAAAAACTTCTAATATAAATCATATTTTCAAATAACACATATTGACTTTTAAAAATATACAATCTAATATATTAATTGTATAATTATCCAATAAAACATATTCATATTAAATTTTCTCATGCATCGCGCAGGTTTGCGACTATTATAAATATAATTACTATGTGCAGCCGCCTCGACTAGTCTAGGGTTCGAATCCCACCTCCCCCACTCCCCCTACTTACATATCATATTAAAAAAAAAAAAAAAAAAATCAGAATACCTACTAAAGAAAACCAGCATGGCAGATTAAGCTTGTAAATTAAAAAATTAAAAAAAAAAAGAAAAAGAAAAAAAAAGCTTGTTTTGTTGACTCTCTGATCATAACTCATAACGGAGCTGTCTACAGAAATCCCTATAAATTTGATGCTAGATAGACTGAATGAGGCCTAAAGAGCAAGAAACATTTTGGGTCATGTCTAGACTGAATGAAAGCAAAATTATTGACCCTTAAATCTTAATATGTTGGAAATAATAACTATAGAACTTGGAACAAAAAGCAAATGCAACAACGGCACCCAAAAAAAAAAAAAAAAAAAAAAGTACAAGATGTTACCTATAAAAGAATCAGAATTTAAGTGTGTACATCGAACCAAAAGTTGAATGGCTCCAATGCATATATTTTTGCGCATACTAATGATGAGTACAGAGAATTTCTAGATTAGTCCAGTCTTCACTTCTCCACGTATTACAATGCCGTTTCAAAACTGGACAACTATGAATTGCAACAGACATTAGGTATTTGCAGGAACATCCCACTCTTCCCCTTCTTCACTAACATGAAACACTTAAATCACCAAGACAAAAAATCTACATGCGTCTATGTTTGTTTGTTTAGACCCTTGTAAACTAAAATTGTTTAATCTAATTAATTAACCAAGTTGTTACTTAGGTTTATTATTCAAATCTAGGTCAAACACAAAAAATTGTATCACTAAGTGCGGAAAAGTAAAGAAGACAACGATATGATGACAAAAAAAAACCAATGAAACCGTCCAGTTTCAAGGTAAAAAACCTGAGGAAAATTTAACCTAAACTATCCTCAAGACAACAAATTCACTATGATATAATAGAAGTTTTATAATAGATTTTTCCCTAAATCTAAAGCTACCTCTTGTAGTACTTACTCTCGTGACCACGCGCAATTTCGAATCCACGAGCTCTTCTATCTAAATTTGTTGAACACAAACAACCATATTTGTGACTCTGAGAGCTCCACTCAAAGATTTAGATCATCAACACAAACATTCTAGTTTGTGACTCCAAAACCACCTTTGAAGATTTAAATCTCTAGCACCTTTGATGACTAGTGATTTTAGCAACTTTTACAACACCGGATCTTGAGTTTCTTCAAAAAATATTGTCGGTAGAAGATTTTAGAGAGCTTTGGGTACAAAAACCCTAGATCTCCAATTGGAGGCACAAGATGCACTCTTCTCTCTCTAAAAAACTCCTGTAAAATGTGTCTTAGGGTTTTCTTTAAATACTAGGAGAATTAGATCTAAAACCATAATCACTTAATGGGCTTAATGAGCTGTTGGCTAAAATTAAATTATGCAAATCCGTGTCTCGATCGGTCGAACCTGTTCTCTTGATCGGTTGAGCAAGGCAAATTTTGAATTCTTCTTTTTGCAGTTTGTATATTCTTGAATATTAACCTGTATCAACTTGAGCATTGTCTAATAAACTTTATAGACTCTAAGATCTATATCTAGACAAGTTTGTGTTATGGTTTGCTAATTGTTTTAAACTTTTAGAACCTAACAGTCTAGATTCATACTCTTAACTTGTAACATCAAAGCATGATGGTTAGAAACTATAAATTCAAAGCCCTTCAAAATTAATGATACTAACCGTAGACCCACGCGATGCGTGGAAATACTATTAATGATCATTTTGTGATTGAACTTATTTGAAAGTAAAATTTTCTATAATAATTTGTTAAGGATCATTTTGTGAATTGCTAAAAGAAAAATCCTACTCCATAACTTAATAAACTATCATTAATAAAAGAAATAACTAAAGATATATATCATAACTTATCAGATTATTCAAACAAAATTTTGTCAAGAAATCATTTAAATCAGCCATCAAATATAGGGCATACCTTAGAAGATATATTTAGTATAGGACATGATCCTAGATGTTTTAGACAGTTCCAAAGATGCCATTAACACTCCCCGCTTAAGCAAGATATGCTTACATGAGTAATATAGTTTTGAGTTCAGATAGCAAAAATAATCATCACGAAGTTATGAGAGAATGAAACAAATAGCATAAGACCATTTTGTAATTATTTGCAGGTAAGATTATTTTGTGTACTAAACATGGACTCTACTGTAACTTCTAGAATTACTGCGCCATAAAAAATTTCTAACAATGTTTGTTGCAATGAATCGTTTTAATTACACTTTTTCCTCCGCATATTTTGTGATAAAAAAAATGAAGGTCAGTTGTCTTTAACTAAATTTAGTATCTATTTAGAGAGCATTCAGTGCTCTAACTCATAGGTAATTGCTTGAGATACAGAATCAATGTAAGATTACAGCCCAATTTTAAAGAACTTTCTTTTCAATAGTAAGTAGAGGTTCAGATCAATCCAACAATTTCTCAGGTGTTAACCCTTTATTCTGTTAAAATAAAGCTACTCAAATGAATGAATTTTATTCTGTTAACTCTTTATTCTGTTAACACTTCTTTCATTGCATGTAACCCTGCGAATCCAAGCAAACACAAGCATATAGTAATCCTTAAACCATTAACTATAGTAAATAAGTAAATATCCATGAGGAGAGCAGAAAGATTGAATTAAAGAACCCACAAAACGAATTTCTTCGGGGTCTTGTCTTTTAGAACTGATAGTAAGAGACAAAACTCAACAGAGCGGCTTCCTATGCCGAATTTAATAGAAGCAAGCTTGTGGAATAGGGAAGCACCACTAGACAAAACAAGGAACTTGGACCCAACTTGGAAAGAGTGCAAGCTTCCTTCATCTTAAATGCGTCAATTTGATAAAAATATAGCTTGGCAGACACCCTGACTAACAACAATCCATCTTTAAAGGCCAATGGAACCATCCCTGGGTCCATATCACAAGTCACCCGTTGTGCCACTCTTTGATGTAGATTGCAAAACCGTGGATGCTCTTCTTCAATTTCCTGCAAAGACTTTTGAGTGTCCTAGTGTCCATTTGAATTCAAAATAATCTTCAAGGAACCATATGTGAAGTCCCATTTCACATAATGCAATTGCCCTTCAGAATCTCCAATGCATGCCTGAGGGATGGCCTCGAATTCCTTAGCAGGGACTGGTACCCAAATTAACCAAGGGGCTCCTTCTCTACATAAAATGTGAGCACTTTAACTCCACCAGTCAGCCAATGTAAAATCCCTCCAACAGACACTTTTTTTCTTGACTAAATTGTTATTGCAGTGGCGAATCTCATTTGATTGTGTCCACGCCCCAGATTCTGATGAGTATACTTCAAAAGTATAATATAAGCCCTCCTCCTCCTCCTCCTCCTCAGTTTCAGTCTCAATCTCCAACTGCCTGACTCTAACCAGTTTGAATTTAGTAGAACTGTAAACAGGATCCTGAGTTGGGTCAAACACCAGTCCTATGGTGGTAAGATTGTCCAGTGCACAAGGTGATTTGAATTTACTCCACTCCTTGTTTGGGGGATTGCAGACATAAATAGCAGGGTCTTGAGCTTGAGCAGGAAAGCAACTCAAACAACATACAAGCTCATTGCATGATGCTTACATCACTACATCCTCAGGAAGGAAATCAATCACCATTTGCAGCACTGTTCACCACCTTTACCTTCATCTTCTGATTCAACAGCAGGAATGTAGCTAACTGTTTTGATATCTTCATTGCACCACTGATACTTCCCTTGGAAGATGAATCCTGATACAATGGGCTTTTGCTTTTGTAATTGAGCCTGGATGAAGGAGCGGTCAAATATGAGTTGGTGCCAGCCTTTGGAAACACACTTTAATCCTAGAAGAATCTTTGTAGGAAAACAAGAAAGCACATTAAAGGGAACATCAGTGTTCAAGAATCCAAGATTCTCCATTTCCTGAAATGGAATTCACATAACTTTAGAAACAATTACAAGAATTTCATTGTAGCTAGCTACAAACTAACAAAGATGAGCAACAGAGACAGTAGCAGTAGTCCATGGAAGTTAATATTGAAAGCACAGGAAAATATTCAGACAGTACTGTTACATTAGTGAGAGGGTAATCTATACTATAATAACAACCAAAGCACTAGTATAAAAAAGCAATCCTAGGTTAAATGCATACCACTCCAAAGCAAAGTAGAACCAGTTTCTACATTTTTTCTTTGATGGAGATAGTGAAGATGGTGGTGGTGGTGATGATGATGATGTTGTCAATTCAGAAATTAGCATCGTCGACTCAACACGCCCACTCTGCAGGATAAAACAAGGTCCAGAGGTTAAAGGTAAGGCTACTTCTTTTGTCTCAAAACCCTAACCTAATAATTAAGAACCTCCCAAATCAACAATCATAGTCTTAAAAGAATGACCAAATTTCATATGTATTATTTGATAGCTGTGAAGAATAACAACTTTTCTATGGAATTCAATCTAATCAAATCAATATGAACAATATCTTAATTAGAGAAAACCACAAGACAGAGTGATAGCACATACTTGCGAAGCAACAGGAAGAGAGAATCAGGGCGAGGGGGATGTCAATTTTTAAAACTTCACACTTTTTTATAGTACAAGTATACTTTAGCACACTTTTAGCAAAAAATTAAATAAATTGATAAGTTGGTGCCAAATGCCAAATGCACACCAATGCCCGTTTTATTTAACTTTTAGCCCAAGGTACTGTAAATAAAAGGTTAACAAAATCATGACTTTAACCCATATAAACATAAATCTCTACAGGCTAGGAGAATATAGAGTTTCATCAGGTAGACTCCATCATGATGTCATATTTTTAGTTAATCTATCTTGTAAATTTTGCCAAAAACCAAATATGGAATAATAATCTTAGTAGTAAATAAACATAAAATAATTTGAATATGATAGTTGGGTAACATTATATTGTTAAAACTTAACATAGCAACTTTTCAGCCTCATCTACTTGCTAAAGTTTGTTTATGAACATGAGAAGCTTAAAAATATATAAACAACTGCTTCTAAAGGTCACTTTGTTGATAGCTTTTTAGTGACTGGCTTATGAAAGATTATTAACACTCTAGCACTTCTTTTAGCAGCAATATTATCTTAGGATATTAGCCATCAGAAAAATGAAATTTAACAAAAGCATCTGCTTATACAAATCAATTTTGCCACTAACACATGCAATTTACACTCTTGAAATCAAATCCTGTCCCTACAGCAATAAACGTTTTATCCAGGCATTCACATTTAAACAACAAACTCTTTGGAATGAACTTACAGATATACAAAGAAGCATTTGCCTAATTTCCTGTTCATGTGTCACTGCTTGACAATGTTTCTTCTTGGCATCCATGACATGCTATGTTCATGATTTTGAATGAAGACACATCTATCAGCACTTTTACATCCATGAATTGAGTATAGAGCTTTATAAATAAGGTCAATGATCAGGACAAAGAGAAAGGGAGCTTCATTAATCTGACGTATGCAGGGCCTATCAAGCTTTATCAATTAGCTGTCTGGCATCAGAATGTAAGAAAAGCTTATTTGAGGTGCATCCCTGCTCAACAATTTTGAACCCTATAAAATGTGCATCTCCAATAGTTTTACACTGCAAAATTTACAAACAGGGTCAGTGATTCAGCACAATGAAGGGGAGAAAATAGAAAAACATATTTATAAGCAAATTGATTATGTTTATTGTTGCAACTCCAACGGAAACTTTTACTTTGAAACCAAAATGATTCTATAAATTTTCCTTATTGGGCTAACTACTATTCTATTGCCCTTTTTCTAGTAAACAACATTAATACACTATACATGTAAGCTCTTCTAGACACCATTTGAAGATCATTATGGTATTTTGATCCCTCACCCACTGGTTGAAGCAAATCCTCAATAAGGAGTGGAGTACACGATATTGAATATTGTAGCAGATATTCCGTTATGCTGGATTTAAGAACATTTTTGTAATTAAACATTATACGGACTAGTGCCCAAAAGCAAACCAATAATAGTTGGAAAAATTTTACAAAAATGGGCATGATTCAGATTAATCTGCAATTCAAGATCACTGAAAATAAGAGTTTGATATTCTGTTGAATTGGATAACAATATGGAAAAAGGAAGGTTGGACTAGAGCTCTTAATCAGCAATTCAACTATTGCACACACAAAAGGACATAACAGTGGTATAAATGGGTTATATAAAAGCTAAAGCTGATTATGCGTAGTCAATTTGCCTGAAGGGATCACCCAGTTAGATATATGCTAAAGATGATTATGGAATTTATAAATTTACATGCTACCCAATCCAAGATGATTGAAAACATAGATAACCACATGGTAGGAGGATCCATGTAGACCCCAAAATTTTGGGACTAAGGCTTTGTTATTGTTGTATAACTAACTACATGGTAGGAAGATGTTGAGAAATATTTATAGTAATAATATAGAAATCACTAATGATAGTTACACATTTATAGTATTTATTTCATAGGAAATATGGAAAGGCTAATAGAAAAGCACCTCATAAGAAAAGAAGACAAGAATATATAGTTACCTGTACTAGATAATCTATGCAATACCTGCACCCAGAGTTTATAAGTGGCAGACCGTGCATGAACTCCACAAATAGTATGGGAAATTGGGCTGCAAAATGAAGATTTGATTACTAAAATACAAAGATCTTTATGAACAGCCACCATAAATACATGCTCAAGATACTTAAAATCCAGAGAAAAAAATGCAAATCATCAACGTAAACAGAATGACTGGGAGAAAACAGAGTACACTAAGGCTATAAAGAATGAAATTGGATGCCATGTTACAGATCATCATCACTATAAAACTCACCCTCGTAGCATACAACATCGTTCTCCATGCTTAAAACTTCAAACACGGGTTGTGGTACCAGCTTAATGAGCCTTGTCAGTGATCTAAATCATGACTGACAAACATACCAACAAATTAATCGAGAGAAAGATAGAAGAAACTGAACCCAATGAGGCATTAGATCAATATTTGTAGGAAAAATTTGGGGCAATAGTAATATGTACAAAGGGAAGAATTACTTCTTTGGTAGCTCAGAATCCTTTCTCATATGTCAAGTGCTCGCCCTCAGAGCTCGCTTGTATAGTGGGTATTGTTTGGTCGGATAGAGGTGCTATTCATGGTAAAAAAAACATCAATTAATAGTAACAATACCACCACAGAGAGAAAGAAAAGGCAGGAAGAGTTCTGGACAAACATAATTTGCCTAAAACAGAGGAGGGGGAGGAAGAGAGAAGATTACTTCTGTTTGTCTTGTGTTTTGAAATTACCCCTATCTTGAAGGAAATAAACCAAACTATGGAAAGAACTCCTTTAGTGTGGCATGATTGACATGAGACAGCAAAGAAGTCCCAGTAAACCAATAAGAATTAAGTTCACTTCCACGAATGTTGTTCCAGATAAAGACATTTTGTGCTTGTTACCTAATCCAACTAATGAAGCCAATGTATTCATAATATCTTCATCCCTACTGCCGGTCACTTCTTTTCCATGCTATGAAACACCTCTGGCTCTGAGACAAAGAACAAGCATAAGATATTGACTTACAAACTTGATAAATACCAAATACCCAACCCTATAACATTAGGACTAGATGATTAGCATATATTTGAGCTATGAGAGCTTCCTTCTTTCTTCTTAAAAAAATTGTTACTTGAAAAAAAAGAAAAAAAAAATGTTTCACAGTATCAAAATCATAGACAAGGTTACATAAGGGTGTTAGTAATAAATTACCTAGTTTACTTTTCATTTATTATTAAACAAGATGGACTATTATAGAAACCAGCATTCCAGGTTAAACTTATTTCTGCTGCATCGCAGAAGTGATCCATTTGTACACAAAGCCTTCTGTGTGATGTTTAGATTGGATGAGGCAGAACTTTTTTGCAAGATGTTCTTGAATGAGACAACATTCAAGGTTGGAAATAGGAGTTAACTACTAAAGAGAACCAGCATCCCAAATTAAGCTTGTTTTTTCTGCATCTACAAATTAATGAAGTTTTAAATATATGAATGTATTTCAAATCATGAAGGAACTTACATAGAATGGTATCTAAGCATGTCTCCCATTAATAGGAGCTCGTATACGCTGCCATTGCACCACAAATGGTTGTGCACTATAGGGATTTAACACACATTATCCGATGCATTGCTTGGAACAGCACATGCATGGGATCTGCAACACAAGCAAAAGAAGTCTTATTTTTTGCCCATCAGATTGAAGGAAAAGTCACAAAACAAACAAATGATATGAAGCTAAAAATAAACTAACCTAAAAATTTAAGGCTAATAGCCATCTTCAATTTCATGAATTGATAATGAGCAGCAAAAAAGTTGTAATTACTTCAAAGAACTTCTCATGAACCCCTGCATAATTTTCCTACAGTTAAATCATTGGTCCTTATGTTTTCATGTTGTATAAGGACTGAAAACTTCTAAGTGTTGCCAAATGGAAGCTAAGGACCCCTGTTCACCATGTTGTAGTGCAACTAAATTTACTATTAGTCAAAAGGGGTGCCTTAAACATTTGACATTATTTTGTATGTCTTACCAGGACTGAAGTCAAAACAAAGTTAATTGTAGCCAAGTCTTAAAGTTAGAATTAGTTGCTACACAAATACACCTCTTTGAGTTCTTTCTTTACTAACATTCAAAGATGATCTCACAATTACCAGGCATGGCAAACAACACATTTAACACCAAAGGAAGACAATACATCTTAGCACCCATACCTAAAATTTTGATATATCCAGAATCACATCCTGGAGTAGCTTATTCACAAAAGAATCCTGCAGGTCCTTGGTGTTCATGCTTACAGAAAAGCTTTTTTCCTGCACTTTTTAGCTATTACTATAACCATGTATACATTTTCTTTACGTTATTTCTTCAAATTGTCCACCAGCTCCTTCAAGGTAAATGGGTGACTTGGGAATCAAGCAACAGTCCACATCACTGTTAGCAAGAGTAGTTTACATTGCTATGAATCCTGCATGAAAATATCTCAACTATCAGATTTAGGTGAAGCTGATTTTAGGAACATTGTTTAAGAATATATGGAAGAGAAATAGGTCAGAAAGATATCAGAACATTAAATGGAAAGAAATAAGAGCATTAGTGACAACACTAATAAAAATTGACCTAGGTTACCAGATAGCTGTGCCCACTTAGCACCTTGGATTGACCAATGATGGTCATTTAAGGATTCTTGACATTTGTTCAGATATAAGTCAACATTTTAAAGAGAACAGAGGAAGAAGTTACAACTGAAAGATTTAAATAATAAAAGAACATACTTTATAGTACCATTGATAGCCATCGAGGTTTCTGACTTTTTGCATCATCCTTGGCCAACACATCTTTCTTTTGGACTAGGTTTGATCTGGTTTCTGCTCGATAGTAGGCTGACTTGTAACTAGCAAATCACCAACCAAGGCAATCTCACTCCCATACTCCATAAAAACTTCCCTACAAGTTCAACCTCCTCTCCAGTAAAATATCACCCCCCATGTAGTGCAGGGTGTAAGTGTTGTAAAATTTGAGAAGTAGCAAGGTGTTATAGACAGTCTCATAAGTTCATTGCAGTTGGACACACACAAACTCTGGCAGGAGCTGGGAAGTCAGTGCTATAATTTTGAAAGTAATCTGCTGTGCTATAATTTTGAAAGTAATCTGCTGCTCTCTGTTGTGGTTTCACCTGCTCTCAGTTATGCTAAAGTATTATATTATATGCTGAAGTCATTAAGTCTGAGGCAGGGAGGGTTTAGTTGTTTTAATTCTGAGATGAGAATGAAGTTATGAAGCAAAAGAGAGAAGAAAGAACCAAACATCCACAAAAGAAAAGAGGCTTTTAAATTCCTCTTCTCTATCTTCATATTTCATTATTCTCCAACTACATGCCCAAAAAAAAGAAGTTATATGTCAGATTAGTCTAATAAATACCCAAAATCAAGACAACTTGCAATACCCATATTGATATAATATTGAAACATAAATGAATAATATGAAAAATCAAATTTAATCAAAAAATAAATGATATAATATTAATCTACACTACAAAAGCTGCTACATCATTCTCCATTCTTCTTTTTCTTCTTCTTCTTTCCTCTGTCTCTTCCTCTATCTCTTCATTGCTCTTAAAAAATAGATACAAAGCACAAAGGTGGATCTTCTTCTTCAATGCATTCTTCACCTCACCTAAATCTACCACATTTTTCAACCCTACTATTGCAAGTTTCCCTTGAATGTGGTTCAAATTTTCTGATTCTCCCAATTTACATATTTCATCACCCTCACCGCCTACACCTACAGGAAAGTAACTTAATGTTCTAAGACAAATTAATCTTCCAATTCCTTCTGGAAACAATTTTATTCCAATTTCGTCAAAATCATCATCAAACAGGCAATTTCTCAAGTTCATCATCTTAAATTAATTAGTTTAACCACCCCCTGAGGTAATTTCTCAAGTTCACTACACTCAGTAACATCCAAACTTTGTAAATTACATATACTTTCTGGCAATTCTTTTAAATCAAAGCAAGATAACTTGAGGTATCTTAAATGTATCAATTTTTCCACCTTATTAACTAGAAGTACTGGAATGAATTCACCTTTCAAATATAAAGAATGTAGATATGTCAAACGGTCAAATAACTTGGGTTGGACTGTCTCAAAAGAAGACAAAAAATTCAAATTGAGTTCAGTACACTACCACTTCAACTGTAAGCCCACACCTCCTAATTTCCTGCACGAAACAGGGCTTTATTAAAACCATGTGCTATGACTAGCAATTATTTCCGTGTCTATTTTATAATGATCATTTCCATCTCAAGGATAGAGCACAAACCCTAATAATGGCAAGGGAGGGTTTGATCCTTCTGGTTCTGAAGCAATAGTCAAAGAAATCCTAGAAAAAGGAGAGTTAACAAAGGCTTTAGATCCCTCCTCTCTCTCTATCCTTCAAAAAAACTCCACTTGTATCTAAAATTCGTGATCCCTGACACAACACACAAAAATTCAATAAAACCAATCAATAAAACTCTAATATATTTTTAACAACTATAATCACTAATCTAAAGACAATTGGATTCAAAAAATTGATCCAAGATAAAAATATTAACGCTAACCAGATATGATAGGCACAAAGTAGCAATAAACACTGATTGAAAATGATGATCATGCAAAGTAATCAAGGAATTTCACCTCATCATTTGTCTTTAAAGTCTCTGTCCACTTCAACACCTTCCTTTTACTACCCTGTCCCATAAGATGTATCTGTCTTCTTCAGTGTATGTCAATCATCCTGTACTGTTCAGCTCAGCAAATCACCAACGTTTGACCAAGTTTTCATCTTCACAATCCTACTCAGGTTACAAGCGGTTCCCCCCTTACTTCATGTTGAACATCTTTCCTACTCAGGTTACAAGCAATTCAAACCATATTACAATTAATCAAATACTAATTTTCTACAAACTACTCTCAATGACTTGCTCTATATTATTTTTAGCTCAGGATAATGGGTGTAGAGATTTTCCATTAACATTTTTTTTTTTAAAATCTTCACCCAAAAACAACTTTTATATCATTGCTTAAGCCTTGCTCTTACCATCTTCTCCCCAATGCACCAAAATCATTATTTATCAAATCATGAAAGAAAAAAAAAAATTCAATCCGCTACACAACTAAAAAAAGTGTTAGGGACCTTAAAGATTTCACTGGGAAAAAAAAAAGCATGTAAACTGCCAAATCGATGGTTCTTAAGTTTGCACCTTGTATAGAGGCTTTATATTCTCTATTCAAGAACATCTTATATTAGGAAAAAACATGGAAAGAGTTTCATAAACAAAGGCTTTATATCTCTCTTTGCTCTCGCCATCATCATTCAAAAAAACTCTACTTGTAGCTAAAAATTAATGATCCCACACATGCCCACACAAAAAATTAATGAAATCAATCAATAAAAAGTTAATATATTTTTAACGAGTATAATCATTGATCTAAACACACAATGGAATTAGACCAATTAATCCAAGATAGACATATTAAAGGCAACTAGAAATAAGAGACATAAAGTTGCAATATAAACATAGAATTAATGGTAATATTCAAGCAATTTAAAAGGGAATCTGACCTCCTCCTTCATTTTCTTCAAACTTTTTGTCTTCTTCAACACTCTGCTCTTACTGCCCAGTCTCATAACAATGTATCTGTTTTCTTCAGTGCATGTCAACTGCCCTGTACTGTCCAGATTCACAAATCCCCTTCATCAATGTTTAATTCTACCACTTGTTCATCCGCCTCAAACCCAGACCCATCATCTTCCTCATGATTACTGTCCTCAACCACATCATCATGCATCTACATGCATGTCCAAAAGAAAAGCATACCAGGTATGTCAGATTAGTTTAAATAACCCAAAATGAACAAAACCCACAATGACCCATATAATAATATTAAACAAGAACAATAAAATATAAGAGAACCCATACCACTGAGAGATTAGAGCAACAAGGATCACAATCCAAACAAATAGAATGATTTGGTGGCGGTAGTGTGTTTGTGATATTGGGAAAATTTATCAAGGGACGCGGTTGGTATTATTAATTAATTGGTTTTGATGGGATAAATATAGAAGTTAAGTTAATTGCGTCTATTTGCACAAATCCATATATGTATTTATAGATTTGATAGGATAGTCTTGCAAGAAAAGAAGAGTTACCTCTGAATCACTGCTGTCTAGAAGTTGACCGTCTCTTTGCACCTCACAGAAATTAATCCCGATGTTTGGGATGTGAGAAATGTTGGGCCAGTAATCTCCTTTCCCTCTTTCGCAACGCTGCTGGAGAATTGGACATCCTTTGATTTCCAATTCCTTTAGTAATGGAGTATTACGCAGGTAGTCTGGCAGAGACTTTAGATTGCCGCACCACTCAATTGTCAAGGAACGAAGATGTGGCATTATTTTAATATTTGGAGTATTAATAGTAACAAAAGCATTAGCACTATTATCTTTTTCTTCTTCTTCTTCTATTGTTCCTCCCATCCCACTCCATTCTTCCCACTCCTTCAACATTTCAAATGTGAGAGATTTAAGGTTTGGGAATATGATGATGTCTTTGTTGTTGGATGATTCTGATAATTCTTCTTCTTCTATGTCTATTCCCAAAAATTCATCTCCCACCTTTCCAATCATTGGAGCGACCATTATTACTAATTCTTCGAGCAACGGCAGCTTCCCCAAAGGAGGCAACTGCTCTAGGTTTGGGCACTCTCTGATAAAAAGCCTTTTCAAATAGGTCAATTTGGACATCATCCAATTAGGATACATTGTGGTGCCCTTATAATAAACAATTCGTAAAGATTCCAAGCGGGGAGGTGGCTCTAAGGCATTTAGAATGGCTACATCTTTCTCCATTTTTCTTCTTCTTTCTTCCTCTTCAGAACTCATTTCCTCTAATGTGCTAAAACATAGCCCCAAATTACGGAGGTGGTTCTTCTTCTTCAATGTATTCTCGATCGCACCAAAATCTACCACACTACTCAACCCGGATATACAAAGTCTCCCTTGAATGTGGTTCAAATGTTCTAATTCTCCGAGTTTACATATTTCTTCGCCCTTACCTACAGGAAAGTTTCCTCCTAATGTTTTAAGACAAGTTAATCTCCCAATTCCCTTCGGAAACGATTTTATTTCAAATTCTTCATTATCTTCATTCCCCATGAGGAGGTGTCTTAAATTAATTAGTTTACCTATCCCCTCAGGTAATTTCTCAAGTTCCCAACACTTACTAACATCCAAACTTTGTAAATTACATAAATTACATATACTTTCAGGCAATTCTTTTATCTTTTCACTAGATAATTGGAGTAATCTCAAATGTATCAATTTTTCCACCTCATTTGGAAGTTCCAAAATGGACTCACCTTCCAAATGTAATGTACGTAGACATGTCAAATGGTCGAATAACTTGGGTTGGACAATCAGAGAAGAAATAAAATCCAAACTTAAAAAGCGTAGATTTTTCGCTTCATAGACAAACTCAGGAAATGTTTTTCTAACTATTAATGACAAATGGCGAGCCCTCTTAAAGTCTTTCTCAACCTTGTCACCACTATAATTGATTTTGAAGCCCACATCTTTTGCCATTGATTCCGCAAAGTCATGCACTATATCGTGCATTTTGCAACTTACAATTTTACCATCATTATCATCTTTCTCAAAGTCTTGAAAAAAAGAGCGGATGGCTAAATTTTCAAAGCAGTGCTCTGCTCTAACTTCCATCTCCATATTTCCTTTTGAGTTGATATATCCTTGTGCCATCCAATTAATGATTAACTCAAATTTTTTGAATTGATAATCTTTCGGAAAGATAGCACAAAATAAGAAACATTGTTTCTCTGATGGAGACAATTCATAATAACTCAAAAAAAATGGCCCCAAAAGACCATTTTCAATATCTTCTAATTTCCATAAATCATTGTGCAAAACCTTCTCCCACTCTTTTTTACTCATCTTGCCACGTAGGTAACTCCCTAGAATCTTTGCCGCAAGTGGCAAACCTTTACACTTATTTGCTAGTTGTTTGCCCAACTCTTCTAAATCCCTATATTGCTCTCCATAATCATCAGAAAATGCTATTTTCTTGATAATCAACCAACAGTCATTGGGGGACAATTCCCCCAAATCGATTATGGAAGAACTCTCCATCATATTTGAAACCCTAAGTTTACGTGTGGTCACTAGAATTCTACTACCTTGGGCACCATATTTGAGAGCATTTTTTAATGGCTCCCACTTTGTGAACTCTTCAGTCCACACATCATCCAAGACAAGAAAGAACTTCTTTCCCCCAATCAAATCACAAATGCGAGCTAATAGATTTTGCAATTCAGTAATGTTGGAGGATTGATCCTCAATAGATTCAATGATTGCTTTGGCAACCTTGCATTGATCATGTTAATGTATATTATGTTATGGGCCTTAGGCCCAGCTAGTTTACTTGTATAGCACACTTGTACTTGTACTACACTTTACTTGTACCGCACACATATGTTTACTTGTACCGCACACATATGCCTCCTATATAAAGGCATCACATGTATATTTTCTTAAGTAAGAAATACAACACTACGATTCAGTATTTCTAACATGGTATCAGAGCCACTGCTCTGACCTTTTCTTAGCAGTCTTATCTTTATTGGTGTTACTCCACTCTCAACATCGCTTCCGCTATCACAACAGTCGCCGCAGCCTTTCGCCGTTGAACCCGCGACGTCTTCCAAGCATTGTCATAGGGTTCCGGACCTGCAGCCGCTATCGTTGAGGAGTCCAACACCGCACAAGATCACTGCACGTGTCATCGCGCCTCGAATATTGCTCCGATCATATTTCTGGACATATCACTGAGATCGTCTTGGAACGATCTAACTTTTGGTGAAAGCCTCGCAGTCATCGGAGTGCCCACGCGCCGTCACGCGCCGCCTGAAGATTCTGCGACTGTGCCACACGCGCCGCACGCGTCGTCCTAGGTGAGACTGACGTCACCCGTGACGTCATCAGTGCCACGTCAGCCCTAGCTTACGTCAGCATCCAGTCACCTGCTGACGTCAGTGCCACGTCATCCTACTGACGTCATCCACGCTGATCGTTGACCGGGCCGTTGACCGTTGACTTTGACCGTTGACTTTGACAGTTGACTTTGACCGTTGACTTTTCAGTGGTTGACTTTTTCAGTCCAGGTTCTCCTTACCCAGTTTTTCGCGTAGATTTCATTTTTGCTGTCTGTTTTTGCATATTGTGTTTCTAAATGGATAAAAAGGATGTTTTTCTTCCTCGCCCCATCAATACTGTATTGGAGGGGAACAAGAATTACTTATCTTGGTCTCAAGCTATGCGCAGTTTTCTTAAGGGTCGCATGCTCTGGCAATACTGTACTGGTGCAATTACCATTCCTGTCAAGGGAGCAAGTGAAGAAGATGCTGCCTTCCTTGGTCGCATGATTGAATGGGACAGTCACAACCACATGATCCTCACATGGATTCGGAACACTTCCATTCCCTCTATCTCTAATCTGTTGGGCAGCTTTGACGATGCAAAATCAGCATGGGATATGTTGGCCAAAAGGTACTCCACTACTCATGGATCCATGAAATATCAATTGGTAGTTGAATTGCATCAACTTCGACAAGAACCAGGGCAATCCATCAATGACTACTATGATCAGCTTCGCCTCATTTGGGACCAAATTGACCTTTCTGATCCGATTTGGGCATGCTCAAAAGATGCTCAGCAATATGCTACAGTTAGAGATGAATTTCGTCTCTATGAGTTCCTGATGTCTCTTCACAAGGACTTTGAGCCCATCCGAGGTCAGCTTCTTAATCGCAGTCCTCCTCCCTCTCTTGACACTGCTGTAAACGAGTTGGTTAGAGAAGAAACTCGGCTTGCAACCCTTCAAGCCCAGAATAAGTTCAATGTTTTGGCTATTACTCCTTCTGCTCCTTTCATTGAGCAACCTCAGCAATCAGGTGATTCTTCTGGCTCTAACAATCGTCGCAAGCAGACCAACAAGAAGTTCTGCAATTATTGCAAGCGTCCTGGCCACACCATTGAGACTTGTTACCGTCGCAACAAATCTACTGCTGCTGTTGCTAATACTGAGCCTACTCCGCCGATGCCTTCCATTTCAGCTGAGTCCCAGTCTTCTGGATCCACTATCAACCTCTCCCCCACTGAACTACAGGAGATCATAGCTCAGGCTGTTCGTATGGCTGGTAATGCATCTCTTTCCACTGCTCTCTCAGTTCTGCCCGGTAAGTCTCAAACTTGGCTTTTTGATTCTGCCTGTTGCAATCACATGACACCTCACTCATCCTTATTCTCCAAACTTGACCCTGCACCACATCCTCTTAATATTCATATAGCTGATGGTTCCACCATGCATGGGAATAGTCTAGGTTTTGTTTCAACCTCTAACCTCTCTGTTCCTGGGGTCTTCCATGTACCTGACCTATCCTATAATTTGTGCTCTGTGGGACAATTAGCTGAACTAGGATATCGCCTTATTTTTTACTATTCTGGGTGTATTGTGCAGGATCCGAGGACGGGACAAGAGCTTGGGACCGGTCCTAGGGTTGGGCGTATGTTTCCCGTGGACAATCTTCATCTTCCACCTGTTGCTCCTGTCTCTGTTGCTGCTGCAGCTGCTGCAGTTTCTTCCTTACCTTCCCTTGCACTTTGGCATTCTCGTCTTGGTCATGCCTCATCTACTCGGGTACAACAGTTAGCTTCTAAGGGTCTGTTGGGTTCTGTGTCCAAAGACAATTTTGATTGTACTTCTTGCCAGTTAGGAAAACAGCCAGCTTTACCTTTCAATAATAGTGAATCTATCTCTAATAGTATTTTTGAGTTAATTCATTCTGATGTTTGGGGACCTTCTCCTGTTACTAGTATTGGTGGATCTCGTTATTTTGTTGTTTTTATTGATGATTATTCTCGTTATAGTTGGATCTTTCCTATGAAATCTCGTTCTGAAATCTTACCAATATACAGTAACTTTGCAAAAATGGTTGAAACACAATTCTCCAAACATATCAAAATTTTTCGTTCTGATAATGCTCTTGAATATACTCAATATGCTTTTCAAGCTCTGTTACATTCCTATGGCACTGTACATCATCTAACCTGTCCAGGCACCTCTCAACAAAATGGTCGAGCCGAAAGAAAACTTCGTCATATTCTTGACACTGTCCGTGCTCTTCTTCTTTCTGCTAAAGTTCCTGCCCCATTTTGGGGTGAAGCTGCTCTTCATGCTGTTCATGCCATTAATCGCATTCCAAGCACTGTCATCCATAATCAGACTCCGTATGAGCGCCTTTTTGGGTCACCCCCTGACTATCATTACCTTCGCTCTTTTGGATCTGCTTGTTTCGTTCTTCTTCAGCCTCATGAGCACAACAAACTTGAGCCTCGATCTAGACTTTGTTGTTTCCTTGGTTATGGTGAAACTCAAAAAGGGTATCGGTGCTATGATCCTGTCTCTCATCGTCTTCGTGTTTCTCGTAATGTTGTCTTTTGGGAACACCGCTTATTTGTTGAACTCTCTCATTTTCGTTCTTCCCTAACTAACTCTTCTGTTTTAGAAATCTTTCCAGATGAGTCTCCTGTTCCTTCTGCAGATACTCTTGATCCTCCTTTGGACTTCTCTATTCCATCTCCAGATAGTTTTGATGATTTTCCTAGACAGGTTGTAGATGAACAGGTTGATGACGAGCTACCCCACCTTGAGCCTAGGTCCCCTGCTCCTGCTCCGCCTGAAGATCCTCCACAAGACATTCCACCTCGCCACTCAACCCGGGTAAGATCCATTCCTGCACATTTACTTGACTATCATTGTTACACTGCCCTTGCTACACTCCATGAGCCTCAAACCTATCGTGAGGCCTCTACTGACCCTTTATGGCAGATTGCAATGAAAGAGGAAATTGATGCATTAACCAAAAACCATACTTGGGATCTGGTTACTCTCCCTCCTAGTCAGTCTGTGGTTGGTTGTAAGTGGATCTATAAGATCAAGACTCGCTCTGATGGGTCCATCGAGCGCTACAAGGCTCGTCTTGTTGCAAAAGGTTTTACACAGGAGTATGGGATTGATTATGAAGAGACTTTTGCTCCAGTTGCCCGTATCTCCTCTGTTCGTGCCCTCTTAGCTGTTGCTGCTGCTAGTAAATGGGACCTTTTTCAGATGGATGTTAAAAATGCCTTCCTTAATGGGGATCTGCATGAAGAAGTCTATATGCAACCTCCTCCTGGTCTTTCTGTTGAAACAAACAAGGTTTGTCGCCTTCGACGTGCACTTTATGGCCTTAAACAAGCTCCACGAGCTTGGTTTGCCAAGTTCAGCTCCACCATCTTTCGCTTGGGTTACACTGCCAGTCCTTATGATTCTGCCTTATTTCTTCGTCGCAATGATAAAGGCACCATTTTGCTTCTCCTATATGTGGATGACATGATCATAACTGGTGATGACCTCAGTGGCATTCAAGAACTCAAGGATTTTCTTAGTCAGCAGTTTGAGATGAAAGACCTTGGACATCTCAGCTATTTCTTGGGTCTTGAGATCACTCGTTCCACAGATGGTCTTTATATTACTCAAGCCAAGTATGCATCTGACCTTTTATCTCGAGCTGGACTCACTGATAGCAAGACTGTTGACACTCCAGTTGAACTTAATGTGCATCTGACACCCTCGGGGGGGAAACCATTGTCTAATCCCTCTCTTTACAGACGATTGGTTGGCAGCCTAGTTTATCTCACAGTTACTCGTTCAGACATTTCTTATGCTGTTCATCAGGTGAGTCAGTATCTGTCTGCTCCACGATCAACTCACTATGCTGCTGTTTTGCGCATTCTACGATACCTGAAGGGCACTCTCTTCCATGGCCTTTTCTACTCAGCTCAGTCTCCTCTTGTACTCCGTGCATTCTCTGATGCTGATTGGGCAGGAGATCCCACTGATCGCAGGTCCACTACAGGTTATTGCTTTCTCCTTGGTTCTTCTTTGATTTCTTGGCGAAGTAAGAAACAAACTTTCGTGGCCCGCTCCAGTACTGAAGCAGAATATCGTGCTCTTGCTGACACCACATCTGAGCTCCTTTGGTTACGATGGCTTCTTAAGGATTTGGGTGTGTCCACATCCTCTGCTACTCCCCTTTATTGTGACAACCAGAGTGCCATTCATATTGCTCACAATGACGTCTTCCATGAACGGACTAAACACATCGAGATTGATTGTCATTTTATTCGTTATCATCTTGTCCATGGTACTCTCAAGCTTTTCTCCGTCTCCTCCAAAGATCAACTTGCAGATATTTTCACCAAGGCACTTCCTAAGGGACGCACTCGTGATTTGGTTGACAACCTCAAGCTGGTCTCACATCCACCTTGAGTTTGAGGGGGGCTGTTAATGTATATTATGTTATGGGCCTTAGGCCCAGCTAGTTTACTTGTATAGCACACTTGTACTTGTACTACACTTTACTTGTACCGCACACATATGTTTACTTGTACCGCACACATATGCCTCCTATATAAAGGCATCACATGTATATTTTCTTAAGTAAGAAATACAACACTACGATTCAGTATTTCTAACAGATCAAATGGATCAGAAACACAAATCCAAATTCTTTGTTGAAAATGGGCTTGTATCTCACGATGATTGTAGGCTAGTTGGGCAAGAGTAGATTTTCCTATCCCGCCCATGCCCACTAAGGAGATGACACGAGGATTTCTTTCTCCCTGACCACCCACGCCTAACAGGTTGCTCAACAGCTCATCCCTATAGTTATCACGACCAATTATATCGGACACGTCCACAAAGGACGTGGTTGTTGGTCGCTCAACTTCTACATGTGAATGCCTAGTCAAGTCAAACCCACAGGTGACTTTGTCTCTGAGAATGTTGTCTAATGTTTGTTTCAGGTTTTCTATCTTGTGACCAATCTCATGACGCAGAGAAAGGTTACCTACTTGACGAACATAACGTGACACAGAGGGGAAGAATGAGCATGGTACCTTCCTCTTCTTCAGGGCAGCAGGATTGTTATTAGTAACAGATCTTTCTTCTTCTTTTTGAATTTCTGATTTGATCCTTGCAGTGTTCCACTTGTCCAGCACGTCATCCATCATGTAGTACACGTCTCTGAGTTGATCTAACCAAAGCTTCACAGCTGCTTGCGTCCACTGTCTCTCATCAGCATCATTGAGCATCGCCTGGACGATTTTGAAACTGTTAGAAAGCTTTTCGATTTCTTCATTAATACCAACAATCAAGTTTATCTCTTGTTGAGCCTGCTGAACAGTGATTGAACCCAACTGCTTCAAGAGATCAGTAGCTAGTGACATTAGTGCATCAGCCATAGTTAATGGAGAATGAAAGTAATAAGTTGAGAATACAAAAAAGAAACAGAATGCGAATGACAAAAATAAGGAGCAAAGTGAGAAATAGATTACGCAATAGCAGGTGTGCTTGTGCTTCTTCACTCCTACTATTTGGCTTTTATTATCATAGGGTTTAGATTGAACTTATTGTTGCTAAAACTGAAAACTGAAAACACTATAGTAAAATAAATTTTAAATGTGTAAATAGTACCGTGAGACCTATTTTTAATATTTTTTATTGCGTAAACAGTGTGTGAACATTGATAAACAGTGCTGCTACAGTACAACTACAGTGCCTCTGTCAAATTTGAACCACTTGCAACCCAAAAAAAAAAAAAAAATGAGGAAAACCTGGACGCCTAAACGTAGACGCCAAATCCAAACCCTCACTAATAACGAACTGGCAGAGTTTTGCGCGTCTGCGTTTTGCGCTTTTTTTATTTTTCGTGAGAGTTTGGTTTCTGCGTTCAGCGTCTGCGTCTTTCTTGTTTCACGTTTTGCTTCTTTTTTTTTTTTTTTTAGGCCGCTTATGTTGACTTTAGCGGCAAAAATTTACTGTTGTGAACAGTGCATGCACTGTTCATGCACTATTCACGCAATAAAAAATATTAAAAATGGGTCTCGTAATACTATTCACACATTTAAAAATTATTTTGCTACAGTGTTTTCAGTTTTCAGTTTTCAGTTTTCAGTTTCAGCAACAATAAGCTCAATCCAAATGGACCCGAGTCGAAATACAAACCTGCAAGTGGGTTTCGTGCAAGCGTTTTTTTTTTTTTTAAACGCGTTTCAGCATGTGAACGTGGGACACAGACCTGCCCGTGGAGCCCATGCACGTGTTTTGATTTTTTTTTTAACGCGTTTCAGCATGTGAACATGGGACACAGACCTCTCAGTGGCTCCCATATACTATGCACGGAACCCACTATTTCTTTGAAAGTCTAAATTTTACACTGAAATATATCACACTAATGAGTTTCGTACGCGGATCCACAAACCTCATTTTTTAACAATTTTTTTTAATAAAAATGAGTTTTAAAAATTATTTTATTATTGTAATTTTAATTTTTAGTAAAATAAGCGGTATTCAAACGCATCTCAGTGAATAATAAAAACGTTTAATATTTATTTATTAAGATAATTTCTGTCTTTACTAAGGATATGATATATGGTATCAGTAACATAGTACGTCATCTTAAATGTTTTTTTTTTTTTTTGAGAATCTTAAAAGTTATTATTGGTCTTTATTTATTCGAGTAAAAGGAAAATATTGGTCATTAAGTATTGCACTTGATTCTTATTAAAAAAAAAAAATTTATTGCACTTGATTTTTTTTCTTATCTGATAATTAAAAATTTTACTAAATTGTATACTAAAAAATGTGCTTAAGTGTGCGTTTAGATACCACTTATTTTACTGAAAACTGAAAATAATAAAAAAATAATTTTTGATTACTGTTCACTTTTTAAATTATTGTTCATTTGCCTATTTGCACTGTTCATATCCCATAAACAATGTAAAAGGCACTAATCAAAAAAAAAAAAAAAAAGCCAGACACAATGCGTGAATCCAAAACGCAAACCAAACGGAGCCTAAGAGTATCTTAACAATGTCTTAAGAATATGTGGGCCATGAAGTATTCCAATGTGATGGTAATATCCATATCAATTTTAATTAGAATTTAAATTTTACGGTGTGTATTGTGGAATGAGGATGGCTTATCATGTTCATAGACTCATAGGTTCCAACTTCCAACCGGTCCATATTCTGCTGAACAAAACCATTACTACTAAAAAAAAAAATAGTGTTGTTGGTCCACACAAGATCGAACAGGGAAGGAGGAGCAACAACACTTCAATTTTAGTTGCCCTAACCATTTAAGCTATGATGATTTTTTTACAGGTCCACACAAAATAGCTACAAACATGAAAATTTAAATATTAAAACAATTCTTCTCAAAGTGAACTCATTGATATGATATTAAGCAAGCTCTCTTGGTGAAGATTATTAACAATTGAGCAATATTATCCACAATTTTGCCACTAACCCAAGCAATTTACATACTTTTGAAACCACTTGACATATACTGTACACCGTTATAATATGAGCAAAGGGCAATATCAAATAGACAAAATTTAGTTACAAAATTAGTTGTACCTTAAGGCTACAAACTCACTCAATAAAATAATGTCACTACATATTTTGAAAATCTAACCATTGAATTGCATGTTTTTTACGCTCTTAATACACATGTCAAATTTTGTGTCAATTGAATATTATTTACTATATGATCTATAAACTTATATTTTATACATAATTTTAAATTACAAAAACATGCAATTAAAAAAATTTATTGATGACATAACTAGTGATATTTAATTTTCTTGAAATTTTACAAACATAGAGAATATAAGAAGAAAATGTAATTCAATGCTAGATTTGTCAAAATTAAACTCTAATAAAAAATATTGAGTAAAGTTGTAGCCTATGGTTACAAACAATTTTATAACTAAACTTTGTCTATATCAAATATACAAAGAGTGTCCTTTAAAAAAGATTAAGCATATTCATAAGTTTTGTTATCAAATATTTATTATGATCATGCACAATTTATATATTTATTATATAAAAATAGAAACGTAGCATTTAATGTTGTTAATTTGTTGTATTTGTAACTAGCAATATCATGATTATTTTTTATATCAATGCAGCACTGGACAAATGCCTATTTTTGAATTATGCACCTTTGCAGGAAAAGAAGTCGTGGGCCATGGCGAATGTGCCTTCTCTTCTACAAAAGTGTTTCCCTAAAAAAACGTGCAACGTGCTTCTAGGCTACACAAACAGACACAATTGTACAAAGTTGAAGGGCATTAATTTTCATGAACATAGAGAAAGCAGGAGGTCCACACCAACAAACAACGCTTCAATTTTAGTTGCACTAGTCATTTAATTTAAGCTATGATGATTTGGTTACAGGTCCGGACAAAAGACTGACAAACATGAGACTTGAATTAACAACTGCTTCTCAAAGTGAACTTATTGATATTATGATATATGTTAAGCAAGCTTTACGTACAGTTAGTTGGAGAAGATTAATAATTATTAACCCATCGGAAATATTATCTTATAAGCAATTTACGTAGTTTTGAAATCACTTTAACATATACAATACACCATTATATATTACTTATTATGAGCAAAGGCTAATATAAAATATACAAACCATGTCCTTCATAAAAGGATTGTGCATATTCACAATTTTAGCTATCAAATTTAGGGGAATTAAACTGAAGTAGTCTTGGTGTTTATAATCTCGTGGGTTTGAGTTTTGAAAAAAAAAACTATATATATATATATATATATATATTATATAAAAATTATCTAAAGACAATAAATCACAAATCTTGTAAATAAGAACTTCTTATTAAGATTCCAATTAAATTAATTACCGAAATTCATCACCCGTAATAACAAACAATTATAGATTTTTTAACGAAAGACATGACCAAAATTAGTAGCAAACTGTCAAGGAGAAAATAGGAACTGAACCTTCAACTAGTTTTATAAAAACCATAAAACCCAGTGTTTTAACCGTAAAAACCGCCAGTTCAAATAGTAAAAAATAAATATCAGACTTTTTTTTAATATTTTAATCATTTAAGTTTTTAAAACCATCTAACTTATTGCTGAAAGGAGAAACCACATACATACTAGAAAATGCAGATTGGCTGTGCTACTAAAGTCTATGAGTAATCTATAGAGGGCCTCATAATAATCAGTCATGCAAAAATTAGAGTCAACAAAACGAAAGTACTAATGATGGTTTGGATTTGGAAAATCTTTTCTCAGTAAAAAGTATCATATTTTATGTTTTTTTTTTTGATCGGCAAGGTAAAAATTTTGTCGTGGCTGGCTGCTTCCAAATTCCAAGCCAACGAGTTGCACGTTGGCTTTAATTGATTGAAAGCTCTATGCCCTTTTTTCTTTTTTTTTTGGTTCCTCGCCAATCACGGACTCACCTAACTAACCAATGACCAAACTTCAAAAGTATGTCACAGAATTCCACGGTTGACAAAATGTGAAAACATTTTGACAAAATGTGAAAACATTTCACTAAGGTAAATTTGACAAACATGATTCTGCTGAAGACAAAAACAGTTGTAAACACGTGATTCACCAAGAAAGCAAATGTGACCAAATGAATTTCCTATTCGTAGTCCTTTCTGCTCTTCCAATTCGTAATCCCTTTCAAATTCTAAAATTTGTAAATCTTTCCTTATCAATACAGGTGAAATATAAGTGAATCTTCAGTAAGGTCTTGCTCTTATTGATATTTTAAATCTGCATTGAAATTACTAGATATTCAATTGCTTTAACGGCTAGGATATTTGAAATTTTGATATTCAATTACTGGATATTCAATTATTCAATTGCTCAGCTTGATAAAAATTTGAAATTGAGAGAGAAATGCTAAAAAAAAAAAAACACTAGAAAATGAAAATCAAAGTTTCAAAATTTCAAGCCGCACCATAGAGTAGAGAAAAGACATTTACAAATTAAAAGGGAAATCACTCATTAGCACATCCCGATGTGCTTTTTTAAAGGATGTAAGACTTAGCAGAATTGCTTCTCCCATTGGTCATTCACAATTCATCCCCTTATGGGCATAAAAGTTCTCGTGTATGGGATCTACACTTCTAGTTGGGACATAGTTTTGATTCCATTTGTAATGACTACGCCCTAATTGTGTAGATATTGTTTGGAGGCCTAACAAAAGCTAAGTTTCCGTATCGCTTAAGTGAATGTCCTAAGCTGAGTTCCATTATTGGCTCTACTCCTTCCGTTTTTTTGTGATGTATTTTTTGAAAGATAATTATAACATGCTCCTAACTTCGCAGCTCAAACCTTTTCTCTCTTAAACTATCAAGCATTTTGTGTATAAGAGGTGTCAATTTAACTACAAAAACTTTCGCTTTTGTGATGTATTTCGCTTTTGTGATGTATTAACCATGCATGTTAGAATTGGATTTCTTAACTGCTGTTTTCGGGCTCTTCTATTAATAAAAATTGTTGTTTATCCCAAAAAAAAAAGAAAATGATGAGTTCCATTATTAGGACATCTTTGGATTCCGTTATTAAAAGTAGTTGGCTGAAAATTGGAGTTTATCTAAAAGAGTCCGGTTAACGTGTGCCTTAAAGACACACGTTAAACTTTTCATTTTTAAAAATATTTTTTCGGGAATTGAAAAAGCTGTCATTACTTTTCAATTTTCAAGAAAAATTTTTTCAAAAATGAAAATTAATGTGTGCCCTAAGGGCACACATTAGTAAAATCCTATCCAAAAAAAGAAAAAAATTTGATGAGTTGCATTATTAGAGCATTCACAGCAGTGTAGCTATAATGCTATAATGCTAAAATTTAGCTCTAGAAACACAAAAATCATGCTGCAGCAGTGGAGGTAAAAGCTAAAATTTTAGATGATTATGAACAGTGCACATCTATATATAGATGTGTACTGTTCATCAAAGCTAAAAATAAAATCCATTATTTTATTCAGGTTTTGATTAAATAAAAGGCCACTTTCTCTCTCTCACTCACTCTCACCGTGCTTCTCTCTCTCTCTCTCTCTCTCTCATTCACTCTCATCTAAAATCTCTGAACTTCATCTCTCTCAATCTCACTCTCTGCTCAATCTCTCTCCAAGCCCAATCCTCACCGTCCGTTCCTCCCTTCCTCATCACCACCACCCACTTCCCTCCACCTCCGTCTCTCTCTCACCCACTTCGCTCTCTCTCCACCACCACAACAACCCCACCCGCCACTTCCTCACCGCTTTCTCCATCGCAAACTTCGCCGTATCATTCCCCGGCGGAGACGACAACAACAACAATGGAAACAGCGGCGGAGGTGGGCGACGAGGGTTCGTCGGCGGAGGACAAGAACAGAGAGGAGGCTTTGATGGTGCTAGCGGAGGCTGGGAGGTCGTTGAAGAATTTGCCGAAGGACTTGGCGGCGGCGATCGAGGCCGGGAGAGTCCTCGGCGCGGTGGTGTCGAGGTTTTTGGAGCTGGAGAAGTCGCCGGTGCCAATTGGGTTTTCTGGGTTTATTTTGTTTTATGGTTTAGTTGTCAAAATCACTTCAATTTGGCCAAGTTAGCTTGTGTTTGATTTTTTTTTTTTTTTTTTTTTGTGGTGATTTGTGGGTGGTTGTTCTTGGCTAATTTGGAGCTTGTTTTTTTTTTTTTTTTGGCTAATTTGGATTTTTGGCCGTGTTTGTGGGTGGTTGTTCTTGGCTTGCTAGTTGTTGTTGGGTGGTCGTGGGTGGTTCTTGGTTGGCAGTGGTAATGGATTTTGCTGTTGATCGGTTTGGGATGATTTTTTTTTGGTAGTAGGATATATTATTTTATTGTAGTAGATATATTATTTTATTGTGATGTTTATATTATTTTATTATGTTAGAAGCTAAAATAGATCCACTGCTGTAGCATGTCTATAGGTAAAATAGATAAAGTAACTTTTGGTGGAGCTAAAAAGCTAAATTTTTAGCTCCACTGCTGCAAATGCTCTTAGGACATTAGTAAAATCCTATCTAAAAAAAGTAAAAAATTTGATGAGTTGCATTATTAGGACAGCTTCGGATTCCTTTATTAAAAGTAGTGCTAGACTGCTAGTACTACTAAAGTCTCTAGAGAGGCTCAAAGTAATTGAGTGAAAAAACTAGAGTCAAAAAGCAAAAGTACCGACTGAAGTCTGTAGAGAGGCTCAAAAGTAGTTCTAGACCTGCTAGTAGTGCTAAACAGCTGGCAATACTAAAGTCTGTAGAGAGGGTCAAAGTAATTGAGTGAAAAAACCTACTATCAAAAAGTAAAAGTACCGACTAGAGGGCCAAAATGGGTAATTAGACATAAGATTCTAACTATATAATTAGTTGTTAACGTTTTTAAATTATATTTTTTACTAGTATCTCAAGTTTCAAAGACTTAATTTTGGCTTATAAATCAAGTCTTTGAGACTCGATTTTTATGGCCTAATCATGTCCGATGTGGTATATTTTTTCACCTGGCGACCACATGAAAATCGAGTTTCTAAGACTCGATTTCTAACCCTTATAAATAAAAACAAATCAGAGAGGAACCAAAACGTCAGCGAACAACTCAGAGAAAAAAAAAAAAAAAAAAAAAAAACCAGAATGAGAAGATCGAGATCGGATCACCGTGCGCGAGGACCACCGCACGTGACCCAGGCTGCGCGACCCTAGGCCGCGCGCAAGCCCTGGCCGCGCGCAAGCCCCGGCTGCGCCTGGCTAGTGAGGTGAGCTCTTTCTCTCCCTCTAAGCTCTTTCTCTCCCTCTGATTTGAGTTTATAGGATTGGGATTGATGTGTTTGGGATTTCTGAAATTTTTTTTTGGGTATTTCGGCTTGTACATGGACTTCAAATTTTTTCAAATTTTTTTGTGTTAGAAATCGAGTTTTAGAAACTCGATTTGCATGTGGTCGCCACGTGGAAAAATATGCTACATCGGATATGATTAGGCCATGAAAATCGAGTCTTTGAAACTCGAGATGCTAGTAAAAAATATAGTTTGAAAACGTTGACAACTAATTATATAGTTAGAATCTTATGTCTAGTTACCCATTTTGGCCCCGACTAAAGTCTCTAAACTTTATTAAAAGGTTTTTTTTTTTTTTTTTTAAATCTTTATAAAGTCTTTTTCCTGCTAAAGTTTGTAAAAAAAAAAAAAAATCAATAGTTTAGAAGTAAAACTAGGGAAAATAAATTCTTTTAATATTTTAGAAATAAAAAGATTTTAATTTTTTAAATAAAAATTTAAGAACAAAAAGTGAAACATTTTTAATAGTTTAAGGATAAAAAAGAATTTTTTAAAATTTAGCAAAGAAACAATTTTTTGGTAAAATTTAGAGACCAAAAATATTTTAGCCAAACTTTTCTTTAGGCAGAAAGTTCCTCTTGGTATCAATAATGCCAAGGATCATCAACAGTATATTATTAGTGTAATTGTGACTTTACAAGTATAAGTTATTGTGAGGTGGGGCATAATATAATTCCTATATATGTAATTTAAATACTATTGATAGTCATTTTCATAATTTGTTAATTCTTTAAAAAATTTTGTAAGAAAATTATTAGGTATAAAATGTAAATTGTCCTTTTTAAAAAAATTATTATGAAGCATTTTTTTTACCTTTTATTTATTCTATACTCTTTGATTTTTGTACTTAATAATTCACTTGAATGAATATTTATGATGTGATTCTACATTTGATTCTAAAATTAAGAAATAAGAATAAATAATTTAGAACACATGTCACAAAATTGAAATTTAAATTTAAAATTTAAATTTAAATTTCTCTCAACTTCACCTATTATTAACAAATAAATTAAAAATTGAAGGGCATCAATTTCTCACTAACCAATTACGCTGACTGGTCCCTATCTAATTGGTATTATGTAGGGACAACTTTTTTGGAAAATCTTTGCCCTCGAATAAATCATGTGCATGTGAAACAAGGGAAGAAGACCATTAAAAGAACTGGGGGTCTTCCTATATATATATATCACTGATCAACTGTACAAATAGATGTGTGATTTCTAACTGCTAGAGAGTAGGGTCCACGTTGGGGATGTTACCCGTTATCGTATTGTAGGCATAGCCACTCACTGATGGTGATAGGCCAATTTTCTTATAGCGCAGGTCTGCGGGATGTTTTGCTTTTAGTAACGAACAACCCTTATTGCTTAGAACAATGACTAATGAGTAAATTAAATTTATATAATCCTCAAATTATCATTTAAATAATAATATTTCATATAAATTAAGGGCTTGTTTGGTACGTATATTTAAACAACAATTTTTTAGTTTTTTTGAAAATACGTGTGAGTGAAAAAATGTGTGAAAATACGTGTAATATTATTTAAAAACTAAAAACACGTATTTAAACTTGCGTACCAAACGGGGCCTAGAGTTCACCTTAAAATTAGAGAACAAAGAGATTACCTCGCTGGTACTTCAACATATCTCGTAACATTATATACAAATTAGTACTGTTAATTCCATGAGTTTTTAGATGTAGGGGTGTCAATGTTCGACCTAACCCGCAAACACGACACGAACTCAACATGGGTTTTTTCGGGTTAAGGTTAGACCTTAATAGGTTTGGGTCATAAATAGGTCGACCCGAAAGCGACATGATAACAAATTAGTACTGTTAATTCCATGAGTTTTTAGATGTAGGGGTGTCAATGTTCGACCTAACCTGCAAACACGACACGAACTCGACATGGGTTTTTTCGAGTTAAGGTTAGACCTTAATAGGTTTGGGTCATAAACAGGTCGACCCGAAAGCGACATGATAAGAAACGTATCATAAGCGGGTTAAGCTGCGTAACCCGCAATAGACACGTTTGACACGCCAATTTATTTGTGTCAACCCGAAATAACCCTCTTAACAGAACCCGTTTAACTCGTATAACAAATAAATTTTTATTTTATTTTAGATTTGTCAAATACCTTTTATATCCAACATATATTTTAAATTTAAAAAGAAAATTGAGTAATTACAAAAATTTACAAGGGATATAATTGGAAATTGAAACTTTACAAACCCTACAACTACTAATACTTTTTTTTTCTTTTTCTTTTTTTGCATAGAACTTGCACAAATGAAATTGGATGAGCTTGTGGAAGATGTTATGAATTTGGACATCAACAAAGAATCTATGGATGATAATCGTGGTCATAGTCAGGATTAGTCTACTATTTACTCAAATTCTTTCAATATTGATACTTAACATTTGACGAGTTCCAAGGATATTATATTTTTATTGAACTATGTTATTTTATTTTGTTAAACTTTATTATTTTGAATTTGGGTTGAAGTGTATGCACTTCTTTTAGAGTATAAAGAACTTATTTTTCAGATGAATATTATATTTTTGTTGAACTACATTATTTTGAATGTGGGTTGAAAATTTGAAGTGTACGCACTGCTTTTTGGGATGTAAGAAAAATTATTTTTAGATGGATGTTATATTTAATATTATGCAAGTTGAAATGGGTTGTGTTACATTCGTGTCAACCCAACATGACTTGTTTATTAAGCGTCTCAAATGGATTGAGTCAAGTCAACCCGCCTTATTAATAGGTCAAGTTAGGGTTGAAGGATCATGACACGATTATTATATGGGTCAGGTTAGAGTTGAGCTATTTAGTCGAATACCCCTACCTCCACACGACACGAACCCGACACGCTAACCCGAATTGACACCCCTATTTAGATGGAAAGTTGAGGCGTGGACTAGGCAGTGGCGACTCCAGGAATTTTGTCCAGGGTGTTCCTGGACAAATGGTAATAGTAACCTACCCTATTCTACTTTGAAAAAATTTCGGGTCATTTCGGTCTATTTCGGGTGTTTCGAGACATTTTGGTAAATACTAGCCGAAATTCAAAATTTGGCCGGTATGAAGTTTGTGCTCTAAAAAAAAAAAAAATTGTTCTTAAAACCAAAACAAATTTGCTAAAATGCAAAATTGTTTGTCTTTTATAATGTATTTGGGTGAGTTTGGTTTAGCTTTTTGAAACTAGGCTTTTTGAAAAAGTGGAGTTTTTAAAAATTGCGGTATGAAATTGGGTTTTTTTATAAAAATTAAGTGTTTGGTAAAAGCTGTCAAAAAGTATTTTTTTAAAAAGTTAAGTGTTTGGCTAGCACTTATAAAAGTGGCAGTTTGTGTGGTAAATTACCAAAAAGGATAATGTATATATAGATGAGTTTATTTTATACTTAAATCAACTACTTGTGATAAATTGATACTGATTTTAATTTGAACATACTATTACAATTATTTTTTTCTCTTTCTAAAAAAATTATTTTTTTTCTCACCAATATTAGCTAATAATAACCTACCACTTAAAATTTATTGTGAAAGTATTGTGAAAATATTGTGATAATTGATATTGATTTTAATTTGAACGTACTATTAAAATTATTTTTTTCTCACCAATATTAGCTAATAATAATCTACCACTTAAGATTTATGGTTAAAATTAGGGGTGTTCGCGGTGCAGTGCGGTGCGGTTTTATGCCATTTTTAGCACTGCACTTTGCGGTGCGGTTTAGCCAAAATCATAACTGCACCGCACCTCATTTTTGCGGTCACATGTGCGGTGCGATGTATAAAAATTCACCTGCTATATAAAAATTCAACATATATATCACCATATAATTCAAAATGTATCAGTAATATCACTATCTCAAATTTTCAGGTATACATCAAACATGTAATGAAGTCAAGTACTTTGAATAAGGTAGAGTGGCAAGCAACTTAAATGTTTTAACTATCAAAATCTAATGCTCTTCAGTCCTCACTTTAGATCAAGAATATGAAGTAAAGAGTTTATGTGAAACACCAGGTACAAAGCAAAAAGGATTTACCCATACTCAAAGCAATTCTAGTCATGCCTTCTAATTTCAAGTTTCAATTATCAAAACCATAATGTAAACAAGTCTAAAGCAAAGCATGAAATGAATTACAAATCCAAAACAAGTATTAATTGTAAACCCAACAAGAAATTGTTTAAATGAACATAAACGCAACAAAAAAAAAATAGGTCTATCCATCCAATGCTATAGTTCTCCCCCTCCCAATTCTATTTTGTAGCTCACACTCCAAGTCTTCACTTAATCTTCTTTCTCTGTTGCCAATTTCATCAATTCTATGAAAATAAATACAGAAAATGTTAGTAAACTAATAAACAAAGAACAATAAACTAATATACAATTTAAATATATAGTTTTAGAAAATTACCCGCTTCAACATCTTGCTCAAGACTTTCCACTTCATTCATTGCTTCCCGAAGATTGATTGGTTTAGATGGGTTTTTTAACCCATTTTGAGCACAGATAAGGGCCTCCACAGTTTTAGGAGCTAATGAACTCCTAAAAGGATCCAAAACACGACCCCCCCGTTTTTTAACCAATTATGCGTGCTTGCCCTCAAGATACAACAGTCTAGCAAACTTGCCGATTATCATTACAAGCCTACATCACTTGTGACGCGGAATATAGATCACTTGTGATGCGGAATATAGAAGCGTCAAGAAACAAAATACGATTATTTCTTTTTAAAAAAAAAAAAAAAACACGTTTTCTTGATTTGGAAATTATGTCCTATATCAACTTGTAGGATAAGAAACTGTCTATAATACTTTCTTTACCTAAAATATAATATAGTGGGAATATATATTATTTTCATAAAAGAAGAAGATAATATAATGCAAATATTTGTTGATGCATGTAATGATGTAATGGTGAGAAGATAAAACCGACCCTATTTCCTCTTACTATCTCTATCCTTTTGGCCGTACATATTGGCCTAATATAGACTAGTAAAACCTTCCATATTAAAATCATGTTTAATTCAATAGATATTAGAATTAACTTTCCTTTTGACTAATCAGATTCAATAGTAAATGGTTACGGAAATTTATTGTAATATATGAAGTTATCAACTGTAAACTAATAATTATGTAGCTAATATTGGTGACAATTACTATTTGGCATAAACTATGCATTATGCGTTTTTCAACGGCTAATAACGTAAGTTAATGTGGCTATTAAATGTAAACGATTATATTCTTTCCTTTAAAAGACCATTTAAAAGTACATATATATAATAATTGAGAAATGCTAACGAATGCCCTTAGGACATTGTTTAATAATCTATTTAAAGAAAGTTTTTATGGAGAAAGAAAGAAAAGTAATTAATATTTTGACAATTTTTTCATTTCTCATAAAAGTGATGTCAAAACTTTTCTAAAATGGATTGTTAACCAATACCCTAAGGGCACTCGATAGCATGACCCACAATAATTTTATGAAAATATTCCAACACTTATTGATGTTTATTAATACCAACACTTCTTTCAGCTGCAATACTATCTTAGGATATTAATGATGAGAAAAGTGAAATTTAAAAGCATCCTGCTTAAACAAATCAATTTTGCTACAAACACAAGCATCTGTTTGGATAGCAATGTACGCGATATCCTGTCATTCACATTCAAATAGAAATTTGGAAAGAATAATGTACACGTACGAATACACATAAAGGCAATTGCTTAGTTTCTTGTTCATGTGTAAAATGGTATTTAAAAAACAAGTGTTCAGGTTGTTTCGTGGTATTTAAAAGATGAAAATCATGATTAACTAGTTAGATGGGTGTGACTTTTCTTGAATGACAAATTAAAATTGAAGGACATCAATTTCTCAAGAACAAAGCTGACAGGTCCCTGTCTAAATTTGCCACTAACCCAAGCAATTTACATACTTTAGAGACTACTTCACATATACTGTACACCGTTATAATATGAGCAAAGGCAGTAATGTAATATACAAATATACAAATATATTGGGGGAACTAAACCAGAAATCACAAATCTTAAAAATAAGTACATCTTATTAAGGTTTTAAATAAATTTAGAGAATTATTAATAAGTACCGTGGTGTTTGTTAAGATTTTTCATAATGGATTTTGTTAATAAAAAGGACAAAAAGTTATTAAAAAATTACCAAAAATGATAAAAAATTATCAAAAAAATTAAAAGCTGCAAAAAGTAAAAAAAATGTCAAAAAAACTAGTGTTAACGGGGCACATCCAATAAATTTATTACCAAAATTCATCACCTACTATATTTTTTATCATCACCAATAAATGATAACAAACAAATATAGATTTTAATCATTTTATAAATGAATAGAGGTTGGCTGTGCTACTAATGTCTTTATTCTAGAGGAGCTCTAAATAATCGAGTTAGAAAAGTAGAGTCAAAAGGCAAATGTACTATGCTTGATAGCTGTCACTGGGTGAAAATGAGTGACCAAGAAAACTCATTTTCAAGATTCTTAAGGACCCGGATGAATTGTATTATTGCTGCTGACTGATTATCTCTGCAACTGCAATACAAAAAATAGACCGATGCTGTGACCAGACTGCAAAAGTATGTAACAAAAGCCCACAACTTGACAAAAGGTCTTCCCCGCAGGACGTTACCTGTTGTTGTATCGTAATTTGTAACTCACTGGTCGTGATGGACTGCAGGCCTTTCTACTTTTCTCTCTCTCTTTTTTTTTTTAATTAATTTTTTTATTACAGTTTTATATCATATTTTTGCAACTTTTAAGTTGTGAGATTAATTTTATAAAGAAAAAAAAAATATTAAAATAAGTTGTAGATTCAGTTTTATATCTTTTTATTCAATTTTTTTTATTAAATGAGACTCATATTACTGCAACATTAACAAGCACAGCTGAGTGCTTGTTAACGTTTGCCCTAGTCATATACTAGTGCACCATTGAATCTAGGCAGAGCTGCCATGATTATTCACTTAATTATGTTCTAATGTCCTTTTTAACATATATTTATGTAATATAAAAGTGAAACGTTTAATTTTTTATTGGCCACTTTTCATTGTGTCGCGTGATTACATAAATTAATATCACGTATGCATTTAAAAATATCGAAAAGTTGTGTCTGTACATTTTTCATTTTCGGTCGATAGACAACTTTTCATTCAATAAGCACATTTTCATTCAATGGGTATGTTTTCATTCAATAGGAGTATTTTCATAGGTACATTTTCATTAAAGACCAGAAATCACAAATCTTAAAAATAAGTACATCTTGTTAAAATTCTAAATAAATTTATTACCAAAATTCATCATCTATGTATTATAAAAAACAACTATAGATTTTATAATGGATTGGCATGACCAAAAACAATAGAGGTTGAAACTACTTATTACTAGAAAATACAAATTGGCCGTGCTACTTGTCTATAGAGGAGCTCTTAGCTCTAAATAATTGAGGGCAAAAGTACTGATTAAAAAAGAAAAAAAGAAAAGAAAAAAAGAGAGAGGCATAAGTACTATGCTTGATAGCTATCAAAGGGTGAAAATGAGTGTAACAGTGACTAAGAAAACTCACTCCTTTGGACAAATGTGGCTCCTACTCCTTTGGACAAATGTGAAATAATTTAAAAAGGGTAAAATATCATTTTCGTCCCTAAACTATTATAAAAGTTCGTTTTTCATCCCTAAACTTTCAAAAATTCTATTTTCGTCCCTAAACTATCACAAAAGTTCGTTTTTCGTCCTTAAACTTTCAAAAGTTCTATTTTCGTCCCTAAAATTTCAAAAATTCTGATGGAGTGCTGACGTGGCTTGACAGAGTGCTGATGTGAGAGGGACGAAAATCAATACGTTTGGAAAAGTTTAGGGACGAAAATAGAACTTTTGAAAGTTTAAGGACGAAAAAGAACTTTTGTGATAGTTTAGGGACGAAAATAGAACTTTTGAAAGTTTAGGGACGAAAAACGAACTTTTGTGATAGTTTAGGGACGAAAATGATATTTTACCCATTTAAAAATAGACCTGTGATGTAATCAAACTGCAAAAGTATGTGACAAAAGGTCTTCCCCACAGGAACAGGATGTTACCTGTTGTTGTATTGCAGCCACTCACTGATGGTGATGGACCAATATTCTTATCGCTTGTCTTCAAATCAGGTAAGGTTGAGCGCTTATGGTTCAGGAAATGTATTAGAGAGAGCGCAGAATTCTACGCCATAGGTTTCAATGCTAAAGTGAAAAGAAATAAAGCTGTGATACCTGTTGGTTGGTCGAAGCCACCTGAGAGCTGGGCTAAACTTAATACAGACGGATCAGTAATGGGGAACCCCGTGATGGCTGGAGGTGAAGGCGTGATCAGGGGTCAAGAAGGAGAGTGGATAACTGGTTTTGCTAGACCACTCGGGCGAACCAACCGCTGCATGGCTGAACTTTGGGCATTGAGAGATGGGCTGCTGTTGGCTAAGGAGTTGGGCCTTAACAATCTTATAGTTGAGCTAGCTTGATGCATTAAGTGTGGTCTTGCTTATGAAAAACAGTACTTGTAATTTGCTGATGGAGCCTTTAATAACTAATTGTAGGAACTTGTTGAAGGCGTTCCCTAATACGCAAGTGGTCCATGCCTACTGAGAGGTCAACCAATGTGCTGATGCATTGGCAAAAATGGGAGCTGCGTCGCAAAAGAATTTGTTGTCTTTTGGACTCTACTGCCTGTGGTGGACAGTATTCTAGCTCATGATAGAGCTAATGTATTTTTTAACAGAATAGTTAATTTCTAGCTTAATGAAAGTTCATGGTTTACCAAAAATAAAATATTCTTATCGCTTAGAGCTTAGACATAGGAGGGAATGTGCAGAATAGCTGTGTAAAGGAGTTGTATATAGTTAGTTAGGTATCGTTTGAAAGTAAAATGGAAAGTAGCATCTCGAGTTTTAGAAACTCGAGATGCTATTTAAATCTCAGTCCACCGCATAGCGGACCAGTTGGTGAACTGGACTTAATCTTGTCCACTTAGATCTCGAGTCTTTAAGACTCGATTTTTGATTATATAGAACTCGAGTCTTAAAGACTCGAGTTTTACTGGAAATAAATTACTATTTGGAGAGCGAAAAACAGAGCATAGAACTCGAGTCTTTAAGACTTGAGTTTTGATTTATAGAATTCGAGTCTTAAAGACTCGAGTTTACCTGGCAATATACTACTATATTGAGACTGAAAAACAGAGCATAAAAAAAATGACTTACACTCAGCTTGACTAACTCTCACTCACCACATTGCCTCTCACTCTCTCTCACTCATCACATTGCCTCTCACTCTCTCACTCACCACACTGTCTCTCTCACTGCTCTTCCCTCTCAACAATTTCATATCTCAGGTAAGGGTTTTTTGATTTGATTGTTATTGTAGTTGGGTGTTAGTTGTCTATGGGTGTGGGTTAAGGAGTTTGAGTATCAGAATACCTTAAAGACTTCTTAAATAAGAAAACATGGTTTCACTTGCAGATGTAATTGTATATACACAATATTCATATTTTCACACTTAGTGTCCACATCTTTTAAAAATGTTCACATTTAACTCACAATACTTTATTTTTTGAATATAGTGTTAGATTGTTATACCAATTAGACTGTTAGATTGTTAACATTTTCTAGAGATTGTGTATGGGTAAGTTTGTGATTGTCAAAAACTTATTTTTGTGGTTGGTAAAGTTGATGTACTGCATAAAGTTTACGTTTAGACTTAAAAATGTGGCAGATAGCTCTAACAGATTGTGTTGTTTTCAATCTCTAGAAAATGTGGCAGATAGTGTTCACAATCTCTAGAAAATAATATACGGTAGTTAGGAAACTTATACCTGAAGATCCATATTCTAACTCCTGTTATAATTAGCTTCTTGTATATAGGAAGGACAGATGAATTTGTATATGTCCAATTGTTAAATATAGTCATACTACAGCCAAAATTTTAGAAAAAAATGTTCAGTTTGTATCATGAAAATGAAATTAAAAAAATTTCTTGGCCGGTTCTTTTTATTAGAAAGTTAAAGACTTGCTTCAAGTTTCTTTTAGATCAGAGAACTTCAAAATGTTTTTTAACTAACATAGTAACTCGACTTTAACAGGTTCACAATGCCTGAAATTGATATAATCCTATATCACGGTGGTCCGCTGAAGAATGCCAATGCGAACAAGGGATTGCCGTTTGAAGGGCCGGGTATAAAGAGCTATTATACCCAAATTGATCGTAGGTTGAAGACCCTTGACGAATTAAAGATGATGGTTATGGAAGAGTTGTGTGAGAATCTTGCTATGCACAACATACAAATTACTTATCGCATGCCAAATGAAATCTTGAAGCACCGGATTAATTACAAGTATATAGCGATAAAAACAGACAAACATGTGAAGATCATGTTTGACAAGTTGGAGAGAATATCTAAAGTAACTAATATTGAGTTGTGCTTGGGCTTGCTGTAGCAAGCCGACCACGGCCCCTAGCTGCGCTTGTGCTTGGGCTTGCAGTATCACGCTGACCACGGGTCGGTGTAGTTACGGGTGCTGCACTTGTGCTTGGGGCTGTAGTAGTTGTTGATTCAGTCTCAGTACGATTGTTTACCTGCCCAATGGCTGCAGGATCACCACCAATCCCAGCCACATTATATAGGATGCGCCGGACATGGTTGTGTTCTCGGTTGCCTACAGGAAGCCAATTCAACAACGCTAAATGACTTTCAATCTGAAACAGAGAAAGAACCAGTACAATCAAAATTTTCCACATTTATGTAACAATTATATAATGCATAATATAGTACTTATTACTCTACTTAAATACTCATCTAAACTAAGAACTGAAAGTTTTATTATGATACTATATGCAACAGAAACTCTTTTTAATTGGATGTCAGTCAGATCAAATCAAATTTGTTGAAAGAAGAAATCAATTGATTCTACGTTCGTACATGTACTAAAGAAAAAACAAAGCAAGCAATAAAATATAATTAGAACACATTACCATCATATCTAATTTAGCACTATTGCGGTCGACATACTTTCGAGTGACCGGATGGTACCATTGGTAATAGTCATGATCGCGGGCCATCTCATCAGTTTGAGGAGGTGCATGGCAAAGTCGTTGTTCTCTGCTATTCCATGAAATGATATACGGTTCATGCTCTTCCCTCCAATTCTTTTCCACCTTCCTACGCAAGTCTATTCTGTGCAGCCTTTCATCGTACACAACACGGTCAGGCCGCTCTTGCGCCAACCCAAACTATCGAAGGACACGGTCCGGGTGGTGTATCTCCACTATAGGAAGTCCGAAAATGACCTCCACATCTTGTAGGGTGATTGACATCTCACCATGTGGAAGAAGGAACGTATGAGTCTCCAAGCACCATCGCTCAATTAGGGCCGTTATAAGGCAATTATCTATCTCTCTAGAAGGGGCCCTAAACAATCCTTCAAGCCTTAGCAACTTGATAATGTCAATCACCCGATTATTTCGCATTTGAATGTTTGCCATCTCCTTAGTGCGACCACGGCACGTAAGTGCGCCCGGGTCCTGCAAAATTAATAAAAATTATAGCAATTGTTAGAACAAGAAATACAACTTCGAAAGAACTTGCTAACTAAAAGGCAAAGATAACGTAAAAATTAAAGTGGTTGTTAGAACTAAATATTTCACCTTGTCATTCCAAATGTCCTCTGATCGATGATGTGGTTGTCGCGTCAACAATGGCCTATTAAGCGGACCAGGCTGCAAGATCTGTGGCTCCTCATCAATCCGAGGCTTCATACTGCAAAGAGTGCTACTGTGAGATCATTAATAGTGTGGGGGCAAAGGAATGCTATTCTACATGCAAGGAAAATCTATACTGAAGAGCAGCTTATTAGCATTATTTAAAAAAGGATGCTAAAAGAATGGAAAGCAAGAAGAAGTACATCTATAACTCAGGATTAAATAGAGTACTTTGCTGTAATTGGGGATTCAATCCAGCCTTGATCTTTTCTGTTCCTATGTAATTGGTAAGTTATTTTTAAAAATAATATCTCAATACAAGTGGAATCCTTTATTTCTCTAGCCTTTTCTCACACACACACACACACACATACACATGTAAATATCTACATGAGAGATGGATTTGAAATTTCACAGCTAAATCATGAAGAAAAAGCATTTTAAACAGTAAAAAAAAGAATATGAGCTTTAGCCCAAATTCAATTATCTCCTCATAAGAGTAGGGGTTCAAGACCTATTAGTTATGTGTGTTGTAGCAAGGCATGCACATGCAACCCAACTCTACTAATTATTCATTTACATACACAAAATACCATATTATACGTAGCATACAATGTCATCATATCTTAGTAAATTCAATCGAAAAATAATCATGCAATGCATACCCTAATCATGAACATATTCAAAAAAACAATTCTTATTAGCACAATCACAATAGATATTTAAAAATAGAGCAAAATTGATCATCTCATGTATAAATCACACAAATACAAATACAACAACTCAAATAGACACAACACACACACATCACATAGATACAAGCCCTATCAACTCAGATTGAGAACCAGCACACACACGTATACATCATAAAAATAAGACCTACTAATCTCAGCCTAAGCAAAACAGACATACCTCAAGATGCAAAAATGCTTTTCTCCAACCTAAAATCTTGCAAATTGATCAAGTCTTACAATCATGCTTGATTTGTGTTGGAAATTTACTTGGGTTTCAATTTATTGGTCTGATGGTCGATTCTCATATGCAGGAAATTTAGTTATTTTAATTCTTTTAAGTCGACTTTACACAGTGAGTAGAACTAGAATTCATATATTGTACACTAGTGCAATTTTCTGTCCAAGATAACCCTTAATTTAGAGTGGACATCCGTCATCACATCAATTCTCAAACTATGGGATTAATTCCAAGAAAAATTAGGATGAAAAGTAAAATTTGCATGAAATTTTACTATTGGTTTTGAAAACCCAAATTGTGTTCCAAAAGGAAGAAAAGTAATTCCAAGTTTCTAACCAAGCCTTACAAGCGATGAACAGAGTCTTATGCACAGAAACAAACAATTATTCTAACTAGAGCCACTTCAATATAACCTCACAGAGGAACTGAAAATCACTATAACTGGTTTCAATGGTGGAAACTCAAAACTGTGAAAATGCACATTACTTATCAAAAAAAAAAAAATCACTATAACTGAAAATCATGGTTAACATGCAACATATAAACACTACAGATTCCACAAAGGCAAAAGAATTAAACCCAAAAAACCAAAATTGAAAAAAGGAGTACCTTTCGCACGGTGGGCTACGATCAGAGCAATAATGACCTACGATTGCTTGAGAGTGAGTGAGTGAGTGAGTTTCAAAGGGCGGACCGAAGGTTGAGTGAGTTTGAGAGGGCGGAGTGAAGGTTGAGCGAGTGAGGGTTTGACTGAGAGTGTTTCGCGTGTTCACCGGGCTACGATCAGAGCAACAATGGGCTACAAATGCTTGAGAGTGAGTGAGTGAGTTTGAGAGTGACTTTGAGAGGGCGGAGCGAAGTTTGATCGTGTGTTTGAAATTTGAGAGTGTTTGAACAGAGCGTTTGAATGTGTTTTATGTTCTGTAGATTTCGAGTTTCTAAAACTCGCTTTCTACATGGCCCCACGTGGCAATTTTCTCCAACTAAGATATCCCAAAAACTGAACTCGATTTTTAAAAACTCGAGTTCTAATATAAAATCTCGAGTTTTAGAAACTCGAGATGTTAGTTTCACACTTTCTTTCAAAACCTGCCAACTAATGAAATGGTTAAAAATCCACTGTTATTTGGAAAGGGTGTTCTAGATATAGTGCTGGATGTTTTGCTTTTAATAATGGACAACCCTGATTGCCTAATTACTCATATTACTAGTGCTGTAACCATTAAAGCTAGGCAGAGGTGACATGATTATTTCACTTATGCACTAATGTTCTTTTAACATACATTTACAACAAAAGCATGCTGGGGCCGAGTGATCACAATGACAAATTAAAATTGAAGGGCATCAATTTCTCATCAACCATGCTGACTGGTCCCTATCTAAATCTTATGGGAAGCGGCACCAACAGCACTTGAATTTTAGTTGTACAAGCTTACAAGTCCACACAAAAGCACAACAAACATGAACCATGCAACTTGCTTATTGATGATTATTAATACCAACACTTCTTTCAGCTGCAATACTAAAAAAAAAAAAAAAAAAAAAAAAAAAAAAAAAAAAAAAAAAAAACTATCTTAGGATATTAATCATCAGAAAAGTGAAATTTAACAAAAGCATTTTGCTTATACCAATCAATTTTGCCACAAACACAAGCATCTGCTTGGATGGAGATAAATGTCATTCACATTCAAAATAAAAATTTGGAAAGAATAATTTACAGATACACATAAAGGCAATTGCTTTAGTTTCTTGTTCATGCATAACTGCTTGACATCCATGACATGCTACATTCATCATGTTGAATGGAGCATCATCTATCAGTTTTTGTTGCATCCATGAACTGAGCATAGAGTTATAAACAAGGTCAATGATTAAGGACAAATAAAAAAGGAAGCTTCGTTATTGAGCTTTGCCTGTGAAACTTCATCAATTAGCTGTCTTGTGCCAAATTGTAAGACAAGGCTTTCTGGGGAGCAGCCCTGCTTAACAATTTTCACCAGTATAAAATGTACTTCTCCAATAGGTTTAGACTGCAAAATTTTAAAAACAAGGTCAGGGATTTAGGACAAAAGAAGGGGAGAAAATAGAAAGAACAATATTTATGAGCAATTTGATTATGTTAATTGTTGCAACTCCAATGGAAACTTTTAGTTTGAAACCAAAATGATTCTATCAATTGACAATGCATGCAAACTACACTTACATTTTCCCTTTTCTAGTAAACAACATTAATAATTTGCACATGTAGGCTCTTATAGACTCTTTTTGTGTTTTGGTTCCCCACCCACCAGATGTAGCAAATTCTCAATAAGGAATAGAGTAAAGGATTTTGAATATTGTAAAAAATATTTCTTTATATGAACTCGAGTCCAAAAACAAACCAATAGAAGTTTGCCAATTTTACATGGATTTGGGCCACATAATATAAAAAAAATAATATAATAATGGGTCCATAATAATTGGGCTTATCCCTCTTAGGCCTTGTAAAAATAGGCATTAATTGAAATTTTTTTAAAAGAGAAACACATGGAGAGGGTATTAACTATTAGCAGTTATTTATTCTAAAAAAAACAAAAACTATTAACCGTTATTTAATACTTTGCTAAGAAAGTAATTCATTCACCCAAAAAATAAAAAGTGGTGGCCTCGGAAAAAGGACATTTCTCTTTTGTTATGTTTTAGTTGATACCACTTCTATTTCTTGCAAAGCGGCCTTGTCTCCAAGTTCTTGTTCCACGTGTAATAGACAGTTTATTTAGTGTTAATTGTACTATTGTAGCTATGTATCTTGTTAGACTTTGTTTCATAAAATTGCTAAAGAAACATGACTTTTTCTATACCTCTTTTTTCAAATTTAATTGACTTTCCTCTACTAATGGTAATGTTCTAATGTCAACTTGTACTTTTGATTGGAAGATTACTGCATGAATTAAGCCTATGTGAGTAGACTCTGATTGGACCATATATTGTGTATTGTTCCCTATTCAACAATCAGCTAGAAAATCTTTAGGTTTTCAAAGCGGAAGCAATAGGAAGTAGAAATCTAAAAGAGACATTTAGGGGCCGTTTGGTAATCCTACCAAATAGCCCCTTAGCACCTGTTGCATTAAATTTTGTAGAAATACAATGTAGCTTAGTATGAAAATAATACACATAAAAATAACTTTAAAAATATTATGAGTATGAATGCAGTTGTGCAATACTAATGGTTAGGTACCCAGGCCATGAGTATGAAAGAAGTGGCTGCACAATCTGCAAGCAGGCCAGCCTTAAAAGACTGCAATGGGAGGTGTATGCATCCCTAGAAAAGTTGTTTTGTTACTTGCAAAGCTTGAAGGTAGCCAAATAGACGGACACAATCATTTAGCTGCTTGATGCTCTAGAAATGTAGACTGTATGGCTATATGACTTCTGACCATTAATAAGCTCAATATATCCATATGCACATTTGCCAATTTTTTGGGGTAGATAAAACAAAAGAAAAGAAAAAGGTTAGCCAAGGCTGGATCATTTTTCCATAGCAGATAATTAAACTAGAAGTTGAGAATGCAGAGAAAGTTCAATTTAATTACCCATGAATTAAAGAGGACTACAGCTGTAATCCTATAATAGGTATTTTGATAGCACTTGTGCCTGGATTTCTGATTTATTTCTTATGCTGATGCATGAAGATTTGCAGACTAAAAGAATGAAGCAAAGGAGAAAATCCTGACAGTAATCCTCCAATATGAGCAGAATCATCCCCACGAGGTTATGGCAATAATGAGCATGAGAGTTACAAGTTACAGATGCTGCACACTGAATATTTAGGAGTCAATACCTATTCTCACAAACTAAGAGCATGTAAGTTTAGGTTAATCAGATTAGCTTTGACTCTCAGACTGTGACTTTTACCAGCCAAAGACATGAGAGCCAAAAGAATATGTCACCTTATTTGCATAAATTGTCCAATTAGTGAGAAGCTCAGAAAGCATGGTTCCCAATAGGCCAAGAAATGAATTAGATGCTCCAATTGATATGTTTGATTTTGGCATGTCATCATATAGCTAAAGCCTCCAAAACTGTTAGGGGAATCACCAAGGGGGATTGAACCTAATTAACACTAGCACTTCTTTCACATGAAATATTATCTTAGGTGATTAATGATCAGAAATTTGAAATTTAACAAAAGCATATACTTGTACATATAAATTTTTCTGTTACAATATTGGAAATCAATACCAGTCCCTATAATGATAAACCTTATAACCAGTCATTAACAATCAAACATGAAAATATATGGAAAGAGGTACTTAAGATATGCATAATGCCCATTGCGTAGTTTTCTATTCATGTGTCACTGCTTGACCTTATTTCTTATTGACATCCATGACATAATACATTCACGATGTTGAACGGAGTCTCATTGCTAGCATTGCTACATATATGAATCTAAGTTGAAGCCAAAAATTCAATATGAAACAAAGAAAAAGTTAAAGCCAAACTTACAAAGTGATATTTGGGGTTTAAGTTGGGTTGGCCAAAGAAGAAAACAAACAAGCTGGTGCTGGAGCTGATGTTGGTGATGGACATTAAAAAAAACAAAGCCAAAGTTTTTCGTTATCTCTATTTCAGTCTGTCTCACAATCTCCACCACACACTCAAAGGAAACTCTCCTAGTGTTTGATAAGCAAATATTTTTCTATTACAAACGCAAAATTGTAGAAAGAACAGAGTGAAAAGCAAAGTCACAACCTTACAGGACAAAAAACAGCAAACTCATAGAAATACAAACAAACAACAGACCGCTCAGTTTAGCAAACCTCTGATTTGTAGTTAAAAACTAACTTTCCACAGTAACCATAGTCATTTTATTTATTAGCAAAACAACTTCATATCTTGAAGTCTATGAAACATATCTTTTACATTTTAATGCGCTCGTCCAAAAACCAACATCCTAAATTTGATACTATAGTGATAAAAAAAAAGGCCTAAAGCTTAAAATCTATAGCTTAAATTTGTCTGAAAGAAACATATGATATCAAAATTAAGTATCAAACGTTGGTGCTAAAATTAGCAGGTTTTTGAGGCTCTTTGAGTTCAGAAACAACATTAAATTGAACATATGATTCCAGATAGATACGTAGAAGGGGCAAACAGATTGAGCTTAGCATCTGATTTTGGATGGATTGACCCAAGGGAGGTAAGCTCTAAGCAGAGAGGTTTTTTATCCCCTACTTCTATCCCTCTTGGGCCTCTTTTTTCCTTGCTTCCAAGTAGAGAGGTTTTTTAAGTTCTGTCTCTGAATATCTTGTACAGTTCTTTTGTCATTTGATTTTTTTTATACAGTAAAAAAAAAGGCACATACATCTCGAAGAATTTTAATTTTTTTTTCCTTTTCTTTTAAGTGAAGGGTGTATTAAAAAACACACAAAAGTAATGCTATGTGCATAATAATTTTCACAATAATTAAGTTGAGAATTCTTATTTGGGCCAACTATTGACATTATGTTTTTTACCTACCAGTTGTAAAAAAAATTGTGCCTCTAAAGTTATTGAAAACACAATCTCCAAGTTCATTACTGCCATTGCAGACATCTTTAGACAACAATTTACAATAAAACTGGCTTAAAAACCATTGACAATGAGTGCCTAAAAGGTAAAGCCTTTAAGAACTCAATAAACCATTGACAAATGAGTTCCTATGATGACAAATTCCTGACTCTACCACTAACTATACCTTAATCCCCTGAGATATCTACATACTCACATCCTGCTATATTTTTGTATGCATGATTTCTGAAATTTTTTCCGCACTTTCAACTATAGCTATAACCATGTCCCCATTTTCTTTCAGTCTTTCTCAATGTTAGTCCACCAGCTCCTTCAAGATAAAAGGTGACTCTGCAATCAAGCAACAACCCACATCTCAGCTAAGGGTAACATACTTTAACGCATGGAAACACTTCAAAAAGAAGAAAGATACTTTACTGAGAACACAAAAATTGACCAGGGGCTGAAATTACAAGATGGATGTGCCCCAGCTAGAATCAACACACGAACTCCACACGTACTATGACTGGCAATCATTCTTGCCACCATCATTTGAAGAAACTATACTTATAGCTAAACATTAAAGATAGTTTTTACAACTATAATCATTGGGTAAAAGAGTCAATTGCATGTTACGAACTGTTCAGCTTTTTATTGGTAGTAGAATCACTTGCTCAGTTTCCACTAAACAAATTCAAACCCATACCTCAGCTTCCACATAAAAAAAATTCAAATTGATTATCACCATTTTAATATCTATTTAAAATATTGAAGATGTGACTAACTTCAAAAAATATTATTGTCAAAAGTCAAAATTTATTTGATAAGCAAGAACTTTTATTGGAACACACTACTAAACTTAGTTACAAAGTTTCAAACACAAAGACTTATCTAAGTCTATGCACAAACTCAATTACAGATACAAAGAGAAACACAGCTAAAACTACAATTCAATCAACTCTAGAACAAAACAGACACAAGAATACCCCCAATATCAGCATAAATTTCAAAATCACAAAATTATCCAACACATAACTGGGGTAAAAAATCTCAGAATGGTTGGGATTTCTTCTTTAGTTTTCCTACTCAAGATATGGATTCATGCAAGTACCTGTACTTGTAGTAGAAAGAACATGAAGGAAATATTTATCAGAAAAAAATTAACAGCAAAGCTATAGCTCATTCCACAATTGACAAATTATCTACCAAAACCTATAAAGTAATCCACAATTGACAAATTAATTAACAAAGCAAAACTCACAATTCACCAATGTATCTAAAAAGGCCTTTCACAACTAATTGAGCTTCCATTTACTTGTGCTTCACTATTTTTTTCTCCTCAACGCCCAAATAGATGCTTGATTAAAATTTTGAGAATATAATCCAACATGCAAAACTCAGATATGTCCCTAAAAAATCACATACTTGGTCATCCATAAAAAATAAAAATAAATCTGGGTATCCATAAACTTGGTCATCAAAAACAAAAAATATAAACTCTAATCAATTAACCACTAATATATCCAAACCTACTGCATCTGAAATTTCAACCAAAAATTTTTTCAAATTTGAATCACATACATAAACCAAAATTCAATAATATTAATAAAAAAAATCAACTGGTACATACAATTCAAAAGAAACCAACACTAAAAAAAACCCATTCTTGGTTTCTTTTCCTTTTTCTCATCATTCAACCTTAATCAAAACCGATAACCCTAATGCCTAAATTAAAGACCATCAACCCAATAACCCATATACCTAAATCAAAGACACTCAACCCAAAATAACAAAACTTAAATCATATTTAACACCAATTTTTCTTGTCTAAAAATACCTGCAGTGGTTCCTGCGGTATATGGGTGGAGGCTAGGCTGAAGGTGTGGTGATGGTTTGACATGTTGGCAGCCCTCAGATTTCTTTCTCTCTCTACCATTGACAAAAAGAGAACTGAATGGTTAGGGTTTTTGGTTTTAAGAAAGACAGAGACAATGGCTGAACTTGTCGAAAGATCTTGTTGAAGGAGAAGGAGAAGCAAAATAGGAAGGAAAGAGAGAGCATCTGAAATTTGAATGCGTAAGGTTCGCATAAAACTTATAAGAGGAGTCGGGCAATAGGTCTAGAAAAAAAAATCAAATTTAAAAAATAGAAAAAAAAAAAAAAAAAAAAAAGCTTATGTGGAAATTTGTGGAGCTTACCAAAAAACGCAAGAGGCTTCGGTTTTATATACCGATGAATTTTGAATGTTTCCTAAATCCTAAATTAGACCTTTTTTTGTGTAGTTATGCCAACAATCCAAGTCTTGCAGCAATTGAGTTAATGAACTAACCTCATGCACCAGGAGTCACTCTAGACAACCTTAAAAACTATTATAAATCCGAGTATGATGCTGTGAGAAAGTACACACCAAGTGCTTATGTGATCCTCTCAAACCAGTTGGGGAATGCTGATCCAAAGGAGCAACTCTCATTTGCTAGAAACTTCAATCATGTAGTCATTGACATGCATTACTACAATCTCTATTTAGACGAGTTTAGCAACATGAATGTACTATTTTATGCACTAAAAACCGTAACAACTTCCAATGGCCCCCCTTAGTTTTGTAAACCAATCTTATGCAGTAATGGCCGCCACTATTGTTGTCTGGTATAAATCTTTCCTATTTGGACAGAACCTAAGACCAAGAGCACTTTTAAATTAGACCGAAATTCACTAAACCCACAATTCATTCTCAATGATAAATTTCAAATTTGCAGAGAATATCCCAAACTCTAATCTCAATGCACAAACCCACCATGAAATAAATCATTAAAATATCAAACCTTCTTCTCAATATCCCATATGCTTTCAAATACATAACCTCAAAGACCATTGTGATTCAATTCATCTCCTTTCCACTATATAAATCTATCCTATTTGCAAAACCTGAAATTGTCTTCAAAAGTTAAATACGAAAACATTAAGACCAAGTCCAAGTTCAATACCAATCCCACCACCAATAGTCTACTAAATTTGTAAAAATATTTAACATATTTGAAGATGTAAACAATTCTTTGCCTTTTCCTCTTTGATTGTACATTAGGACATCAATCTCAGAATTTCCTATCCTTGATATGAAACATTAGATTACGTAATGAAAAAAAAAAAATCAAACTTAAATTAAAATTAAAATTAAGATTCCAGTCCTTAACATCCTCAATTATCCAATAAATGTATGAAACGCAAATTTAAAGAACTACTTAAGCAATATTTAAAATAAATTTAAAAACAACTTTAAAGTATTCTTTGTATCTTTTTCCTTTGTTGCTTTCTAGTAGTGATTGAATAACTCCTTTTGTTTTCCTTGATAACAGATGTTGGCGTGCGTTGTACATTGCTTTCTACATCAATTTTTTGAAACTTTGTAGAATCACCACATAGGTAATACCTCCCTTCATACCAAATACAATTGAGGGTTGCTACTAAAATTTGTGAACACATAGAGGAGAGTCCTAGACCAAATTGGATCCATAGACCAAATTTTATTCACTGGGAAATTTAAACAAACAAATAGAGAACAAACACAAAGATAACCAAGACAAAACCTTCAAACTCACATTGATCATTTTATAGAACTTGGCATACAAAACAAAAAATCCAAAGCCAAAGCTTATTATTAAAATCACATACCAAATAAAATGGAGGTTATGATGTGGTTTTGGGGAAGGAGATGGGTAGAGAAAAGAGAGGATAGACTAACAGAACACAACATATTCAAGGCCTAGTGATACCCATTGAGAAGCTTTAAACAGGGCCAAAAAAATCCTTTAAAAAACCTTTCTTTTAAAGGTATAGATAATAGGTTATACAATATCAACTGATTTTTTTTATATTCTAAATAAAATTTGATTTGTGGTAAATTATGATAAAATAAGCTTCAAGACCCCAATATTTATAAACCACTTAAGTTCGAAAGTAAATTCCCGAAGTCATAATCTATTTATTCTAAAGACAACCACACACAAAGACATTTAATGTTCTTTCAAACATTACCCTAACAAAAACATTTGAGAGAGAGAGAGAGAGAGAGAGATGGGTAATCATAGAGAGACAAAGCGAGAAAACTGGTGAATCTATTGGACAAAATTATGTGTTGATTAGTATATGAAAGCCAATGAATGTTTTAGATACCAAAGAATGTTGAAGGCTGATAGCAAAGGGGTTTCTCCCTTGCTTGGTTGAGTAACTGTTCTTGCTGAAAGAAACTGATACAAAAGGAAAAATACAGAGGCATTTACAATTTAAAGAAAACAGGTTAAACAGCCATTATTGATGATATAAACTTTGCAACATTTTCTAATAGAGCAAAGCAATAAAAATAAGGAACCCAGCCAACTAAGACTTAGGCATACACTGCCCAAAAAAAAAACATTTATGCACAAAGGGTTCATTCTATTACTTTAATTTAGTAGATTTCCTTCTTTGCTGTTCAAACTTCCTAACAATGGGAAAAGAAATACCGTTTCTTTATCTCAGATTTAGGCTTCTTATAAACTTCATTTTCCTCGTTTTGTAACAAAGACAACACCACCTTAACGAAACCAGTTCCCATGAATCAAAATTCCTATGCAAATCTAAAAATACCCATAAAGTAATCTCCAAAAGGAATATAAGCAGAGCACTTACCAATAGGACTGCTATATTAATAGGAAATATTTTCCTCAAAGCAAAAGCCTATTTGAAAAAATTTAGTGAAACCCTTCACATTGAAGTTAAGATTCAAAATAATTTTCAGTAAGGATGGAATGTCTTCTATCAGATTTTTTACCTTGTACTTCCTAAGTGATGGAAAGTTTGGTTTGGGCATTTTTACAAACACTTTGAGGGAGCAGACAACACAGTCACCAACCTAAATCTTCAACTTGTAGTACCACTTTAAACAACGAATAATTCTTCAACTTTCAATTCCAAATTCATTCAAAACCCAGTACCAAAAAAATAATTAAGCTCCACGAAGTTCCACACAAAACTCCAAATCATCACACCAGTATATCTCAAACCCAGTAAAAGAAAACACGAATGATATAAATAGTTACTAAGTATTTACTATCTAACCACTCCAAATGATCTCACACACACACACACACATACAATGAAGTATACAGAAAATTTCAAATACCAAGAGCAATAAAAACAAAGACAAAGTAAGAAAAACACAAAAAGGAAACTCACAATATGGTTCATGTGTCCCTAATGTATTTGTTGTTTTCTATTTTAAATGAAGCAGAGTGTTCATAACCATAAGGGCAGAGTTGCAGAGACTGAACCAAAGCATTAATAGTTAACACATGAAACAAAACAAAGAATCAAACAAAACACACCAAAAAATTTATTTGAATTTTCTCAAAAACGACCCTAAAAGCCCAATCTTTACTGCCAATCTCTTCAATCAACAATAATTCCCACAATCACAATTCAGATAAGAAATACGTACATACCCACTTAGACAGCCATTGATTTCTGCTTAGAGAATTTTGTAGGGGGATTTTTGGAACTATGAGAAATCAATCAGAAAGGCAAAAACATAGTACCTGAACCTGAAATCAATCACAAACAATTCTTTAAAACGCCAAGAGACGAAGCCCACGTAGAATCTGATCTTCTATAGGGTTTCCCCAGGTTCAACGAAGCCAACATCGTTTGAATCCGTAGTTGATAGCAATCCCTGATCTTAGACAATTTAAAAACAAATTAGAATCTTTACTTTGAAGAAATTTGTAACCCTAACTTCAAAATTGTTACTTATCTGACCTTAAATTGCAGAGACATTGAAAGCTGAGAGAGACTTGGAGAGAGACGGGGGCTGTGTGAGGACTTGAATAGGATTGGAGTGATCGGTGGGTGTTTGTGTGAGATTTTGGATACGTGTGGAGAAACCCGGAGAGAGGCTGTGGTTGTGTAAGATAAGAACAAAAAATAGGATTTTTTTATAAAATAACTATAAAATCCAAACAATATTATTAGTTGGTCAACGTTTCAAACATATTATATTTCTAACAATTCGACTTCAGAGGAGTCGATTTTACTGTTCATATTGCTTATTTTTGTACCACGTAGATAAAGAAATCGATTTCATTATACTCATTTTTTATACATAGAAATCGACTTCAGAGAAGTCGTTTTCTTTGCATTGAAGCCGACTTCACTGAAGTCGATTTCCCCAAAAACCCACCAAGACTGGCGACAAAAGAACCCATGCGACAGAAGAACCCAGCAAAACAACGCCACCAACTTCGTTCTTCGTTCTGTAAAAACCCAGTCCTTACCACCGAAGAACGAAGAACGAAAGAAGACCAGCAACACCGATTCTGACCGACAAACCCAGGCAACACCGACGCCTGGGTTTCTCGCTGACGAACCCATTACCACCGAAGAACGAAGAACGAACCCAGCAACACCGATTCTGACCGACGAACCCAGGCAACATCGACGCCTGGGTTTCTCGCCGACGAACCCAGGCAACACCGAAGGAACCCAGGCGCCGATTCACCAAACCCCGACGAACGAGCACACGCTCGGATCGGATCAATGGAGGAGAAGCACACGTTCGTCGGCGCCTGCGTTCTTTTGCTCGTCTTCACGTGAATAAATACATAACCTCCTTTGCAGTACACATCACCAAACTCACTGTTGTAGCACAAGCTATAGCTATATCAACAGGTGCCACTGTATAGCCAAGTCGAGTCATATCATTTTTATTCACGTGAATACTTACCCTTACATACAGTCACATCCACGTGAATACTTGCCCTTGCAAAACTCCTATATAAAGTCTCATTTACATCTACCCATGCAAAACATCTACACATACCAAAGTCCCATTTACATCTACCCCTTGCAAAACATATACACATACCGATCAGAAGTCACATTTTCCAATGTCAATGCACAATTGGATGCTACCTCGTTTTCCAAATAACTATAGGAGGGAGAGAGATTCCAACGAGACGGAATACTATGCCGGACTGCGCCGGGAATGGGACTTTCGCGTGAACGAGTCCAACGCTCTACACGATGATCTCGTGCGACTCGGAGCGCCTCTTGTCAACCGTACCTTGCTCACACTACCACGGAGAAACATGCACCAATATGAGCGTGCGGTGACAAAAATAAAAAAAGAGAACAATCTGATGATACTTCGTAGGTCCAGGTATCACATGCTACAACTAGCAGAAGAGCTGGCTGATGCAACGAATAGGCAACTCACTCCGGCGGAATGTAACAATGTCCTCAACTACGAGGACTACCTGTCAGAGTGAATGCCTATGTGGTATATGTGTTGTGTCTAGGGTTAAGTTAATAATATTAGTAGTGTTAGTATTCAATATGCAATGCATGCATATGGTGACATTGTGTAAGTTATTTTAAGTTTGCTATGTTATGTTGTAGGTGCTTATTGAAAAACATCATGTGTGAGAATATTTAACTTCTATGCGTTATGTGAGAATAATCTAAATTACGAATAATGTGCATGCTCCTCACAAATCAATAATAAGGTTTACATAGTACAAATTCAACAACAATGATACACATACATTTAAAACATAGTTAACCAAAACCAAAATAGTTCTCCAACAAAGTCTAATTACACCACAACACAATTACTCTTCATCTGACATCTCCACATCTGACTGATAAATGGGATCACCAAGAAGTGATTGCATGAATCGTGCGTGCTCGTACCACCCTCCCTCTATTGACTCTCGAATCTCAACTTGGGTACGATATCGATTAAGACGTATTTTCATTCGATTATTTTCTTCTCTTATGCGGTTCAATGCTTTACGAAGTTCGTCGATCGTGTCTCTGGGCATTTGCGATGCAAGTCGCCGAGGCACTAGCAACTTAAAACCAACCAACTCATCATAAAACATTTGATGTTCATGAAATAACCAAGCCCACTCTTGTCTCATGGTATTGTGAACGTAAGCACTATTTTGCAGATTTGGATTGATTGGATAGCTGAACTCATCTTCCAATACCCAGCAACGACCCATAGCAGTGAACACATCGTGAGGCTTATAGAGTTCTGGGTTGCCAGAACCAAACATTGACGCTGAATACAATAACAGCAAATGATCAAGTTAACAGTGTGCATCAACTTTTGGTAAATAATGTTGTTGTTAATGTCTGACCAATGATGATTGTGTACACGCCTCTATATGATTATGCGCAATATAAAATGTTGCTATAGTAAAGATTTCAATCTCTTGTGACCAACATTTACTACAACAAACAACCAAAATCACACCAATGTACTTATTCAACCAAAAAAATACCATTTCTTGTGACCAACATTTACTACAACAAACAACCAAAATCACACCAATGTACTTATTCAACCAAAAAAAATACCATTGCCATAAAATTAAAAATTCAACCAAAAAAATTTGTATCAAATGTACTCATTCAACCAAAAAAAAAAAAAAATTCATTACAATATCAAATGAAAATACCATTGCCATAAAATTATGGTGTGCGTTTTTTACCTGAGGTGATACAAATTTTACTTGAGTCCGGACGCAACTGTGGAGCAGAGCTGTAGAGTGCAATCAGTTCAGCCGAAATGCAAGACACTCTCAATGGGAGGGAATGGGCAGGTGATATACGAGAATAATTCGACTCTACGGAGTTTGAGTATGCTTTATAAATCGATATTATATTAATCGAGTTATGTTCCAAGACACGTGTCGTACACCTGACACCAAGACAGGGTAGACAGAGGTTTAACAAGCGCATAACTCGATAGCTGCATAGTCGGTTATATAACTTGGTTTTGGTATTATCGAGTTTTTCAGAAAGAATATGCCACGCTGGTAGTCTAGAGTGGAACATGGCTAAGTATAACTCGACTATTGTATGATCGAGTTATTCATATAACTCGATTTCCCGTTTATCGAGTTACAAAACAGGGGCATTTCCCTAATTAGTTTTGGAAATGGGGCATAATGCTGCTATTTTTGCCCAAAGAGGACATTTCCCAATTTTGTCCTAGTTTCTTGTTCATGTGTCAATGCTTGACATTACTGTTTCTTCGTGACATCCGTGACAGTTGACAGGTCCCTATCTAAATTTGCCTCTAAGCAATTTCTCATGAACCAAGCAATTTACATACTTTTGAAACTAAATTTGCCACTAAGCAATATGAGCATAGGGTAATATAAAATATGAGCATTAGGTAATATAAAATATATAAACAGTGTCCTTTAAAAAAGATTATGTTTATTCATTATTTTTGGTATCAAATATTGGGGGAAGTAAACCGAATTCTTGGTGTTTATAATCTTGTGGGTTTGAGTGATATTTTTTTTTTTTTTTTTTTTGTTTCTTTATCTAAAGACCAGAAATCACAAATCTTAAAAATAAGTACATCTTATTAAGATTCTATTTAAATTTATTACCAAAATTAATCACCCATATTTGATAACAAACAACTATAGATTTTTTAATGGATTGGCATGACCAAAAACAATAGAGGTTGAGAGGGTGTTTGGTGAGTGTTTCTAAACAATAATTTTCAGTTTTTAAATAATATTTTACGCATTTTCATATATTTTTTTACCTATACATATTTTTACAAAAATTTTTAAACAAAAATTTTTAATTTTTAAACACATATACCAAACGGGTCATGGAAGTACTTGTTTCTAGAAAATACAAATTGGTCGTGCTACTTGTCTATAGACGTGCTCTTAGCTCTAAATAATTGAGTGAGAAAGTAGAGTCAAAAGGCAAAAGTACTGATTAAAAAAAAAAAAAAAAAAAAAAAAAGGCAAAAGTACCGTGCTTGATAGCTATCAAAGGGTGAAAGTGAGTGTAACAATGACCAAGAAAACTCACTTTCAAGATTCTCAGGACCCGGATGAATTTGATATTATTTCTGCTGACTGATTATCTCTGCAATACAAAAAAAAAAAAAAAAAGTGGCTCCTACCCCTTTGGACAAACGTGAAATAATTTAAAAATAGACCTGTGATGTGACCAGACTGCAGAAGTACGTGACAAAGGGTCTTCCCCAAAAGTGCTGGACGTTTCGCTTTTAGTAATGGACAACCCTTATTGCCTAATTACTCATATTACTAGTGCTGTAACCATTAAAGCTATGCAGAGGTGACATGATTATTTCACTTAGTTATGCACTAATGTTCTTTTAACATACATTTACAACAAAAGCATGCTGGGCCGAGTGATCACAATGACAAATTAAAATTGAAGGGCATCAATTTGTCATCAACCATGCTGACTGGTACCTATTTAATAAATCTTATGGTAAGCGGCACCAACTGCAATTGAATTTTAGTTGTACAAGCTTGCAAGTCCACACAAAAGCACAACAAACATGAACCATGCAACTTGCTTATTGATGATTATTTACACTAACACTTCTTTCAGCTGCATTACTATTAAAAAAAAAAAAAAAAAAAACTGTCTTAGGATATTAATCATTAAAAAAGTGAAATTTAACAAAAGCATTCTGCTTATACAAATCAATTTTGCCACAAACACAAGCATCTGCTTGGATGGAGATAAATGTCATTCACATTCAAAATAAAAATTGGGAAAGAATAATTTACAGATACACATAAAGGCAATTGCTTTAGTTTCTTGTTCATGCATAACTGCTTGACATCCATGACGTTGTACGTTCATCATGTTGAATGGAGCGTCATCTATCAATTTTTGTTGCATCCATGAACTGGGCATAGAGTTATAAACAAGGTCAATGATTCAGCATGAATAAAAAAGGAAGCTTCGTTATTGAGCTTTGCCTGTGGAGCCTCATCAATTAGCTATCTTGTGCCAAATTGTAATACCAGGCTTTCTGGGGATCAGCCCTGCTTAACATTTTTCACCAGTATAAAATGTACTTCTCCAATAGGTTTAGACTACAAAATTTTAAAAGCAATGTCAGGGATTCAGCACAAAAGAAGGGGAGAAAATAGAAAAAACAAACCATTAGAAGTTTGCCAAAAAGGATTTTGAATATTGTAGAAAATATTTCCAATTTTACATGGATTTGGGCCACATAATATAAAAAAAATATATATATATATAATAATGGGTCCATAATAATTGGGCTTATCCATCTTGGGCCTTGTAAAAATGGGCATTAATTGAAATTTTTTTAGAAGAGAAACACATGAAGAGGGTATTAACTATTAACAGTTATTTATTCTTAAAAAAAAAAAAAATAGAACTATTAACCGTTATTTAATACTCTGCTAAGAAAGTAATTCATTCGCCCAAAAAAAAAAAAAAAAAGTGGTGGCCTTTGAGTAAATAACTAAATATATTCCTTCCTTAAATTAAACAAATAAATTTTTTTGAAAAATAAAATTTAAAAAAAAAGGACATTTCTCTTTTGTTATGTTTTAGTTGATACCACTTCTATTTCTTGCAAAGTGACCTTGTCTCCAAGTTCTTGTTCCACGTGTAATAGACAATTTATTTAGTGTTAATTGTACTGTTGTAGTTATGTATCTTGTTAGACTTTGTTTCATAAAATTGCTAAAGAAACACGACTTTTTCTATTCCTCTTTTTTCAAATTTAATTGACTTTCCTCTACTAATGGTTATGTTCTAATGTCAACTAATACTTTTGATTGGAAGATTACTGCATAAATTAAGCCTATGTGAGTACTCTAATTGAACTATATATTGTGTATTGTTCCCCATTCAGCAATCAGCTAGAAAATCTTTAGGTTTCCAAAGCATGGAAGCAATAGGAAGTAGAAATCTAAAAGAGACATTTACGGGCCGTTTGGTAATCCTACCAAACAGCCCCTTAGCACTGGTGTTGCATTAAATTTTGTAGAAATACAATGTAGCTTAGCATGAAAATAATACACATAAAAATAACTTTAAAAATATTATGAGTATGAATGCAGTCATGCAATACTAATGGTTAGGTACCCAGGCCAGGAGTATGAAAGAAGTGGCTGCACAATCTGCAAGCAACCAAGCTTTAAAAGAGTGTGATGAGAGGTGTATGCATCCCTAGAAAAGTTGTTTTGTTACTTGCAAAGCTTGAAGGTAGGCAAATAGACGGACACAATCATTTAACTGCTTGATGCTCTAGAAAGGTAGACCGTATGGCTATATGACTTCTGACCATTAATAAGCTCAATATATCCATATGCACATCTGCCAATTTTTTGGCGTAGATAAAACAAAAGAAAAGAAAAAGGTTAGCAAGGCTGGATCATTTTTCCATAGCAGATAATTAAACTAGAAGTTGAGAATGCAGCGAAAGTTCCAAGTTAATTACCCATGAATTAAGAGGACTAAAGCTGTAATCCTATAATAGGTATTTTGATAGCACTTATGCCTGGATTTCTAATTTATTTCTTATGCTGATGCATGAAGATTTGCAGACTAAAAGAATGAAGCAAAGGAGAAAATCCTGACAGTAATCCTCCAATATGAGCAGAATCATCCCCACGAGGTAGAAATCCAAGGGCCAAATTTATGGCAATAATGAGCATGAGTTACAAGTGCTGCACGCTGAATATTTAGGAGTCAATACCTATTCTCACAAACTAAGAGCATATAAGTTTAGGTTAATCAGATTAGCTTCGACTCCAACTGATATGTTTGATTTTGGCATGTCATCATATAGCTAAAGCCTCCAAAACTGTTAGGGGAATCACCAAGGGGGATTGAACCTAATTAACACTAGCACTTCTTTCACATGAAATATTATCTTAGGTGATTAATGATCAGAAATTTGAAATTTAACAAAAGCATATACTTTTACATATAAATTTTTCTGTTACAATATTGGAAATCAATACCAGTCCCTATAATGATAAACCTTATAACCAGTCATTAACAATCAAACATGGAAATATATGGAAAGAGGTACTTAAGATATGCATAATGCCCATTGCGTAGTTTCCTATTCATGTGTCACTGCTTGACCTTATTTCTTCTTGACATCCATGACATAATACATTCACGATGTTGAATGGAGTCTCATTGCTAGCATAGCTACATATATGAATCTAAGTTGAAGCCAAAAATTCAATATGAAACAAAGAAAACGTTGAAGCCAAACTTACAAAGTGATATTTGGGGTTTAAGTTGGGTTGGCCAAAGAAGAAAACAAACAAGCTGGTGCTGGAGCTGATGTTGGTGATGGACATTAAAAAAACACAGCCAAAGTTTTTCATCATCTCTATTTCAGTCTGTCTCACAATCTCCACCACACACTCAAAGGAAACTCTCCTAGTGTTTGATAAGCAAATATTTTCTTATTACAAACAAAAAATTATAGAAAGAACACAGTGAAAAGCAAAGTCACAACCTTACAGGAGAAAAAACAGCAAACTCGTAGAAATACAAACAAACAACAGACCGCTCGGTTTAGCAAACCTCTGATTTGTAGTTAAAAAACTAACTTTCCACAGTAACCATAGTCATTTTATTTATTAGCAATACAACTTCATATCTTGAAGTCTATGAAACATATCTTTTACATTTTAATGAGCTCGTCCACAAACCAACATCCTAAATTTGATACTCGTAGTGATAAAAAAAAGGCCTAAAGCTTAAAATCTATAGCTTAAATTTGTCTGAAAGAAACATATGATATCAAAATTAAGTATCAAACGTTGGTGCTAAAATTAGTAGGTTTTTGAGGCTCTTTGAGTTCAGAAACAACATTAAATTGAACATATGATTCCAGATAGATATGTAGAAGGGGCAAACAAATTGAGCTTAGCATCTGATTTTGGATGGATTGACCCAAGGGAGGTAAGCTCTAAGTAGAGAGGTTTTTTATCCCCTTCTTCCATCCCTCTTGGGCCTCTTTTTTCCTTGCTTCCAAGTAGAGAGGTTTTTAAATTTCTGTCTCTGAATATCTTGTACAGTTCTTTTGTCATTTGATTTTTTTTTATACAGTAAAAAAAAAGGTACATTCATCTCGAAGAATTTTTTTTTTTTTCCTTTTCTTTTAAGTGAAGGGTGTATTAAAAAAAAAAACACAAAAGTAATGCTATGTGCATAATAATTTTCACAATAATTAAGTTGAGAATTCTTATTTGGGCCAACTACTGACATTATGTTTTTTACCTACCAGTTGTAAAAAAAATATGTGCCTCTAAAGTTATTGAAAACACAATCTCCAAGTTCATTACCGCCATTGCAGACATCTTTAGACAACAATTTACAATAAAACTGGCTTAAAAACCATTGACAATGAGTGCCTAAAAGGTAAAACCTTTAAGAACTCAATAAACCATTGACAAATGAGTTCCTATGATGACAAATTCCTGACTCTACCACTAACTATACCTTAACCCCCTGAGATATCTACATACTCACATCCTGCTATTCTTTTGTATGCATGATTTCTGAAATTTTTTCCGCACTTTCAACTATAGCTATAACCATGTCCCCATTTTCTTTCAGTCTTTCACAATGTTAGTCCACCACTCCTTCAAGATAAAAGGTGACCGCAATCAAGCAACACCCCACATCTCAGCTAAGGGTAACATACTTTAACGCATAGAAACACTTCAAAAAGAAGAAAGATAATTTACTGAGAACACAAAAATTGACCAGGGGGGCGAAATTACAAGATGGATGTGCCCCAGCCAGAATCAACACACAAACTCCACACGTACTATGACGGCAATCATTCTTGCCACCATCATTTGAAGAAACTATACTTATAGCTAAACATTAAAGATAGGTTTTACGACTATAATCATTGGGTAAAAGAATCAATTGCATGTTACGAACTGTCCAACTTTTTATTGGCAGCAGAATCACTTGCTCAGCTTCCACTAAACAAATTCAAACCCATACCTCAGCTTCCACATAAAAAAAATTAAAATTGATTATCACCATTTTAATATCTATTTAAAATATTGAAGATGTGACTAACTTAAAAAAATATTATCGTCAAAAGTCAAATATTTATTTGATAAGCAAGAACTTTTATTGGAACACACTACTAAACTAAGTTACAAAGTTCCAAACACAAAGACTTATCTAAGTCTGTGCACAAACTCAATTACAGATACAAAGAGAAACATAGCTAAAACTACAAATCAATCAACTCTAGAACAAAACAGACACAGGAATACCCCCAATATCAGCATAAATTTCAAAATCACAAAATTATCCAACACATAACTAGGGTAAAAAATCTCAGAATGGTTGGGATTTCTTCTTTATTTTTCCTACTCAAGATATGGATTCATGCATGTACCTGTACTTGCAGTAGAAAGAACATGAAGGAAATATTTATCAGAAAAAAATTAACAGCATAGCTATAGCTCATTCCACAATTGAAAAATTATCTACCAAAACCTATAAAGTAATCCACAATTGACATATTAATTAACAAAGCAAAACTCACAATTCACCAATGTATCTAAAAAGGCACTTCACAACTGATTGAGCTTCCATTTACTTGTGCTTCACTATTTTTTTCTCCTCAACACCCAAATAGATGCTTAATTAAAATTTTGAGAATATAATCCAACATGCAAAACTCAGATATGTCCCTAAAAAATCACAAACTTGCTCATCCATAAAAAATAAAAATAAATCTGGGTATCCATAAACTTGGTCATCAAAAACACAAAATATAAACTCTAATCAATTAACCACAAATCTATCCAAACCTACTGTATCTGAAATTTCAACGAAAAATTTTCTCAAATTTGAATCACATGCACAAACCAAAATTCAATAATATTAATCAGAAAAATCAACTAGTACATACAATTCAAAAGAAACCAATACTGAAAAAACCCATTCTCGGCTTCTTTTCGTTTTTCTCATCATTCAACCTTAATCAAAACTGATAACCCAAATGCCTAAATTAAAGATCACCAACCCAATAACCCATATACCTAAATCAAAGACACTCAACCCAAAATAACAAAGCTTAAATCATATTTAACACCAATTTTTCTTGTCTAAAAATACCTACACTGTAGTGGTTCCTGCGGTCGATGGGTGGAGGCTAGGCTGAAGGTGTGGTGATGGTTTGACATGTTGGCAGCCCTCAGATTTCTCTTTCTCTCTCTACCATTGACAAAAAGAGAACCGAATGGTTAGGGTTTTTGGTTCTAAGAAAGACAGAGACAAAGGCTGAACTTGTTGAAGGATCTCTCTAAACTTGTTGAAGGAGAAGGAGAGGCAGAATAGGAAGGAAAGAGAGAGCATCTGAAATTTGAATGCGTAAGGTTCGCATAAAACTTATAAGAGGAGTTGGGTAATAGGTCTAGAAAAAAAATCAGATTTAAAAAATAGGGGAAAAAAAAAGAAAAAAAGAAGCTAATGTGGAAATTTGTGGAGCTTACCAAAAAAGTAAGAGGCTTCGGTTTTATATACCGATGAATTTTGAATGTTCCCTAAATCCTAAATTAGACCTTTTTTTGTGTAGTTATGCCAACAATTCAAGTCTTGCAGCAATTGAGTTAATGAACTAACCTCATGCACCAGGAGTCACTCTAGACAAACTTAAAAGCTATTACAAATCCGAGTATGATGCTGTGAGAAAGTAAACACCAAGTGCTTATGTGATCCTCTCAAACCAGTTGGGGAATGCTGATCCAAAGGAGCAACTCTCATTTGCTAGAAACTTCAATCATGTAGTCATTGTCATGCATTACTACAATCTCTATTTAGATGAGTTTAGCAAAATGAATGTACAATTTTATGCACTAAAAACCGTAACAACTTCCAATGGCCCCTTTAGTTTTGTAAACCAATCTTATGCAGTAGTGGCAGCCACTACTGTTGTCTGGTATAAATCTTTCCTATTTGGACATAACCTAAGACCAAGACCACTTTTAAATTAGACCCAAATTCACTAAACCCACAGTTCATTCTCAATGATAAATTTCAAATTTGCAAAGAATATCCCAAACTCTAATCTCAATGCACAAACCCACCATGAAATAAATCGTTAAAAAATCAAACCTTCTTCTCAATATCCCATAAACTTTCAAATACATAATCTCAAAGACCATTGTGATTCAATTCATCTCCTTTCTACTATATAAATCTATCCTATTTGCAAAACCTGAAATTGTCTTCAAAAGTTAAATACGAAAACATTAAGACCAAGTCCAAGTTCAATACCAATCCCACCACCAATAGTCTACTAAATTTGTAAAAATATTTAACATATTTGAAAATGTAAACAATTCTTTGCCTTTTCCTCTTTGATTGTACATTAGCATATCAATCTCAAAATTTCCTATCCTTGACATCCTTAATTATCCAATAAATGTATGAAACACAAATTTAAAGAACTGCTTAAGCAATATTTCAAATAAATTGAAAGACAACTTTAAAGTATTCTTTGTATCTTTTTCCTTTGTTACTTTCTAGTAGTCATTGAATAACTCCTTTTGTTTTCCTTGATAACAGATGTTGGTGTGAGTTGTACATTGCTTTCAACATCAATTTTTTGAAACTTTGTAGAATCACCACATAGGTAATACCTCCCTTCATACCAAATACAATTGAGGGTTGCTACTAAATTTGTGAACACAGAGGAGAGTCCTAGACCAAATTGGATCCATAGACCAAATTTTATTCACTGGGAAATTTAAACAAACAAATAGAGCACAAACACAAAGATAACCAAGACAAAACCTTCAAACTCACATTGATCATTTTATAGAACTTGGCATATAAAACAAAAATCCCAAAGCCAAAGTTTATTAGTAAAATCACATACCAAATAAAATGGAGGTTATGATGTGGTTTTGGGGAAGGAGATGGGAAGAGAAAAGAGAGGATAGACTAACAGAACACAACATATTCAAGGCCTAGTGATATCCATTGAGAAGCTATAAACAGGGCAAAAAAAAAAGTCCTTTAAAAAACCTTTCTTTTAAAGGTATAGATAATAGGTTATACAATATCAATTGATTTTTTTTATATTCTAAATAAAATTTGATTTGTGGTAAATTATGATAAAATAAGCTTCAAGACCCCAATATTTATAAACCACTTAAGTCCAAAAGTAAATTCCCAAAGTCATAATCTATTTATTCTAAAGACAACCACATACAAAGACATTTAATGTTCTTTCAAACATTACCCTAACAAAAACATTTGAGAGAGAGAGAGAGAGAGATGGGTAATTATAGAGAGACAAAGCGAGAAAACTGGTGAATCTATTGGAAAAAATTATGTGTTGATTAGTATATTGAAGCCAATGAATGTTTTAGATACCAAAGAATGTTGAAGGCTGATCGCAAAGGGGTTTTGAAGAGGCCATATTTGATTTATTTAAGTTTTAATTTTCTTTAAGAATACCTTCCAAATTGGCTCCTTGACTAACTCTTCTCCCTTGCTTGGTTGAGTAACTGCTCTTGTTGAAAGAAACTGATACAAAGGGAAAAATATAGAGGCATTTACAATTTAAAGAAAACAGGTTAAGTAGCCAAAATTGTTGATATAAACTTTGCAACATTTTCTAATAGAGCAAAGCAATAAAAATAAGGAACCAAGCCAACTAAAACTTAGGCATACACTGCCAAAAAAGAAAAACATTTATGCACAAAGGGTTCATTCTATTACTTTAATTTAGTAGATTTCCTTCTTTGCTGTTCAATCTTCCTAACAATGGGGAAAGAAATACCCTTTCTTTATCTTAGATTTAGGCTTCTTATAAACTTCATTTTCCTCGTTTTGTAACAAAGACAACACCACCTTAATGAAAACAGTTCCCATGAATCAAAATTCCTAAGCAAATCTAGAAATACCCATAAAGTAATCTCCAAAAGGAATATAAGCAGAGCACTTACCAATAGGACTGCTATATTAATAGGAAATATTTTCCTCAAATCAAAAGCCTATTTGAAAAAATTTAGTGAAACCCTTCGCATTGAAGTTAAGATTCAAAATAATTTTCAGTAAGGATGGAAAGTCTTCTATCAGATTTTTTACCTTGTACTTCCTAAGTGATGGAAAGTTTGGTTTGGGCATTTTTACAAACACTTTGAGGGAGCAGACAACACAGTCACCGACCTAAATCTTCAACTCATAGTACAACTTTAAACAACGAATAATTCTTCAACTTTCAATTCCAAATTCATTCAAAACCCAGTACCAAAAAAATAATTAAGCTCCACAAAGTTCCACACAACACTCCAAATCATCACACCAGTATATCTCAAACCTAGTAAAAGAAAACACGAATGATATAAATAGTTACTAAGTATTTACTATCTAACCACTCCAAATTATCTCACACACGCACATACAATGAAGTATACAGAAAATTTCAAATACCAAGAGCAATAAAAACAAAGACAAAGTAAGAAAAACACAAAAAGGAAACTCACAATATGGTTCATGTGTCCCTAATGTATTTGTTGTTTTCTATTTTAAATGAAGCAGAGTGTTCATAACCATAAGGGCAGAGTTGCAGAGACTGAAGAGAGTTGGGTTAAACAATGGAAAGAGATTGAGGTTGGGACTTGGGAGATTGAGAAAAGAGGGAGAGAGCAAACAGTGTTTAAAGAGTCGAATAGTTTGAAACATTAAACATAAAAATAAAATAAAAATAAAAAGAGTCGAACTGTTTTATGTTTTGATTTTGGGTAGAAATAGTTTATTTTTTCCCTATATCAATTTGCATAAACCGAGAAAAAAAAAAAAAAAAAAAAAAAAAAAAAGAAGAAGAAGAAGAAGAAGAAGGATCCGTTTGGATTGAATTTATTGTTGCTGAAACTGAAAACTGAAAACTGAAAACTGAAAACACTGTAGCAAAATAATTTTTAAATGTGTAAATAGTACCGTGTGACTCATTTTTAATATTTTTTAATGCGTGAACAGTGTTGTGAACAGTGCTAAACAGTACCTGAACAGTAAAATCATGTGATTTTACTGTTCACTGCCCGGGAAAAAAAAAAGAGGAAAAACTCGGACGCAGACGCACAAACGCAGAGGCCAAACGCTACCGAAGAAGAAGGGAGAGTTAGAAGTTTATACGACATCCCAAAGCATTAATAGTTAACACATGAAACAAAACAAAGACTCAAACAAAACACACCAAAAAAATTTATTTGAATTTTCTCAAAAAACGGCCCTAAAAACCCAATCTTTACTGCCAATCTCCTCAATCAACAATAATTTCCACAATCACAATTCAAATAAGAAATGCGTACATACCCACTTAGACAGCCATTGGTTTCTGCTTAGAGAATTTTGTAGGGGGATTTTTGGAACTATGAGAAAACAATAAGAAGGGCAAAAACATAGTAATTTTTTTTGGTTCTAATGTATACCTTATGCCAAAGGTTAGGAGATAATGAAACTAAATAAGCAAACGGATACAATTATTTAAGTGTTTTAAGTTTAGCAAAAAAATTATTTAAGTGTTTTAAAGTGAAGGTGTCAGTAATTTATGTAGCCACGTAGCACAACGAAGAGTGGTCAACAAAAAGTCAAACTTTATATAGATATAAATAACTACATCCTTATTGAATTTGATTCTCATAAAAAAAAAAAAAAAAAAAATCCTTATTGAATTTAATCTAATTGGTATTAAAAAAGGGTAACGTTAACCTTTAATTATTAATATATTATTATAGAGATATTAGGTATGATGTAAAAAATATTAAATAAATTGATTTTAAAACAAAAATTGTAGTGTGAAAAGATTAAAGAATCAGTCCAATTTGAATCGAACCAAAGAACCTAGAAATTTAGAACCACTCACTATTTTTGGTTCCCTTTGCAATCGTATTTTTAAAACCATAATGGATTCTTATAATAATTTTTTTTATATAATAATATGATAGTTACAACAAAAAAGAAGGGGATTTGAACCCTGCACATTTTTGTTGGACACACAACAAAAAATAATCAATAGTTTTGTAGCTCAACTTTCCCGTAATCCTTAGAATTAATATGACTTTTATTTGATACATAGATTATGAGAAAGTTAACTATAATGTTTGATTTTTTTTTTTTTATAAGAAAAAATATAAACAACTTTTGGGCCAATTATAATATGCTATTAATCCCGCAGCTCAAACACTTTCTCTTCTAACCCTCCAAGCACCTTCTACATGGGAATGTGCCAATTCAGTTACAAGACCCTTGACAAACACAAAGATTCAATGTAACAAGACCCTTGACAAGCACAAAGATTCAGTGTAAGGACATCTCGTCATTGCATTTTGGCATATAACTGATAGAAGATGTCTTTGCCACCGAATAAATAAAATCACAAACTTCAAGCTTTTTTGGGAGCTGATAAGAGAGGAACATTTACACAAGGAAGAATATTTACGTTTCTAGTTTTACTTTTGTTAGCTTGAAAAAGAGGCTATAAGATTAAGCGGTGTGCAACAAAAGCAAAGAAATAAAAAATAAAAATAAAAAAAAAAAAAAGGCAAAGAAAAAGAAAAAGAAAAAAAAAAAAGAAGTGAAAGCCAAAGGACCTTGTCACGTGTTAGGCTCAAGCTTTGTTGGATGCTCTTAAAAAATGTACGTTTACGCAAGTAATATTACATAAGCATTAATTCTTGTTTTTTAATAGAATATTTATATGCTTCTAGTTTTAGTGTTAGTTTAAAAAAGAGACTCTGGGATTTTTTTTTTTTTTACAAGATAGAATTCTACTCTAACCTAATTTAAGTGTATATGTGTGTGAAGCTCCCTCTTGGAGACTTGAACCCCGGCCCTTGCCCCGCACACTCCACAAGCACTTATACTTGTGGAGTGACAATCGCACTAAAGGTGTGCGGTGGTGACTTTGGGCTTTTTGAATCTGTCATATATATGCTTCCATAAGCATTATATATGAATGTGATAGCTTCCTTATTTGAAAGCTCGATCCATTGCCCATACAGATGGGCTATGACCGTAATTTAAAATTCTTCTTATGGAAATTAAACATTGCAATTAGAAATTATCAGACTAATAAAGACTGAAATGTTCTTTAAAAAAATCCCTCGAAATTGGACCACTTCAAAAAGTTGATTGTCCCTCGAAAGACTATAAAAATCCAGTATAGAAATACAATAAATGTGTACTTACCATTATATATGAATAATAAGTTCCACTCTAAATTTAATTTCTATCATGTAACAAAAGAGAGCAAGTATTTATTATCCTCCTAAAATACTGAATAATTACTTGTCAAATTCATGTTATAATCATCATCAAAAACAACAACAAAAGCTTAGGTCTCAAATGTTGGGGTGGCTTATTGGCTATTGATAGGAATAGATTGATTAGAGTTGACAACATTTTTGCACCTTTCACTTTGTTCACACTGATGACTCCAACCCAAGAGTATATGAGAAAAAAAAAATTGAAAAAAAAAAAAAAAAAAACTAGAACGAGCCAATCTGAACTTGACTAAATTAACTAAAATTTGGTAATGAGACACCTTGAGGCCTAGAGCTAGATGGACCGGCATCCTCAATTTACAATCAAAGCAGCAGCCAGCAAGCTCCATCGATTTTGGAGGTTGTGTTAAACGTTATTACGACTTACGAGGAATAGTAGAAAAAGGATTGTGGAGACGATTTTACCAAGCCACAAAACTCCAGGCTAAAACAACATTCCTACTTTTCCAGCCACTTGTTTTGAATAAATCCCAGAAAGGAAAGAAGGGACAGTGGATTCGGAATGCGCCACATAATGAGCTAGAGAATCTCATTGTTTATAACTATAAGCAATCTGTTGAAAATTTAAGGGTTAAATGACAAAGGATCAATGAAACTAGAGTATAACCTAAAGCTGTGAGTGACATTGGAAGAGCTTTCTTCACAACTTAAGCAAGTGATCGGGAGATATGGATGCTCATAGCCTTTTTCAAAGATACGCATGCAGACTCAGATTTCTTATATAGTCAAAATAATATACAGTGGTTCTTTACAAAAGTATTGTGTCAAGAAGCTCAAGTAGGCCCTATCTACATAGGATAATTTCAAACAAAAATCTTACGAATCAGCAATGCTAGAACGAACCATGAAGATTTCAGGAGACGTACTTAACATAATTAGTATCAACATGCAGGAAAAAACAAAGGGATACAATAGCACAGAAAACATCAAATTAACAGCTACTCAGATTGGACAGTGCTACTAATCACTTTATTAAGCCATTTTTGCTTCTAAAATGGTGTTCCTATGACATCTTTAGGAACTCATATATGCTTAGATCTTTTGCTTCCAAATGGTTCTGCCTATATATTGATAAGATTTGTGGTACATCCCTTCTTTCTATCCCCGATCAAGGACATCTGTATGGTCCAAGTCATTAAGAAACTCGACTGATTGGTTGAAGACTGTAGTTTTTTTGTCCACATCATGTCTCTTTATCATGACCTTGCTTTGTTTCTCAATTGAACACTGCACGCACAAAATGAGCAAACAAGTCCATATTATATTGCCGGCTAGTTGCCAATAATAAAACCAATATGCTCCTGCCCCAGTTGAAAAAACTCATTTATCATTGAATGAAATTTTGAATAAAAACTTGTAGTCTCTTACAGATTCATTGATCATGTTTCTAGATCAATAGGTGCAACAAGCTATGTGTAAAACAGGCCAGATATTTAAAGGTCGGTTGGACATTTGTGCAAACACACAAACCACAAACACATACATATAGCTCACAGAGAGAGCCAGACATGAACAAGGAAGGCAAAAAATTTCCAACCAAGAAGAAACTTACAGGGAATGGAATGTAAGCATGCCTCCCATTAATAGGCTCGACTGTGAATCCATATACCCTGCCACTAAACCATGAATAGCCCTGTGTGCAAGGAGGGTTGAGCACACGTTTCAGATGCATTGCTCAGAACAACACAGATCATGTAATTAGGATTTGCAAAACAAGCAAACAAAGGCTTATCATTTGCCCATCAATTTGTAGGACAAGGGACAGAGGAAGGAACTGTAGATTTTCCCCCTATACTGATTTTAGACTTCTCCAAATACATGAATATCTCTTTAGACATAAACGACAGCTTGACACTTGTCTAACATGCACCCTATAGATAACATGCATGCAAGAAAATGACCAAAAAAGAAGTAGGTTTAAAATACAACATTAATTTTTAACACTATGTTCCAGGAAACTTTATATCTCCAAAATGATTTTTGGGCGTTTTACGCAGTCCAACATGATTCTCTAACATGATGTGTGTTTTCCATAAATCATGGCTAACTATAAGTTTCCACAACAGATTATAGGACATTGTAAGAACAATTATTTTTTAATAAACTAACCATTATATTTGAGATAGATACCCACCTTACGCAGCCCAACATTGACGCCAGCTTTCTCTTGCAGTACACACAAACGAGATCACAATTGTATCCCCATTTAGCAACCCTGTCATGAGGGAGAATTCTATCCATGAACGTTAGCCAACAAATGAAGGAATGCTTAGGAATAGCAATACAAGTCCAAACCAAACACCGTCAATCAACAACTGGAATCTTTTACCCAATCTTCTTCCAAATTGGTCTACATTAATAAAATGAATAGAAAAACAGTAATTTATTTACAATAAGGAGCAAAAATAAGGACTCATTTGTCAATTGAACAAACAAAACACAAGTTAAGGGAAAATTATATCAAGTACCATGACTAGTAGTGTTAATCTGTACCACCTAGATGGGGTTTTCTCTTTGAGATTGATCTTGATCTTTCTTCATCATCCATTGCGAGTTTTTTGTGTTAATCTGCTAGGCTTATGCTATTTGTAAAATCCAGAGGACCTGTCTTTGGTCTGAATCATAAGTGCCAAACAGATTAAGATTATCTTGAGATGAGCTAGATGTGACCTAGTTGACAATCATTTGAAAAATAGAGAGTACCAGAGTTCCAATTAATGTGACAATTGTCAATGATTTTAGAAGTCCAGCGAAAAATACTTTGGGGGTAGTCCTCCAAATTTCCTACAAAGAAGAGTAATCTTTTACACAAATTTCAAATCCAAAAATTATCATTGTGTAGAAACTTATTAATATCACACAGCCCAGTCCACTTTAAATTAGGGATCTCAAAAATCTCAAATTTTAACTCCACAGGACCATAACATAGAAAACCAAAAATAATGCTAAATCAAATTGCATTACCTTACAAACCACTGAAGTCTTTCATGAGCTCCTGCTACTCTGAATGAATAAACTCTTGAGATGTACACACGAATAATTATCAAAGAAATAAATTGGAGCTGTTTGCAAGGTGAAGACAACTACGTAGGCTAAATCTTAAAACTTATTAATGGCAAGGAAAACATATTTACTATAGGATGTGATCCTGTGTGCTTTAGACAGTCTCATATGTGCCATATGACCACTCCCTCTTAAGCAAGATATGCTTACCCATAAGGATTACTGGAATGTCATTGTCAATTGTCTTCAGCATTGCTACTGCTGCAACTGTAAGCCACACCTCATAATTCCTGCATCAAACAGGGTGTTAAAAAAAACCACGTACTATGACTCAAAATCATTTTCATCTCTATTTTAATGATCGTACCTATCTCAAGGAAAGAACACAAACCCAAAGAGTGCCAAGGAAGGCAGCAGGGAGGGATTGATCCTTCTGGTTCTGAGGGGAGAGTCAAATAAATCCTAAAAAAGGGAGAGTTAAAGTCACCTCAAATTTCAATAACAGAGGCTTCATATCCCTCACTATCATCATTTATAAAAACTCTACTTGTAGCTAAACTTCATGATCCCTGACACACAAACACACAAAAACTCAATAAAACCGATCAATAAAATGTTTATATAGTTTTAACAACTATAATCATTAATCTAAACACAATTGGATTTAAAAAATTGATCCAAGATATATATATTAGAGGTAACCAGAAATAATAGGGACAAAGTAGCAATAAACACAGATTGAAAATGATGATCATGCAAGTAATCAAGGAATTTCACCTCAAAGTTCATCTTTAAAGTCTCTATCTTCTTCTGTGTATGTCAATCGCCCTGTTTTGTTCAGCTCTGCAAAAAACCTTCTTATCATTGTCTATTCCACTTGTTCATCCGCCTTATACTTAGTCCAATCTTCTTTTTTGATAAGTCCTTATGCTTAGTCCCATCTTCTTCATCACTAATGTCCTCAATCTTGTATACCTTAACCACATAACCTTTGTCATTGATTTCTTGCCCAGCTTCATTATCTTGATCATCATCAATCCACATGCATGCCTAAAAGAAAAGCATAAGATTTATGTCACATTATTCTAAATAGCCAAAATAAAGAAACTCCATAAAGACCCATACAATATTAAGTGATCTTAAACCATATTCAATTACACTAAAATAATCATGTTTTTCTTTGACCTCATGTACAATGTCTTTCTGAAGCCATTTCCATTAAATCTTTTCTTTTCTTTTCTTTTTAATTTTTAAATCTTAGCACCCAAAAATAACTTTTATATCATTGCGTAACCCCTGCTCTGACCATGTTCGTCACAATCCACCAAAATCATTATTTATCAAATCAAGAAAGCAAAAAATAACTCAATCTGTTACACAACTAAAAACTTGTTAGGGACCTTAAAGGTTTCACTGGAAAAAAAAAAATGTAAAGTGCCACATGATTTACGTATAACCAAATCAATGGTTCTTAAGTTTGCATCTTGTATAGAGGCTGACAGTTCCTAAATGAAGGAACTGTCATGTTCTAGTGCTACATTTACCATTTGCTAAACTGAAAAGGGGCAACTCAAGCAGTTGAAATTACATTAACGCCTCTAGCACCATGTCAGAAAGCAAATGAAGGAAATAATAGGCAGCCCTTAAAGTTAGAATTAGTCACTACACAAATAATCCTCTCCATTTTCTTTCCTTAATATATTTCAAAACTGAGATGTTCACAATTTCCAGGCATGGCAAACAACACAGTTAACTCCAAAGCAAGACTTGCATCCTAGCATCCATACCTAAATCCCCTGATATATCCGCATACTCATGTCTTTTGTATGCATTCTTTCAAGAAGAAGTTTCGTAACTTCAACAATTACTATAACCATGTGCCCATTTTCTTTATCTTTTCACAACAAATTCAAACTGTCCAGTAGCTTCTTCAGGATAAAATGGTGACTCTGCAATCAAGCAACACAACACATCTCAGTTAACAAGGGAAACATATATTGCTATGAATCTTCCATAAAATTTTATAACCTACAAGAATTTGGTGAAGCTAATTCAAGAAACATTGATTCTCTTTAAAATTGGCAGATTTGATCAAGAAGAATTAATGCAGGGAAACACTTCAAAAAGAATTAAGTCAATGAGAATATAATTGACCTGGGCAGCATAATTACTTGATGGGTGTGCCCCAGCCAGCATCCTGGATTGAACAATGATGATCATTTAAAGACGCTTAAGTTTGTTTGAGATAAAAGTAAAGAATAGCAAGGAGAAAAGTGAAACAGGTTCAACCTGAATCACCTGAATAAGGGAGACAATATTGACATTGACATGGAATAGTAGGAATGTATTTAGGGTTTTTTTTTTTTTTTTTTCACCAAAATGGCAAATGCAAAAACATATTTTTATCAAGATGGTTAAGATTAATCACATGAATTAGTAATAAATCAAAGAAAAAATAACAAATAATATATAGCTCAAATAACAAGCAAGCCAATAAAAACACGGAATTGAAATCAAGAACAAAAAGATATTACAAGAAGAACATCTTATATTAGGAAAAAACTTGGAGAGATTTTCATAAACAGAGGCTTTATATCTCTCTTTGCTCTTGCCATCATCATTCGAAAAAACTATACTTGTAGCTAAAAACAAAAATTTATTGAAATCAATCAATCAATAAAAAAGTTAAAATGGTTTTATCTAGTATAATCGCTATTCTAAACACACAATGGAATTCGAGCAATTAATCGAAGATAGAAATATTAAAGGTAACTAGAAATAAGAGGCATAAAGTAGCAATATAAACATAGATTTAAAGGTAATGATTGAGCAATTTAAAAGGGAATCTGACCTCCTCATTCATTGTCTTCTTCAACACCCTGCTCTTACTACCCAGTTTCATCATAATGTATCCGTCTTCTTCTGTGCATGCCAACAGCCCTGTACTGTCCAGATTTAAAAATCCCCTTCATCAATGTTTACTTCCACTTGTTCATCCACCTCAAACCCAGCCCCATCATCTTTCTCATGATTACTGCCCTCAATCTTGTCCACCTCAACCACATCATCAGTGTTTCGGAAGCATAGAGCCTCGTCCCACCTGTCCAACACGTCTTTCGGAAGCACTGCCCTGCAAGCATCGAGTTCTATGACACCCTTGCAGTCTAATCCAGGGCAAGTAACAACGGTTATGCTTTCTTGGATCTTTGTGGCAACATGTTTGCCAATGCAATCAGAGCAAAATGAGTGAACACAGCTCTCAGTTTTGAACATCTGGTCACTATCTTTCCTTTCCACACAAATCTCACAGAAGCTATATGATGATTCTCCCGCTTCTTTTGCTGGCTCTGGTTCCGAGGTTGGAAGAATTGCTTGTATTGTTGGCTTTGGCGATGACAGTAATGGCAATAAGGTTAAGGCTTCATTGTTGGCCAATTTGGAAGTGATCAGAGAGCCCATAAGAACCTCTTGGAATTGCAACTCTTCTGCATACTTCTCATCAGATACAGGAAAAATCACATCTTCTTTTTCATCAAACACTACTGAGAAGTAGAAATCATCTACTTCTCAATAGTTTAAATAACCCAAAATGAACAAAACCCACAATGACCCATATAATAATATTAAACAAAAAAATGAACAAGAAAAATAAAATATAATAGAACCCATACCACTGAGAGATTAAAGCAACAAGGATCACAACCCAAACAAATAGAATGATTTGGTGGCGGTAGTGTGTTTGTGATATTGGGAAAATTTATCAAGGGACGTGGTTGGTATTATAATTAATTGTTTTTAATGGGATAAATATAGAAGTTAAGTTAATTGCGTCTATTTTCACAAATCCATACGTGTATTTATATATTTGATAGGATAGTTTTGCAAGAAAAGAAGAGTTACCTCTAAATCAATGCTCTCTGGAAGTTGACCGTCTTTTTGCGCATATTCATGATCAATTTTGATGTTTGGAATGTGAGAAATGCTGGGCCAGTAATCTCTTATCCATCTTTCGCAACGCTGCTTGAGAATTGGACATATAGTGATTTCCAATTCCTTTAGTAATGGAGTATTACGCAAGTAGTCTGGCAGAGACTTTAGATTGCCACACCACCCAATTTGCAAGGAATGAAGAAGTGGCATTATTTTTATTTTTGGAGTATTATTAGTAACAAAAGCATTAGCACTATTATCTTTTTCTTCTTCTTCTATTGTTCCTCCCATTCCAGTCCATTCTTCCCACTCCTCCAATATTCTAAATGTGAGAGATTTAAGGTTTGGGAATATGATGATGATGTCTTTGTTGTTATTGTTTTTGGATGATTCTGATAATTCTTCTTCTTCTATGTCTATTCCCAAAAATTCATCTCCCACCTTTCGAATCATTGGAGCCTTAAATATTTCTAATTCTTCGAGCAACGGCAGCTTCCCCAAAGGAGGCAACTGCTCTAGGTTTGAACACTCTCTGATAATAAGCCTTTTCAAATAGGTCAATTTGGACATCATCCAATTAGGATACATTGTGGTGCCCTTATAAAAATCAATTTCTAAAGATTCCAAGCGGGGAGGTGGCTCTAAGGCATTTAGAATGGCTACATCTTTCTCCATTTTTCTTCTTCTTTCTTCCTCTATCTCCTCTTCCTCTTCCTTTTCAATTTCGTCTTTCATTTCCTCTAATGTGTTAAAAAATATCCCAAAGTAACAGAGGTCCTTCTTCTTCTTCAATGTATTCTTGATCGCAGCAAAATCTACCACATTACTCAACCCTACAATTTGAAGTTTCCCTTGAATGTGGTTCAAATGTTCTAATTCTCCCAATTTACATATTTCTTCACCCTTATCTATAGGAAAGTATTGTAATGTTTTAAGACAAGTTAATCTCCCAATTCCCTTTGGAAATGATTTTATTCTAATTTCATTCCATTCATACTCCAGCAGGAGGTGTCTTAAATTAATTAGTTTACCTATCCCTTGGGGTAATTTCTTAAGATCCCAACACTCACTAACATCCAAACTTTGTAAATTACATAAATTACATATACTTTCAGGCAATTCTTTTAACTAATAGAAAGATAACTTGAGATATTTTAAATGTATCAATTTTTCCACCTCATTTGGAAGTTCTAAAATGAACCGACCTTTCAAATGTAATGTACGTAGGCATGTCAAATGGTTGAATAACTTGGATTGGACAATCTGAGAAGACATAAAATATAAATAGAGAAAGCGTAGTTTTTTTGCTTCATAAACGAACTCAGGAAATGTTTCTTCAACCATTAATGACAACTGGCGAGCCCTCTTTAAGTCTTTCTCAACCTCTTCATCACCTTTAATTGTGAAGCATACATCTTCTGTAATTTTCTGTGCAAAGTCATGCACAATATCATGCATTTTGCAACTTTTAATTCTACCATCAATTTTATCCTCCTCAAAATCTTGGAAAAAGGAACGCATGGCTAATTTTTCAAAGCACTCTTCTGCTATGTCTTCCATCTCCATATTTCCTTTTGAGTTTATATATCCTTGTGCCATCCAATGGATGATTAACTCAAATCTATTAATGACATGATGTTTTGGAAAGACAGCACAAAATAAGAAACATTGTTTCTCTATTGAGGACAATTCATGATAACTCAACAATAATAGTCCCAAAAGACCTTTTTCAACACCTGCTAAATCCCACAAACTACTTTCCAAAACTTTCTCCCACTGTTCTTTTCTTCTCTTTTTGCACATGTAACCCCCTATAAGCTTTGCTGCAAGCGGTAAGCCATGGCATTTATCTGCTAGTTGTCTACCTAGGGGTTCAAGATCCTTATGTTGATCTATATTTTCATCAATAAATGCTATTTTCCTTATAATCAACCAACAATCATCAACAGATAAATTCCCTAAGTTGATTATGTGGGTTTTGGTACTCCCCATCATGCGCGCAACTTCCTCACTACGTGTGGTGACTAGAATTCTACTACCTTGGGCACCGTTTGTGAGAACATCTTTGAAAGGCTCCCACTTTTTAGACTCTTTTGGGGGGTCTTTAGCCCACACATCATCAAAGACAAGAAAGAATTTTTTGTCCTTAATCAAATCACAAACTATATGCAATAGAGCTTGCAATGTAGTAGTGGTGTTATTGAGGGATTCATGTTTAGGGTCAAGCTCCTGGATGATTGCTTTGGCAACCTTGCACTCATCGAAAGGATCAGAAACACAGAGCCACATTATTTTCTGAAAATGATCTTTTACTTTTGAATGATTATAGGCTAGTTTAGCCAGAGTTGATTTTCCTATACCGCCTATACCCACTAAGGAGATGACAAGAGGATTGCTTTCTTGTTGACTACCCACGCCTAATAGGTTGTTCAGTGGATCATCCTTGTACTCGTTACGGCCAACTATTTTAGAAACATCCACAATGGACGTAATTTCTAGTCTTTCAACTCTTTCAGGTTGACTATTCAAGTCAATCCCAAACTCCTGTTTGCCTTTGAGAATATTAGCTAATGTTTCATTCAGTTTTTTTATCTTGTGACCAACCTCATGACGAACAGAAACATTGTCAACTTGACGGAAGCAACATGATGGAGAGGGGAGGAAGGACCATACCTTCTTCATTTTTTTCTCAAGGGGGGCAGGAGCGTTACTATGAGCAGCTTTTTCTCCTTCTTCTTCTTCATTCTGAATTTGTAATTTGAGCTTTGCAGTGTTCCAGGTGTCCAACACGTCATCCATCATGTAGTATGCATCTTCGAGCTTATCATACCAAAGCTTCACAGCGTCATCCCTCAGTCGTCTTTCCTCGAACTTGTTGAGCATCGCCTGGACCATTTTGAAATTGCATTGAAGATTTTGGAGTTCATCATCAACTCCAACAAGCAACAGTAGCTCCTGTAGAGCCTGCTGGGCTGCGAATGAACCCAACTGCTTCAAGAGATCAGTAACGAGTGACGGTAGTACACCATCCATAGTTAATGGAGACTGAAAGTTATAAGTTGAGAATACAATAAAGAAACAGAATGCGAATGACAAAAATAAGGAGCAAAGTGAGAAGAGAGAGAGAGAGATATGGGTGATACGAGTGGTGGTCAGTGGCTTTTCTAGTGGCTGCGGGTGATATGGGTTTGTTGGACGGTGCGTTTTGAGAGAGAGATCTGGGAAATAAATCGAAGAGAGAAGCTGTAGCATTTTTCTCATTTTAGTGATCATAAACAAATTTATAGATCTAAAATCTAAAACAAAATATACAAGTCAAAAAAAAAAAAAAATTTCAACAACAAAAATTACGAGTAAAATTAAAAACAAAATTAAGCTCAATTAACTAATTTTATCCAAAATAAATAACTCTGCTCTTTAAAAAAAAATTCTAAACAAAAATAATTTTCTTCTTACATACAAAAAAAAAAAAAAAAAAAAACCCTCAGTAGCTAAGTAGCAGAATCAAAAGTTGAAATCATTGCACACAGCTAACATTAAAACTGCCCCTCCTAACTCAAAGTTCTGGCTTCATCCCTGCTTGACATATACTGTACACCGTTATAATATGAGCAAAGGGTAATATCAAATGGACAAAATTTAGCTACAAAATTGATTGTAGATTAAGGTTACAAACTTACTCAATAAAATAATGTTACTACATACTTTGAAAATCTAACCGGCGAATTGCATGTTCTTTACACTCTTAATACACATATCAAATTTTGTGTCAATTGGATATTATTTACTATATGATCTATAAGCTTATATTTTATACATAATTTTAAATTACAAAAACTTGCAATTTAAAAAATTTATTGATGACATAGCTAGCTAGTGATCTTTACTTTTCTTGAAATTTTGCAAGTATAGAGGATATAAGAAGAAGATGTAATTCAATGCTGAATTTGTCAATATTCACCTCTAATAAAAAAAAAATACTGGGTAAGGTTGTAGCCTAAGGTTACAAATAATTTTGTAACTAAACTTTGTCCACATCAAATATACAAACAGTGTCCTTCAAAAAAGATTATGCATATTCATAAGTTTTGGTATCAAATATTTATTATGATCATGCACAATCTATATATTTATTATATAAAAATGGAAGCTTAGCATTTGATGTTGCTAATTTGTTATATTTATAATGAGCAATATCATTATTATTTTTTTATATCAATGCAGTACTGGACAAATGCCTATGAATTATGCACCTTTGCAGGTAAAGAAGTCATGGGCCATGGCTAATGTGCCTTCTCTTCCTAAGTGTTTCCCTACAAAAACGTGGATGGGTGACAGGACCATTCTTTTAGGCTACAGAAACAGACACAATTGTACAAAGAAGTTGAAGGGCATTAATTTTCATGAACATAGAGAAAGCAGCAGGTCCACCGTCCACACAAGAACAGGGAATGAAGCCGGACCAACAAACAACACTTCAATTTTAGTTGCACTAGTCATATAATTTAAGCTATAGGATGATTTGGTCACAGGTCCGGACAAAAGACTGACAAACATGAGACTTGAATTAACAACTGCTTCTCAAAGTGAACTTACTGATATTATGATATATATTAAGCAAGCTTTACGTACAGTTACCTGTAGAAGATTAATAATTATTAACACTTTGGAAATATTATCTTATAAGTCATCTGCTTATACATAATTTTTCCTCTAACCCAAGCAATTTATGTACTTTTAAAATCACTTTAACATATACAATACACCTTTATATATTACTTATTATGAGCGAAGGGTAATATAAAATATACAAATCATGTCCTTCATAAAAGGATTGTGCAGTGTTGTTGCAGCTCTGAGCAAGCGTATAAACGCTCCTCTAGGAGTGGTGGAAGCTGAAGCTAAGGCTTTCGAAACAGGTCTACAGTTCGCAAAGATATCGGGGTGCGAGGTGAAAAACCACAATGAAACCACGCACGCTCTCAAGGGAGGAAGAGGCAGATTTGGCTCAGAGCAATAAGAAGGTTAAAGACATCCACCATGCGGAGTTCAATGAGGGCCCAAGGGAGAGCTCTCCACCACCGGGGTTCCAAAACTCGGATTCCTTTGCCAGAGCCTCCTTCAAGGATAAGCTCATGGGTGAAATGCCAGAGGCGTTTGTTAAAGCTTTCGACTTTGGTAGTCTTATGGAAGAAGATGATGTATCTAACAGTGAAAGTGGGGAGGATAACGGTCAAATTCGGAAAGGATGGGTCACATTATAGCTGACCAAGGAGACCAAACAGCGCATCAGAGGTCCCTGGTCTAAATCCATTATAGTCAAGCTTGTTGGTAGAACAACTAGCTTCAGCTACATGCGGACCAAACTAAACGAAATTTGGAGGCCAACGAGTAGGATGGACTGTGTGGATCTTGGGTATGGTTTTTTTCTGGTCAGGTTCTATTCCAAGGAGGATCTTGACAATGTTTTAATGAGAGGTCCATGGTTTATAGGTGGACAGTCTATCTGTATAAGGCCATGGGAACCCTTCTTCAAACCCTCAACGACGAATGTCTCATTGATTGCGGTTTGGATCCGTCTTTGTGAACTTCCTATTGAGCTCTATGAAGTAGAGGTGTTAAAAGAAATTGGAGAATCCAATTGTAAGGTTTTGAGGATTGACTCTCACATGGCCATGGAGGCTCAGGGCAGATACGCTAGACTGTGTATTCAAATAGATATCAATGAACCTCTAGTGAACACCATCCTTATTGGTCGTTTTGAGCAACTTGTGAGCTATGAGGGCATCCAAAACCCTTGCTTTTCCTGTGGAAGGCTTGGGCACAAGGTGGAGGCTTGTCCTTACACCATACGCAAAGGAAAGGAGCAGGTGGTATCGGATGAGGAAGGATTGGCTGGCCGAGGAGTATCCCTACGTGATGTCCACGTTGATCACTGTGCACAATCCAACAACGCCATGGCTGAGAAGAGTGAGGCAACGGAGGTGGAAGGGCAGTATGGTCCGTGGATGGTGGTGAACAGAAGGAAAAACGGACGTAAGGGTACGAATTCAAAGTTTGGTACGGAGAGTAATGCCAAAGCAACGCGTAATGCTGCGTCTCAACTACCTCCAAAAAATCCAGAGTGGAGAAGCACGTCGAATGGTGGTTCAAACTCGTACCAGAGAATGCCACACAAGGATTATGTGCATGGCGCTGGGGACCACTACAGAAAGTATAATTCCAATTGGGCTCCTATTAGTGTTGGTTGTGACAACAAGGACCGTAGGGATAGCTCCTTGGGCCCAATGGGTAGCGAATTGTTGACAAAAAGGGCCAAAGCTTTTGCTTCGGGTAGTGGGCTTCTCCCAAATCTGAATTTACAAGCCCAACCCCACATAAAGCAATTATCTTCTATTAGGAATAAAAAAGCCTTTGCCAAGAATTTAAGTCAAATATCTCTACCTAACTCTGACAGTACCTCTTTGGAGAAGCTTCCTTCTGCTAGTTCCAGTTCTCTGCCTCCTTCCCATGCCTCTGCACCTGTCAGTGTTCCTGTCATTCCTCTTGACCTAGCTTTCAAGTTTTCGGCATCACTGTGTGGTGTAGTAAATCATTCAAATGATCGGAGTGAGCCAATCTTTTTAGGGGATTGGCGAGCAGTCCCTCCTCTATCTGAAGCAAAAGCCATTAACGGCGGTGGAAAAATAGGTGAGTCCCTCAACCTTAAAGCTAATCCTAATGCACACGATCAGTCCACTTTTGAGGGTAATGGGGATGTCATTGTTGGGGAGCAATCCAATCCTTATTCAAGAGAAGGGTCAATTTATGAGGACATGGGTTTTGATGGTATGGTTTCGAAGGAGGGGGATGGAGCCCTTCCTTCTGTTTGATTTGTGTTCTCCACCTTTCTTTTATTTAACCATGAATATTTTGATTTGGAATAGCAGAGGAGCTTTAAAGCCCTCATTCCAAGCTTACATTCATGAGTTATCTCGACGGCATGATCCGGCTATTCTCGTTGTTATGAAGACAAAATTGGGTGGTAGCAAAGCCAAGGAAGTCACAGATAGGCTGCCTTTTGGTGGAGCTATCCACATAGAGATGATTGGCTACTCTGGTGGGTTATGGTTGCTATGGAATGAAGATAAAGTAGAGATTGAAGAACTGGCCAAAACAGAGCAGGAAATTCATGTAAAGGTTAAGGTGCGTGCCTCAAATCTCTCTTGGATTTTTTTTGCTATTTATGCTAGTCCTAGGAATGAAAAGAGGTGCATTTTATGGAATAATTTAAATAAGGTTGTTGAGTTGCATGATAAGCCTTGGATTTTGGTCAGTGATTTTAATGAACCTCTGGTGCAAGAAGATAAATTTGGTGGTAGGGGTGTTAGTGTGAATCGGTCTCTGGCTTTCAAAGACTGCTTAGATTTATGCAATATGGTTGATATGGGATTTTCTGGGCCAAGGTTCACTTGGACAAATAAGCGGGATGTTAACAATCTCATCTTGGAAAGGATTGACCGATTTTTCATGAATCCGGACTGGTGTGTTCTTTATCCTGATGCGAAAGTAACTCATCTCCCCCGTTGTCATTCCGACCATTGCCCAGTTCTTATGGAGACTCTTCCTTTTAGAACTGTTCATCTCAACAGACCTTCAGATTTCAAGAGTTTTGGCTATCGGATATGTCTTTTCCTAATGTTGTTTCTAGTGCTTGGAGTTGTAACAGGGACTTAGCTGAGTCTATTGAGGTTTTTTCAAAAGAAGCAGCCCTTTGGAATAAGAATCATTTTGGAAATATCCATCAAAAGAAAATGAGAATTATGGCTAGAATCTATGGTGTTCAAAAAGCTATTTCCAATTGGCCGAGTGCCTCCCTCATTAATCTCGTGAATCAACTGCATCAGGAGCTAGAAGGGGTTCAAGATCAGGAGAGGGATCTCTGGATGCTGAAGTCCAGAATTAACTGGCTGGTTCAAGGAGACCGAAATACCTCCTTTTATCATGTGTCTGCTCTAGCCAGAAGAAAAAGGAATCATATTACCTTTGTTAAAGACGAAAAGGAAGTGTGGTTAACTGATGAAAGAGAAGTAATATAGCACTTTAGAAATGGTTTTGTCTCTCTGTACACCACTTCTTTTCAGGAAGCTACTTGGTTTCCAAGGCATGCTGTGCGTAGCCAGGTGCAACTGTCCGAGGAAGCAAAGAACTCTATTGGTGCCTTGGTTACCTTGAAAGAAATCAAAGATGCTCTATGGTCTATGAAACCGTATAAGGCGCTGGGCCTGGATGGGATTCACACCGGATTCTTTCAACGCTTCTGGCTTGTGGTTGGGGATTCAGTTGTGGAGGAAGTGTGGAGAGTCTTCTTTGAAAGGAAGGTTCCCGATTATCTTAATAAAACCCTCTTTGTTCTCATCCCTAAAATTCAAGGCCCAGAAACCATTGGTAATTATAGACCCATTAGTCTATACAACACTATTTATAAGATCATCTCCGAGGTTATTGTGGCTCGGATTAGACCGCATTTGAAGTACCTAGTCTCACCTTACCAAACTGCTTTCGTTCCGGGAAGAAGAGGAACTGACAATGTCATTATAGCTCAAGAGTTTATCCATTCTATAGAAAGAGCCAAAGGCAGCAAGGGATATATGGCTATTAAGATTGACCTCGAAAAAGCCTATGATAAGATCGAGTGGAGCTTTATTAGGGAAATGCTTATCTTTTTCAACTTCCCTACCAATCTTATTGAGCTCATTATGAGTTGTGTATCCTCCGTTTCGACTTCCTTCCTATTTAATGGTGGCTGCCTTGACTCCTTTTGCCCATCTAGAGGTATTAGACAAGGGGACCCTTTGTCTCCCTACCTATTTATCGTTTGTATGGAATTCTTCGGCCATTTGATTGAAGAGAAATGTGATGCCAAGTTGTGGAACCCAGTGAAAGCTTCTAGGAGTGGTCCAGCTTTTTCATATTTATTTTTTGCAGATGATCTGGTGCTCTTCGCGAATGCGGACCAGGATAATTGTCATACCATTAAGGCGGTGTTGCAGGAGTTTTGATTAAGATCCGGGCAAAGGGTGAGTGAAGCCAAGTCTCGTGTGTTCTTCTCTCCCAATGTGGGGTCGGACCAAAGAGAGCTTTTTTCTGGTATTCTTGGTTTCAACTCAACTCCTAATCTTGGCAAGTACCTGGGGTTTCCTATAAAGCACGCAAGAGACTGTAAACATGATTTCGATTTTGTGCTAGATAGAGTCAAGAAAAGCTGGCTGGTTGGAAAGCTAATTTGCTCTCTATGGCTGGCCAAGCGGTTCTTATCCAGGCTTCCTCCTCAACCATTCCGAATTATATGATGCAATATGTCGCTCTTTCAAATAAAATCCTTACTATTATTGATAGGGTTAATAGAAATTTTCTCTGGGGAACGACGGATCATACAAAAAAGATGCATTGGGTTAACTGGGGTGAGGTGACCAAGCCGAAGGAGGCAGGTGGTTTGGGGTTACAGGCTACTAAAGGAAGGAACACTGCACTTCCGGCCAAACTCAATTGGAGGTTTCATACTGAGAAGAATGCTTCTTGGGTTAAGGTTCTAAAATTCAAATACTGCAATAGGCAACGAATCAGTTCAAGGAACGAAGCGAAACTTCCTAGCTCTCCGGTCTGGAAAGGGTTGAAAAGAGGCAAAGAAGTTTTCAGGAAAGGGGTTAAATGGATTCCAGGCCATGAAAGCAGTTTGAATTTCTGGTCTGATTGTTGGTCAAACCTTGGTCCTATCAGGTCTCAAATCCAAGGTCGGCTTCCGCAAGCCTCAGGTAATTTGCAAGTTAAAAATGTGCTCTTCCCCATTGGCTGGAATTGGTCTACTATCCCATTTGAGCTTCCCTCTAAAATTAAAGCTGATATTCAAGCTGTGCCCATACCTCTTGTGGCAAGATGTAGTGATAAATTAGCTTGGAAATTTTCTTCAAAAGGGGATTTTGATATGAGAAGTGTCTATCTCCTTGCCATAGACTCTTCAGGTATTGATTCCTTCCCTGGTTCTTGGATCTGGAAATTACAATCTCTTCCTAGAATTCAAATGTTTATTTGGAAGTGCATGCAACAAAGTATTGGTGTTAAGGAATGTCTAGCCAAGAGAGGGATTTCTCTTGATACTACTTGCCCGCTGTGTCACTTAGATGTTGAATCTATTATGCATGCCCTCCGGGACTGTAGTTTGGTTAAATCTATATGGCAGCAGTTGGGAAATCAGTGTCTGTACTCCACCTTCTTCTCTCAAGAAACCAGGGAATGGTTAACCACCAATGGTGGTCTTAAATCCTCTCAAAATGCAGTGGGAATTCCATGGAATGTTATCTTTTCCTTTGCTCTTTGGTTGATTTAGAAGCAACGGAACCAAGTAGTCTTCAATAACAGGGGTGTTAATCCGAACCTTGTTAAGATTATTATTTCTCAAGCATCGGAGTTCTTCCTGTGTGCCTCCCAGCCAAGACGCATTAATCGGATGGTGCTTAGACCAGTTAGATGGGAGAAGCCAGAGCAAGGGTGGTTAAAACTGAATACCGACAGGTCTTGGAATGCAACGTTGGGAAAGGCAGCCGGGGGAGGGTTGATTAGAGATGGTTTGGGTAACTGGGTGGTGGGTTTTACAAGGAAAATGGGTAGTGTGAACAGTTTTACTGCGAAAGCCTGGGCTCTTCATGATGGTTTGATGTTATGCCACCAAATGAAGCTCCTTGCTATTGATGTAAAGCTTGATGCTAAAGCCCTTGTTGATGCGTTAAGTAATACCAGCTACAGCAACTCAGTGATCTCTCCTATTTTTGATGACTGCAAGATTCTCTTGTCCCAATTCTCCCTTGTTCGGATTAGGCATATCTACCTAGAGGCCAATATTAGTGCGGATCGTTTAGCTAATTTTGGCCACTCCCAAGACTTAGATTTTATTATTCATTCAGTTCCTCTTGAGGAATTGATTTCCTTTGTTGAGGCTGACCGTAATGGTGTTTCTTGTAACAGGCGTTGTCCTGAGTTTGTTCTTTCTTGCTAATTGAATAAAGTTTCCAGATTACCAAAAACAAAAAAAAAAAAAGGATTGTGCATATTCATAATTTTAGCTATCAAATATAGGGGAACTAAACTGAAGTAGTCTTGGTGTTTATAATCTTGTGGGTTTGAGTTTTTTTTTTTTTTAATAATATATATTATATAAAAATTATCTAAATACAATAAATCACAAATCTTGTAAACAAGAGCATCTTATTTAAGATTCCAATTAAATTAATTACCGAAATTCATCACCTGTAATAACAAACAATTATAGATTTTTTTATGAAAGTCATGACCAAAATTAGTAACAGACTGTCAAAGAAGAAACAGGAACTGGACCTTCAACTGGTTGTACAAAAACCATAAAACTCGGTGTTTTAACCGTAAAAACCGTTGGTTCAAATAGTAAAAAATAAATATCAGACTTTTTTTTCAATATTTTAATCATTTAAGTTTTTAAAACCGTCTAACTTATTGATGAAAGGACAGACCAGATACGTACTAGAAAATGCAGATTGGCTATGCTACTAAAGTCTATGAGTAATCTATAGAGAGGGCCTCATAATAATTAGTCATGCAAAAAGTAGAGTAAAAAAAAAGAAAGTACTAATGATGGTTTGGATTTGGAAAATCTTTTCTTAGTAAAAAGTATTGTATTTTATGTGTTTTTTTGTACGCTGAGGTAAAAATTTTGTTCCCAATAATTAAAGGCCATTATGTAGTGGAAATTTGGAAATTTGTCGTGGCTGGCTTCTTCCAAATTCCAAGCCAACGAGTTGCACGTTGGCTTTAATTGATTGAAAGCCGTATGTCGTTTTTTTTTTGGTTCCTTGCCACTCACGGACTCACCTAACTAACCAATGAGCGAAACAACTCTTCATGAGAAAATCTAGTAGTACAACAAAATCTCATTATATGTTTAGCAAAAAATAATCTCATTATATTTTTAAAATATTTTTGTTTTGAGTTGTGGTGTATCTCAATGTAATCTTATTTTATTTTATGTTGATCTATGGTAGATTGACACTTCACATGCTATAAAATGCTATAAAATTTTGTTATGGCAGTATGAGAACTCTTCTCTTAAAGTGGTCTTTTATGATCAACTCTAAATTAATTTATTTGTCAATAATTTTTAAGTCAATTCATGCTTTTTAATATATCAATTGAGAGTTTTAGAGTTTGAATATTCCTTCCCCACTTAAGAATTAAGATATATATAAAAAATTTAAAATTTATCTTCTACTTTCCACAAGAATTAATAATTTAAAAAAATCACTAAAAAAAAAAAAAAGACAGTTGGTGTGACCAAACTTCAAAAGTATGTGACGGAAGTCCACAATTCACAAAAAGTGAAAACATTTCACCAATGTAAATTTGACAAACATGATTATGCCGACACAAGAAGACAAAAACAGCGTTTCAAAAAAAAAAAAAAAGGCAAAAACAGTTGTAAACACGTGATTCACCAAGAAAGCAAATGTGACAAAATGAATTTCCTATTCATAATCCTTTCTGTTCTTCCAATTCGTAATCCCTTTGAAATTCTAAAATTTGTAAATCTTTCCTTATCAGTACAGGTGAAATATAAGTGAATCTTCAGTAAGATCTTGCTCTTATTGATATTTTAAATTTGCATTGAAATGATTTCATTACTGGATATTCAATTGCTTCAACGGCTAGGATATTTGAAATTTTGATATTCAATTACTATATATTCAATTGCTCAACTCGATAGAAATTTGAAATTGACAGAGAAATGCTAAAAAAATACTAGAAATTGAAAATCAAAAGTTCAAAAATTTTCAAGCCGCACCAATAAAGTAGAGAAAAGACCCCTACAAATTAAGAGGGAGATCACTTCTTAGAACATCCCGACGTGCTTTCTTAAGTGATGTGAGACTTAGAAGGATTGCTTCTCCCTTTGATCATTCACAATCCAGCCTCCTTATGGGCACACAAATCCTCATGTGTGGAGCCCATAAAAAGAGAAATTCATATATTGACAACAATAACAATAAAAAAAAACACGTAAATACATAAAATTTACAATTGTCTTCTACAAGTTTTTATCTTTTAAAATCGTTACATGATAGTCTCATTATCAGTGCTACAAGCTACATCTCTTTTAATGTACACGACCAAACAATCATTCATTCACTGAATGTAGAACAAATTATGGAGCAAAATTTAATTTTATTGGCATAAAAAAAACTAAGGGTGTTTCCAAATTTTTTTTTGAAAGGTAGATAAATAAAAAATTTTAAATTATTATATATATATAAAAAAATTTAGGCCCACCTTAGGGTGGCGCCGCCCCTGACTGTTTGAGAATTCTTCTTTTAAAGTGGTCTTTTATGATCAACTCTAAATTAATTTATTTGTCAATAATTTTTAAGTCATTTCATGCTTTTTAATATATCAATTGAGAGTTTTAGAGTTTGAATATTCCTTCCCCAATTAAGAATTAAGATATATAAAAAAAAAAAAAAAAATTATCTTCTACTTCCCACAAGAATTAATCATTTTTTCCCTAATAAAAATTAAAAAAAGATAGCTTCTGTGACCAAACTTCAAAAGTAGGTGACAAAAGTCCACAATTGACAAAAGGTGAAAACATTTCACCATGGTAAATTTGACAAACATTATTTTGCCGACACAAGAAGACAAAAATAGTAGTCAACATGTGATTCACCAAGAAAGCAAATGTGGCCAAATGAATTTCCTATTCGTAGTCCTTTCTGTTCTTCCAATTCATAATCCTTTTCAAATTATAAAATTTGTAAATCTTTCCTTATCAGTACAGGTGAAATATTAGCGAATCTTCAGGAAGATCTTGCTCTTATTGATATTTTAAATCTGCATTGAAATTATTTTTTTACTGTATATTCAATTGCTTCAACGGCTAGGATATTTGAAATTTTGATATTCAAATTTTCAATTGCTCAGCTATAGAAATTTGAAATTGAGAGAGAAATGCTAAAAAAAAAACACTAAAAAATGAAAATCAAAGTTTCAAAATTTCAAGCTGCACCATAGAGTAGAGAAAAGACATCTACAAATTAAAAGGGAAATCACTCCTTAGCACATCCCAATGTGCTTTCCTAAGGGATGTGGGACTTAGCAAGATTGCTTCTCCTTTTGGTCATTCACAATCCACCCCCCTTATGAGCACACAAGTCCTCGCGTGTGGGACCCACATTTCTAGTTGGGGCATAGCTTTGATACCATTTGTAATGACCACACCCTAATTGTGTAGATATTGTTTAGAGACCTAACAAAAGCTGAGTTCCATATCGCTAAAGTGAGTGTCCTAAGCTTGGTTCGTAAGGAGGGATGCCACTCTTCATTGTAACAAGGTGTTTTCCCTTCCTTTGTGCTAAAGTGGAGAAGAAAAGCCATGAGGCCTAATGAAGCCAATGCGGACAATACCGCATAGTTGAGGTGTGGTTTTTACAATAAATCTTATATAAAAAAACTGTTATTAGTGGGTAAAAAAAATAATATTAGTATTTGATTTAATTAGAATCAATAACAGCTTACTAGCTTGTGAAAATGTTGTGGATGTAGTAGCATTACTCTTGTTTTTGTTGGACTCAAATTTTTGTTATTCTCAAGTCAAAGTAATCAAAAATTTTATTAGGATAGTCATAATAGGTTAGTTTAGCATATAATATTTTTTTTGGCAAGTGTATAAGTACATTTTTTTGCCGGTCAGGGTGGTCCCATAACCATCCTGGCTTGTATGTAGAGTTGCCACTAACTGAGACTTAGCCCAACTTAGCTCTAATACCAATTGATAAGACCAAGCACTTATCCACTACACCCAAAGTTATGGTTGATGGTAATGATGCAAATTTATTCCCTTAAAGAGTGGCAACCGAGCATCAATGGATTGATTGAGACTTGTTCGAACACAGTCAATTATCTTTCTTTGTTTAATCTTATTTTTGGAAAAGTAGTCGCATGGTAACATGTTCAAACATTAAACCAAATAGCTTAATTGTTCCATTTATGTTCAAGGTTTGATAGTATGATCTTGCACAATTTATATATTTATTATATAAAATTAGAAGCGTAGTATTTAAGGTTGCTAATTTGTTATATTTATACTCAGCAATATCATTATTATTTTAATATCAATGCAGTATTGGACAAATGCCTATTTATGAATTATGCACCTTTGCAGGAAAAGAAGTCATGGGCCCTGGCTAATGCGCCTCCTCTTCCAGAAAAATGTGTTTCCTTACAAAAACGTGCATGGGTGATGGGACCATGCTTCTAGGCTATAGAAACAGACACAATTGTACAAAGTTGAGGGGCATTAATTTTCATGAACATGGAGAAAGCAGCAGGTCCACACAAGAACAGGGAATGAAGCAGGACCAACAAACAACACTTCAATTTTAGTTGCACTAGTCATTTAGTTTAATTAGCTAAATGATGATTTTGTTACAGGTCCGGACAAAAGACTGACAAACATGAGACTTGAATTAACAACTGCTTCTCAAAGTGAACTTATTGATATTATGATAAAAGCGCGCGCTTTTCTATTTTTTTGGGTAATTTTAATAATTTGCATCCATTATAATTTAAGATTACTATATTTTTCAATCACAACAAAATTTAGGGGTGTGATGAAAAAATTATTTCACCCACAAATGCATAATACTCATCACATCCCTAGGAATGATTGAAAATGTAGTAATCCTAAATTATAATTGATGTAAATTATTAAAATTTATCCAAAAAGTAGAAGAGTCTTTGAGCACACATAACGCACGTGCTTAGAGGCTAGTAACTGCTTAATGATAATGGGGAGATTTAAAGTTGTTGCGTAGAAGTTTGGAGTTGCGTGTGTGACTAAATCATGTGTGTACTTCTTCTTTTTTTCTTCTTTTTTTGTGCAATTATGGTAGATGTGTTTTTATTTTTTTAATCAATATGACAGATGTGTTTTTACAAAGAAATGTGTGTTTGTTTTAATTTTAAATTTTTTTTATAAATAGATAAAGCAATTTGAAAACTATCAGGAGAGTGGTCATGTTTTGTAGGCAACGTTTTAGTGGGAGTTAAAGATGTATCTACTTATCTAAACAAAAAAAGTGCACATCTCTATTTAGTTTAGTTTTTTATATATAACTATTTAGTTTTATTTTTATTTTTTTATATTGATATTTAGTTTTGTTTTTGGATAAACTTGGGGTTTTTTTAAAAAAAAAATAATAATAAAATATTAGAAATTTAGGTTTTTTTTTTATATATATATGAAAAGAAAAATCAGAAACGTGGGTTGTTTTAAATTATTTTTCTATTTTTTTTATTAAAAAAAAAAAAAAAAAAACTATAAACGTGAAGTTGCTTTGAATAAGTGGATTAGTGGGAGGGTGTTTCTATTTTGTAGGCAATGTTTTAATGCAAGTTAAACATATATTTTTACCAGACTATCTTTTAGTTTTGTCTCTACTTAAACTTAGGGGTGCAAGGGTATTTTGGAACAAAAAAAAAATTCGGTCCAAAAAGGGGAAGCCTCTTAAATAGTAGTATCTATACTATTATTTAAGGGGCTTTTCCTGTTTGAACCATATTTTTTTGTTCTAAAATACCTTTACATTCTTATGTTTAAGTAGAGAAAAAACTAAAGGACAATCCGATAAAAATACAACGCTAACTCCCACTAAAACATTATGTAAAAAATAGGGCCACTCTCCTATTAATTTTCAAATTTTTTCATCCACTTAGAAAATAAAAAAACACAGATTTCTTTTTTTTTTTTTTTTTTTGCTCTGACCACTAAAAAAAAAAAAAAAAAGACCCTCATCGCACGCACAAAGCGCGTGTGACGAGGCTAGTAGATATTAAGCAAGCTTTACGTACAATTACCTGGAGAAGATTAATAATTATTAACACTTCGGAAATATTATCTTATAAGTCATCTGCTTATACATAATTTTTCCTCTAACCCAAGCAATTTACGTACTTTTGAAATCACTTTAACATATACGAAACACCGTTATTACTTATTATGAGCAAAGAGTAATATAAAATATACAAACCATGTCCTTCATAAAAGGATTGTGCATATTCAATTTTAGCTATCAAATATCGGAGAACTAAACTAAAGTAGTCTTGGTGTTTATAATCTTGTGGGTTTGAGTTTTTCTTTTTTCTTTTTTAATGTATATTATATAAAAATTATCTAAAGACAACAAATCACAAATCTTGTAAATAAGAATTTCTTATTAAGGTTCCAATTAAATTGATTACCGAAATTCATCACCTGTAATAAGTAATAACAAACAATTATAGATTTTTTTGTTGGAAATTGCCTCAAATTCCAATTGTGACTTGGAAAGTTAATTAGATTTCCTAATTGAAAAATGAAAATTTAATTTGGGTTTCCTTTGTATGGAAGGAAAGACCGTTCCTTTGTGTGGAAGGAAAGTCTATTTCTTATTAAAGGAGTAATGTGTTCCTAGTCTAGGAGAGAATAGGAAAAGAAGTCTTATAGATAGACCAAGCTAAAAAATATTTGATGGTTTTGGTCCAAGGGTCCTCCCTATGGGGAGAGGAAAAACACAGCGTGAAATCAAGAGAGAAAAAAGAGATTTTAGCTTGGGACTAACCATAGAGGAGAGAGTAAGGGGTTGTCGCATTCGAGAAGATAGTCAAGGAAGAGAGAGTAAAGAGTTGCCGCCTTAGAGGAGATAGGTAAAGAGGATAGAGCAAAGTGTTGTTGCCTTCGTGAGACACAAGGAGAGATTTTTCTTTAGCCATGAGAAAAAAAGAAAAATAATAGAGATTTTTCTTTAGCCGTGAAACATACACAAAAAAAAATATTATAATTGATTTGATAATAGTGAAATGATTCAGAGTTTTTTCCGTGGTTTTTTTTTTTCTTTTTAAAGAGAAAGGGTTTTTCACGTAAATATTTGTGTTTTTGTGTGTGATTGCTATTTAGAATTGATAATATTGATGGTGACATTACTTGGAACCCAATATTTTTAATGAAGGGCATGACCAAAATCAGTAGCAAACTGCCAAAGAGGAAACAGGAACTGGACCTTCAACTGGTTTAGGGTTAAGAGTTCAGGAATTGGACCTTCAACTGGTCCGATATAAACCATAAAACCCAGCGTTTTAAAAAAATCGTCAGTTCAAATAGTAAAAAATAAATATCAGACATTTTTTCAAATTTTTAATCATTTAAGTTTTTAAAACCATGTGATTTATTGATGAAAGAAGAAACCACATACATACTAGAAGATGCAAATTGGCTGTGCTACTAAAGTCTACGAGTAATCTATAGAGGGCCTCATAATAATTGAGTCATGCAAAAAGTAGAGTAAAAAACGAAAGTACTAATGATGATTTGGATTTAAAAATCTTTTCTCAGTAAAAAGTATCATATTTTATGTTTTTTTTGAACGCTAAGGTAAAAATTTTATTCACAATAATTGAAGGCCATTATTAGTGGAAATTTGTCGTGGCTGGCTGCTTCCAAATTCTAAGCAAACGAGTTGCACGTTGGCTTCAATTGATTGAAAGCTTTATGTCTTTTTTTTTTTTTTTTTTTTTTTTTTAGAGATGTTACGTCCACAATATTTTTATAATATTTTTACAACAAATCATAAGTAGTTAGTTTTTATTGGTTTAAATTTGAACTTAACACTAAGATTACTTTTTTGCCCCAACAACAACAACCCATAATAACCTGTCACTTAAAATTTGTAGTAAAAATGTTGTGAATATATCATTTCTCTTTTTTTTGGTTCCTCGCCACTCACCTAACTAACCAATGAGTGAAACAAGTCTTCACGAGGAAATCGAGTAATACTACAAATCTCATTAGCAAAAAACTGTATCATTATATTTTTAAAATATTTTTGTTTTGAGTTGTGATGTATCTCAATATAATCTTATTTTATTTTATGTTGATCTATTGTAGATTGACACTTCACATGCCATAAAAATGTTGTAACATTTTGTCAATAATTTTTAAGTCATTTCATGCTTTCTAATATATCAATTGAGAGTTTTAGAGTTTGAATATTCCTTCCCCACTTAAGAATTAAGATATATATAAAAGAAAAATTAAAAAAATTATCTTCTACTTCTCACAAGAATTAATCATTTTTTCCCTTAAAAAAAAAAATTTTAAAAAGACAAGTTGTATGACCAAACTTCAAAAGTATGTGACAAAAGTCCACAATTGACAAAAGGTGAAAACATTTCACCAAGGTAAATTTGAAAAACATTATTCTACTGACACAAGAAGACAAAAATAGTAGTAAACATGTGATTCACCAAGAAAGCAAATGTGACCAAGATTTGTAGTATTACTCCATTTCCTCGTGAAGACTTGTTTCATTTGGTCACATTTGCTTTCTTGGTGTATCTCAATATAATCTTATTTTATGTTATGTTGATCTATTGTAGATTGACACTTCACATGCCATAAAAATGTTGTAACATTTTGTCAATAATTTTTAAGTCATTTTATGCTTTCTAATATATCAATTGAGAGTTTTAGAGTTTGAATATTCCTTCCCCACTTAAGAATTAAGATATATATATATATATATAAATTAAAAAAATTATCTTCTACTTCTCACAAGAATTAATCATTTTTTCCCTTAAAAAAAAAAACCCTTTTAAAAAGACAGGTTGTATGACCAAACTTCAAAAGTACGTGACAAAAGTCCACAATTGACGAAAGGTGAAAACATTTCACCAAGGTAAATTTGAAAAACATTATTCTACCGATATAAGAAGACAAAAATAGTAGTAAACATGTGATTCACCAAGAAAGCAAATGTGACCAAATGAATTTCCTATTCATAGTCCTTTCTGTTCTTCCAATTCGCAATCCCTTTCAAATTCTAAAATTTGTAAATCTTCCCTTATCAGTACATGTGAAATAGAAGTGAATCTTCAGTAAGGTCTTGCTCTCATTGATATTTTAAATCTGCATTAAAATTATTTTTTTACTGGATATTCAATTGCTTCAACAGCTAGGATATTTGAAATTTTGATATCCAATTACTAGATATTCAATTATTCAATTGATTAGCTTGATAGAAATTTGAAATTGAGAGAGAAATGCTAAAAAAAAACACTAAAAAATGAAAATCAAAGTTTCAAAATTTCAAGCTGCACCATAAAGTAGAGAAAAGACCTCTACAAATTAAAAGGGAGATCACTCCTTAGCTCATCCTGATGTGCTTTCCTAAACAATATGGGACTTAACAGGATTGCTTCTCCCTTTGGTCATTCACAATCCACCCCCCCTTATGGGCACACAAGTCCTCGTGTGTGAGACCCACACTTCTGGTTGGGGCATAGTTTTGATACCATTTGTAATGACCACACTCTAATTGTGTAGATATTGTCTAGAGGCCTAACAAAAGCTGAGTTCCATATCGCTAAAGTGAGTGTCCTAAGCTTGGTTCGTAAGGAGGGATGCCATTCTTCATTGTAACAAGGTGTTTTCCCTTCCTTTGTGCTAAGGGGAGAAGCAAATCCATAAGGCTTAATGAAGCCAAAGCAGACAATACCACATAGTTGAGGTGGGGTCATTACAATTCCACTAAGCATAATTGAAGGAAAATTGTGTAGGGATCCTTACAAATGATATCAGAGCTAGGAACGACTCTCCTTTGACCAAAGTAGACAATATCAATTGTGTGGGGTTGTTATAATTCCACTAAGCATGATTGAAGGAAAATTATGTAAGGGTCCTTATAATTCTACTAAGCATGATTGAAGGAAAATTGTGTAAATTCCACTAAGCATGATTGAAGGAAAATTTTGAAATTATGTAGGGGCAACAAACAACTTTGTTGAAAATATTTGACACCAAATAAATGATCATGTAAGAACAAACTAGGGAAGAAGACAATCAAAAGATGGGGGGTGGGTCTCACTCTATATATAATATTAATTGATCTGCAAAAAAGTAGAGTTACTGATTGACTAGTTAGACGTATGTGATTTCTACCAGCTACTAGTGAGTAGGGTCCCCGGTGGGGATGTTACCTGTTGTTGTATTGTAGCCACCAACTGATGGTGATGGATCACTAATGAAACCATTAATCCATTATTTTCTTATCGCCTAGAGCTCAGTTATAGTTCTGGATGTTTTGCTTATGGTTATGGTGAACCCTTGTAGCCATTTGCCTAATTAATCTTAGGGATGGCAATTTTTGCCCAACCCGCGGGTACCCGGCCCGGCCCGACCCTAATGGGCCGGGTTTTACCCGGTCCGATTAGGAATAGGGTCGGGTATGGGTTTAAAAAAAAAAAACCCGAAGCGGGTCTGGGTCGGGTCCAGGTTTTATCAAAAAAACCCGAGACCCGACCCGAGACCCGCCCTGAAACCCGCCCCGTTTAAAAACCTGGTAGCTGAAATTACTAAAATACCCTCTATATATATATACACCTAAGTATCTAACCCTAATTCCTCTCCTCATTTCTTCACTCAGCCTCCCTACCTCAATCAGTCAATCCGAAGTCCCTCTCCCTCATTTCAGCCTCACTCCCTCACGCCTCCCTCCCTCAGTCCGACCCTCCCTCTCCCTCATTTCAGGCTTTCAGCTCAATCCCACACTTACTAAGTAGAAAGATTACCACTGGTTCTACACAGACAGAAGAATATCTTGTTGGACCTTGCGAAGAGGACCCTCTCGCCGTTGACTCTTCACGGCATTCAGCTTCAGCCTTCGGGTATTCAACTTAGTGTATTCGGTAGTGCTAAGTTTTGTTTCCAAGCTTCAGGTATTCAACCTTCAGGTATTCGGTAGTGTATTCGGTAGTGCTAAGAATATCTAGTTTTGTTTCCAAGCTTTTTTGATAGTCTTTTTTCTTTTCCATTTTTGTTTAGTGTATTCGGTAGTGCTAAGTTTATTTATTTTTCATGTCCTTGTTTGTTTCCGTGGGTTATCCCTTAACATTGCATAGCTGTGGTTGCATTTTAACAGGGGGCAACACTGGAAGTTAGTGTATTGATTATACTGGAAGTTAGTGTATTGTCCTCAAAGGTCAGTACTTTGGATTATATATGTTTGATTCTATGCATTTATGTAAATGGGTTTGTTTTATCTTGTCCCTGCTTGAGCTCTATGCCTCTATCTTGATATTAAGGTTTTCCAGCTTCAGATCTTAGGACTCTTAGAAAAGTTGCTTCTTTTTTGTTACTAAATTTCCTCTTTCACTTCTTTTGTTCTTTTTATATCTGGATTATTCTCAACATTAACTTAATTTCAATTTTAGCTTAACTCTGTTCTTTACTTTACTTTTATTTTTATTTTTATGTTTTAAACTTTTCATTTGTTTTTTGGGATTGGTTACAAATTTTAGTTGAGAATAAGGTCGTTTTTTTTTTAATAAATAAATAATAATAAAAATTGGGTCAATGGCAGGAAATGAAATCCCATAGGACATTGTTGATGAAAAACAACAAGAACATCAATAATTATAGTAACAGTAATTTACCTGCAAAGCAAAGTGACTAAAAATTTCACAGTCACACAAAGTCACAACCTCCTTCTCTCTATATAATATTGTACACAAACCATTAATTAACAGTAAATTGTAGTTAGCAAACTATATACGCACTTTGCATACATATACTTTGAGCACTTTTGGGTTATTTTTTTCCTTTTCTTTTCAATTCATTATTTTTTGATGTCATTTTTTGAGTCTATAGAGCAGGTTCTTCTCTTGTTGGACGACGGGCTGCAGCCATTAAAGCACATTGGAGATGCCTATGACAAGTGATCAAGTGGTAATTGGTGAGTCCTGCAGCTTGCATAAAGGAATGAACCACTGTTGGACCAACGAACCTGAAACCCCTCCTCACCATGTCTTTGCTAATGCTCTCCGATTTTGATGTCTTTACTGGTATCTTGTGCCCCATTTTGTATTGGGTGGAGATCGGCTTGTGATTGACAAATCCCCAAATATATTTGTCAAATGATCCAAACTCCCTCTGAATCTGTAATACCAGAATTTGCAAGACAACAACAAACATTTAGAATCTAACAAAGTGTAATACTCTAATATACTACCAAAATCAGAAGTTTGTGTTCAAAACGTGTAGATTTATTGATTTATGATTAGTAGCCTTAGCCTATGATTTGGACTGATATGGCATTTGGGCCACGTTAATTATTTAGGCTTGAATAATGAATATGCATGCTTAATGTAGGCAAAATCTGGGCAAAAATTGGGCTTGAATTTGGGCAAAATTTGAGCTTAAATCTGGGCTTGAATTAAAATTTGGGCTTAAAAATTTTTTTTTTTTTTTTTTTTTCGGTTGGGTCACAAATTGGGCCCAATTCCTCAACGGGGCCCGGCTGGGGCGGGTCCGGGTTACGGGTCTTGCCCCGCGGGTCGGGTCCGGGTATGGAAAAACCCAGCCCGAATCCGACCCGTTGCCATTTCTAATTAATCTCATAAAAACTGTTGTATCCCTCAAACCCCAGATCACAGCATTCAAGCAAGGCAGAGATAACAATGACAGATTAAACTCCAAGGGCATCAATTTCTCATGAACCAAGCTAACTCATCCCTGTCTAAATCTTATGTCAATACAAGGGAAGTGACACCAAGAGCACTCGAATTTTAGTTGCAGAAGCTTACAGGTCCACACAAAAACACATAAAAACAAGAACCAAGCAACTAGTTTATTGAAGTTTATTAATACTAAACACTTCTTTCAGCTGCAATATTATCATAGGATATTAATAATCAGAAAAAATGAAATTTAACAAAAGTGTCTGCTTATACAAATCAATATAGAAATAAAACAATTTACAGATATACATAAAGCCAATTGCCTAGTTTCCCTTACTGTTTCACTGCTTGACACCCATGACATGTTACATTCATGATCTTGAATGGAGCCTCATCTATCAGCATTAGTTGCGTCCACAAATTGAGACGAAGAAAAATGTATTTTTGCTAATTCTGTCATGTGGAGCTTTTCCAATGGGGCATTATCAATTAGCTATCTTGTCTCAGAATGTAAGACAACTATTTTCACTTGTATAAAATGTGCTTCTCCAATAGGTTTACACTGCAAAATTATACAAACAAGGTTAGTGATTGTGACAAATAGATGGGGAGAAAATAGAAAATATATTTATGAGCAAATTGATTACATTTATTGTTACAACTCCAATGAGAAATATTAATATGAAACCAAAATGATTCTATCAATTGACCATAATGGGCAAACGACTCTTATATTTCCCTTTTCTAGTAAACAAAATTAATACTCTGCAGGTCTAAGCTCTTCTAGACTATTCTAGTGTTTTGATTCCCCACCCACCAGTTGTAGCAAATTCTGAGTAGAGTACAGGATATTAAATATTGTAGTATATATTTCTTTATGCTGGATAAGACCATTTTCGCAATTAAACATTATATGGAATTGAGCCCCAAAACAAACCAATAATAGTTTGCAAAATTTTACAAAATGGGAGGGATTCAGATAAATCTGCAATGCAAGATGATTAGAAAGAAGGGTTTGATATTCTGTTCAAATTAGAAAAACAAAATGGAAAAGGTTGGACTAGACCTCTTAATCCGCAATTCAACTATTGTGCACACAACAGGACATAACCGTTGTGTCCTGATATGTAAAAGCTTAAGTGATTATGCATAGTCACTTTGCCATAAGGGATTGCGCAATTAAGATAGATAAGTAAAAAATTTGATTATGAAATTTATCAATTTACACTTTACCCACAATCAAAAATGGTTGTTCATAATATATATATATATATATATATATATATAAAATGGTTTAAAACATAGATAACCACTTACACATTTACATCATTCTATTAAGTAAAATGAAAAGCCAAACAGAAACGCACCTCATGAAAAGAAGAAGAAGAATATATTGTTTACCTAGACTACATAAGGTATGAAGTATTAGCACCAAAATCTATACCAGACTGTGCACGAACTCCACAAATAGTGTGGACAGTCAGGCTGCAAAAGAAAAATGTGATGATAAAACAACATAGGACTTTATTAATAGTCACCATAAATGCATGCTCAAGACACTTCAAGTCCATAGGAAAAAATGCAAACCTTCAATATAAGCATAGTGACAAGGAGAAAACAGAGGACAGTAAGGCTATGAAGAATGAATTGGAGGCCATCTTTCAAAACATCACCACAATAATACTCTAGCTTACAGCACCACATTCTCCATGCTAATAACTTCAAAAACGGGTTGTGCTACTGGCTTAATGAGCCTTGTCAGTGATCTGAATCATTAGTGACAATCAAACCAACAGATTAATGGAGAGAAAGATAGAACAAAACTGACCAACAACTTGCCAAATGGAGAACCTAATAAGGTATCAAAGCAATATTTGAAGGAAAAATTTGGGGCAACATTAAATGTACAAGGGGAACACATACTTCCTTGGAAGTTCAGAATCCATGCTCATATGTCCAAGTGCTCGAACTCAGAACACCCTTGTAAAGTGGGAATTGTTTCTTGTGGCTGGATAATAAGCATCAATTAGAAGTAACATACTTTATCTTAGACAAAGGAGGGGGGAGGAAGAGGGATATTGCACTTCTGTTTGTCTTGTGTTTTGTTATTGCCCATATCTTTAAGCTGGGAAAAAACAGAGGGAACTCCTTGCGTGAGACATGATTGACATGAGACAGCATAGAAGTCATGATAAACCAATAATAAATTCATTTCACTTCCAATAATGTTGTTCTAGGTAAATAGATTACGTGGTTGTTACCTAATCTAGCTAATGAAGCCAAAGTATTCAGAATATCTTCATCCCTACTGGCGGCCACTTACCATTCTTTGCACTCTTCCATGCTGAGAAAGAATTTGGCTCTGAGACAAAGAACAAGCATAAGATATTGACTTAGAAACTTGATAAATAGCAAGTATCAAACCCTATAACATTAGGACTGAATGATTAGCAAGTATATATTTGAGCTATGAGGGCTTCCCTCTTTCTTCTAAAAAAATGTTACTTTAAATAAAAAGAGCTTTCAAGCATTCAAAATCATAGATGGAATACCAAATAAAGGTGTTGCACTTACTGTACAAAAATCTAGTTTGCTTTCATATGTTATCAAATTACATAGACGATCAAAGAAACCAGCAGTCCAGGTTAAATTTATTGCTGCTGCATCTTGGAAGTGATAAAGGACCTTTTGTACACACACAGCCTTCTGCTGATGGTGTTTAGATTGGATAAGGCCGAATGAGAATGGGATATATTTGCATGATGTTCTTGAATGAGATCAAAACATTCCTGGGACCATTAAGGTTGGAAATGTAACAGCATCACAAGAAGAATATAAAGGCACTTGTGAGTGAATTAGAATTGAAGAGCCCAGACTCAACCAATGTAATATGACTTCAATGCCTCAATCTCCCTCCCCCCCAATATTGTCTTCTCATTCAGGTATGTCAATTTTCAAAATTTCATTCCAAAATTGTGCAACTGTCAAACCAATGGTAAGAAACCAGGGCACATAACTCTTCAATCATTAAGACAAGAAATCTACATGCTTCTATTTTTAACCTCCTAAATCCACAACACTAAACGTTGATAATTATCAAAGTAGACCTCAAAAATTAAAGCTAGAAAATTCATACATTGACAATTGGTCAATTACCTAGCTCACCTTTCATCTGCCACGATATAATATAGATTACTCTAGAAATGAAACATCACACTTGCCTTCCTACCATTACAAAAAGATGAACAGAGTTTCTTTTGTGGCCCTTTGTCAAATGTTGCTTCAGCACAAAAATATTATGGATGGAGAAAATGATAAGGAAAATAGACAGAAGACTAAGAAGAATATCCAGATATACCTTACCATAGAATAGTATCCAACTCTTACTTAATCCAATTAACAAAGCCAAGATATTTGTGGTTTCTTCTTCTGGCCTGGTTGTCACCTCCATACTTGACAGAACACTTCAGCCTTTGAAACAAGAAACAAACAATGGATATTGATTTAAAACTTGATAACTAGCAAGTACCAAAGTGTATAACTTTCAAAAGTAATGATTATAAAAACAATTTTGGACCCTTAGGGCACTCTCTTTATTCTGAATAATTTTCAAGCATTAAAAACTCTAAATAAAAATAATATGTAGTAATGTTAGGCCAATTAAAGAGATTTCTTTTCATGAGGGACCATATTAGATTAGCTACTAAAGATAACCAGCATACCAAATTAAGCTCGTTTTTTGATGCATCTACCAATTAATGAAATTTTGAAAATACACTTGTAGTCAAAAATAAATATAAAGTTAATTCAAATTATGAAGGAACTTAAATGGAATGGTATGTAAGCATGTCTCCCACTTAGAGTGCCATGAATGGTTGTGAGCAAAGGGAATGTAACACACATTTTCAAAAGCATAGCTTGGAATAGCGCATATCATGTACATGGGATCTGCAACAGAAGCAAAATAAGTCCTATTTTTTGCCCATCGGATTGTAGGAAAAATCTAGAAAGAAACAAATAGCATGAAGATAAAGTATCAATTAGACAATAACTAACCTAAATATGTAAGACTAGATAACCATCTTCTTCAATTTCGTAAAGTGATCCCAAGAAACAAAAAAACTTGTGATTACTCAAAAAAAAAAGAAAAATATGATTACTTTTAAGTATATATGAACTTAAGCAATTGAAAATACTTTGTCTTACCATGACTGAAAGCATAACAAAGGAAATTATAGCCAAGCCTTTAAAGCTAGAATTAGTTGCTACAAAATACTCCTCTTCGAGTTTTTTCTTGTTCAGTGATTCCCAGACTTGATTGGCTGCCTTGATTAGCCTTGATTTCAGCACCATATTTCAACACCAGATTCTCAGCTCATCTCCCCCATGATTCTAGAGATTTGATTTGTATCAATTAAAAACTGATTATAGGGACTGGTCTGGCCTTTCCTTCTAGGTTGTAGATTCTTACCTATAAATACATGTACACAATATAATCTTCTTTTAAGCCAATATATAGAAACTTTCTGGTCATTACAAGGTTTTTCTCTTCATTTCTCTACTAATTTTCAAAGGTGATCTGCTCACAATTGCCAGGCTTGACAAACAACACATTTAACACCAAAGCAACAGAATGCATACAAGTATCCATACCTTCATTTTTGAGATATCTGCAAACTCACATCCTAGAGTAGCTAAATTCCAAATTCTCCACCAGCTCCTTCAAGGTAAAAAGGTGACTCAAGAATCAAGCGCAAGCCCTCACCACAGTTAGCATACTTTGCTATGAATCCTGCATGAAATCAATTCAGCCACAAGATTTAGGTGAAGCTAATTTAACTTCTCATTATAAATTGGCTGATTTGATTAAGATGAATAATTGGAAGAGAAATGTGTCAGAAAGATTTAAGACCATTAATTGGAAAGAAATAAGACCATTCTTGAGAATGATAATTGACCTAGGTTCTTAGCACCCTGGATTGACCAAAGATGATCATTTAAGGATTCTTAACATTTGTTCAGATATAAGTAAACAAATTTAAAGAGAACAGTGGAAGAAGTTACAACTGAAAGGTTTAAATATTAAAGAACATACATTATAGTACCATTGAGAGCCAACAAGGTTTCTGACTTTTTGTGTGATGGCCAACCCATCTTTCTCAACCCTTTTGGACTAGATTCAATCTGGTATCTGCTCAATAGTAGGCTGGCTTGTAATGGGCAAATCACTAACCAAGACAATCCCACTCCCTCACTCCATCAAAACCATCCCTAAAAGCTCAACCTCCTCTCTAGTAAAAGATACAAAGATATCATCCCCATGTAGTGTTAAAGAATTCAAATAATAGCAGTGCGTTAAGTGTTATAGAATTTGAGTACTAGCAAGGTGTTATAAACAATCTCACAAGTTCATTGCAGTTAGGCACAGAGAAACAATGATGGGAGCTGGTAAGATAGGAAATCACTGCTATAATTTTGAAAGTTTCTGCTCCTCTGTGTTGTGGTTTTACCTGCATTTCTGTAGCACTAAAAATTTCTTTTGGGGTATAATTTGCCAAAGTCAAGTCTCGACACTATGCCCAAAAATGAAAGGAGAAATAAGAAGAATTCCAACAACAATAAACAACTGATTTAGTTGCTAGGTAAGTCAAATATGCAATATACTGAATATGCAATTTTTTATTTTTTTTATTTTTGTTTAAATATGTAACTCTAGGTAAGTCATTAAAGAACAAGGACGTGAAATAATGAAAGTCCTCCAATAAACTTTGTGATTTCATGGCAAGCAGATTATAGTTTGCAACAATCTCTATGATTAAGTTCATATATACTTCATAAATCAATATTATAGAAGAGAAGGCAAATTAAGAGGAAATAGATTTCCAATTTCAAATCTTTCATTATTTCACATTCAAGAATACAAATAATGAAATTCAATTCAATTACAATAAGAAATTGAAATAAGTAAAAATAAATAAATAAATAAAACACGAACCCAAAGAGTGTGGCCATGGAGATGGCAGGGAGGGTTTAGTTGTTTTGATTCTTAGGTGTGAGAATGAAGCCATGAAGCAAGAGAGAGAGAGAGAACCAACTAAATGCCCAAAAAAAAGAGTTCTGTCAGATTAGTCTAATAAATACCCAAAATCAAGGCAACTCACATGACCCATATTGATATAATATTAAAACATAAATGAATAATAAGAAAAATCAAATTTAGTCAAAACAGGAATGATATAATATTAATCTACACTTTACCCACAATCCAAAATGATTAAAATCATACATAACCACATGGTAGGATGATTTAAAAAGCTAACAAAAAAGCACCTCATGAGAAAAGAAGAAGAATATATAGTTACCTATGCTAGATGCAGTATTAGCACCCAGAGGTTATAGCAGACAGTGCACGAACTCCTTAAATAGTATGGACAATTGGGCTGCAAAAGAAAGATGTAATAATATCCGAACAACAAAGGTCTTTATGAACAATCACAATAAATACATGATCAATAAACCTAATAAAGCGTCAGATCGATACTTGAAAGACAAATTTGGGGCAACATTAGAATGTACAAAGGGAACACATACTTCCTTGGCAGTTCAGAATCCTTTCTCATATGTCCAAGTGCTGGCCCTCGGAATTCCCTTGTAAAGTGGGAATTGTTTCTTGTGCTGGATAGGGGTTATTCATGGCAACAAGCATCGATTAGAAGTAATGCCACCACCACAGCGAGAAGGAAAAGAAAGGAAGAAAATTTAAAAACATACTTTGTCTTAGACAGAGGAGGATGGACGAAGATAAATAAAGTACTTCTTGAAGGAAATAAACTAAACACCGGAGGGAACTCTTTGAGTGAGACATGATTGACATGAGACAGTAATGAAGTCACAATAAACCAATAAGAAATTCAGTTCACTTCCAAGAATGTTCTTCTTGATATAGATATTGTGTAATGGTTACCTAATCCAACTAATGAAGTCAAAGTATTCACAATATCTTGATCCCTAATGGCAACTGCTTCCCATGCTTTGCACTCTTCCATATTGAAAAACACTTCTGGGTCTGAGACAATAAACAAGCATTAGATATTGACTTAGAAACTTGAGAAAGCAAGTACTACTACCTAATCCTACAACATTAAGACTAGATGATTAGCAAGTATAGATTTGAGCTATGAGGGCTTCCTGCATTCTTCTAAAAACTTTATTTCCTTGTGTAAAAAAAAAAATAAAAATAAAAAATTTAAGCATTCAAATCATAGATGGATGGCTAAATAATGGTATTACTGAAAAATTACCTAGTTTCCTTTCTTAGTTATCAGGCTAGGTGGACTACTAAAGAACCAGTATTCCAGGTTAAACAAGTTGCTGCATCTTGGAAGTGATAACTGGCCATTTGTACACACAGCCTTTTGTATGATGTTTAGATTAAATTTGGGCAAATTAGAATGGAACATTTTTGCATGATGTTCTTGAATGAGACCAAAACATTCCTGGGCCCATAAAGGTTGGAAGCTTGGATTATAAAGCAAATGTAATAGCATCACAAGAAGAAAAGGAAGAATATAAAGATACTTGCAGGTGAATTAGAATTGAAGAGCAGAATATGACTTCCTTCTATTTGCACAATCAAAAACATTTAATTGATATTTTTGCAGAAATAAAAAAAGGAGAGTTACCTCTGAATGTTAGTCTGAATCAAACTTGATGCTTAGGATGTGAGAAATCCTGTGCCCGTCATCTCTTGTCCCTCTTTTGCAATGTTGCTCAAGACTTGGACTTCGAAGAACCTCCAATTTCTTTAATGGTGTAGTACGAAGAAAGTCTGGTAGCGACTTTAGCACGGGGCATCTCCAGATTTTCAAGGAACAAAGGCGTGGCATTATTTTTATAGTAACAAACCCATTATCTTCTTCTTCTTCCCTCGTTCCTCCAATGTCAATCCATTCTTCCCACTTTGGAAATTCCTGAAATTCAAGAGAGTTCAATTTTGGGAATATAATTGCGTTATCTTTCTTGTTTTTGGGTTCTATTCCCAAAAATTCAACTCCCACATTTTTCAAAGTATATGCAGCTGATATCTTTAATGATTCGAGGGATAGTAGTTTCCCTAAAGGAGGCAAACACAGAGAGACAAAGCTTTTTTAATTTGATTAGAGACATCATCTAATTAGAACACTCTCTAGTGCCATGGTAGTCAAAAATACATAAACTTTCCAAGTTTGAAGGCGCTTCCAAGGCATTCAAAACTAATACATCATCCTTTATTCGTCTACTAATTGTATCTCTCAAAATATCAAATTTGCCAAACCATAGTTCCAAACTACTACAAATGTTTTTTTTTTTCTAATATTTAAACATTTCTACTTTTCATATCACTTAAGTGTTTTACAACTACCACATGTGTTAACTAAAGTCTTAATATTCTTAAGTTGTTTCAGCAAAAAGGAAAGAAAAAAAAAAGTTGTCACAAAAAATGAGTTCATGTAAAGTTTTTTGTAAAATGAAATATTTGTTTTGTAAGGCCACCAAACTTGATAATTTGCTAATAATGGAACCACTCGCAACAATATTTGCATAGTTATATAGTTCCAACTAAAGCAATTGTATATACTTTTAGTCTTCAAAAAACACAAATCTACAAGTGGTTAAACGTTTATCTTAGGTAGTTTTAACTTTTCATATAATTTTACCTTTACATATTTATCTATTTTAATTTAGATATTTTTTTCAAAATTTTTTTTAATTTAGATATTTATAAGCAAACAATGAAATAATGATTCATGAATAATTAAAAAAAAAAATTATCTATACATATTTATCTTGTGTGGTTGTAATTTTACATATAATTTTGCATTTATATATTCATCTACTTTAATTTAGATGTTTATAACTTAATAATGAAATCTATAAACCAGATAATTAAAACAATCATATTTCTACAATTCAAAAAGTCACAATTTCTTTTATAAGAAAAAGGCCTTTTACATTTCCGTGGACTCATTTTTAATTTTTTTTTATAAAACCTTCGACATACCACTAACCTAACCACTTCATACATTAAAAAAATTTAAGGCTCATTATTACTTCCATTAATATATTATGGATATCTTAATTGATTGAGATCAAACTAGAGAATGCCTTTCATATTTCCTTGAAAAAAAAAAAAAAATCCCTTTGACATACCACTAACATAACTACATTTATAACTATTTAAACCATCCATGACATCTATTTCTTATTGATAACCATAAAATTTACAACTAATAAGGGAACATGCAAAGTAATAAAAAATAAATGAATGAAGAAAAAAAGAAATGAAATCAAACGTCAATTAATAACCATTATTTGGAAAATAAAAATGTGGTCAAGAGGAGTAAGAAATAAAATAAAGATGGCTAAACAGAGGACAATGAAAACTTTATAGTGCAATAAAATCAACCATTACATTCACTTAATTAAATAAATAATCAACAATTAAATATAATAATACAAAATTTAAACTTAAAACTAATCAAACTCTAACTAGGGAAATTATATATATATATATATATATATATATAGATAATCATAATCTTCATATACCATGACTTAAAAAAATTTAATGAATAGTTCTACCTCTTATATAAAAAGGTCTATGTTATACAAATTATCAACCAATAAATATATGATAATGGTAAATAACGTTACAGACAAGATTATGAAAAATATGATACAACTATTTTTTTTTTTAAACTCTTTATAAAGTCTAGGTACTAAAATAGTATTTTATCTAAAAAATTATCACGTGCAACACGTGGGTCTACGACTAGTAACTAAGTAAAAGCTAAGCGATTCTAGGTTGACATTGCACGTCACATATAATGCATGAGCGAGTAGTTTCCACTCGTTTCATGGCTTCCATGAAAGCAGTTGAGAATGGCAACAAAATAGAATATGGGACTAGGTTTTTTTTTTTTTTTTTTTAGCATCAAAAACACCATGAATCATCGTCATTTTGGTGTAAGGACCACTTGTAGTTGTAGATTACTTTATAAGGTGAGGCTAATGTCATTGAGTATCAATGCATTTTCAGTGTTTTTTAATTGTTCTAACTGTATTTCCAATGTATTTTAATTGGTGTATTTCCATTGCCTTGTTTTATGATTTGGTATATATATTCTAAACCGTGGTAAAGTATAATTATTTTGTGGATCGCTTAATTGAAATAAATTGATAATTTCACTGCATAGTTAATATAGGAATCTAAACTAGAAATTTCATGGACAATCCCTGCTACTCATTTTACTTTCCAATTGTTGCTTCTAATATGGTTGTTCCCATGCTGGCATTTACTATTGGAGTTTGTGATTCTTTCTCTCTCTTCTCCTCCTGTTATCTTCGGGGTCCCTTAGCTCTTGTTGCTTCCAAATGGTTCTCCCCATTTCTTAATAAGGTTATTTACCAAAAACCTTTTTGTTGTTAATTACCCCAGGCTCAGTGATAAGTTGCATTTATTAGAGACATGCTCCCAACACAGCATGACCAACCAATTCAATTTGGGAGTTCATATTTAAACCCTCAATGGATGATGCAGCCATAGAAACAGGTGTTGCTACCTTTTGTTTAGTATAAGTAGGAGATTCTTTGGCAAGTGACTGAACCCATGACAGATGAGGCTCCTCTCCATTGTTCCCAAGCTCAAATGAAGATGACCTACGGTGCTTACCCAATTCATCTGTACTAAGTAACAACCCAATAATTAAATTTTTAAAAGAAATCTAGGCACAATTGCATAAAAATTCCATGTAACTAAGTCACACTCAGGAATATTGGACCATTTTTCCTTTGTATAAATAGGGGATCCCAATGGGATGAGGGGGCTAACAATTTTGTCTCCAAAACATTTATTGTAGGAACATAAAAGTTTTTCATTGTAGACTTTTCATGCTTAAAGAACATGACTTGCCAACTAATCAAACTAGAGTTTTTAGTACCTATAGCAATTTCACAACATCAAGAACAAAATCCAGTGTATACAGTGTCAAATTCCATAGTCTCCTGTAATATCAAAAGAGTGTTTAATTTTTCTCACAAAATATTGAATAGTAGAGCTTCTGGGCCATAGTCTCAACTACAGCTCCCAATCCTGTTGGACTTGGATAACACATTTCCACAACGTATCATTATGAGATACAGAAAAAATTTAGAATGTACACAACGTTTAGGGTGGATGGGAAGAAATTTTATTCTATTCCAATTGGTTAGGTCAGTAAGGGTCCTATTCCAATTTAATGATCCTGGAATTTTGTATACAAGTAATAATCAAGGAAACTTCCACCTAAAATAAGTCAGACTTTGGCAAGAGAGAAAATTGATGTCTTGACAAATCAATTTTAAAACCAAGATAGAAATATTAAAATGATTGAGCAATTATTGAAATCAATCAATCAGTAAAAAAGTTAAAATGGTTTTATCTAGTATAATCACTAATCTAAACACACAATGGAATTCGAGCAATTAATCCAAGATAGAAATATTAAAGGTAACTAGAAATAAGAGGCATAAAGTAGCAATACAGACTGATTTAAAGGTAATGATTGAGTAATTTAAAAGGGAATCTGACCTCCTCATTCATTGTCTTCTTCAACACCTTGCTCTTACTACCCAGTCTCATCATAATGTATCAATCTTCTTCTGTGCATGTCAACTGCCCTGTATTGTCCAGATTTAAAAATCCCACAAACACCATTTCTATTCTCAATTCATTGAATCAATCACTTCCAAACTTTAATTTTCCAAACAAAGATTCAAAATTTGACACAGACAGAGAGAGGGAGACTTACATCTCTCTTCAAACGTTATTCTCTAGCGCTATAAGCTCCACTGGTCTGAATGTTCTCGGTGAAGATCTTCATGGCGTCTTCTTTAACAACGATTCCAGACACCGAGCTCTCGGTCGGAGCTGTGGGACCCGCTGGACGGGTCCCCTGGGCCACAGCGTCCTTCGTGCCAACCGAATTCTCGATCTTAACTGTAGCGGAGGAGCTCAGATTCTCCGTCTTGATCTACATGTTGCGAGCCGAGCCAAAGCCTCCACCCGCGTTAGCGGCGTCGAGGCGAGCTGTGGTGAAGGTGCGAATGGAGGAGTCGTCTTCATCGGAGTCTTTGGCGTTTGCGGCTTCGGGGGCTTCCTCGTTGGAATTGTCGTCGGAGTCACAGTCGGATTAGTTTAAATAAATATATTGTGCGGCAAACTCCTGCTATTCTGAAAAGCATACCAAGTATGTCAGATTAGCTGCGTCTATTAGCACAAATCCATATATGTATTAGTATTTATATATTTGATAGGATAGTTTTGCAAGAAAAGAAGAGTTACCTCTGAATCAATGCTGTCTGGAAGTTGACCGTCTCTTTGCACGTACTCACCATCAATTTCGATGTTTGGAATGTGAGAAATGTTGGGCCAGGAATCTCCTATCCCTCTTTCGCAACGCTGCTTGAGATTTGGACATTCCTTGATCTCTAATTCCTGTAATGGAGTATTACGCAGGTAGTTTGGCAGAGACTTTAGATTGCCGCACCCCCCAATTTCTAAGGAATGAAGAAGTGGCATTATTTTAATTTTTGGAGTATTATTAGTAACAAAAGCATTAGCACTATTATCTTTTTCTTCTTCTTCTTCTATTGTTCCTCCCATCCCACTCCATTCTTCCCACTCCTCCAAATATTTAAATATGAGAGATTTTAGGTTTGGGAATATGATGATGTCTTTGTTGTTATTGTTTTTGGATGATTCTGATAATTCTTCTTCTTCTATGTCTATTCCCAAAAATTCATCTCCCACTTTTCGAATCAATGGCAGCGCCCATATTTCTAATTCTTCGAGCAACGACAGCTTCCCCAAATGAGGCAACTGCTCTAGGTTTGGGCAATAATAAAGAGAAAGTGTTTTCAAATAGGTCAATTTGGACATCATCCAATTAGGATACATTGTGGTGCCCTTATAGAAAAAACCAATTAGTAAAGATTCCAAGCGGGGAGGTGGCTCTAAGGCATTTAGAATGGCTACATCTTTCTCCATTTTTCTTCTTCTTCTTTCTTCCTCTGTCTCTTCCTCTTCCTCTTCCTCTTTAGATGTGTCATAAATTTCCTCTAATGTGTCAAAAAATAGCTTCAAATTACGAAGGTGGATCTTCTTCTTCAATGCATTCTTGACTGCAACTAAATCTACCACATTTTTCAACCCGAATATAGAAAGTTCCCCTTGAATGTGGTTCAAATGTTGTAATTCTCCCAGTTTACATATTTCTTCGCCCTTACCACCTACAAGAAAGTATGTTAATGTTTTGAGACAAGTTAATCTCCCAATTCCCTTCGGAAATGATTTTAATTTAGGTCCGCTAATTCCCTCATTATACAGGAGGAGGTGTCTTAAATTAATTAGTTTACCTATTCCCTTGGGTAATTTCTCAAGATCCCAAAGCTCACAAACATCCAAACTTTGTAAATTACATAAATTACATATACTTTCAGGCAATTCTTTTATATCTACACAAGATAACTTGAGTAATCTCAAATGTATCAATTTTTCCACCTCATTTGGAAGTTCCAAAATGGACTCACCTTCCAAATGTAATGTACGTAGACATGTCAAATGGTCGAATAACTTGGGTTGGACAATCGGAGAAGAAATAAAATCCAAACTTAAAAAGCGTAGATTTTTCGTTTCATAGACAAACTCAGGAAATGTTTCTCTAACTATTAATGACAAATGACGAGCCCTCTTAAAGTCTTTCTCAACCTTGTCACCATTATAATTGATTTTGAAGCACACATCTTTTGCCATTGATTCCGCAAAGTCATGCACTATATCGTGCATTTTACAACTTATAATTTTACCATCATTATCATCTTTCCCAAAGTCTTGAAAAAAAGAGTGCATGGCTAAATTTTCAAAGTAGTTCTCTGCTTTGACTTCCATCTCCATATTTTCGTTTGAGTTGATATATCCTTGTGCCATCCAATTGATGATTAACTCAAATTTATTGAATTCATAATCTTTCGGAAAGACAGCACAAAATAAGAAACATTGTTTCTCTGATGAAGACAATTCATAATAACTCAAAAAAAATGGCCCCAAAAGACCATTCTCAACATCTTCTAATTTCCATAAATCATTGTGCAAAACCTTCTCCCACTCTTTTTTACTCGTCTTGCCACGCAGGTATCTCCCTAGAATTTTTGTAGCAAGTGGCAAACCTTTACACTTATTTGCTAGTTGTTTGCCAGACTCTTCTAAATCCCTATATTGCTCTCCATAATCATCAGAAAATGCTATTTTCTTGATAATCAACCAACAGTCATTGGGGGACAATACCCCCAAATCGATTATGGATGAACTCTCCATCATGTTTGCAACCCTAGTTTTACGTGTGGTCACTAGAATTCTACTACCTTCGGCACCACATTTAAGTGCATTTCTGAAGGGCTCCCATTTTTTGGAGTTTTCAGTCCCCCAATCAAACTGTAAAGTTTATCTAACAAACTTTGCAATTCAGTAGTGTTGGGAGGAGCCTCAAAAGATTCAATGATTGCTTTGGCAACCTTGCACTGATCGAAAGGATCAGAAACACAAACCCACATTCTTTTATCAAAATGGGCCTTCACCTCACTATGATTGTAGGCTATTTGGGCAAGTGTGGTTTTTCCAAGACCTCCCATGCCCACCAAAGATATGACATGGGGTTTTCTTTCCTTTGGATTACCCTTGCCTAAGAGGACGCTTAGTAGGTCATCCCTATATCTATCACGACCAATTATATCGGACTCATCCACAAAGGACGTAGTTCTTGGTCGCTCAACCACTTCAGGTTGCCTGTTAAAGTCAATCCCATACTTCTCTCTGTCACTGAAAATCTCATCTAATTTTGCATTCAGTCTTTTAATCTTGTGACCAAGATCATGACGCAGTGGAAGGTTAAAACAACATGATGGAGATGGGAAGAAGGAGCATACCTTCTTCTTCACAACAGCTGGAGCGTTAATATCAGCTAGTTTTCCTTCTTCTTTCTCTATCTCTGCTTTGATCCTTGCAGTGTTCCAGGTGTCCAAAACGTCATCCATCTCGTCGTATTTGTCTTGGAGCTGCTCTAACCAAAGCTTCTCAGTATCCAGCTTCTTTGCATGTCTTTTATCGGCATCATCCATCATTGCCTTGATGAATCCGAGCTTGTCTTGAAGCTTTTGGACTTCTTCATCAACGCCAACAAGTAACTTGATCTCTTGTTTAGCCAGCTGAACAGAGATTGAAGCCAACTGCTTAAAGAGATCAGTAAGTAGCGCATCAGCAGCCATAGTTAATGGAGACTGAAAGTTAAGTTGGATTGATAACACAGCAAGAAATGAACAGAAAGTAGGAAATTAGCAATAGAGCGCTTGAGTTTGTGCTTCTTCAGTTCTCATATTTAGCTATTTATAAGGAAGTGGCTAAGTGGTACATGCACGTTGGAACATTTTAAATTACTTAAAGATCAAGTCGCAGCATCTTTGACTTTGTCCATGTGATAGTAATACGCGCGTGCCCCAATACACAACGGTAATAATGTGGTTCAATATATACTAATTAAAGGGCATTGATCAGGATATGTAAAGGGAAATGACGTTTTAAATCCTAGTCCTCTTCTTAGCTTCATTTCAACAAAAAGAAACAGGTATTTTTCCGGAATGGACACTACAATTCTGTGCCACTATAGTCCTTCGAATCTAAATTTTCTGTCCTATTTTTTCTGCTCTATTATATACTCTACCAATAAAAACTGTCATGTGTTAATATAATTAATTAATTATTATCATTATTGACTTATTAATATTATCATTATTAATTAATGGTAGTATTTAATTAATTAGGTGAATACATGACAAACTTTTATTGGTGGAGTATAGAGTGGACCAGGAAAAATGGGACAGAAGATTTAACTACATAGTCCTTCTAGCTTCATCAGTGAAATTGTTTTCATTTCATTTCTTTCTTTCTTTCTTTCTTTTTTTTTTTTTTTTTTTTTTTAATTTTAAATCAATACTTAAATTAGGATCTGTACAATTCTTAAAAATAAAAACCAATTAAGAAAGTAAAGATCAGCAAAGGATAAAAAATATATACTTAGGGAGCATTAACCAACCATCTTACCCATCAAGTAGAACTTTTTACTTTTTATTTTTTATTTTCTAAGAAAACCATCAAAGTAGAATTTAGTATAAAGAAAAATTCTAATGACATAAAAATATCTTACAATATTTTCGTAATATCTTTCTTTGAGTTATGATAGTCCCGATATATTTTTATTATTATTTTATTTTGACATGTGGTAGCTAGTCTAATAACTCAATTTGTTATGAAAATGTTATAAGATTTTATTGTGTTTGTAAAGACTAATACAAGTGGAAATAATCAATCAAGAATTAGAAAAGAAAAAAAAAAAATGTAAAGGATACGGATAGAAAGTTGTTAACCTTGATTATTGGCATAAACCCAAGGATGTCTAGGGTCTTATATTTAGTTACTTTTATTTTCATGGATGAATCATGTGGATCATTAAGATTAAGGAATAAGTGAATAACTAAAATATTCTGTTGGCTAGTACTCTTTAATAATTCTCGAAATCATATACTATTTTTTAACCGTTCTAAGGAAATTTTTTTTTTTTTTTTTGAGAAAGTCCAAGGAAAAGTTGGTTATGTTTAGAGCTATTAAAACATTGATGCTAAGGGCTTTCTAAGATTTGACAAAGCAAAGGTTGATTGTTCCTATAGGGTGCCATCTTTTTACAGAATATTCGCAAATGGGTGCAAGGATCTCCAATACTATCATACTTGACAAACTCAAGCGATTTGAACTTGGGAGGCATAACAACCTGAGGGAAATTGGTCAAATTGTCCAAATCGACACTTCCTCAGGAACCAGAGCTCTCTATGATACGCATCCACTCAAAAGAACCCAGAAGATTGGTGAAGAATATTGTTAAGAGGATAATGGTTAGGAGGTTTTTTTTTTAAATGCCAGCATATTGTTAAGAGGATTATATTCAAACTTATTTTAGCTAGGCTTAAAAAAAAATCTAAGGTCATGGTGTTCAAAATTTTCTTTTAACGGGGCCAATATGTGTATATATATATATATATATAATTTCTTTTTCTTTTTTTGGCTAGTTCAGGGGGTTCATTTGAACCCTTGAGCTCCAAGTGGAGTCGCCTATGATACAAAGTGCTTGGGAGTCTAAGAGGAAAAAACTAATTACAATTTTGAAATATTTTTTTTAAATAATAGATACAATAGTATTTCAAACCTAAAGCCTTCACGTTTTTATAGATACAATAGTATTAGTTTAAGAAATATTGTTAGAAACTTTTTATATATATAACATGCAAAAATACTATTTAGGTCCTTGCATTTTGGGGTTACAATCAATTTGGTCCCTACATTTTGGCAACAACCAATTTGGTCCTTGTTATTTTTAACTTGCAATCAATTTGATCTCTACTGTTAATTCATTAATAGAAAATGCCTACGTGGCAAACAGTGTGCACAAGTGACACACTTGAAGCTAACGTGGCTAAAAAATAATAATTAATTCACATTAAAAATTCCACCTTAGCATTAAAAAAGATTTTTTAAAAAAATTCAAAATCTTATTTTCTTTTATCTTTTCCTGCCCTTTCTTACTAACCAAACAAATCTAAATTCATTTGCTTGCATGTTTCTGCAGATCCAATAATCACACAAATTCTTACAAAAATAATCACACAAATCAACACACGACGACCAAATAGATCTAAATTATATAAATAAATAAACAAATCTAAACTTGCTTCATTTTTTTCTTTTTATTCTCCTATTTTTCGTTTCCCTTTCATCTGTGCAGATCTCTCTCTTAGAAAGGAGTAGATGAAGTAGAGCTTTGGTTTGGAGGCTCTGGTATTACTTGAGACTCCCATCTCAATCCTAGACCATACAAAAACAGATATTTTTTTAAAAAAAAAATTTTATTTCGAACAACTTCTTCTTCTTCTCTTTTCAATATCTTATACACACTAAAATTTCTCTTTCGTGTCTTTCAAAGAAGTAAATTTTTTTACTGCAAAAAATTTCACTTTTTTCCTTTTTAGGAGATCTCATCTAACTTTGGGTTTAGCACTTTTTGAAGTGAAGATTCTTTGTTACATTTGGCTTGCATGTCATTCTATCACCAAATCTGAGATTGCAGATTGAAACCACGAACGAGTTCGTGAAGGTCCATGAACTCAGTTTGAAAACGATGCTAACTAAAGAAAACAATCCTAAATAGTTTGAAAACAATGCTAACTAACAAATTTGTTTGAAAATTGGTGTTATTTTGAAATAAAAAAATCCCAGTTTCTTGGCCGGGTCAGAAGCATTGGAGCAAATGAATTTAAAGATCTTTTTGGCACAATAAAAAAGGGGGCAGGAAAGATTAAAAGAAAAAAAGGATTTTGATTATTTATTTATTTATTTCAAATGATGAGGTGTAATTTTTTAATGTCAATTAAAAATTTTTATTATTATTTTTTAACCACGTCAGCTTCAAGTGTGCCACTTGTGCACACCGTTTGCCACATAAGTATTTTGCGTTAATAAGTTAATAGTAGGAACCAAATTGATTGTAAATTGAAAATAACAAGGACTAAATTGACTGCTATCAAAATATAAAAACTAAATTGACTATGATCCTAAAATATAATGACTAAAATGGTGTTTTTTCCTAAAAGGCAAAAATACTATTTTTGCCTAAAAAGTAACTGTTTTTGTTTACAAGTTTTTATATTTTTCATAACAGTAGTATAAAAAGATTCAAAACTTTTTAAAAATAGTCCATTAACAAACGAATGATGTGAGGGCACCCGTTATCTGGACTTTTAGTTTTTTTTTTTTTTAAGCAGATATTCAACCTCAAATTTCTTATTCGACAAGAAGATATTTTATCAATAAAACTAAATAGAACCACGTTCGAGACTAAACTTTATGGCAAAGTCACGTGATAACATTTCACAGCATTTTATATATATATATAATCACTGGTCTTTTGTAAGCAACGTTTTTACATAGAACATTGAGGATTATTAATTTATTCTATTGGTTCCATAAAAAATAAAAAATAAAACTTATTCTATTGGCTACTCTTTTATAATTTGCGATATCATATACTAATTTTTATTTGCCATTTCAAGGCAAAGTGACGAGGGTAACATGTCACAGCATTTTGTATAGTCATTGCTCTTATGTAAAGAACGTTTACATAGAAAACAGAGCCAAGCTCTTCACTGTTTTGAAAGAGCTTGGAAGGGATGGTCAAAGGGGTCAATGGAGATCGATTTGCATTGTAAGCATGTAAAAATATGAACGCAAAGAAGCAGAAGAAGACAATATTTTTAACGTGGTTCGGCTGAAATGCGGACATCCACGGTTTATTTTATGTTGTTTTTCTGCCTTGATACGAGTTTTATATTGACAAATCCATTCCCTACATACATTGACGACCGAGCCGTTTGCTAGCCATTGTTTTCGTTTTGCATTGGGTGGAGCTGTTGATGCGTAGATGATGGAGGATTCTTGTTTCTCAATATATCATCGGCTGCACACACAAAATGAGAAAACAAATCCATATTATATATTAATTACTGGCTAGTTGCCATTAATAAAACCAATATGCTCCTGCCTCAGTTTAAACAACTCATTTAATGAACTTTTGATTATAAACTTATTACTTGTAGCCCCACTTACAAGCCTCATTCATCATGTTTCTGAACCAATAAAAGTACAACAAGCTATATGTTAAGTTCAAATAAATAAAAAAATTAAGGAACGTTTTTACATAGAACATTGAGGATTAATATATTCTATTGGCTACTCTTTAATAATTCCCGCTATCATATCATTCTTTTTATTTACCATTTCAAGGCAAAGTCATGAGGGTAGCATGATCGCAACATTGTATATAGTCATTGGTCTTTATGTAAGGAACATTTACATAGAAAATTGGGAATAAACATATACTATTGACTACTTTTTGATAATTCTCTATATCATATATATTTTTTAAAATCTATTTTGACCATTTCAAGGCAAAGTCATGAGGGTAACAAGTCACAACATTTTATGTAGTCAATGGTTTTATGTAATGAACGTTTACATGAGGAGTGGGAACAACGGTATTCTATAAGATATATTATATATCAACTCTAAACTCTATACTCTACTCCAATGGTATTGTATTCGCTACTCTGCCTTAGACCCACACTCATCCCCTCCCCTTCCAAATTTATATAAAATAAAAAATAAAAATCAACTCTACCACAAATATAGCTTGCTATTTCACATAATCACAACTTAAATTAAAAATTTATAATCGTACTTTAACATGATTTTACCATGACATTTTAAATTTAATAAGGATTTAGTACAAAAACTGTTGGACATTATGAATGCCTAAGTAAATAATAAATTAAGCTTAATGCTTTGTCGATACAAAGAAAAGCACAGCCATGCATGCACACAGAGAGAGGCTCAAGGCTAATTTGTTGGATGCTATTAAGAGATGAAAGTTTGCAATTGCTCTTAAAATATGTACATTTTTATAGAATATTTATGCTTCTAGTTTTAGTGTTAGTTTATAAAAGAGCCTACACATGACAGCTTACCTTTTTGAAAGCTTGATGCATTGCCCATACAGACGGGCTGTGACCTTAAGTTAAAATTCTTCTTATGAAGTTAAACATTCCAAAGAAAAAGTATCAAATATAGGGGAACTAAACTAAAGCAGTCTTGGTGTTTATAATCTTGTGGGTTTGATTTTTTTTTTTTTTAGTAAAAAAATTCTCTAAAGACAAGAAATCACAAATCTTGTAAACAAGAACTTCTTTATTAAGATTTTCAGACAGTGAGCTATGCCATTCCACCTCAAAACCAATTGGTGATGAGGAAGACACATTCAAATCTTTTATATTAGTTAACATCGCATGAGCCTATTTTTAGAGTAATTGTAGGGAGTTAAATTGTGGTCCCCTCAACAATCCCTCCCTCATGATACCACTACCGCAACTCGTGTCCATGACCTTGACTCTGATATCATTTGTCAGACTGTGAGCTGTGTCATTTTACCTCAAAAACTAAATGGTGATGAGGAAGACGCACTCAAATCTTTTATGACATTCGACATCGCGCCCCGCAGAACTATTTTTAGAGTAGTTGTAGGGAGTCATATTGTGGTCCCCAAAAAAGATTCTAATTTAATTAATTACTGAAGTTCATCATCACCTATAATAACAAACAATTATAGAATTTATAATGATGGGCATGACCAAAATCAGAAGTAGACTGCAAAAGAGGAAATAGGAACTGGACCTGCAATTGATTTGATAAAAACCATAAAAGCCAATGATTTAACTGTAAAAACCATTAATTCAACTGGTAAAAATTGAATACCAAACATTTTTTTTCAATATTTTAACTATTTCAGTTTTTAAAACCATAGGAAGATGTGATTCATTAAGAAAGGAGAAACCACATGCATACTAGAATCTTCTAAAAAAAAAAAAAACATACATACATACATTATAGAAAATACAGATTGGTTGTGCTACTAAAGTCTATGAGTAATCTATAGAGGGCCTCATAATAATTAAGTCATGCAAAAAGTAGAGCCAAAAACAAAAGTATCAATGATGGTTAGGATTTGGAAAATCTTTTCTCAGTAAAAAGTACTATATTTTATTTGAGTAAATTTCATTCATAGATCCAAAGTTTTATGCTAATATCAATCAGATTCAATTTTTTTCAAAATTGGCTGATTTGGTCCCTAAAACTAACTTAGTCCTTGAAACAGTTGAAAAAAATGACTAACTAGCCTAACAATTTTGAAGGATTAAGTTCGCTTTAAGGACTAAATTGGTATATTTTGAAAAATATTGAACCCAGTTGGCATTAGCCTAGACCTTAGAGTATATTAATGCTACTTGCTCTTTATTTATTTATTTATTTTCAATGCTTAGGTAAAAATTTTATTCACAATTAAATTTAAAACCGTACAAATTACAAGGGCAGAGTTGGTCCCTGGCTGATTTTTATTTTTATTATTTTTATTATTATTATTATTTAAAGTAAAATGACAGATCCTTGCCATTGTCTGTGGTACTGGTAATAATAATATCCATAGAGTGGATAAGAAATTATGGGTGTGTAAAAAAGTATTTTAAGTTGTAGATTCAAATTATAATTAATAATAACTTATCACTTATGATTTGTTGTGAAAATGTTGTAGAAGTAGCACTTTTCTAAAATAATTGAAGGCGGCTTATGTAGAGGAAATTTGTTGTGGCTGGCTGTTTCCAAATTCCAGGCCAACGAGTTGCACGTTGCCATTTTTATATATTTATTTTTGGTTCCTCGCCACTCACCTAACTAAGTAACTAACAAATGAGTGAAACAAGTCTTCAAATGTACCATAGGACGGTAGTGCATGGGGAAATCTAGTAACACAACAAAATCTCATTATATTTTTAAAACACCTTTGTTTTGAATTGTGGCGTATCCCAATATAATCTTATTTTATTTTATGTTGTTCTATGGTAGATTGACACTAAATTTGCTATGAAAAAGTTGTAACCAAGATTGTCAAAATCGAGATCCTATGTAGAATCGTGAGAGGTAAGTGGAATTGTGGATTGTAGGATCGGATCATGGATCGTGGATCGTAAGATCCTACATTATTTGAGAAAAAAACAAAAAATGCACATTGGTATTTTAAATAATCACATAAAATATATATTCATTCATAAAAAACAAAAAATTATTTGTATCCATTTGATGTAACTACCATACATCTTTACATCCATTTGTAAGTATCATTTAAAGAGGCGAAAAATCTCAAAACGTGGCACTCTATCTCTCTACATTAGAATAGCAAAACTTGGTCTATTGGGATATTATTTTTCATTTAGGTCCAACTGAGCCTTCTGTCAAGTTAAGAAAGATTACGAGAATCCAGGATCATTTGGGACCGTCAAAATCGTACGATCCTATCGATCTTGAACGAATGCAAAGATCCTTGAAAGATCTGGATCGTTTTGGGCAGGTGAGATCGTAAAATCGTAAGATCGTAAGATTCAGATCAGGATTTTGACAACCCCATACAACATTTTGTTATTGTTGTTTAAGAACTCTTCTCCTAAAGCGGTCTTATATGATCAACTCTAAATTTAATTCATTTGTCAATAATTTTTAAGTCAATTCATGCTTTTTAGAATATCAATTGAGCATTTTAGAGTTTGAATATTCCTTCCCCACTTAAGAATTAAGATATATGTAATAAAAAAAAATTATCTTTTTTGGGTCAATGTTTGGTCGGAAAGTTCCTCAATGCATAAATAATACGTACTATAATGGGTTAAATTTGTTGCCCACGTTATTTGGTCTTTTGAAATAAGCAAGGTTCACGTATGGCCACATGGGTGTTCTACAACATACAAATGGAGCATCATAATCTTTATTGCCAATTCAAATGATCATAAAGAAGAAATACTCAGTATTGCACCCATTACCTTGAGTCTGAGACTCTGATTTCTTATATTCTTGTTTTCCTTTCTAAACAATGGAAGCAATTATTATTCGTACAACATTAGTTTGTACATGTAACATACATGCTGGTCTTGGTGATGCATCCCCTATGCTGGCATCATGTACAACAAAAAGAGTCTTGATATTCAAGCATGTTGATACTTAATAATATAAACTAGTAGGTATTCAAAGGGTATTTTTGAACTAGAAATAAAAATGGACATTGTTGTAAATATATGCAGGGCAGGACAAGCCTAAATCCATCTTTGCCCCACCCTAGGTTGCAAGGCAAAAATCTCACCCCATCCCGACTTCACCATTTCTATAGGGTGGTGTAGGTCCGGCAAATCAAAGCAAAATTGTCATCCCTAAAATTAGACATGATTTTCTTTGGAACCAATGACCCACACACAAATCCACAGGTGACATCATTTAAAACAAGATAATAAGAGTCTTCTTTCATTTGGAAGCCTTTTAAGGGATGAGCAGCCCTTGAATCTTAATGGCATCAAATAAGCATCAATTGTCGGGCTCCGCTGTTATCTGCTACAAAGAATTCAACACGGCCACTCAACATAATTAACTAGTTAGATTAGGTGAGTGTGATTTCTCATGAATGACAAATTAAAACTTTAAGGGTATCAATTTCTCATGAACCAATTTAACTGACAGGTCCCTATCCTTTTTTTTTTATAGAGATAAAATTTTATTAAAACCACAAACAGAAGGACAAACAAAACAGAAAAAGGAAGCAATCCCTCAATTGAGGAGCTGTTCCTCCCTGATAATATTTACAGCAACAGGAGCAAACAAAGCATCAAGACACCCTGCACTAGAACAAGGTTTTCAGACCCAGACCGTTCAATGAACTGTAAAAAGGAGAGGTTCAAGGTTTTTGAGGTCGAACTGAGGTCGAACCGGGGTCGAACCGTGATGACGTCATAATTAATTTAATTATTAATTAAAGCCTAAATATAGATATTGAATTTATAAAAATAGAAAAATTGACTAATATATCTATATATGTGAGGAAAATTTAATGATTTTCAAGTATATATATAATTATTAAATAATAAAGTTAATAAAATAAAATAATAACCATGAAAACATTAAAATTTATGATTAATTTTTGAAGTAAAGTTGAATATCTTTGAATGATTTTAATTATAATTTTTTTTTTTATTCCTTGTACGAGATGGATAATTTAATTAAGTAGAATAAAATTGTGTTAACTTGTTTTTATAAAATAAAATAAAATAAATTGCTAAGGGGTTGGACCGCACGGTTCTTGCCACCGGTTCGTGCGGTCCGACCCTGGTTTTAGGGGTTCACGGAATTAACTAAAAATTCGGTTCTTTAGGCTTAAAAAATCGGTTTTCATTCCGGTTTTTGGTTTTTACGGTCTGACCTTTTGGTCCAGTTCGGTTCTGAAAACTATGCATTACAAGACTTTTAAGGAGTAAGGACCACCTGAAAGTGTTATGTAGGGACAACTTTTTGGGAAATCTTTGCCACCGAATAAATTACGTGAATGTGGAGACAAACAAGGGAAGAAGACAATAAAAAGACGTGTGGTCTCCCTATGTATATAATGAGAAATGTTAGTGTCACAAAATATTTCATAATTTTTGTCACAACTCGACGCGTGATGAATTATGAGTGATGAATTAGTGGATTCATGTGGTCCACATCTCCATCACTCATACCTCATCACATGATGAATTATGATAAAAATTGTGAAACTTTTTGTAGCTTTCTCCTCGGCACTGTTTTAGAAGAGCTTGAGAGGGATAAGCAGGGGATCAATGTAGATTGATTTGCTTTGAAGTTTGAACCATGTAAAAAACTAAAAATACGAACGCAAAGAAGGAGAAGAGGGCAAGATTTTTAACGTTGTTCGGCTGAAGTGCGTACATCCACGATTTATTTTATGTTATTTAGGGATAGATAAGAAAAATTTACTTCTTGTATATATTATTATACATGGACTGATTTGAGTGCTCTAAGCCTCTAAATAATCCACTCCATTAGGTAAGTTGCGCTTTTTTTGGTTAATAGGTGATAAGCAACTTGTTAATTAACAACGAAATGCAAGTGGCTATTGTTTATAAAAAACATGTCATTTAGTTATGTTGTTTTTTTCTTCCTTGCTACATGTTTTATATTGACAAATCCATACATATGTGCGTTTACATTGATGACCGAGCCGTTTACTAGCCATTGCTTTCCTTTTGCATTGGGTTAGAACTGTTGATGCGTAGTTGGTGGCCACCAGCTGCACACACAACATGAGAAAACAAATCCATATTATATATTAATTACTGGCTAGTTGCCAATAATAAAACCAATATGCTCTTGCCCCTGTTGAACTTATGTGAGTGATTTTTATTCTTTTTGGGTTAGATATGCAAAATTTACTTGTTATATTATTATACATTGACTGATTTGAGTGCTTTAAGCCTGTAAATAATCCACTCCATTAGGTCAGTTGTGCTTTACTTGGTTAGGTGATAAGCAACTTGTTTATTAACAGCGAAATGCAAGTGGCTATTGTTAAAAGATAAAAATATACCAATAAGTGGACTCTACTACGTACCTTTTTTCAAAGTTATTAATACCGTTTCGGAGCCCGTTTCGGTTTCTCCAGTGGAATGGAATATTTCGGTACCGGCCAATTTCGGCGTACCGTTTCAGGGTGTTTCGGGGTTCCTAAAAAACAATTTATATATATTCTTGTAGAACATAAAATTGTCAATTCTAATAAATAAATAACTAAATATCAAATAATACAAATCATTTAGTCTTAACTCTTAAGTCTTAAACATCATATAACATCAATTTAACATCATACAATAAAAAGATTAACAAGACAATAACTAAATATCAAATAATACAAACCATTTAGTCTTAACTCTTAAGTTTTAAACATCAATTTAACATTACACAATAAGAAAATTAACAAGATAATAACTAAATATCAAATAATACAAGATTTACTCCTCCTCATCATCATCCATGAGAGAAGGATCAAATTCATCATCAAAAGAACTCCCACAAGAACTACCAGCACCCATTGCAAGATTTGTCAAGCCATGCTCATTGTTGTTGTCATCGTCATCATCGTCATCAACATCAATAGTTTCAAGTTCAGCATCCTCTTCCACATTTACCATGCCTGCTGGTTCATTAAGACAATCCCAATTTATGTCATCTGGATTAAGAAGTGCAGGTTCTTCAGCCACCCAATCTCCCATCAAGTCAATGTTATCCAAGCTTATAGGATCCAATGCATACTTATTCCTTTGAATGTTCCTACCAATGAGAATATTAAACATTAGTAACATTTTATAAATTATAATTATTTGAAACTACATTTCATTTACATATGAGTAACGATGATAAATTTACCTTTCTCGAAGCCTCAAATTATAATGGACAAAGACCAAATCATTTACTCGTTTATGTTCTAATCTATTTCTCTTCTTTGAGTGAACATATTCAAATGTGCTCCAATTTCTTTCACAACCAGTTGCACTACAACATTGACTTAGCACACGAATGGCAAATGATTGTAAATCTGGAGCTCCAAGTCCAAATTGCTCCCACCATGAAACTACCATAACAAATAAGAATGTAAAATAAGCATTGCCCATGTAATCATACAATAACAACTATAAAGGATAAAAAATAAGCATTGCCCATGTAATCTTACAATAACAACTATAAAGGATAAATAGACATATTGAAAGGAAATACTATTAAATTATTAATGTTTACCTGGATTTAGTCTCTCTCGTTGGCGGATTGCTAGTGATGTGCCAAAGTCACCAATTGACTTTTTGTAATCATCAAGTTGTGAACTTATTTTGTCTTGAATGTCAGGATCGGGAATCAACCTCATTAGAGAGCTTAGCAACCCTCTTTGAACTTCATTTTGCCTTTTAAATGAAGGCCTAAAGTAAATTGCAGGGTTAAGAAAGCAACCTGCTGCATGCAAAGGACTATGAAGTTGTTTGTCCCATCTAGCATCAATAACTCTAATATAATTTCCATACAAAGAAACTTTGTTCTTTAACCTTCTTTTTATTTCCTCTTTTGCTTTGTCCATTGCTTCATACAAGTACCCCATAGCAGGTTTCTCATCCCCATCAACAAGACGAAGCACTCTAACTAAAGGCTCACTAACATTCACTATGTTCTTGCATTGAGACCAAAATGAATAATCTTCCAAAACAATTTTACTTATCTCCTTCCCAACGGCAGTCTTAGCATGGGGGCATGAAAGCCATTTATCACAAGTGAACATTTGTCTAAGCTCTTTTTTGAACCTTAGTATGCTTTGTAGACTTAAGAAGTTAGTGGCAAACCTTGTAATTGCAGGACGACATAACTCCCTTCCATTTGTAAAATCTTGCCTCATCAAGTCTAAAACAACTCCATGGTTGTAAATGAACTTTGTTATCTTTTTTGCCTTCTTAATTGCTTCATCAACAAGAGGGAACCACCTAGGATTAGCAATATTCTCCAACATCAAGTCTATGCAATGAGCTGCACAAGGAGACCAAAATAAAGTACCATACTTCTGCTGTAATTTTTTTCCAGCTTTTTTATAGGCAGAAGCATTATCTGTAATCAATTGCACAATATATTCCACACCAATTTCTTGAACAACAGAATCAAATATGTTAAACAACGTTTCAGCATCTTTTGTAAGGCCTGAAGTGTCAATAGATTTCAAGAACATGGCACCCCTTGGACAATACACCAAAAAATTCATTATTGGTTGTTGTTTTTGATTTGTCCACCCATCAGACATTACTGAACAGCCATATGCTTTCCAATCATTTTTTATATCTAACAAAAAATCATTAACTTCATGCACAGCATTTTTCAAAAGAGGTCCCCTCAACTCATAAAAAGAAGGCCCCTTAAATCCCGGCCCAATAGCAGCAATGGAATCTATCATAGGTTGATAATAGGGTGACTGAGATGCATAAAAGGGTATATTAGAATGATACCACCATCTTGCCACACTCATTTTTGCATTATCAATCATTGCTTTTGTAGCCAAAGCACTTCTTATAGAGGGTTGAGAACCGGGGGTTGTTCTAGGAGCAAAATAACTCTTAATTTTCTTCTTTGCTCTTATTTGACCTATATCAGTGTCAACATCCTTTCCCCTAGATTTTCTTTTACCTAATGTTTCAGGCGGAGTCTTTTGAGTCTTTTCAACAACCCTAACCTCATCCTCCTCCTCCTCCTCCTCATCATCATCAACATCAAATGGATCACCATATGGGTTCCCAATTTCTGATTGAATCCTCTTTTTAGTTTGTTTAGATTTTTTCAAGTCTTCAATCATTTGTTTCATTTGAAACCTAATATCAGATGAAACAACTTTACATGGTTCAACTTGACCCCTAATCCCAGCAAGATGATACTTAAGTCTAGTAATACCACCCCCTTTAATCAACTTATTACAATGCAAACAGATAGTATTATTTTTCGCATTAGGCACTGCACGAGCATGAGCCCATGCGGGATCCTCTGATCTTGCAGGGGCAGAGGCCACAGAAGCAGAAGAAGTACCAGCTGAACTATGATGAAAACAATGATCAACCATAGTTTACTGTTCAATGAAAATGAAATGAAATTCAATCAAATGCAGTAGCTAAAATTTAATTTAATTTGCATGAAGTGGATGAACAAACAAATCACATATCTTAAATTCTTAACTCTTACGTCTTAATCTTAACCACAAAACTTAGAAATCATAAGAAAAAAACCCAGAAATTTTCGGATTGTCATAGTTTACTGTTCAATGAAATGTTGTGTTTTACATGATGTAAAACACAACATTTCATTGAACAGTAAACTATGACAATCCGAAAATTTCTGGATTTCTTACACAACATTTCATTGTCATAAATCCACTCAAAAGAGTCAAAACCAAAAACACTAAGTTCTTAACCACAAAACAAATCATAAGAAAAAAAAAATTATGACAATCCGAGAGAAATGAAGTAATGAACCAACAAAAGACTAAAGCTTAAGTTCTTACTAGTTACTTCTTAACAATTAACACTTAATCACACATATCTTCAGCTCCTAACACTTAATCTTAAGATTCTTAACAAATCACAAGAAAAAAAATCTTAAAAAATTCGAGAGAGTGAGAGTAGAGAAAGAATACCTGTTTTGGCCGAAGTAGAGAAAGAGTGAAAGAGTCAAGAGAAGAAGCTAGGGCCTAGGAGCAGAAAGCACAGCACGAGAGAGTGATAGATCGAAGCTTAGGAGCAGAGAGCACACTGCACAGTGAGCAGTGAGCACGACGGCAGTGAGTGAGAGAGAGATTGAGAGTGAAAGAAAAGAAATCAAAGAATAACAAATGAAGACCCGAAGAGTGGAGGACCATAAGATTAGGTTTTTTTAGTTCTGTCCAAAACGGCGTCGTTTTGCAGTCTCTGGACTTTTTTTTTTTTTTTTTTTTTTTATAACAGGCAAAATCATGTACCGGCCGAAATTCCCATTTCGGCCGGAATTGACCGGAATTTGCCGGAATGGCCGGAATGGCCCGAAACGGACCGAAATTTGAGCCGAGGTGGAACGCATGTAATTCCAGTACCGGTTTGCATTCCGGAACGGAAAATTTCGGCCGTTCCGGCCGGAACGGAACGGAACGGAATCAATAACTTTGCCTTTTTTTATACAATCTAGTTTGTGTTTCCCATGCAACCTCATATGGGAACAAGTAAATTAATCAACAAGAAGCTCAATTAATTTGTTACCTGACCTTGAAAAGCACAACCCCCCAAACCAGTAAAGTATATCCTTTTGGCATTATGTACAATTAATGTTTCTCTTCCTCATGCAACGTGGTATGGGAACAAGTAAAAGCTCTCTGTAGTTTACCCAAAAAAAAAAAAGTAAAAGCTCTGTTAATCAATAAGAATAAGCTTAAGAGTAATTCTACTGTACCCAAAAAAAAAGGGGTACAGTATCCACATGTAGATAACCTACTATATTAGTTTTTTTTTTTTTTTTTTCCCAAATTTGACGATTTCATTCTCACATTGTGTTGTTCCAACATCACATGTGACAGTTCTTTTCTCACATTTGGTGGTTTCTTATTTTTTTTCTCACATTTGACGGTTCCATCCTCACACTGTGCAGTTCCAACATCATATGTGACAGTTCTTTTCTCACATTTAGTGGTTCCCTTTTTTTTTTCCTCAAATTTGACGGTTCCATCCTCACATTGTGCGGTTCCAATATCACATATGACAGTTCTTTTGTCATATTAGGTGGTTCCTTTACTTTTTTCTCACATTTGACGGTTCCATCCTCACATTGTGCAGTTCCAACATCACATGTGACAGTTCTTTTCTTACATTTGGTGGTTCCCTTATTTTTTTTTCTCACATTTGACGGTTTCATCCTCACATTGTACGGTTTCAACATCACATGTGACAGTTCTTTTGTCACATTAGGTGGTTCCCTTACTTTTTTTCTCACACTTGACGGTTCCATCATCACATTGTGCAGTTCCAACATCACATGTGATAGTTCTTTTCCCATATTTTGTGGTTCCCTTACTTTTTTCTCATACTTGACAGTTTCATCCTCGCATTGTGCAGTTCTAACATCATATGTGACAGTTCTTTTCTCACATTTGGTGGTTCCCTTACTTTTTTCTCACATTTGATGGTTCCATCTTTACATTGTGCAGTTCCAACATCACATGTGACAGTTCTTTTCTCACATTTGATGGTTCTCTTACTTTTTTTTCTCACATTTGACGGTTCTATTCTCACATTGTGCAATTCCAACATTACATGTGATAGTTTTTTTCTCACATTTGGTAGTTCCCTTAACTTTTTTTCTCACATTTGACGGTTTCATCCTCACATTGTGTGGTTCCAACATCACATGTGACAGTTCTTTTGTCACATTGGGTGGTTCCCTTACTTTTTTTCTCACACTTGACGATTCCATCCTCACATTGTGCAGTTCCAACATCACATGTGACAGTTTTTTTTCTCACATTTGGTAGTTCCCTTAACTTTTTTTCTCACATTTGATAGTTCCATCCTCACATTGTGTGGTTCCAACATCACATGTGACAGTTCTTTTGTCACATTGGGTGGTTCCCTTACTTTTTTCTCACACTTGACGATTTCATCCTCACATTGTGCAGTTCCAACATCACATGTGATGTTACAGTTCTTTTCTCACATTTGGTGGTTCTCTTACTTTTTTCTCACATTTGACGATTCCATTTTCACATTGTATAGTTCCAACATCACATGTGATAGTTCTTTTCTCACATTTTGTGGTTCCTTTACTTTTTTTCTCACATTTGACGGTTTCATCCTCACATTGTGCGGTTCCAACATCACATGTGATAGTTCTTTTGTCATATTTGGTGGTTCCCTTACTTTTTTCTCACACTTGACGGTTTCATCCTCGCATTGTGCGGTTCCAACATCACATGTGACAGCTATTTTCTCACATTTGGTGGTTTCCTTACTTTTTTTTCTCACTTTTGATGCTTCCATCCTCCCATTGTGCAGTTCCAACATCACATGTGATAGTTATTTTCTCTCATTTGGTGGTTCCCTTACTTTTTTTCTCACATTTGATAGTTTCATCCTCACATTGTGCAGTTCCAACATCACATGTGACAGTTCCTTTCTCACATTTGGTGATTTTCTTATTTTTTTTTCTCACATTTGACGGTTTCATTATCACATTGTGTAGTTCCAATATCACATTTGACAGTTTCTTTTGTAACATAGAGTGGTTCCTTTATTTTATTTTTTCTCAAATTTGATGGTTCCATTGTTATATTAAGCAGTACCAATATCGCATCTGTTCTATTTTTGTCACATGTGATAGCTCTTTTCTCACATTTGGTAGTTACCTTACTTTTTTCTCACATTTGACAATTCCATCTTCACATTGTGCAGTTTCAACATCACACGTGACAGTTATTTTCGCACATTTGGTAGTTCCCTTACTTTTTTTTTCTCACATGTGACGGTTCTATCCTTTCATTATGCAGTTCTAACATCACATGTGACAGTTCTTTTGTCACATTGGGTGGTTCCCTTACTTTTTTCTTACACTTAACGGTTCCAGCCTCACATTATGCAGTTCCAACATCATATGTGACAGTTCTTTTCTCACATTTGGTTGGCTCCCTTATTTTTTTTGTCACATTTGAATGTTCCATTATCATATTGTGTAGTTCCAATATCACATTTGACAGTTCTTTTGTCACATATAGTGGTTCCTTTATTTTTTTTCTCAAATTTTGATGGTTCCATTGTTATATTAAGTAGTACCAACATCGCATATGTTCTATTTTCGTCCCATTCAGTGGTACCCTATTTTCTATTCTCAAATTTGACAATTCCATTATTACATTGAGCAGTACCAACATTACTTCTAACCATACTTTTGTCACATTTGATGGTACCCTATTTTTTTCCTTACAATTAACAATTCAATCGTCACAGTAAGCACTACCAATATCACATCTGACGATAATTTTACATTTGAGCTTATCACTGAGGTCACTTTTTTACTTACTAATAACCGCTCATCACAATAGTAATTTTTTTTAAGTTATTAAAAAATTTAGATCTAAAATCGAAAACCAAAAAAAAAAAAGCATCCTATGAAATTAGCCCAACCACAATAATTACTTTTGTTCACAAAAAAAAAAAAAAAAAAAAAAAAAAAAAATCAACTAGAATTATCTTGGTTTCTTCCACAAATATTTGAATATACCAATTAACTTCCTATGTATCTCCCTTGGTAGCTACCATCACATTCAGGGGCATACCTCCCTATAAAATAACATAGTTGAGGTCACTTTCTTGATGTTTATATTTTTATTATTTATATATGATGGTGAACCAAAAATTAGACTATCTCCAATTCGTCCATAGTGTCATCCAAGACCAGAAAGGTCATCCAAGTGCAAAAAGGTCGTCCAGCATGGAGTCACCAAGATAACTGCCAAATACTTAGAAATTTCCAGAGTAAATATATATCCAAAAGCTTATGATTCGAACCATGTTCCAAAAAAATTGTAACTCTAGCATTTTCCTCCTTTTAAAAGCTATTAAAAAAAAAATCAGATTTAAAATCTAAAACAAAATAAATATCCCAAAAAATTAGCCTAACAATAGTAATTACTAATAGTAAAGTTAAAAACAATTAAACTCAATTAACAAATTTTAACAAAAACAAACAACCCGACCCTTTTAAAAATTTAAACTAAATATTTTTGTCCTTCATTGTTTATCATTCTGACCATAATGAAAAGTGTCAACCTCATTTGAGTTAGCAAAGCCTCCACTAGTAAGTCTAAGAGAGCCGTAATAGCAATGAAATGTTTTCTTTGTTAAAGACATATCAGTGCCACAAAAGGTCAATTTTAACATAATTGGCTATTAAAATGTCAATTTTCATCTCTCTCTACTGTGTTCATTCACATTGGCAGCTGACAATAACCCACACTAACTCCTTAGTGTAAGCAAGACCTATTGACATATGTATTAGTATCATAACTAATATGATGCGATAGATGAACACTTGAGAAGAAGCAATTCAGACATAATGTTTGCTCTTGTATTTCTTGATGAAGTTGTTTTATAGACTCTAAGTGTGCGTTTGCCCCCAAATTAAAAAATCAGTTTATTTTACTATTCAGCTTATTTTTGTTACTATTCATGGGCCCTACTGCGCTTTTTGGTACTATTCATGAGTCTCACTATACTATTTTAGCAAAAAGTTTTCAGTTTCAGCAAAATAAGCAGATCCCAAATAGACCCTAAGTTAATTGAATATATCAATTAACTTTCTATGTATCTCCCTTGGTAGCTCACATCACATTCAAGGCATATCTCCTTCTAAAATAACATAGTTGAAGTCACTTTCTTGTTTTTTTTTTTTTTTTTTTTTTTTTTTGAGAATCAATACTGAGTATTATTATTACGTTGCTCGAAAATCAGAAATAAGAACATGACTAATGTCTGTTGGAACATGCTCCATCCAGACTAATAAAGGAAAAGAAAACAATTGTTCTTTTAGCTAAAGCATGGGCTGCACAATTGCCCTACTGCCTAGTATGAGAGAAAGAAAAAGTTCGAAGTGAACCTACAATAGACATCGTGTCTTTGATAATCTCTCCAAAGCATGGGCTAGGGTTCAATTCTCCAAGAGAGAGTTTCAAACACATATACACTTAGATTAAGTTAGAGTAGAATTTCTATATTATATATAAAATAAAAAATAAAAAAAATGTAAAATTTGTTATAACTTTAGCATTCCCCCCCCCCCCCCCCCTCCCCCCACCCCACAAAAAAAAAAAAAAAGCATACTACAAAATAAAAGGAATGCATTTTTGTTATAAAAAAATTATGATATTAAGAGCATGTTTGGATAAAATGTTTCAAAAGGTGCGTTTTAAAGACAAACGTTTTGAAAAAAAAAACTATTTTAAAAACCACAGATAAGCGTTTGTTAAAAATGTAAAAATATGTGTTTTCAATTTTTAAAACCACATTAAGTATTTGGATAAACTGTTTTAAAAATAGCTATTTTGGGTGTAAATTACAAAAAATGACTTAACTATTTTGTTAATATTATTTTATGTATTTTTTATCTCAGAGAAATAATATTTAGAAGTATTTTATCCAGTTGCTATTTGTGTTATTTTTATTATTATTGCACCAACAAAATACAAGACTGTGATTGAGCACAAAGGCGATCATCCATGAGTAATTGACACCAAACATACAAAATTGGAATCTAACCAAAGGCAGTGACAAAAAGGGGGCGCAACCTTAGTGCTTGGGAGACATACAAAGGATGAGCGTACAAGAAAAAACAAAGGAGAAAAGAAAAATAAGTAACACCTAAAATTCGGATGGTCCATAAAATATATGAAAGCTATCGATGCAATTGAGCTTGAATTTAGTCTCACTCATCACGTAAGCTCTGTAAAAATACGAATTTTAACTTTACCAGTAAGAGGTCACTGTCTTCATGAAAAGTATGAGCATTTTTTAGTTAGCAGAAACCCATTTTATGTTTATAGGTAAATACAACTCACGTGCACTCACATGGAATTGAAACTATGACCTCACAGCCAGCCCCATGTTTATGGAGGAAAGAGATGCAATTTGGCCTAAAGATGATAGGCTTGATTAGCAAACACCCAGATATATAAGATAGATTTCACACTCTAATTTTATTTCAAAAAACTCAATTCGTAGTCACTTATCTTTGAAAATCCCTTGGCTGAAACTATCATCAGACTTTGTCAAAATTGATTCTCTAGCATATCTACTTCACTAAAAAACCCATGCGAACCAAACTCACAATAAATTACCTAGCATCACAAAGAAACATATTCAATTAACTCTTCAACTAAGTAGTAGTAAATGTAGAGTTCATTGATAATTTCCTTGAGGACATTTTTTTTTTTACTAATTTTCTGGTGAGGAGTATTACATGTTAGCAGATACTGAAGAGGAAAAAAAACATATGGTTGAGTTCAGCTGAGGTGTATAGGGAAAACAATTCATAAGCAAAAGGTGAACAATAAACATTCACCATTTTTCGTTTTCGTTAATAAGTAGGAATTATGACAGAAACACCTTTTTTGAGTCCAGTCCAAGGCATTTTAGTCCTCAAAGATAAAAATAAATAACTGAGTAAGGAATAATTATTTCTGGAAACTGCAAGTAGAGCATCAGAAAGATACCAAATATTCGCTATTGAGTTTGCTACTCAATTGACTGCATAAAAACTAAATAAAACAACCTTTTTTTTTTCTTTTCTTTTTAGAGGGACAAAATTTAAATAAAAAAATTTAGAACCAACTCAATTACAAGTGCCTGAAGATTTGAAAGGTAATTAAAAAAATTAGGACTACAGATACTGGTGTCAACTAAGTCTTAATACAACATTATATCCAAAAGAAAAGAGATTCCACAACAACAAAAAACTCACCTTTATTCCAAGTGAAAATAAGATTGGTGCACCAAAGGATGATGTCACAGGGTATAGCTGATTGAAATTAGTGGAAATGTGGAATACATTTGTTGCAAAACACTTTTATCCAACATATCAATTCTTTCAATAGAGTATTGAATCCAACAAACAAATTCAGGGAAGAAAAGAAAACAACCGCTTAAATTAGAATATTCAACTGAAATTCTGAAACTTTTGTTTTCGTAAGAGAGCAGAGATTAGATAATTTTAAAGAGCATCTGCAAATCTAAATAAAAGTACTACTACTGAAAGATATACAATAGTATCAAGAATAATTGAGCAACAATAGCCTTGCCAAAGGATTAATCTAAAGATAAATTATGGTACAGAGACTTGGTATACCAACAGAAACTTCAAGAATAAATAAAAAGACATTTAACTGTCACAGTTTTGAAGCATGCTAAAAGAATACCACAGTGACAACAGCCTTGAAGACATTAGGCACTATTACCATCCCATCTAATGTGCTTCTCATATGTGTGATACAACTATTCCCCTAGGGCCATGTCATTGTTTAGATAGTGAAAGTGGACAGGATAAACTTGGGTAAAAAGTATAATATGCAGATGAAGCTATACAGAATTCCATCAAAAGTTTTAATAAAATGAAAACCTGTAGAAAGTCCTCAACTGATATCAAAAGAGCATCAAAGGCCTACATCTCCTTGAATCAACATAAGCCATGCTCTATTGGGAAATTTCTTGAATGTCCTCTTATTTCACCTTTTTTTTATTCCTATATGGCCATCCAACAACACACATAGCAAGGAATACCCATCAACATCAAGCTTTTTTTCACTAAACATCTGTTAAAAATTGAATTTTTATTTAATGCCCATAAACACAATCTAGATTCTTGAATGAGAAACAGAATAAAGAAAAAACCTTTATCCATTTATTCTCAATCCCACCAAAAAAAAAAAAAAATGAAATTTTGATTTCAATGACATCTGTGTCTACAAATATGAAGCAACTTTAACCAAAACCCAAATGGGCATGTATCAAAAGCAACTAAAAACCCAAATGTTAAAATATATTATTATAAGCAACACAATGTGTGATACCATGTTGTATTTGCTAGAGTGAATACGGAAGGGGAAGCACAGAATAGGAACACTGAGAACACGAGGATTACGTGATTCAGCCTTGTTGGACTACATCCACGGAGGAATCCCTTAAGGGCTACATCTTTATTGTATAAGAATGTAGTACAATAACCTGTGTTACAATGAACCCTAACATGAGTATATATAGGCGACTAAACCCTAGACTACTACTACAAGTAGGACTGGGCTTGGGCCTATTATATTGGGCTAATATATGTCTAATATATATATCTCTAACACCCTCCCTCAAACTCAAGGCGGAAACTCAATGAAGGCTTGAGGTTAGATAAGAATGAGAAGATCACTTGGAAATGCCTTGAAGAATGTCTTTGAAGAAACCAAAATAAAAAAATGTGCCAATTGACCAATTTCGGAGTTTCAAATGAAGAAACGGAGTCCAAAATTGGAATCTACGCAAAAAACTGAGCAAGATAGGCCCTTTCGGAAATTTTGACTTTTGGTCAAAGGTCAACGCAAAAAGTCAAAGTCAACTGGTCTAGATTAAAGTCAACGGATACTGGTCCAGGTCGGTTCCGGGTTTTCGAGTCGGGTCACGGATCGGGCAACAGAGCCGCTGACGTCATCCTATGACGTGTCGCTGACGTGGAAAAGGTTGATGTGGACGTGCTTGCGTGGCTGATGACATCATAATGGTCTTTCGGCGCGTGGAGGAGCGTGATAAGTCCACCGGCGCGTGAATGACAAGCTAGAATCCCAGGCGGCGCGTGGGGGCGCGTGCAACATTGGTTGAAAGCCAAATTTCTTCCGTAGGCTGATCGGTGGTCTACATGGCCGATAGGACGGCACGTGTGACCAATGGATAAGCTACAAAATAGGAAATCGGGGCGGCGCGTGGGGATGTTCCGGAGCTATTAGCAGCGAGTGGTGGCGCGTGAAGCTTCTGTTAGGGGTCGTGTTTCTAGGTTTTTGTCGCAGGAGGTCGTGGAGCACATCTGTGGTGTTGGTTTCATAAGGTGAAGCTTGGACTTGCACATATCTGATAAGTTAAGTCACGGCTTGCTTGGTTGTTGGATATTGACACAGCACAGAGCCATAGTGGCTACGAGATGTTGTGGAGTCTGGATCTAGCAGACAAACATGTGTGACTTCAGATGGTGATATGCACGTGAGAATCTTCTTTGCTGTGTAGAGATGTTTGTTTGATACCAAGAACGAAGTTTGGCTCTGATACCATGTTAAAATATATTATTATTAGCAACACAATGTGTGATACCATGTTGTATATGTTAGAGTGAATACGGAAGGGGAAGCACAGAATAGGAACACTGAGAACACGAGGGTTATGTGGTTCAGCCTTGTTGGCCTACATCCACGGAGGAATCCCTTAAGGGCTACATCTTTATTGTATAAGAGTGTAGTACAATAACCTGTGTTACAATGAACCCTAACATGAGTATATATAGACGACTAAACCCTAGACTACTACTACAAGTAGGACTGGGCTTGGGCCTATTATATTGGGCTAATATATGTCTAATATATATATATATCTCTAACAAAAAGCAACTAAAAACCCAAATAAATCCACAACCTAGAAACAAAAACAACAGCAACAAAAAATCCTTCAATCAAAATAAGTTCTAACATTTAGATTTCTAACTATGTGTAACCCACCATGCAAAAAACCCAAATCTATAGCATAAATTCAGCAAAAGAGGAACGGAGAATTGTTACATGGCAAACGAGATGAAGAACGAAGACTCCAATCAAAGCAGAAGTAGGAATAGAGAATAGAGAATAGAGAGCCCATGGAGACTGAGAGAACAGGGCAGCAGATATACATGAAGGAGTATAGACTAACTGAGAAAATAGAGGAGGAGATATACATGGTAAGGGATAAACCTGGTATTTCAATAAAAACCGATTATCGTTTTGGCGTGATTTTGATTTTCTAAAAAAAAAAATTGCGGTAACCCAATCTGCGTTTCTGAAGAAGCAGAGCTTGGCAATGTTTTGTAAACGTGTAAAATCAGAATTTTGAAAATGCAAACGTGCTGATTTTTGTGGAGCCAAACGGTTTACAAAAAAGCTTTTTGTCTAAAACGTGCATTAAGGCTTTGTAAACAGCCTATCCAAACGGCTTCTAAATATGTTAAAAATAAAGTATGATTGGATTGCGTAAAGCTTAGGCAATGAAATGGTTATTTGGAATGTGTAAAGTTTATTAGAGACTAGCACGTTTAACACATCAGGTAAAAAAAGAAATTTCTCTGGTACATTTGAGGCAATGGTTGTGGATATTGAAAATGAGACGAAACCTAAATTTTAGAATGGATAAGATGAGCATGGTATTTTCTTAACTTCACAATTGGGATCGACGGAGGCTGTTGAACAGCCCCGCCGAGACCAATGAGTCTCTTAAGCTGGAACTGCTGGGGGCTTGGGAACCAACGAACAGTTAATGCCTTAAAAAAGATTATTAAGGCACAAGTTTCCAATTTAGTTTTTCTTATGGAAACTAAATCTAATAGAGGCTGGATGGAATATGTTCATGATCAATGTGAATTTAGAAATGGATTGTTTGTGCCTAGTGAAGGAGCTAGTGGTGGCTTAGTTTTATTTTGGAGGAAGGAGGTAACAGTACACATTCAAAATTACACATCTTCCCACATTGATGCGTTTGTTGATGGGGGTGTTAATGGATGGTGGCATCTAACTTGTTTTTATGGTAACCCGAACACTTCTAGAAGATGTGAATCTTGGTCCCTACTTAAATCCCTTAGTACTTATTCACAGTTACCTTGGCTTGTTATTGGTGATTTCAACGAATTGGTGAGTTTGTCTGAAAAGGAAGGAGGTGCTTCTAGACCTGCAAGTCAAATGGCACAGTTTAAAGATGTAATTGATGTGTGTGGACTTAAGTATCTTGGCTTTATTGGTCCTCGATTTACTTGGTTATATCAGAAATTTGATGGGTCACAAATTTGTGAGAGGTTGGATCGGGCTTTGGCTACAAGTGATTGGTTGAGTAAGTTCCCTACAGCAAAACTTTACCATCTTTCCTCTTCTGCTTCTGATCATTGTCCGCTAGCTTTGCATTTTGTTAGAAGACAAAAGAAGCGCAGGTATCATAAACCATTTAGATTTGAATCTATGTGGTTAAAAAATGAAAAATGTGAAGAGGTTGTTCAAAGAGCTTGGGAGGAGGGATTATTGAGGAACTCGGCCTTCCCTTTAAACTCATGCTTAGAATCATGTCGTGTATGTTTGGATGATTGGAATAAGAATGACTTTGGACATGTGGGCCAGCAAATTACACGATTGCAGAAAGCTCTTGAATGGTTGGAGTTACAGCCTACTTCTCCTTCAATCATTGCGGACATTCAGAAAACAAGAGTTGAATTAAATTGCTGGTTGGACAAAGAAAATGCCATATGGTCACAAAGATCTAGAATTAACTGGTTTCAAGAAGGAGATAGAAATACCAGGTACCTTCACTCTAAAGCTTCTGCTCGATTTCAAAATAATATAATAGAAGGTATGGAGGATTCGGGTGGTACTTGGCAGGAGGATATTGGCATTGTAGAGGGCATAATTGTAGATTACTATTCAGCACTATTTTCATCATCAAATCCTACGGACTTTATGGAATTACTTGATGCCGTGGAGCCTAAGGTCACCAATGCCATGAACCAGATGCTTCTTCGGGATTTCCATGATAGTGAAGTGAAGACAGCCTTAAAGCAGATGTATCCACTGAAAGCGCCTGGTCCAGATGATATGCCTCCTCTCTTCTTTCAACATTTTTGGCCTTTAATTGGTAATGTTGTCACTAAAACAGTACTTGATTTTCTTAATTTTGGAATTATACCTCCAAATTTTAATGAAACTCATATTGTTTTAGTTCCTAAAATTAAAGAGCCAAAAAGAGTTACTGATTATTGCCCTATTAGCTTGTGTAATGTTGTTTATAAGCTTGCCTCAAAGGCGATTGCAAATAGATTAAAGAAGATTTTGCCATCTATTATCAGTGACACTCAAAGTGCCTTTGTGCATGGAAGATTAATAACTGACAATGTTTTGGTGGCTTTTGAAACTATGCATCATATCAATATGAAAAAGGGAGGAAAAAAGGGGGAGATGACACTTAAATTAGATATGAGTAAAGCCTATGATAAGGTGGAATGGGGCTGCCTTGATAAAATTATGGAAAAATTAGGATTTGAGAGTAGGTGGAGAAAATTATTGTTGACATGCATCTCTACAGTTACATACTCTATTCGGATTAATGGGGAACCACATGGGCATATAGTACCATCAAGGGGTTTAAGGCAGGGAGATCCACTATCCCCTTATCTTTTTCTGTTATGTGCTGAAGGTCTTTCTGCTTTGATTAAGAAAGAGGTTGCTGATGGTAGACTTGAAGGTATAGCTGTTTGTAGGGGTCGGCCCAAATTATCTCATTTATTTTTTGCAGACGACAGCCTCATTTTTTGTAGGGCATCATTGGAAGAATGTGATTCACTACAAAGGATCCTTCAGGTTTATGAGAGAGCTTCTGGTCAACAATTAAATAGAGCGAAAAATTCCCTTTTCTTTAGCTCTAATACTGATCATTCAGTTCAAGAGGAAATTAAACGTAGATTTGGTGCTCAAGTCATTAGACAACATGAGAAATATCTTGGTCTCCCTTTGCTGGTTGGAAGAAAAAAGCGCAACACTTTTAATGAAATAAAAGAAAACTTGCAAAGAAGCTAGCTGGTTGGAAGGAAAAATTGCTTTCTAAAGAAGGTAAGGAAATCTTGATCAAAGCGGTGGCACATGCAATTCCAACTTATTCAATGAGTTGTTTCAAACTTCCTGATACTCTCTGTGAAGAATTGACGAGTATGATTCGTAATTTTTGGTAGGGTCAAAAACAAGATGAAAGAAAACTAAATTGGATGAGTTGGGATAATCTTTGTAAGCCTAAGGTAGATAGGTGTATGGGTTTTAAAGAGCTGAAACCTTTCAATTTGGCTTTACTAGCTAAACAAGGTTGGAGATTGCAAATGGGACAAAATTCTCTTGTTTATCATGTCTTTAAAGCAAGATATTTTCCTAATTGTGATTTTGTTGATGCGCCACTTGGTAATAATCCATCGTATGTTTGACGTAGTCTTATGGCTGCCCAAAAGCTTGTGCAACATGGTTGAGATGGCAGATTGGTAATGGTCTCAATGTGCAGGTATGGAAGGATAAATGGTTACCAAGCTCCTCAACTTTTCAAATTGTTTCCCCAAGGTTGAACTCCCCAATAGATCTTCGGGTTTCTGAACTCATTGATTCGGAAAATAAGTGCTGGAATCTACATTTACTACAGCAGCTGCTCTTGCCGTTTGAGGTGCAGGAAATAAGAAGTATTCCACTTAGTTCTTCTCTTCCACCTGATAAGCTAATCTGGACAGGTACCTCTAATGGGATGTTTACTGTACGAAGTGCCTATAAACTTGCTTTGGAGTGTTCAGGTGATTTTGGTGGTGCTTCTTCTTCGGAAGGCAGCCACTTACGCCTTTTTTGGAAGAAACTGTGGTGGCTACCTACTCCACATAAAGTCAGACATTTGCTATGGAGGGCTTGTAGGGATATTCTTCCAACCAAATCAAATCTTAAGCGACGAAAGGTGTTGACTGAAGATCTTTGTGATACCTGTTTGCTAGAGCCCAAAACTTCTGGCCATTTATTTTGGTCATGTCCAAGAGCTAAAACAGTATGGAGCTGTGCAGGTATGTTTGATTTGGTTTCTGCATTTCATTTTAACAGTTTTATGGAGTTAGCGTGGAAACTGATTATGGTGGATGGGTGTGATGAAAATGCTGCTGCGTTGATGGGAACGATTGCTTGGAGGTTATGGGGCAACCGGAATGAAATACGCAATGGTGGAAAAAGGCTAAGTGCAATGGAGTTGTGTCGTGATGCATCAATGTGGCTGCTGGAATTTCAAGAAGCTAATGTTACTGCATTACCATGGCTGTCTAAACCGATTCTCCAACAGTGTTGGCTGCCTCCCTCTGATCAGTTGTACAAAGTGAATGTGGAAGGAGCTATGTTTAAAGCAAGGAACGAATCTGGGATTGGTGTAATAGTCCGAGATGCTAACGGTTTGGTTGTGGCTGCTATGAGCAAAAAAATCCATGCTCCATTGGGTCCTTTAGAGGTCGAAGCAAAAGCATTTGAATTGGGTTTGGAGTTTGCCAAAGAGATAGGATTACAGGAATTTATTTTGGAAGGTGACTCTCTCAATGTGGTTCGTGCCCTTCAAGGTTTAGCGCCTTCACCTGTTTCAGTGATGCCTATTATTTATGGGATTCAAAGTTCTACCCATGATGTTAGGAATGTGTTATTTTCTCATGTATGTAGAAATGGGAATAAACCTGCCCATATTTTAGCAAAACATGCTATTGGTATTGTTGACTTTGTGGTGTGGATGGAAGAGAATCCTTGTTTCTTGGATCAAGCTCTCCATCATGATGTAATGTTTTCTTCTGTTTAATGAAAGTTTTCAAGTTTGTTATCAAAAAAAAAAAAAAAAAAAAAAAAAAAAAAAAAGAACGGCCACAAGTGGGGGCCCAGGCCCCCTATCCAATTTTTTTAAATTATTATTATATATATATATATATATATATATAAAAATTATAATATATTTCATTTATGTAATTGGCCTTTTCCAAAACTTTAGGCTCTCCTTCTCCTCAATAAGCCTAGGTAGCTTATCCCAAATAGCAACTATCCAACCAAAAAATTTAACAAAAACAATAAAAACATTTACAATAGTGATTGTATTTTAGAAAAAATAAAAAATAAAAATAAAAATAACTATTTTATCACCAAAGAACCAAAAAAATCATGTGTTATTGGAGAAGTTAAAGCTAACTCTTTTGCAACTTAAGTAAACTAGTGTAAATACTAGTTGACTGTAGCAAGTTGTTAAAAATAAAAATACAATATTTTATTAAGATTATATTTCTTACTTCAATTAAAAAACTCAAAATATCACATTTCTCTTATAATTTTTCTTTCTAATTTTTCCTATAATTTTGTTAACATTTAAGGCATATTAAAAACTTCATTATTTAACAATCAAAATATCACCTTTTTGTTTCTTTTTTTTTTACACTTTTTCCAACTCTTCTCTCTTTTTGCTTTTACCTTTTCATCTCCCCACTACTCTCTACCTTAATATCACTTTCCTATATCCTTTTATCTTCCTTTATTTTTTTTCTAATTCTCACCATTTTATTATAATTAAATTTGTCAATCTCTCTCTCTCATTCTATGCATAGTTTTTTTGTTTTCCCACACCAAAAAAAAAAAATGTTATTTCGCTCTCTCAAATTTTTTTCATTTTCTAATGGATTTTTTTTTTCTTGTATCTCTACTATAGGTTGATGACCTTTTGTAGAACTCCACTTTGGGTTGATGAGATTTAGTTTTGTATTTTAAGTTATTATCTTTTTTTCTTTAATTTTTAAATGTTATCCTATTGCATTATAAAGAGATAGTATATAAGGAATTAAGGATGCCAAAGAAGAGAGAGAGGGAGGTTTTTTTTTTTTTTTTTTTTTTTTTTTTTTGAGGAACAGTGAGGGAGGTTTATGGTAAAGAAAAAAAAAACAATACAAAGTTATAAAGAGTAGATAGAGAAAAGGTAAAATAAAAGAAATCAAACATCAATAGCAACCCATTAATTGGAAAACAAAGAGACTTTGAGGAGGAGTGAAAAAATGAAAAAGAAAAAAAGAAGACAATGAGATGACCAAATGGAGGATATTAAAAACTTTACAGTACAATAAATCAACTGTTACATTCACTTAATTAAATCATAAAATTTTTCTTAAAAAAATTATATAATCAATAATTAAGTTTCTCAAAATATATATATATATATAATCAACAATTAAATATAATCATACAAAATTTAAACTTAAGACTAATCAAACTTTACCACTAGTGGATAGGGTACAACTGGCAGGTGACTGCTGAAGCTTCACCACATCCCAGGTTCGAGCTCCCGCGCAAACTGTAATTGCAATTTCTGGTAAGTCCCAGAAATTGATAGAGCCTGAAGTGTGTGTGGGTTCGGGGTCTTCGAGTTTCGATTCGAGTTGGTGGTACCCATGGGCTTACCCAAATGTACCATGGGACGTGGGACAATGACTACCACATACGAGTCCCCTTTTTTTCTTTCTCAAAAAAAAGAAAGACTAATCAAACTCTAACCAAATGAGTTCAAGTTATATCTGGTGTAACTCTGTAGAGTTACACTTTTTCTACACATTAATAAATTTCCATCTCATTAATGCTAATTACAATATCATTTACACATTTTATACTCATTAATGCTAATTACAATATCATTTATTCTTATTACCATCTCATTTATTATTTCTTATTTATAAATTTCCATATTTATCTCTTATTCCCAAAAACATTCTCTACATTCTCTACCCAAAAAAAAAAAAAAAATTCTCTACATTTTTATAGAATTCTTACATATTAATAAAGTTTTTTCATTTATCTTGTTAAAATTAAGATGTAAGAGTTCTATAAAATGTCATTTTTATATAAATAATTTATTTACCGAACTCAACACCAATCAAGTATCTCTCTCTCTCGCCAAAGGCCTTGTAGCTGAATTGGCACCTCCCCGTGCACAAAGTGTTTGGGGGTCTAGGGGAGAAAGGGTTCGACCTGCGGGGTTAGCAATATGTTGTAATTATCTCAAAAAAAAAAAAAAGGCATCTCTCTCTCTCTCTCTCTCTCTCTCTTGTTTAATGAATAATTCCCAATCTACTATAACATAAACAAAAATTATTACTACTTCTATTTAAATATCAGCTTCTAAACATGGTCCTTTACAGGTTGTCTAAAAACCACAATGATTTGTTGGGGGCGTGTTATTGCATTTACACTTCTTGCACTTTCATGTTTGATTGTTGATGAGAGCTTAAGGCCTGTCACATATGCAACCAAATTACCATCAGAAGTACTGGATTTCAATGGTGATTCCGGTAATAATGCTAGTTGTAACACTAATTTCCGCGGAAAGAGATGGGCAATTCTAATTGCCGGGTCAAATGGTTACCAAAATTATAGACATCAGGTGTACATTAGACAAAATTATTTATACTTGTACTGAACATGTAAATTAAGTTTTGTTCATTAGCACCAAAAAAAAATAAAGCTCAGTAATTTTTATTAAATTTTGGAAATGCAGGCTGATGTATGTCATGCATATCAAATATTGAAGAAAGGTGGGTTAAAAGATGAGAACATCATTGCTTTCATGTATGATGATATTGCATCTGACAAAGACAACTTTAGGCCTGGTGTGATTATCAACAAACCAAATGGGGATGATGTTTATAAAGGAGTGCCCAAGGTCTTTTTTATTGTACTTAATACAGTTTTCAATTATGAGCTCGTCATAACATATATTAACATTTAACCATACTTTTTCAACTTTGATTTATATTTCTTCTTGTAGGATTATACAGGGCAACATGTTAATGTCAACAACTTTTATGCTGTTATTCTTGGAAACAAAAGTGCCCTCACTGGTGGTAGTGGTAAGGTTGTGGATAGCGGACCAAATGACCATATTTTCATATATTATACCGACCATGGAGGTCCTGGTGTCCTAGGCTAGTAATTTTCCATTATATACCAAAATTTGGATTGAATAATACAATATTATGATTAATCTCACAATAATTTGAAGGGTTTTTTTGCCAATGACTAAGATAATGAGTCCATCATTGATCATACTGTTTATTAGTGATGCCAAATGGTGAATATGCTTATGCCAATGATCTTAACAATGTGTTGAAGAAGAAGCATGCAGCAAAAGCTTACAAAAGCATGGTATGTTATTATCAACACATCGTGATTTGTTCAAGAATGACTAATTTATAATATGTAGCTTGATTAGTATTTATCATTTTAGGGTTCACTTACTTAATCTGGTTTTTATACTGCCGTGAAAATCATAGGTATTTTACCTTGAATCTTGTGAGTCTGGGAGTATTTTTGAAGGCCTTCTTCCAGATAATTTGGATATATATGCAACTACAGCATCAAATGCAACTGAGGATAGTTTTGCAACATATTGTCCTGATGAACCTGGAGCTCCTGAGGTGGGCTATAACACATGTTTGGGAGACTTATATAGTATTTCCTGGTTGGAGGATAGGTATGCAATATTTTGTATTATTATGAAAATAATGTATTCTAATAACCTCACTGAAAACATTGCCTTAAACCAATGTGCTATTAGTTCTAATGAATTCAAATTAAACCCAACACTATTTTTATTTTTTATTTTTTCGCTATGCGGCTAATTTTTGGAACTTGAAAACTTGGAGCAGTGACAAACATGATCTACGCAAGGAAACGTTGCAGGAGCAATATGAAGTGGTAAACATTACATCTTGTGAATGTTTTACAAAAACTCATGTTAAAAATGTCATTGTTTAATCTTAAAACAGGTCGAATATGTATTGTACACTGTTTTTAATTATATATTGAATATGCTTTTAAAAATTAAAATAAATAAAGAGCTTTACTAATAGACCTTCTTGTTAGACCTTCTAATTGCTATGTCTCTTGACCAATCACCAATTCGACTAAAATCTAGATGCTGCGATTACAGGTTCAAAGGAGAACAGAAAAAGGTGATGGTTTTTCACATCAGGGTTCTCATGTAAAGCAATATGGAGACAAAAAGCTAAGTAATGAATGCCTCTACTCTTACATGGGTACAAATCCTGCAAATGATAACGATACTTCTGTTGAATATGGTTCTTCACCATCAACTCTGAGGGTTGTTAACCAACGTGATGCAACTCTCCTTCATTTCTGGCACAAGGTTTTTTTTCTTTCAATCATTTGTCACTGTTAATTTCTCATAGGTTCTTTTAAGTTATGTGTCTCTTTTTTTTTTCTTTAAAAAAAAGTAAGAATCACATGTCCTTGACATATATAGAAGTCAATTTCAAATTTTTTTTATCTTGTTGCATGTCAGTACCGTTAAGCCCCTGTAGGCTCCCATAAAAAGCTTGAAGCTCAAAAGCAACTACAAGATGAGATTTCTTTAAGGAAGCATGTGGACTACAGTATAAATCATATTGGAGAGCTTTTGTTTGGAAATGGTAGTAGATCAAAAGTGTTGGAGACTATTCGGCCAAGTGGGCAGCCTATTGTGGATGATTGGAATTGTTTTAAGATGCTTGTAGGTCCTTATTTCCTACTTTGATGTATGGATAAATTGCCAGCCTCATGACTTTGATGTTAATATTTTACTGTTTTCATGCTACAGGTAAATACATATGAAAAATATTGTGGATCATTATCCAAATATGGGACGCAATACTTGCGAGCAATTGCTAACATGTGCAATGCTGGAGTTACCATGGAGCAAATGGTTACAGCATCAACTCAAACATGTTCTTAAGATACCTCCTACTTATTAGCATTTCTACCAAAATAGAATAAATAGATCCTCCTGCATTATCCGGCTCTAATGTGCCTCATATATATATATATATATATATGCGTAAGAAATTTAGCAAGTTATTGGCATGTATGTACCTTATTGGCATGTACCGTAGATTTCTAATAGATCCAACGGTTGAAAAAGTAGCATTAAATGATTAAAGATTTTCACCATATTTACTTAATTAATAACAGATTTTCTTTATCTTCATTTATTATTTTCCATAGACCTCCTTAGGTGTTGTTTAACTGTGTCCCTTTCTTCCTTATAATAAAAATAAAAATAAATAAATAAATAAATAAATAAAAACATTGTACCTCCGAGTCACACCAACCTCTTTCTTCTTCTTCCCACTCAGGATGGAATTATACACAATACGAATTTCATTTATAATTAGAAGGCGTTGTAATGAAAAAATCCCTTGCCTGTAACTCTTGTATCAAGGAGTATATATATGGTTCAAATATTTCTTAACCACAAAAAAGAATTCAACACGGTGACAATAAAATAGGCCAAATTTATCATGTTAGATTTTTTTTTTTTTTTTGATAAGTACCATGTTAGATGTTAACCACCTGAATCAAGCAAGCCCATTCATTGCCAGTCTGACTATAATATGCTTCTCATAACTTTTTTTTTGATACACATGCTTTTCATAACTGAATGAACATCGATCCGCCAATTTTTTCAATTAACCAAATGGTTACTTCTTTGTAGATTCTGGTCATCATTTATTTTCAACATTATAATAAAACATGAAATAGGTTCAAGTTACACCTGGTGTAACTTTACAAAAGTTAACACCGTTCGCGTAAAATAATCTGCAAGCACACAGAATCGTAACAACTAGTAAAGTGTTTTTAGAAAACGAATGTCAAACCCACAGGGATTAACTATGTTATTGAATACCGAAATTCACTAAATTAAATACTATTTGGAAAATCGAAAATAAAAGGAACGTTCTACTATCTGAATTAAGTTAAACTATTTAATAAAAATAAATCTACAAATAAAAAAAATTAACAAAGCATAAAACTCTAACAGTGTAAAAATATGATAAGAATGGATCTAGAGCAGTTGATTTCACCTAACAAATCCCACACAATTTATTCTTCCTAATTATTAAATTCTAATAATCTCCCGTTGATGATTAAAAATTCCTTAGCTATTCAATATCTTCTCTCGAATAATATCAAAAATATCTTCAGCTAACAATTCCATATCTCTATGCGAATTTAATTAACTGGAGACTCATTACGTACTTTGAATTTTCTGAAAAATCACACTAATCGCTGTAAAGCATCTCTACTTTCGCTCAACTAATGGTGTTTAATTCTAGAACTAAAATAACAGATCACCTCTCGGTCTCATTGCAATTCAATTGATCAAACAAGAATCCGTAAAAAAGGATAGTAAGCATTAAGAATAAGAATTAAACACTCAATCATGGAGATATTAAAAATAAAATAACTTAGAATATAAATTGTATGTTCATTGCTAGACTACATCAACGCTCTAGAAAATAAAATTTAGTTCATAATAAAATTGAAAAGAAAACAAATAAAACTGATGTTTTTCATCTGAATTAGTTGATCAACAAGAAGCTCTCGCCTTTGTCCTCAGATCCTCCTCCTCAGAAAGACTCCCAAAAAATATTCTTCAATGTGGCCCCCCTTGAATTTGCCCCAAAGAGCCTTTAAATAGGTCAAGGAATCCTATTACAAGTTGAATTCTCGTTTGGAGAAAATCCCAGATTTTTAGGCTTCACTTAACCGACGATTTTGGCCCATTTAACATCAGAATTCGGGCTCTTGGTAAACTACAAAGTTGTAGCCCTTTAAGTTAAATTTCCAGCCCAACTTGAATCATCTCAATTGGACATCTGAGCCGAAAGTTATGCCAAAAATACTAACTGATGTGCGGGCTGGAATCCTAATCCGAATTGGACTTAAATTTAATTGGGTCTTCAAGTCAACCGATTTACATCCACAATATGTGGATTAATCTGAAATCTTCTCAATCCTTCAAAGCACAAATGAATAGATAAATATAAATAAAAAATCAAATCAAATCAAAAGAAATAAAGGAAAACTAACAATTTTAATAAATAAGAGGATAATAAAAATCATGTAAAAATTACACTTATCAAACACCTTTTTTAAACCGTAGATTTCTAAGAAATCTAATGATTAGAAAATCACTATAATCAATGGCATCATTAAAATTAATTGCTTTCCATATTAGCCAAACTAATTAATTTGAGAGAATATTATATTATTTTCTTTTTAACTTTCTTTATCTCTCCTAATTAATTCATCCCTAACCTTGCACAAGAGCATATTCTCAACGTTCGTGGGCATGGAGGCAGTTGTGTTGGACTTTCAATTGTTAAAGAAGCAGGTGTCAACTTTTATAGTGACTTTAATTCATTGGTTTGAACTAAACTCTTTAAAGTAACCATGAAAAGTAGTAGTTAAAAATTTGAACTATGATGTACTATTTTGTCACAGCATTCTCTCTGAGCTTGTAACAGAAACCAAGCCAAATTTAAAGAGATGGATAGTTGAAACCACACCATTTTCAGAAACCAAGCCATTGCTACCAAAATTAATCTTGCTTGTAACATTTGACTTTTCTGTGGGAACTAAATAATAAGAAAATTTTCCACCAATAGACTTGTTTAGTTGAGAGACTAGAGAAAGAGGGACACCTCCTAGGCCAATTATGCTTGATCCTGCCTCACCAAATGTACCATCATTATTGTGCCTACACCCAAATACAATCTTTGGTATTGTGGCTTGATGGCTAGTAGTTGAGCCAACGGTTAAGCTAGTTTCAACACCAAGATCACCATTAGTGAATGATTAGTCTCCATATAAATAACCATACTAGCAGGTGTTTTTATCAGTGCCACAAGAGGCAGTGTCTAATGCCTTGCAAGGACTTGAATTGCAAGGCACGTTACCATATGTTGAAGCTTGCTGAGGATCAAAGGGTGGAAGGTTTTGCTTGTAACATTTTTCACATGGCTCACATTGTGTCCCTGTTAGATCTCTACCTATATCTGCAATGAAAGTAAAAGTACTTTGAGAGTCTTTCAATACCTACGACAAAGTCTAGAAACATGGAGATAGAGAACAACTAAAAGCAATAGTTGTGTTATTCAACAAAGTCTGGCGGCTGTGGCTTTTTTTTTTGGTTGGTGCCGATGACCTGGCCATGGAGGTGGAAGGGCCATGGAGGAGATAGAGAGAGAAACGTGCAAAGAGAGAGAGAGAGAGAGAGAGAGAGAGAAAGTCAGGCGTATAGATTTTTTTGGGTTAAGAAATAAGTATGGAATGTATTAAAATAATAGATAATAAATGAGATTAATTAGAATATTAGCATTAATGAGAGTCTTTTTTTGACCGTTGAATCTACTTAAATCCAATGATTTAAAAAATGTGTAACTCTTTACTCTAAAGAATTACACCAGGTGTAACTTGAACTCATCTATATATATATCTATCTATATATATATATATAACCAAAACCTCTGAAACTCTCCCTTTATTTAAATAAAATTATATTTGTTTAGTCCAAACTTAACAAGAGTGAAACTCTATTTCTCTAACAAGTCCAACTTAAACTCAAACTCATCATTATCATTTTTTTTTTAAACAAAATTATTTTTATTTAATCTAAACTAAACAATGAGTGAAACTCTATCTCTTTAACAAGTCTAACTTAAACTCAAACTCATCATTATCATTTTTTTTAAACAAAATTATTTTTTTTTAATCCAAACTTAATAAGAAGTGAGACTCTATCTCTCTAACAAGTCAAACTTAAACTCAAACTCAAATATTGATAATTTATCTTCAAATTTACGAGATTAATCATGAACACTATAAAAGCAATGCAAACCCCAATATTTTTTTTTTAAGCCGAGTAGAGGTATAAGCTATTTTTATGTTATTTTCTTCTCCTCTACTTTGTTAAAAAAAAAAGGGTAAAATATCATTTTCGTCCTTAAACTATCACAAAAGTTTGTTTTTCGTCCCTAAACTTTCAAAAGTTCTATTTTCGTCCCTAAACTATCACAAAAGTTCGTTTTTCGTCCCTAAACTTTTAAACGTTCTATTTTCGTCCCTAAACTTTTCCAAACGTATTGATTTTCGTCCCTCCCACATCAGCACTCTGTCAAGCCACGTCAGCACTCCGTCAGAACTTTTGAAAATTTAGGGACGAAAATAGAACTTTTGAAAGTTTAAGGACGAAAAACGAACTTTTGTGATAGTTTAGGGACGAAAATAGAACTTTTGAAAGTTTAGGGACGAAAAACGAACTTTTGTGATAGTTTAGGGACGAAAATGATATTTTACCCAAAAAAAAATTTATTTTATGGTTTTCATGTATTTTTTAAAAAGTAATTTTCATACATGAACCACCAACTCTCTTTAGCCGTTTTCATGGTTTTCATGTTATTTTCATGTATTTTTTAAAAAACTTAATTTTCATACATTTATTTTATTCTTTTGAATGTAGCCCCATCTTTCTCTTATATTTCTCTATTACTTAGTCATATATATTTTGTTTTTTTCAATAATTTCTAGGCAATGAATTATCTAATTTTTTTAATATTTTTTGGTCTTTCAAAAGTTTTAATATCTTAATTTTTGAGTTATTTTTTTGAAGTGTCTGAAACTGTCTGACAAATTTTTTTCTAAGTAATTACATGTTTAAGCAATGGCTTCTTCATCAAATTGTAACACAAATTAAAGTCATACAAGAGCAAATCATGTAATAGTGTAGTTTGTTAATTAATTTAAGATTTTATAAAATTATTTTAGTCTACCTTACAAATAGGTAGGTTCCTGTGCATAGCACGAGTTAGCAACTAGTGCATTATAAAAAGATAGTATATAAGGATGTCAATGGAGAGAGAGAGTGAGATTTATGGTGAAGAAAAAAAAAATACATAGTAAGAAAGAATAGATGAAGAAAGGGAAAAATAAAAGAAATCAAACATCAATAGCAACCAGTTAATTGGAAAACAAAGAGACTGTCGGGAGGACTGAAAAAAAAAATAAAGATGAGATGACCATATGGAAGACATTAAAAACTTTACAGTATAATAAAATCAACTATTACATTCACTTAATTAAATTATATATTTGTGGGTTCTAGACTCCAGTTAACTCAATTGGTAAAGTCTTTGATGGTTGTATAAGAGATTTAGAGGCTGTTTGGTTTACTAGTTTTCATTACTCAATTCTCTGTTTTCATAACTCAATTTTCAAAAATGGTGGGACCCATAACAAAATACTCGTTTGTCCGCACAATTTTTTTGTTTTCATAACTCTGTTTTCAACACTCAATTCTCTACTTTTTGAGTTATGAGTTATGGAAATTGAAAACAACTTTTGGCTGTTTTCAGTTTCCAATTCTTTGTTTTCAATGGCAAACTTGTAAATAGCATTACACTACCGGTCCCACAGTCAGACTTTGCTCCCTCTTTATCTTCTTTTCTCTTTTTTTATCTTTTCTTTTTGTCTTTCACGGTACAGACCTGCCCTTCTTCTTCTTCTTTTTCTTCTTCTTTTCACTTTCTGGGTTTGGTTCTTATTTTTTTCTTCTTTTCTTTTCTATTCTCCTTTTCTTCTCTTTTCACTTTCTAGGTTTCTTTTCTATTCTCCTTTCTTTTCTTTTTTCTTTTCTTTTCTTTTCTTTTCATGTTGGTTTCTGGGTTTGGTTTTTTTTTTTTTTTTTTCCTTTTCCTGGGTTCGGTCTCCATGGTGTTCATCCTCTTTTTTTTTTCCTTTTCCTGGGTTCGGTCTCCCCGGTGTTCATCCTTTTTTTTTCCTGGGTTCAGTCTCCCTAGTGTTCATCCTCTTTTTTTTTTTTTTTTCCCCTTGTCCTGGGTTCGGTCTCCCCGGTGTTCTTCCCTTTTCTTTTCTTTTTTTTCTTCTTCTTCTTCCACTGGGTTCGGTGATCTGGGTATTTTTTTTCTTCCTTTCTTCTTTCACTGGTTCGGGTTTGTGGGTACTGAAAAAAAAAAAAAAAAAAAAAAAAAAAAAAAAAACTGCACCAGTGACAGGTGTGGGGCCCACAAATAATGTGAAAAAAATTGAGTGATGACATTTCAGTGATGGAGCCAAACGGGTATTAATTTTAGAGTGATGGGTGATAAGTGATGAATAATGAGTGATGAGTGATGAAAATTGAGTGACGAAAATTGAGTGATGAAAAAGTAAGAGCCAAAAAGCCTCTTAGAGTTCAATCCCCACCTATACCAAAAAACTAATTGGTGTCTTGATCTGATGATAGAGCTATCATCAGGAACAGACGCCATAGGTTGAAATTTTCTAAAAAAAAATTAAATTAAATTATATAATTCTTCTAAAAAAATCATATAATTTTTCTCAAAAAAATTATATCATATAATCAACAATTAAATACAATCACACAAAATTTAAACTTAAAACTAATCTCTCTCTCTCTCTCTCTCTCTCTCTCTCTCTCTCTCTCTATATATATATATATATATATATATGAGATGGGTTTAAGTTACACTTGGTATAACTCACATTTTTTAAGCTATTAGATTTAAGTAGATCCAATGGTCAAAAAAAGACCCTCATTAATACTAATATTCTAATTGATCTCATTTATTATCCCTTATTTAATACATTCCATACTTATTTCTAAACCCAAATAACTTTATTCGGCTGACTCTTTCTCTCTCCACTGCACGTCTCTCTCTCTCTCTCTCTCTCTGTGCACGTTTCTCTCTCTATCTCCTCCACGGCTCTTCCACCTCCCCAGCCAGGTCACCAGTAGCAAAAAAAAAAAAAAAAACCAAAGCCTGCCGCACTTTGTTGAATAACACAACTATTGCTGCCCTATATGCCTGAAACTTTTAATGTCATATATTGTTCTTCATCTTTTAATATTGTTCATGGAAGTTGCAAAGATACAATCTAATTCTCTAAGAGGTTGAACATATGGAAATGTGTAAAATTCTTGTCTGTGGATCGCTTGGGTTTCTCGAAGCAGAGAAGTTGTTGGAGAAGCTAAAGCCTTTACCACCTATTATTTCAAAGTGTGATTCTTTTATATGTGATTAACGTTATGCAAAGTAAAGGGATTTGTCATTCCCTATTGAAGCTTGGGTATACATTCTAATGTGTGTAAGTTCTTGTCATGTTATATATAGATAGATATAGAAAACAAATTCATTTGATTATAAGGGTAATATACATTTTTGAAAAAGGAAGACACATATTTCATACATTCCAATTCAAAATGACATCAAAATGAAGAATTCTTGTCATGTTGAAGTGTTCTGTCTTGTGCTTGATTATGGAGGCTATCCTGTTCTTGTCCCCTAAGAACTTGTAATTCAATATGCTTCATGTTCCAATATATAGCACAATCAAAACTCTCTAGCGTTACTCTTGTTTTTTGATATACTATGCCAATTCAAAAATTATTTTTACTACACATCAGAAATGCAAATGCTAAGATTGTTGTCAAGTAAGGCTTTGTGTGAGATTGTACCAAACGTGGCCCTTCTAAATGATACGTACATCTATTTGGGTTGGTCTATAACAATCAAGGTAAGCTGAAGGAGCTAGGTCCTCCTTGAATTCGAGTGCACATTGTAATTACTAGCCTTATAAAGTTTTTTGGGTTTAGAAATAAGTATGGAATGTATTAAATAAGGGATAATAAATGAGATCAATTAAAATATTAGCATTAATAAGAGTCTTTTTTTTACCATTGGATTTACTTTATCCAATGGTTTAAAAAATGTGTATCTCTTTAAAGTTACACCAGGTGTGGTGTAACTCTACAAAAGTTACACATTTTTTTAGACCGTAAATTTCTAAGAAATCTAATAGTTAGAAAATCACTATAATCAATGTCATCTTTAAAATTAATTGCTTCCCATATTAGCTAACCTAATTAGTTTGAGAGAATATTATATTATTTTCTTTTCTACTTTCTTTCTCTCTCCTAATTAATTCATCACTAACCTTGCACCAATTCCTATTCTCAATGTTATTGGGTTGCAGATTTTCTTTCTCATGGACTTATTCTTATCTGGTATTACGTGAAGCTTAGATAATCCTAATCTAAGAATATCTACATATTGGCTCCTTAAACGTTGAGAGAGAAATATAGTAAGAACTCCTACTCTCCTAGCATTATTGTTGTCTTGTCATATGGTAGGGATTATAATTTGAATTGCAAACAATTTCTTTTTCTTTTTCTTTTTCTTTTTTGAGAAAGAATTACAACCAATTCTAATCACTAGAGATCAAATTTTGATAGCTCAATCTTATTATAATTTTACAATTTGATAATTTTATTTTATCTCAAAGGATTAGATTTGGTTTCATTTGTTTTTCTCCTTATAAAAACAATATCTAAGAGGCTAAGATCATTGAACAGTAACTCTTCCTCACTAAGATAAATATCTCTCTTATTAAGAGCATCCACTTGCAGTTGATTTTCACATTCCACCACAAGATTTGTGAATCCAAAATAAAGAAACCTAAATCTAGACCCAAATAATCATTTGCTAAATAGCCTCACATATTAAATAATCAATACGTAAATACCAGATAAGAATAAGTCCATGAGAAAGAAAATTTGCAACTCAAGAATGTTGAGAATAGACTCTTGTGCAAGGTTAGGGATGAGTTAATTAGGAGAGAGAAAGAAAGTAGAAAAGAAAATAATATAATATTCTATCAAATTAATTAGATTAGCTAATATGGACAACAATTAATTTTAAAAATGACATTGAGTATATAGATTTTCTAACCATTAGATTTCTTTAAAATCTACAGTCTAAAAAATGTGTAACTTTTGTAGAGTTACACTAGGTCTAACTTGAACCCATCTCAAACTATATATATATATATATATATATATATATGAAATGGGTTTAAGTTAAACCTGGTGTAACTTTAAAGAATTACATATTTCCGTCTATTCAACCTCTTAGAGAATTAGATCATATCTTTGCAACTTCCATGAACAATATTAAAAGATGAAGAACAATATATGACATTAAAAGTTTTAGACATATAGAGCAGCAATAGTTGTGTAATTCAACAAAGTACAGCAGGCTGTGGTTTTTTTTTTTGTAGCCAGTGACCTGGCCGTGGAGGTGGAAGAGCTGTGGAGGAGATAGAGAGAGAAACGTGTAGAGAGAGAGAGAGAGAGAGAGAGAGAAAGAGTCAGCCGAATAAAGTTATTTGGGTTTAGAAATAAGTATGGAATGTATTAAAGAAGGGATAATAAATGAGATCAATTAGAATATTAGCATTAATGAGGGTTTTTTTTTACCATTGGATCTACTTAAATCTAATAGTTTAAAAAATGTGTAACTCTTTAGAATTACACCAGGTGTAACTTGAACCCATCTCATAAATATATATATATATATATATATATATATATATATAGAGAGAGAGAGAGAGAGAGAGAGAGAGAGATTTAAGTTATACCTAGTGTAATTCTAAAACAATTTTTCGACACCATAAATGCTAATTACAATATCATTTATTCTTAGTACCGTCTCATTTATTATTCTTTATTTATAAATTTCCATACTTATCTCTTATTCCCAAAAACATTCTCTATGTTCTCTATCTACCCTACCTCATCTACTCTTTTCTTTTTCTTTTTTGCTAAGTAATCTCATCTTATGCATTCCAAAATATGTTAACTACAAACTTTTTGATAATTAAAATCTAGATGCCTTCAGATTACAACACTTTAATTTTTGCTATGATCATGTTAGTAGTGCACTTAGAACTAAGGAGTAGAGGAGTAGAAGAAAAGCTTAAAGGAGACATTGTTAGCCATTGTACCATGTACTTTGTGTTAAGTTTAGGGTTTTTTTTTTTTGTGTTAAGTTTAGGTTTTTTTTTTTATTTTTTTTTTAGAGAGTTTCAACTTATGACGTCTGCTCCTGATGACAGCTCTTTATCATCAGACCAAAACACCAATAAGTTTTGGTACTTGATCCTATAGAAATATCTTGTATGTTCAATTGTCGATATAATCATTCACTTACAAATGGAAAGGGCTGCCACTAATTTTAGATTTTTCTGAGTTAAGAAAAACTTCCCAAAAATTTAATTAAAGGCAGAAAGTCAGTGGCTGGCTACGGTGGAACCTTGTAGCCGATGGCAGTGGAATCCTATGGCCGGAGATGGTGGAACCCGTTGGCCATGGTAGTGGAGGAGAGAGCAAATGAGGGTAGTGTTAAAAATCAAGCACCGCCTCTCTCTTTCTCTAGAAAATTCTCTTGCATTTCAGAAATTTCTCTATGATGCTTTTTCCGGATTTCTCCATGAGATGTCAATAGAGACTTCTATGTATAAGTAAAACTCAGCTGCTAATTTTTGTAATAGTCTAGAAGCTGTCATGGGCTGGAAATTAAAATAATAAGAAAATAAGGTATAAGAAAATAAGGCCTAGAACTACTAGAACTCTACTGGCAGAAATTAGATGAAGCTAGAAGCTTCAATGTCCATTACTTAACCGACCTCCAGCTTATATAAATAGGAACTTTGGTTCCCACTTGCGAGAGGTGAAATGAAGTAGTGTGAAGTGAAGTGAGGTGAAGTGTGAAGTGTGTGAAGTGAACAAAAGAAAGTCAAGAGCCAGTATGTGTAGGTGTCTAGGTGTGTGCAGCTATATTTATGTGAGTTGATGTGTGTCTTGTAAAAGGTCAATTGGTGGAGAAGTGTACAGGCAAAAATAAAGTGTTGTGTGTGTGTTTAAGCAAGTGTGACTTGTGTTTTTGTAGTGTACTATCAACTTTTCAATATTATGAAATAAAATTTTGTTCTCCTGAGCATGTGTTATCCTTTTTAGTTCAACGAATAAGTCTAGTGATATAACTTGTGCCATAACTCGCCAATGTGGTGAGTTATAGTTGGTGGAGGGGTATCCCCACATGGACCCACCATCACCCCTCCACCAACCACAACTCGCCTAGTTCAACGAATAAGTCTGGATCCACCATCACTCCTCCACCAATCACAACTCGCCCAGTTCAACAAATAAGTCTAGTGCCACAACTTGTGTCACAACTCGCCCACGTGGCGAGTTTTAGTTGGTGGAGGGGTATCCTCACATGAACCCACCATCACCCCTCTACCAAACACAACTCACCACATGGGCGAATTGTGGCACAAGTTGTGCGACAAGTTGTAGCACTAGTTGTGCGACAAGTTGTAGCACTAGACTTGTTCTAGTTCAACAGGCAGAGAGTTGAACAAGAGGAAAGAACAGATGAGGGAGGGTAGATAGAAAACGTAGAGAATGTTTTTGGGGAGAAGAGATAAGTAAGAAAATTTATAAATAAATAAGGAATAATAAATGAGATGGTAATTAAAATAAATGCTATTGTAATTAGCATTACTGAGTTTTTTATTTTATCGTTATATCTACTTAAATCTAAAAGAAGTGTTATATTCACAATATTTTCACAACAAATCATAGGTGGTTAGTTGTTATTGGTTCAAATTTAAACCTACCAATGAGATTACTTTTTTACCCCAGCAATAATAAAGTAACAACCTGCTACTTAAAATTTATTGTGCAAATGTTGTGAACATAGCATTTCTCTAAATCTAATGGTGTAGAAAAAGTATAATTCTTTTGAGTTACATCACATATAACTTGAATCCATCTTTATATGTGTGTGAGTGTGTGTGTGTGTGTAATATGTGAGTGTGTATATGTGTATATAATACTATATATATGTGTGTGTGTGTATAATGGTAAATGAAATGTTACAAATAAGCTCATTAAAATAACTATAAAACTGATTAGCCACTGTCCATAGAAGCAAAATTTGTCCACATTATTTCAACCTTTATTGAAATGAGGAATTACATGTAACATGCAAATGTGTTTGATTGACTTGGAAATGTACAAATTAGTCAACCAACAATGGTAGAATAATCTTATTAAAATTAAAAAATAAAAATAAAAATAAAAAACTAGGGTAGAATAAAGGTTTCAAAAATCAAATAAAACAATTATACTTTAATAATTAAAAAATTATGTTGCCATAAATATGATTATGAAATGCATTACTCTTCATTAAATTAGTTTAAAAAAATAATCATGCTCATTAATGGACGGATCCACAGCTAGGATTAAAATAAAAATCCACTCTATTACACTTCTATAGTTCTATTGTCAATGTTTCTCAACAAAAAAAAAAAAAGTTCTATTGTCAATAATATTTACATAAAAATAAAAATAAATTACATACTAGCATGCCAATTTCACTTTCTAAACCCCCATCAAGATGGGAACCAAATTCCAAGAAAGGAACCTCGAATTACATTTCAATTTATCATTACAAAATTCAACTAATTAAAAAAGATTTTTCTGTTCCAATGCTGCCTCAAGGGAACTTGAATTGAATTGGCCTGCCAGCATTACTCAGTTACCTGCAAGTAAAACAATCTTTAGATTTTGATCGTTGGACTTTTTGCCTTAAGTGTTTATCAATCTATACCTGATTATTTTTCTGCTAGTGATGATGTACTTGATAAGTTTTCAAGGAGTGGATTGCTTATAACATCCTGCAAAAACTACTTCCGTAAGGAAAAAGTTTAGCTACAAAATTGGTTGTAGTCTAAAGGTACAACCTTACTCAATAAAATAAACATTATTACATATTTTGAAAATCTCACCGTTAAATTGCACATGTCAAATTTTGTGTCAATTAGATATCATTTACGATATAATATATAAGCTTATATTTTGTATATAATTTTAAACTTCAAAAACTTAAAATCTAAATAATTTATTGATGACATAGTTATTGATCTTTAATATTTTAGAAATTTTGCAAACATAAAGAGTATAAAAAGAAGATGGAATTCAATGGTGGATTTGTCAAAATTCACTTCTAATAAAAAGATATTGGGTAAGGTTGTAGTCTAACACTATAACCAATTTTGTAGCTAAACTTTGGTCGTTCAATTTTGTAGCTAGTAAATTTATTTTTGCCATGAGCCCAAAAAGAAAAAAAAAATCAGTTCTTTTGCCTTTTATGTGGTTAATTATTTACTGATTTGGGAGAAGATTTAACAGTAATTCTAATGCCAAGTATAGTGAATGGTATCATGTATATTTAGCGAGCAAATAAATGTTCCTGATAATTTACATGTTTTGAACTCACCTGTTGTGTTGAAGCGTTGCTGTGATTGGGCGAGGGATGAAAACTGCCGAAAGGGTGCACATGATTCATTTTTTCTTCAGCTATATCTCTCAATCTACTGAGCTCTGGAAAAACTTCATTGCAAAGATCTGGCCGGTCTTTCCGTCTGAGTTCTGCACATTTGAGTGCAAGCTTTGCAAAGCACAAGGTTTCTTCGACTGGCCAATCATGCACAGCTGGGTCCAGCAACTCAGTGAATGTGCCGTTCTCAATAGACTGTTCAACAATGTGAGTCAGTCCCATTGGTGGCTTGGCTGTTATCAACTGCAGAAGCATGACTCCTAGGGAATAGATATCAGACTTCACACCAAGCATTCCTGTTTGTTGATATTCTGGATCAATATAGCAGAAAGTTCCAGCTGTTGAGGTCATGTGGTACTGTGTTGCATTTTCAGCTACAGCAGGTACGAGCCTGGCCAATCCAACATCACTAATCTTACTGACATAGTTGTGGTCTAGCAAAATGTTTCCTGGCTTGAGGTCACGGTGCACCAGTGGCTCTGGCTTGGTCTCATGGAGGAAGAGTAGGCCAGTGGCAATTTCTGCAGCAATTCGGAACCTGAGTTGCCAAGAGAGAGGTGGACTGTCCTTTCTGGAAGATACAGTCATCTAAACTTCCATTAGCCATGTATTCATAGACTAGGATGCCGAACTCGGGACAGGCTCCTAGAAGGAGTACCATATTGGGATGTCTTATACAACTAAGTATGTCTATCTGCATTAGAGTTATCAAGGAAAATGTAAGAAGCAACTCATTCTTTATTGGTAATGTTTAACCAAATATTTATTTTACAAGCTCTTGAGAGGACTCTTATAGGATTTGGCATAATAACTTTTTGTTTGTAGCCATCCTGCCAAGCCTATGTGCAAGGCTTCTTGAAATTGAAAGGAGTACTATTCAACAAAAACTTATGTATTCCTCATAGGGTGGCTACTAGAAATTGGAAAACCATGTTGGGATCCACTTGCTTTTTCATTTTTAAATGTATGCTATCTTATTATTTCTTTGTTTTTTGCATGCCTAGTTGTCTAATACAATCAAGTGCATCATGAAATATGATTTATTCATGTATGTTAAGCAGTCTACATTCTTGGTTACGCACCTCTTGCTGAAATTGTGATCTCCCGTGAGCAGCATCTGGACGTAAAACCTTGACTGCGACTGGTGTATGATCAAGGTAACACCTATAGACAGGGCCATAACCTCCTTCCCCAATCTTCTGAGATTCAGCAAAGAAATTTGTTGCCTTCTCAATCTCCTCAATAGTGTATTTCCTGTATTTGAGATCACTTCGGGCTAGATTTTCCAAAACCTCCCTAGCTTGCGCTGCTTCTTTGAGGGCTCTCATTTCTGCATTTGCTCTTTTTTGTGATTCCAACTCCGCAATCCTCTTTGCTGTTTCAGCGGTTTCCATGGCTACCTTGGACCTAGCTCTCTCTTTCTCTGCTATTGCCAGTGCAACTTCCTCGGAGTGTTTTGCCTCTTCAAACTACTGCTCTTCTGTAAGTTTCCAATGATGCAGCTCCGATGCCTATGGTAATTGTAACTTTAGAAACTACCTTTTAATTTTGAGAAGGCACAAATTAGATGTGTCTTTTAAATACCTTTTGCTTTGCAGTAAGTGCTTCTTTGCATGCTGTACTGTACATGTCCATTGTTTGCTTCAGCTCCAGCTTCAGCCTCCTCATCTCCGCTTCCACATCATCCTGCACATTTTAAATACCCATAAGTGGAAATTATCTGGATGACGGATGTATGGTACCCTCTTAATGAGAAATTTTGATATTTAAAAATTGAGCAAGTACTATTATGTGATGCAGGCTATTGAATTCTTTTAACCTTGTTGAACTTCAAAAGATATTGCAATGCATCATATGAAACAAAATTGAATGTTTTAATTTAGAAGAAATGAATGCACTGAAAATGGTTCGTCTTCTGCTATCTCACAAGTAGCCATTGTATTATGTCTTTGTGCTCAATCTAATGGATATCTTGGATAGGCATCAAGCAAAAAAAATGTGCTTATCCTGGGAAAAAAAATACTTGAGAAAACAGAAAGGTTTAAGGGATAATTTTGTTCAAGCTGTCTAAAGAATAAATTACAGTGAAATCAGCTTGGGTTGGCATATGGAGGTTTAAGACTCATGTGAAATCAGAATTCTGGTACTTGCTTCCATTTTTCATAACTACGAGGAAATTTCCTAGAAAGGTACGACTAAGACACTAAAGGAACCATTTAGGTATGACTTGTCAGATGGTTTCCACAAAGAAATGCTGTTTTTAAGAAGAGAATGTCTTTACCAAATTTTGGGATGACCAGGAACATGACGTTCTACCACTCTCCTGTGAAAATGACGAGATATCATGCAGAAAACTGAGGTCACTGAACTTGGCATCTAAATGGATTGATTGAAAACTTTGATCTGAGCTGGTTGAAAGCCGAGATGTTCGGCCTGAATCAATCATGACAGGAATTTAGACCCCTTAAACAACCAGATTGCGTAGCCTAGATTAATTAGCCAAGTTGTTACTTAGTCAAATTATGCAATTCTAGGTTAAAGCAATCAAACAATCATATCAAGAATAATAATGCAGCGGAAAATAAATAACACAAGATATGATTACCCAGAAAACCACACGGTAAAAACCTGGGGAGGATTTGACCCACCTATCCTCAAGGCTAACCTGAATCCACTATGAAAGAATTGAAGTTCATACAAAAGGACTACAAGCTCCCCGCTCGACTTCCTAATACTACCCACCAGTAGAACTTCCTGACACGACCACGCGCAGGCTCCGAATCCACGGACTACTTCTTTCTTGAATTCCTCAATCAGCTACAAGCTCCCCGCTTGCTTTTCTTTTAAGTTCCAATGGTTGCAACGATAATGATCTTCAAGATGTTGAAATCATCTCTACCATGAAAACCCTAAGTTTTGTGTAAAGGAAAGCTCCTTAAAGATCTCACAAGAGATTCACACAAAACAACAATGTATGAACAACAATACAATATGGACAACCTTCAAAAACGTGGCTAGGGTTTTGTTTATATACCTAGGGTAAAAACATAAAACCCTAAACGTTTAATGAAGTAGGGCTGAGTTGGAAATTCTGCAGAAAAATCAACCTGTGCGATTTTCGATCGATCGAGCCAGGCCAAAAGTCCCAAGTACTTCTGCAGCCACTCGATTCCAACTTTACAATATTAAACCAACTTTGAGCAAGTCTAAATAAGACTAAATACAATGTTTTGATCATGGTTTGCCAACATTACAAATTAGAGTTCTAAATACATAAAATCCTAAGACCTTAGAACCTAACAAGTCAAATCATAGACTGTAGGGGACAGCCGTTCAATGCTTGGCCTATCAGAGCTTATAAATGATATTTCAGTAACTGATAAAAATTATACTAATATTTCAGTATCAGAGCTTATAAATTATGTTAGGTTCTAAAAATTTAGGATTTTATATATTTAGAACTCTAATGTGTATTGTTGGCAAACCATGATCAAAACAAGTTATTTAGTTTTGTTTAGACTTGCTCAAAGTTGGGTCTTTCATGTAAAGTTGGAATCGAGTGGCTGCAGATGCATTGGTGCATTTCGGCCTGGCTTGATCAATCGAAGGAAAGGCTCGATTGATCGAATCTCGGGCAGAATGTTTTTCTGCAGAATATTCCAGCTCAGCCCTAACTCATTAAACGTTTTGGGTTTTCTGTTTTTACCCTAGGTATATAAAGGAAAACCTTAGCCACGTTTTTAGAGTTGCTCCAGTTGTATTATTGCTCATACATTGCGGTTTTGTGTAAATCTCTTGTGAGATTTAGAGAAACTTTCCTTTACACAAACTTAGGGTTTTCAAGGTAGAGATATTATCTACATCTTGATGATCAACTTGGTTGCTACCATTGAAGCTTAAAGAATATCAAACGCGGGTGCTTGTAGCTGATTGAAGAATTCAAGAAAGAAGGAGTCCGTGGATTCGGAGCTTGCACGTGGTCGTGTCAGTAAGTTCTACTGGTGGGTAGCATTAGGAAGTCGAGCGGGGAGCTTGTAATCTTTTTGTATGAACTTCGATTCTTTCGCATAGTGGATTCAAGTTTACCTTGAGGATAGCTAGGTCAAATCATTCCCAGGTTTTTTCCGTGTGGTTTCTTGGGTGATCATATCATTGTGTCTTTTATTATTCCGCTGCTTTATACTTTTGATATGATTGTTTGATTACTTTAACCTAGAATTGCAACAACTTGGCTAATTAATCTAGGCTAATCAATCTGGTTGTTTTAAGGGGTCTAAAACCGTTCAAATTATACTAATATTTCCTTTGTTTTGATGGTATTCTATTGAGATTTTCTCAAAAAAAAAAAAAAAAAAATTCCTTTCTAATCATATGATGTGCAAATATTTTATTGACCAATAATATCACGGCATTTCGTCAATCAATTTGAAATTTTCTTTCTTACATCATTTCATTAATATTATTAATAATTTAATCTTTCATGACAAATGTAAAACTGCTACCTTGTCATGAAAGATTCAGTGGTGAAAGCAGTCAAGCCATTGTCACACCACCAACATTGCCTCAACTTGCTCTCCTCCTTGAACTCCTTTGCTTCGAGTCTTCGACCTTAAACCTAAAAACTAAATATAACCATCAAAATCATTACATAATCTATTTGGTTCTTCTTTCGCTTCAACTATTTGTCTCCTTTTTTTGGGTATGTGTGCGTGGAGTGTGTGTTTGGTATATATCTTTGTCAATCCTAAATTTTGTTGCCCACCAAATCAAATTCACGATGGACATAAATATATTAAATAATGATGACTTTAATAATATAATAGATAAATTAATGGCGTAAACATTGATGGCTAGACTCATTAGATAGATTAATTTTATTATTTTTGAAATTCCAAATATTGATAATTGTTTTTAATTTTTTCGAATATTGAAAGTTTTTTTCCCATTCAGTGGCACCATATATGAATTTTTAATTTTTTTTTCTTTCAATATGAAGTGTAAGACGTACATATTCACCACGTGGCATTATAATCAGGTGTACTTCATGATATTTATTTTCCATTAGTATTTAGATTTTTTTTTTTTTTTTGAGAAACAATTAGTATTTAGATGAGTAGTGTGATTGGACTTAAAAAAGTTGATCTCAAAAAAATCAATTCAAATCAAATTTTGAAGAAGTGAAAGAAAAAAAATAAAGGAATATTAATTAAAGACGGTCAAACCAAGATTGTATTAATGCATTTGAGCATCAAATCACATATTCACTTTTTTTTTCTCTATTTTCTCTCCGCAGTTTCAGTAATCACATGGATTTTAAGCTGCATAAAATCGATTATTCATAAATTATCGTTTTGATTAATGTTTTTTGCTTCATTAATGCATACCAAATCACAACGTGCATGATGCACTAGTATAAGGACAAGATTTTTTTTTTTTTGTTGAGAAACAAGGTCAAGAAAGTTGAAGGATGACAAAAAGTAGTTGTTCTAAATTACAATATTAATTTATAAGGCTTTTATAAGATATTGTTGGTAATGTATTTTTATTTTTATTTTTATTTTTTGAGAAACATATTGTTAGTAATTTTTATTTTTTAATAGAAACATATTGTTAGTAATGTAGATTGTAAGTAAGAGAAATGATATGTTTACAACATTTTTACGACAAATCCTAAATGGCAAGTTGTTACTGGTTGTTATTGTTGGGGCAAAAAAGTAATCTTAGTATTAGGTTCAATTTTGAATCAATAACAACTAACCACTTGTGATTTGTTATAAAAATTTTGTAGATGTAGCATCTCTCTTGTAAGTAAATGTGTATTTATTTCCTATTTGCATTTGTTTTGTTAATTTCTAGATGTAGTCGCAAATTTATAATTATCCATAAATAAGCTCATTATTATTGTCATTATTTTATATCTTTGAATAAGTGTTCAAATTGCTATTTTAGGGAATTTTGGAATATTATATATATTTTTATTTTATTTTATTATTTTTTTTTTGAGAATGAAAAATGCATTAATGCTTGATTAAACTTTTTTTTTAATGATAATTACAATATGCTGCTAACCCTCGCAGCTCAACCCTTTCCCTCCTAAACTCTCGAGCATTTTGTGCATGGGAAGGGTGTCAATTCAACTACAAAACCTTTGGCTTGGAATATTATAGTTGAAAGAAGATTTTACTCAAAAAATCATATATATACATCCACAAAAATATGGAAGTAAAAATTTATAGTTTATATCTCAAAATAAAATATATAGTTTAAAACTAGATGAACATGTATGAATTCCCAGTCTTGAAATATGAATATTTCCACTTACCCGTACATAGAAATTATCCATAATTTTTCCAGAAAATTTAAGAAAAAAAAATTATAATTGTTATACTGTTGTGCTTCTCGGAAAAAAGAGGAACTTTGGTTTTTGAAACTTCATATTGGTTGTTAAAACGTGTTCATTGTCCAAACCACAATGATTTGTTGGGGGCGTGTTGCATTTATACTACTTGCACTTTCATGTTTGATTGTTGATGAGAGCTTGAGGCCTGTCACATATGCATACAAATTACCATCAGAAGTACTAAATTTCAATGGTGATTCTGTTAATAATGCTAGTTGTAACACTAATTTCTGTAGAAAGAGATGGGCGGTTCTAATTGCCGGGTCAAGTGGCTACGAAAATTATAGACATCAGGTGTACATTTGACAAAATTATTTATACTTGTATTGAACATTTAATTTTTTTTTTTCTCAAAAAAAAAAAGTTAAGTTTTGTTCATTAGCACCCAAAAAAAAAAAAAAAAGCTCAGTAATTTTTATTAAATTTTGGAAATGCAGTCTGATGTATGTCATGCATATCAATTATTGAAGAAAGGTGGGTTAAAAGATGAGAATATCATTGTTTTCATGTATGATGATATTGCATTTGACAGAAACAACTTTAGGCCTGGTGTGATTATCAACAAACCAAATGGTGATGATATCTATGAAGGAGTGCCCAAGGTCTTTTTTATTATACTTGATACAATTTTCAATTATGAGCTCGTTATAACATATATTAACTAGGGGTTTCAGCTGATGGAACTTGATATCTGAGTCCAAGTCTAGTGGTTTCAGCTGATAACTAGGGGTTTCAGCTGATGGCATATTGCATTTGAAAATGAATGTCCAAATGTCATTTGGAACTTAACTCAGATAGCAACCAAATCCTCAGAGCCATATTTTTCTTTTTTTAGCCAATATCCTAGCAGTAAATACGAATACCTGCTCCACCCGTAGTGTAGCCAGTGACGTCCGGTACGCAGCAAGGACATGTGTGGCATGCTGTGCAGTGCTCTTTGGCCCGCTCCACCTAGCAAACATGGGGTTTCAACAAATGCTCGTTAGTAAACTTTCATGTGATGAACTGTGAACAATGTCATTAATGAACTCTCTCTTCCGTTACAGTTACAGTTAACAAACTTTGCTTTATATTCACATCCATATAAGCATTAGCAAAGTTTCATTTGTTTGTTAGTTTCGCATATATTTAGTTATATATAATATATTATTACACATAAATAATGAGAACTCGATGAACGTACCTAATGGCAAGGGGCCTTGAGTGCACTGGCGGTAAAGGCGGCCTCACAATTGGGCATATTCGTGGGAACCTTGAATAGGCCCACAGCTGCACCAACACTAATGCTCCTCCAATATGCATCGCATCCTTCTCCGATGCTTTACAGAGGTGCCTGTAGAGCCAGGCCAACGCTGCACTACTCCAACTATATTGTCTCGCATTGCTAATTGGGTTGAGGAGCTGCAGAGGCAGGAGTGAGACCCGGTCTGCCGACTTGTCCATCAATAACATGGCCCCCATCCAAACAAGTAGGTGGTAGCGGGCATGTTGCTGCACTACTTCATCATCGGCGTCTGCAGTTGGGGGAGCAGCAAACCGTTCATCAAGCCACTTGTATTTTATCCTCACCCCAGTAAGGGTAGACGTGTTTGAGTTGGGTATCAAGGGCGGAGGTTGATGGCCCAACAACTGTCGACACAACAGACTCCAGTCCATGTCTGTCCTCCCAGTGACAGGCAACCCATCCACCGGAATCCCCAACATCACCTCTATATCTTACAAGGTGATGCCCATTTCTCCATGGGGTAAGTGGAACGTGTGTGTCTCCGGACGCCACCGCTCAACCAAGGCCGTGATCAATGCGTGATCGATTTTCATATCGGGAACCTTGAACAAGCCGGTGAAACCTACTGCATCTATGTACTGTGTGATACATGGGTCTAGCCCACCTTGCGGCAGTACACATTTACGGCGTCGAACCTTTACAATGCCAGGCACCTCCTTCACATAGACGAGCATTGTGTTAGGTAGTACACACAGGGTAATTATAAAACGGAGATGTATTAATAATACAAATACATACCTTGTTGGCGGCATGCCTCCAAAGCGGAGTTGACCGATGATCCGGCTGCCGGTTCAATTGGGTATGATCGTCGGGTCCAGGCTCCACTCTATCCAGACCCTGCATATCTGACATGGCAGCAAATAGATTGTTAGCAATTATTCATGATTCACTCTATGCCAAGATGTAATTACAATAGCAAATCATGCAGTCTGGCATAACCATATAGTAATCAAATTGTGGGTCAAAACTCAAAATTCACGTATGAAAATGGTGTCATCCAATGTTCTTTATAAATTTAAAGAAACAGTATAAATCAGTCAATTGAAGAGAAACGAAGGGAAGAGATGGGGGATTCGATTTAAGGTAACTCACACAAGTGGCGAGCTGTTGGTCACAGAACACAAAACTCTTGATGACATATTCATAATACCAAGGTAAAGTAAATCATCTCAAGATAACAAAAATAGAAATTACAAGCTTCTATATACGCACATCCTTCTTACAAAAATCTCAACCCAAAAATCTCAACTCAAACTGACTTATAAAAAACCAATCCATTATCTTCGGTTAGGATTGGTAGGTTAGATGCACACCCTAGCGACAATATGGTTGACCATGACATTAACAGATGATTTGATGAAATGGTTAAGTTGGTGATAGCACAAAATTTATTGTCATGAAAACAAGCAATTGCTTTATTTTCTCACCTGGGACTGTCTTGATTTTTATGATGTTTCACCATGGCATGTCTATATAAATGTTAACTACAATTTTAATTAAATGCTTATGTTATCCCATGCAAACATCTCTACTTTGAGGGATTAAGATCCTTTATAGTTCTTAGGATAAGTCCAAGAGATCCTAATCCCTCCTGCAGAGCAATAACATCCTTGTTTAATTACTTAAGAGCAGTTCATCCAATAAAGATGCACAACACAATTATAAATGAAACTGGTGCTCAACATAAAATCACAAATAAAGCACCATATCCTTTTTTGTTTCTATTGGAAGTAGCAACTATGCCTGAATGCTCATTTAATTATCACTATTCAAATTGTTTCTCAACAACTCTGTATCATCTTTTTTTTCTTTTTTTTCTTTTTTTTCTTTGAGAAATCCAACCCAAAGGTCATTTATTGAAGGGAAAAGAGGATTACAACATATCACGGGCCACAAGAGGAGCTATAGATTAGTATTCCGATTCACACCTAGATTCCCTAAGCAATTAGATTTGGAAATGAGAAGGGAATTTTTACAAGTGAATTTTTACACACTATGCAATGTATTTAAACAAAACAATCACATTACATTTATAATGTCATCATTGCAGCATATAAAACACAACAAAATTCTCATCTTTATTATTAAATTTACTACTTTTCAGTAATTTTCAAACAATGCACTTTGCCAACAGACACGGACAAAAATTATCTTTCACCAACATCATCCAAAAATCTCTACTTGAAGCTAAAATTCTTGAACCAAGAAACACAGAGATCACAGGAAACTGTAAATGAGCACGACCCATATAAACAGGAAACTGTAACTGAATCAGGAAGACATAGGTAGTCATTCATTGGAGTTGGAGTTGTTTATAGCATTCAGGCACACAAAATACGCACACAAAATTTCCACACACAACAAAAAATTGCTTCGTACCTATAATCCAGATGACTTTTTCTAAACCAACAAGATGCATGCAAGGCTAATCTAGATCAGTTGTGATACACAAAACAAGAGAAAGAGAACATCAACGTACCTGTAATCAACGCCAGCGGTGAGGATTCGACGGAAGCACCAGGGAGAGTGAGAGAGTCAGGGAAAGTGTAGAGGGAGAGTGAGACTAACAGGGAAAGTATAGAGGGAGAGTAAGACTAACGGAGAGTGAGACGTTGAGGTAGAGTGAAGAAAGAGTGATGGCAGAGCAAGGGAGAGTATACAGGACGAGAGATTGCACCATTTCTGAGATGTTGGGGTTTGAAATGGTTAAGGAAAACAATTTCAGAAAACTCGATTTACAAGTTACCGAGTTATGTTTGCATACACAACAATTTTTTTAATTGGAAAAAGCCACGTGTGTTCTGCCAGGGTGGCAGAAAGCTAAGTAAAACTCGACTATTGTATGATCGAGTTCTTCATATAACTCGATTTCCCATTTATCGAGTTACAAAATAGGGGCATTTTCCTATTTAGTTTTGGAAATGGGGCATAATGATGCTATTTTTGCCCAAACAGGGCATTTCCCAATTTTGTCCTAGTTACATGGCAGTATTGATTTCACAACTTATTTATTAAATCTACATGATTCTTAATTTGTACTTTGATTTGACTAAAAATCTTAATCAGTGTACTCTTGGTGGTATCATTTAATCTTTTTCATTTATCTTGTTATAATTAAGATATAAGAGTTATATAAAATGTCATTTTTATACAAAAAATTTATTTACCCAGCTCAACACCAATCAAGTGCATCCCTCTTCGTCTTCTTCTTCTTCTTCCTTTTTGCTTTATGAATAAGTACCAAACAAAAATTATTACTACTCTATTTAAATATCAGCTTCTAAACATGGTCCTTTACAGGTTGTCTAAACCACAATGATTTGTTGGGGGCGTGTTGCATTTATACTACTTGCACTTTCATGTTTGATTGTTGATGAGAGCTTGAGGCCTGTCACATATGCATACAAATTACCATCAGAAGTACTAAATTTCAATGGTGATTCTGGTAATAATGCTAGTTGTAACACTAATTTCCGTAGAAAGAGATGGGCGGTTCTAATTGCCGGGTCAAGTGGCTACGAAAATTATAGACATCAGGTGTACATTTGACAAAATTATTTATACTTGTATTGAAAATTAAGTTTTTTTTTTTTTTTTTTTCTCAAAAAAAAAAAAAAAAAAAGTTAAGTTTTGTTCATTAGCACCAAAAAAAAAAGCTCAGTAATTTTTATTAAATTTTGGAAATGCACGCTGATGTATGTCATGCATATCAATTATTGAAGAAAGGTGGGTTAAAAGATGAGAATATCATTGTTTTCATGTATGATGATATTGCATTTGACAGAAACAACTTTAGGCCTGGTGTGATTATCAACAAACCAAATGGTGATGATATTTATGAAGGAGTGCCCAAGGTCTTTTTTATTATACTTGATACAATTTTCAATTATGAGCTCGTTATAACATATATTAACATTTAACCATACTTTTTCGACTTTGATTTATATTTCTTCTTGTAGGATTATACAGGACACCATGCTAATGTAAACAACTTCTATGCTGTTATTCTTGTGAAAGTTCAAAAAGGGTATAAAACACCTTTGAACGTTTAGACCCCAAATTACAAAAATATCAATTCAAGCTTTATATCAAACAATTAATGTGCGGAATATGATAACAAGCTTATAACAGAATTGATAGAACAATCTAAGCCAAATATAAACAAATCCACAGCAGTAAATATAAGGTAAAGATAAAGGGAAAGAAGATGCAAACACACGGACAACACACGATGTGTTATCGAAGAGGAAACCGAAGTCCTCGGCGTAAAACCTCTCCGCCGCCCTCCAAGCGGTGATAAAATCCACTAAAGAATATAGTTGGGATACATGAACAGCAGAAGACCCTCAAGCCTAATCTACCCAAGTACCTAAGCCCTCCAAGCTTCTTGCTCCAACGAGGTTACGCCGAACCTATTTCTTCTCTAGCTTCCCGGATTCCGCTACTTGACCATAGCATCAACCAATGTATATTGGTTCCTTCCCAAACTGCTTCCCTAAGCACCAAATGGACCTTCTCACAGACGTGGGTGTGGTGAGATAAGGATTTGGTAAAAGACCTCTCAAGGGTATGACAATGGAGAGGAAGAGAGTAGAGGAATTTGAAGAGTCTCAATTTAGAGGGTATAAGGGTGTATATATAGTAGCGTGAGAAGGGAATGCAAAACGTTAGTTTTTGCCAAACAGGGTTAACTCGCGGCTTGATCTCGCGGCTTGTCCAAGTCGCGAGTTCCAGTCGCGACGTAACGGCCTGGACAGCCTGGAACTTTTGTCCTGTAGTGTGACAGCTGGCGCGACCCTTAAACAATCAAACATCGTTGGAGCGCCTAAGGTGGAATATAACACTTGTTTGGGAGACTTATATAGTATTTCCTGGTTGGAGGAAAGGTATGAAATATTTTGTATCATTATCACAATAATGTGTTCTAATAACCTCCCTGAAAACATTGCCTTGAACCAATGTGCTATTAGTTCTAACGATTTTATATTAAACCCGACACTTTCTATTTTTTATTTTTTCGCTATGTGGCTAATTTTTGGAACTTGAAAACTTGGAGCAGTGACAAACATGATCTGCGCAAGGAAACTTTGCAGAAGCAATATGAAGTGGTAAACATTAAATCTTGTGAATGTTTTACAAAACCTCGTGTTAAAAATGTCATTGTTGAATCTGAAAACAGGCCAATTATTGTGGACTGATTTTAATTATACATTGAATATGCTGATAAAAATTAAAATAAATAAAGAGCTTTCCTAATAGATCTTCTTTTTAGACCTTCTAATTGCTATGTCTCTTGATCAATCACCAATTCGACTAAAATCTTGTTGCTGCAATTATAGGTTCAAAGGAGAACAGAAAAAGGTGATGGTTTTTCACCTCTCGGTTCTCGTGTAAAGCAATATGGAGACAAAAAACTAAGTAATGAATGCCTCTACTCTTACATGGGTACAAATCCTGCAAATGATAACGATACTTCTGTTGAATATGCTTCTTCACCATCAACTCAGAGGGTTGTTAACCAACGTGTCGCGAATCTCCTTCATTTCTGGCACAAGGTTTTTTTTTTCTTTTTTTTTCTTTTTTCACTGTTAATTTCTCATAGGTTCTTCAAGTTACGTGTCTTTTTTTTCGTTAAACAAAAGTAAGAATCACATGTCCTTGACATATATAGAAGTCACTTTCAAAAATTTTTTTTTTTTTTTTTTCTTGTTGTCAGTACTATAAAGTCCCTGCAGGATCTCATGGAAAGCTTGAAGCTCAAAAGCAACTGCATGATGAGATTTCTTTAAGGAAGCATGTGGACTACAGTATAAATCATATTGGACAGCTTTTGTTTGGAAATGGAAGTAGCTCAAAAGTGTTGGAGACTGTTCGGCCAAGTGGGCAACCTATTGTGGATGATTGGAATTGTTTTAAGATGCTTGTAGGTCCTTATTTCCTACTTTCATGTGTAAATAAATTGCTAGCCTCATGACTTTGATGTTAATATTTTACTGTTTTCATGCTACAGGTAAGTACATATGAGAAATATTGTGGATCATTATCCAAATATGGGACGCAATACTTGCGAGAACATGTGCAATGCTGGGGTTACCATGGAGCAAATGGTTACAGCATCAACTCAAACATGTTCTTAAGATACCTCCTACTTATTAGCTATTCTACCAAAATAGAATAAACGGATCCTCCTGTATTATCCTGCTCTAATGTGCCTCATATATACATGCGTAAGAAATTTAGCAAGTTATTGGCATGTATATGTCTTTATTCTGTGGTTGTATGCATTTGGTATATGACATTTGAATCCACAAGTATTGAAAAATTAACCCATTATAACATATGAAGATAGTGAACATGACAAGTCAGCCTAAAAGACTAATTTGTGACGAATCATTTGAAGGAAAGAATTCAACCTCTAAATAATCACTATTAAACATATATAATGTTGCATTAGTGAATAAACTAAGATAATAAACAAATAACAAGACCAGAAAAAGAATTATTTTCCCCTTTCCCACCCCAACTAGCTTGGTCTTTATAGTTAAAAAAGCATAAAAGAGAACTAACAAAATAGAAATGACATACAAATAAAGTTGAGTGAAAAAAGGGATCAATTGTGGTACATAGTGCTTCATCTCACTTGCAAGCTATAACAAATGAATATATAGTCACAGAGAATATGTTCTTGGTTATGAATCAGAAACTAATAAATATGCCTAAATGATTGCATCCGTTAAGGGAATCTCTATGAACTATGAAGCACCAATTTCCATAATGATAATGTGTAATAATGTTCTTTGTGCTCAAGTAGTCAACCTTTAGGCCCACCCACCTTGTTGTGCCTTTAGGCTATATACAAAATCACAAAACCAATCCAAGGAGGGATGGTTGACCTTGTAATTCTTACCTTGTTAAGTCAAAAATTGTGTAAGCACTGCAATTTCAAAGACTGCCACAAATCAAACAGTATCTCCAGTCATATTATGATCATCTACACCGTCTCCTCTTGAAAATCCCAGCATCTTTTCAAGCATTTCTTACCTTACTTAATTGAAGGTGTCTCAAGCTCTTAGATCTTTGAGACCCACTGGTACAGTAAACAAATGCAAAACTAGTTTTCCACTATCCTTTATATGATTAAAAGTTAAAAGTGAATAACAGAACCATAAAGAGAGTGCTATCTTTAATTTATGTATGTGTGAGTGCATAAATGCAGATATAGACCACATGTGGGGACATAAGAATAAACATTGTAATATGTTTCCCTTGGCTTCTTCTAAAAAATAGATTATCAAAAAAAAAAAAAAAAAAAAAGGAACAAATGACAAATTTAAATTCAGACAAAAAAATTAGCAACCCTGAGAGAAATTGTCTAGTACAACCCCATCAAGTAGTTGAACTGTGTACATCAAAGAAAAGGAAAGGTGGACTCTAAAGTCCATCAGCTCATATGATGTTTGTAAGGCTAATCATTCGCAACTCATGGGAAAGAAAAAAAAATCGAGAAAACTCGGGAAAGAGGAATTACTTATGTAGCAAAGGACCAAGATCATTAATAGTTTCACTAGATTGGAGACACATAAATGCTCAATGAAACATACTACATCCCATGGTTCTGAACAAACTCCCCTGCAGATCAAAGTAAAAACAGATGAAAGCATGAAAATCCATAACTATGAACATGCATGCGTGATGAAGTTACATCATCCACAATTGCAGTGGGTGAAACATGAGGATCCAAAACATATCTGAGGCGACAAAAGTTTATGTTCATACATCTTAGCCACATTTAAAACAACCATTAAAGGTTTTCTTGACTTGAAGAAGTTCGACAGAACCAATACCCCCAAAGTATCCTTTTGTCTCCTCCTCAGGGTCCATGATAATTGTCCAATTATGAATCAACTGATTGCTTGTGGAATTAAATGGCCTTCAGTTCAAATATTCATTTAAATCCCACTTTTAAGAGACAAAAACAAAATTTTCTACTCTTTGACAATAAAATAGTCACATTTGTTCACTTAATGTGATTCTCAGCAAGAAGTCTATAAAGTATTTTTTTCAGCCAATACTGTCTCACAGTAACGCGACACCATGTTCTTTTAGATTCAAGCACAAAATGACATCTGCTAGACCACAGAATTATAAATTTAAAAAATCCTTAAATTTTTTGGCAGACCATAGGGTGGCTGTCAGAACTGAAATTGGGTAGATTGGGGGAAAAAACCAGAAAAAACCCGTGCAGTGACTGCTTTCAATTGGGGGAAAAAGAAGTGAAAAGAAAGCTTGCACGATTTTAGTTCAATGAGACAGAGAATTGGCTAAAGATCAGTTCTATGGCTGCTTGCAGATAATTAAAATATGGATAATAACTTATCCTCAAAAAGACAGAGAGATGGAGAGAGAGAGGAACTATATATAATCAAGGGGCTGCAATTCACTCAATATATAATTAATTTCTATTTTTAGTTTTCACAAATAATTAGCTCAGGATGAAGATGGTTGCCCCAGAGCTTGCAGCATTACATCAGTAATCAATTGTGCCAATCAAGAATGAACACAAGGGGAAAATGCAAATAAGTGTTACTCGCATGAAAGTATTCTTACTCGCATGATGCGCCAAAGATGGTCTTAATTGCAATAACGCTTCCGATGCCATTAGCAGCTTTACTGATGACACCCCCAATTGTGGAAGAAGTCCAGAGTCATCTACCATTGAAAAGCCCATATTAATTGATACTACCTCCATTGGACCGTAGCAAAGAGGGCTGGGAATGGGCGTTGGGCTGAATTTGGGCCTGTTTAACCTGAGTCTAATTTTGATTTCCGACTCTCTGATAATTTTATTTATATATTTTCTTTTTATAAAGACCACAAAGAAATAAAATTGTGTTCTTTTTTACTTTTTATATTTTGGGTTGGAAAAGGACTTTTTAAATTGGCAATTAAAAAAAAATGTTTCCTTCTAGTTTTCTTTTGCAAACAGACTTAATAGGAAGATTAATTAATGTGATTTGTTTTGTTTAACATATTTCCTTGTATATTGATAAGTAAATTTTGTGAAGGTCATGGGTAAATGGGCCTTGTTTAAAACAAAAAGGTAAGGAGAATATAATCACGATGTGGCATAGATTTTATTGGACTGCAAATTAAGGGCCAGGTTATAAACAAAGACCAAGAGTCTTTTAACTCAATTGGTTGACATATTCTTACATTTCCAAAAGAGACATTTAAGGTTCAAATCCCTAACTCCCAACTATTAAATCATCATCCAAAAAATAAATAGTTTTTATAAGCAAAGGAATGATACTAACGGATGGTGAGGAAAAAAAGGGGGGGGGGGGGGGGGGGTGGTATTACTTTTTGTCTCAAATTGGACAGCTTCAAAGAATTCATTATCCTTTGAAAGACCATAAAAATTCAGGATAGCATCCTGTTTAGACAAATCCAACATCATATTAGAACAATTAATCCATTAAAGGACCATTACAATTTGTCAATCTCATAAAAAAATGTGGGAGAGAGAGAACTGTAACTTTGTAGCAAAATAATTAGATGGGAGAGACCTCACAGTAGACCCATTATCTTAAAATATCTCTAAAGGTGAAGTTGAGTGACTTATAAAGACAATAGAAAGCTCACTCTAGGTTAGTTTTTGGAACAAATAGACTAAGTGTATGGAGGTGTTTGAATTTTCTCCCCCTAAATTCTGAAATTTTATAGTGTAAAATTCAAACACTTTCAAACTTTAAGTGTGTAATTTGCAATTTACCCTATTTAATACTCTTGGAACTTCCCATCACTCGTGAATAATAGACTCCACCATAAATTTAATCACTATTAGATAAGAAAAGGATGCATGCATTTATAGTATTCCACAAGAATAATAAGTCTTACCATATTTTTCAATTACTATCAGGTAAGAAAATGGAGCTCACATTTATTGTACTCCTAGAACACTTATCATCATCAACAACAAAAGCTTTGGTCTCAAAGAGTCAAAATGTTGGGGTGATTGTAAATCCTGAAGAGATTGATTAGAGTTGACATGTGTGTAAACAAACTAAAATTTTTGCATCTTTTACTGATGCATAGTCCAACCCAAGAGTAAATGAGGGAGAAAAAGTTTTTTTTTTTTTTTTTTTTTTTTTCTTTTTAGAAGAAAAAAAACTGAAATGAGCCAATATTAAATTGTCTAATTAAACTAAACTTTGGTAATGGGACACCTTGGAGGCCAAGATCTAGATGGACCGGCATCCTCATTTACAATCAAAGCAGCAAGCTCCATCGATTTTGGAGGTTGGATTAAACGTCATTACAAGGAATAGTAGAAAAAGGGAGATGATTTTACCAAGTCACAAAACTCCTTGCTAAAACAACATTCCTACTTGTTTAAAGCCACCTGTTTTGAATAAATCCCAAAATGGAAAGAAGGAACAGCCCATTCAGAATGCGTAATTGCGTCACATGATTAACTAGAGAATCTCATTGTTTCTCAGCAATCTGTTGAAAATTTAAGGGTTAAATGACAAAAGATCATTGATACTAGACTAGAGTATCACCTAAAGACTAATGTTGTGAGTGACATTGGAAGAGGTTTCATCACAACATAAGCAAGTGATCCATATTCTTGAATTTTGGGGTAAATATCTACTTTGTGACAATATACATATTGGGAATGGCTTTAAGGATAAGGAGGTTGACTTGTATCATTATTTATCGGAGTCTTAACAGATGGAATTGCTTTTGTAGCCTTCAGAGCAAAGGAATGGGGCTTTCTCTTGGAAGAGGCATATTTGATAAAGGGCAACAGTCAATAATTAAAAGAAAAGGTTTTATAGAGGAAGCACTAGAAAATGACAAAATTTTCCAAGGTATATATATATATATATATATATATATATATATTTTTTTTGATAAGTAATAAAGATGTATATTAAAAAAAAAAAAAAAAAAAAAACTACCTCATGCAGAAAAACATAAGGCAAGGGTGAAAGGTACAGAAAAATATGAAAAAGAAAAAAATAATAGAAAGAAAAGATACTAGTTACAAAGAAGAGAGCTAAGGAACATAGGGAGAGAATCACTAAAGGTGAGTCCCCAAGCCCTAGACCAATCAAAAAGGGAGCCACTGAAAGAAGCCAAAAGCTGATCAATGGAACTATCTATGTCCTCAAATGTCCTCCTATTTCGCTCCCTCCACAAACACCACATTAAGCATAGTGGGGCTAAATTCCAAATACTAGACGAATGCTTCCCAAACCAATTCCACCAACCAAAGAGAGTATCTGCTACAGATCTTGGCAAAACCCAAGAAATTCCAAAAGATCTAAACACCATACTCCACAACTAGTAAGCATTACCACAATGCAATAGCAAATGATCCACCGTTTCACCATTACAATGACACATAATGCACCAATCAACAAAGTCCAGCCCTCTACCCCTCAGATTGTCACCCTTAAGGATTTTATCCCATACCGCAGTCCACATAAAGAAGGAAACATGCCGAGGGGCCTTAACCTTCCAAACACTTTTCCAAGGAAATATAATGGGCACGGGACCTCTTAACTTATTATAAAATGAGCGGATATCAAAATTCCCATTATTTGTCAACTTCAATCACATACGGTCTCCATTCTCAGTTGGAGGTAAATTAGAGCCCAAAGTACGAAAAATGCATCCACATCACCCATTTCCCAATCATTTGGTCTCCGAATTAAACAAACATCCCAGCTTTTCTGATCCTCACTCCCTAATCGTTCCAAAGAATAAGCAACTGATGCCCCTTTATTGGAGACAATCCCATACACAGCCGGATAGGTCAATTTAAGAGGAGAGTCCCCACACCATTGATTTGTCCAAAGCTTCACTCTATCCCCCACCCCTACCTCAAACTGAATATTTTTACTAAAAGTTTCCCAGCCCATACTGATACTTCTCCACAAACCACACCCATGTACCTCTCTATCTAGCTTGGAAGTCCAACCCCCCCCCCCCCCCCCCCCCCCATTCTTCCCCAAACTTTAGAGCTACTACCCTTCTCCAAAGTCTTGTTTCCTCAACCCCAAACCGCCATAACCATTTTCCTAGTAAAGCTTTATTGAGAGTAGTTAATTTCCTTACTCCTACCCCACCATTTTCCAAAGGTGCACACACCTTATTCCAGCCCACTAGATGTGTCTTGGAATCCCTCCACAAAAAATCCCTTTGCAACCTCTCAATCTTATTGGCAACATGCGTAGGGATTGTAAAAAGAGATAAAAAGTAAGTCGGAAGACTAGATAATGTACACTTAAGCAATGTCAGTCTTCCACCTTTTGACAAATACATCTTCTTCCAACCAGCCAACTTACGCTCAATTTTCTCCAATATAGGATTCCAAATAGTAGGGGACTTGTGGGACACCCCCAGTGGCATACCGAGATAGGTCATAGGCAAAGACCCAATACGGCAACCTAAGATCTCTGCCAAGACATAAATATTAGGAACCTCCCTAATAGGAACCATCTCACTCTTCAAAGCATTAACCTTTAAACCTGTAACAACCTGGAAACAAAGAAGGAGCATCCGAACATGCAGAATCTGCTCCTCATCTGCATCACAAAATAGAATTGTGTTATCCGCAAACAACAGATGTGAGACACAAACCCCTTCACCCTTTCTACCATCTGCCCTAAAACCTTGAAATAACCAGCAACTTCAACTCTTTTCATCATCTTACTAAAAACCTCCATCATAACCAGAAACAACAAAGGGATAACGGGTCCCCTTGTCTCAATCCCCTTAAGCTACCAAAAAAGTCAGCTAGAGCTTCGTTGACCAAAACAGAAAACTAAACTATGGATATACATGTATGGATCCACCTACACCACATCACCCCAAATCCCATTCTTTTCAGCAAATCTAGAAGAGCCTCCCAATTCACATGATCATAGGCTTTCTCAATGTCCAACTTACAAATAACCCCCGGAATCTTACTTTTCACCCCCAAGGTATATACGGATGCTCGAGGCCTTTTTCAAAAGATAAGCATGCAAATTCAGATTTCTTATATATTCAAAATAATATACTGTGGTTCTTTTCAAAAGTATTGTGTCAAGAAGCTCAAGTAGGCCCCATCTACATAGGACAATCTCACACAAAAACTTATGAATCAGCAATGCTAGAGGAAACCGCAAGATTTCAGAGGACATACTTGACATAATTAGTATCAACTATCAACATTCAGGAAAAAACAAAGGGATACAATAACACAGAAAACATCAAATTAACAGCTACTCTAATTGGACAGTGTTGCTAGTCACTTTATTCAACCAATTTTTCTTCTAATATGGTTGTTCCAATCTAAGAGTTGGTGGCTCTTCCTCTCTATTTCCTCGTGACATCTTTAGGAACTCATATATGCTTAGGTCATGTTGCTTCCAAATGGTTTTGCCTATTTATTAATAAAATTTGTGGTAAATCCCTTCTTTCTATCTCTGATCAAGGACTCTGCATGGACCAAGTCTTCAAGAAACTCGATCGATTGGTTGAAGATTGTAGTTTTGCTCACATCATGTCACTTATCATGACCCTTGCTTTGTTTCTCACTATTTCTCAATTGCACACTCTGCACACACAAAATGAGCAAACAAGTCCATATTATATTAATCGCTAGTTGCCAATCATAAAACCAATATGCTCCTGCCCCAGTTGAATGAACTCATCTATCATCTAATGAAATTTTGAATATAAACTTGCTTACAGGTTCGTTGATCATGTTTCCAGATCAATAGGTGCAACAAGCTATGTGTAAAGCAGGCTAGATATTTAAAGGTTGAATGAATGGACATTTGTTTAATTGGCCATTGTGGACATGTATAATGTAGCAAGAAGCATAATCTCACACAAAGGGTATATACATGTGCAAACCCACAAACACATACATATAGCCCACAGAGACAGCTAGAATGTGTGAGGAAGATAAAAAACTTCCAACCAAGAAGAAACTTAAATGGAATGGAATATAAGCATGTCTCTCATTAATAGGCTCAACTGTGAATCCATATACCCTACCACTAAACCATGAATAGCCTTGTGAGCAAGGGTTGAATACACTTTTCAAATGCATTGCTCAGAACAACACAGATCATGTAATTAGGATCTGCAAAACAAGCAAACAAAGGCTTATCCTTTGCCCATCAATTTGTAGGACAAGTGACAGAGGAAGGAACTGTAAATTTTCCTCCTATATCGATTTTATACTTCTCCAAATACATGAATATCTCTTTAGACATAAATGAGAACCTGACACGATAACATTCAAGAAAATGACCCAAAAAAAATTAAGTTTAAAATGCAAGGAAACTATAAACAACATTAATTTTTATCACTATGTTCCAGGAAACTTTATATCTCCAACATGAGTTTTGGGCGTTTTACGCAATCCAACATGTTTCTCCACATTAGATTATAGGACATTGTAAGAACAATTAATTTTAAATAAACTGATTGTTATATTTGAGATAGATACCCATCTTACGCAGCCCAACATTGATGCCAGCTTTCTCTTGCAGTACACACAAACGAGATCACAATTGTATCCCCATTTAGGAACCCTATCATGAGGGAGAATTCTATGCATGAATGTTAGCCAACAAATGAAGGAATGCTTAGGAATAGCAATACAAATCCAAACCAAACACCATCAATCAACAACTGGAATCTTTTGCCTAATCTTCTTCCAAATTGACCTACATTAACAAAATGAATAGAAAAACAGCAATTCATTTACAATAAGGAGCAAAAATAGGGACTCATTTGTCAATTGAACAAACAAAACACAAGTTAAGGGAAAAATTATATCAAGTACCATGACTAGTAGTGTTAATTTGTGACCACATAGAAGGGGTTTTCTCTTTGAGATTGATCTTGATCTTTCTTCATCATCCATTGCAAGTTTTTCGTGTTAATCTGCTAGGCTTATGCTATTTGTAAAATCCAGAGGACCTGTCTTTGATCTGAATCATAAGTGCCAAACAGATTAAATTAGGGATCTCAAAAATCTCAAATTTTAACTCCATGTGGCCGTAACATAGAAAGCCAAAAATAATGCTAAATCAATTTGCATTACCTTACAAACCACTGAAGTCCTTGAGCTCCTGCTACTCTGAATGAATAAACTCTTGAGATGCATAAAAAAATAATTATCAAAGAAATAAATTGGAGCTGTTTGCAAGGTGAAGACAACTACATAGGCTAAATCTTAAAACTTATTAATGGCAATGAAAACATATTTACTATAGGATGTGATCCTGTGTGCTTTAGACAATCTCATATGTGCCATATGACCACTCCCTCTTAAGCAAGATATGCTTACCCATAAGGAATATAGTTTTGAGTTCAGCTTGCAATAATAAACAAAATGTAGGTACACGAGAAAAAAAAGAAAAAGAAAAAAAAAGCACAAGACCATTTTGTTAAGATTTAGTGGTAAAATTATATTGTAGTATTAAACCTGAACTCTACTGCAACTTATAGGATCACTGTGCCCATAAAAAATATCTAACAATATATGTTGGCCATGGATCGGTTCTCATTACTCTTTATACTCTGTAGATTTTGAAAGTATACAATTCTCTGACTCATAATTAATTGCTTAAGATACACAATGAATGCAAGATTACAACTCAACCATCAAGAACTTTCTTGTTAACATAAAATACATGTTCAGATGAATCCAATCATTTTTCAAGTGTTAACTCTTTGCTCTGTTAAAATAGCTTTTTAGATGAATGAAGCTTACCACTGTAGCAGCCCATTAATTTGACAACACAGGTACCATTCTTAATACATTACGATTGAACATGGGTTACATGAATTATTTCTTGAGCCTCCGGACAATAGTGTTACAACCAAAGGATAATTTAAAACCTACATTAGGAAGAGGATGATATTCAATATAAGAGTCTCAATATCAAATCATGGTTTTGTATCAGGAGATATACATGACCATCGGTCCATCAGATTTTAGAGTTGTGTACGCCTCAAGGAGTACTAGAATGCCTCTCTGACTCTTGTTTCCATCTTTATTGTCATCATACTCAGATTTTCTAGAAAGCCCCTTCACATCCAAATTCATTTTCCTAGCTTTTCTTCCTCTATTCCTTGCAACATTTTTTCTAACACCTCTCTGACTCTTGTTTTCATCTTCGTCATCATCATACTCATCGTCACTAGCATCCTCAACCTCAGCATCAGATCAAATTCTACCCCACTTTCATCTTCCTCTCCTTTCTCTTTTTCATCAATAACTGTCTGCTTTTTCTTTTCATTACTTCCACCCAGCACACTAACCGGTTTACCATCTTCCTTCACCATGTTCATGAGGTGAATATACCGATTCCTCATTTGCATCCATGGGTGATCCTCAACTAGCAAACCCCTCTTGTAACCCTCCTTTAAAAACACAGTGTAGGCTCCAATCTTAGTGGACATATAAAATATACCCGGATGCTGAAGCAATGCTCTCTTATACCTTGACCGAAGCCCCAAATACTCTCCAAGCAACAGCAAATTATCCCTCTCAATCTTCTTTGGCATAAGAAAAGCAACTCATGCAAAACTGCAACCGTCCACTTATCCTATTCATCACTATTTGGCAGAAGATGAGAAGCATCTTCATATGGAGAAATGTAACGCAACTTCTGCCACTCATCTTCCCACTTCTTTTGACTTCTTATCCATCTCAAAACCTCTCGAGAATTGCATAGGGAATGCAATAGAACCCTTCTTTCCATAACTGAAACTGTAAGCTCATCACTCCAACAAACCAACTCCAAAACACCATCTTCTTCTCTGTTTCTACCACCTACGACTCGAAAATAGTCAGGGAACTCCAGAACTATGGTTTTTTCATAATTACGAGGAAGACCCAAATCTCATTTCAAGCAATCAATGATGCTAAGTGGGATTTTGTTGGTTTTTGATGCCATCAAGAGCTTCAAAAGGCGATTAGCAGTCTACTTCTTATAAGTATCACTCTGATAAACCAAGCGTTGTTCGGCGTCGAGGTTTAACACCTCTGTAAGGTTGAAAAATCATCAACCATCTTGTTGGCTTTATTTTGTGCCAATTTGCTTGTAATTTAAGCACTTAGTAACCCTGTATTTAGGTGGGATTATTGTAAGGGTAGTGTGTGAGAAGTTGTGAAAAAAAGCTCAAGTATGTGCAAAGAAGCAGAGTTTCGTGGCTAGGACTCGCGGGTGGCTCGCGGCTGCAAGTCGCCAACTTTAGGCATGTGAGATGCACGCAAGGAAGCTGAAGGGTCACGCCAACTGTCGCACTACAGGACAAAAGTCCCAAGCTGGCCAGGCCGTTACGTCGCGACTTGATTTCGCGACTTGGACAAGCCGCGAGACCAAGCCGCCAATTTACCCTGTTTGGCAAAAATATGTCTCTTCGTATTCTCATATCACCTCACTATATATAAACCCTTATACCCACTAAATATAGAGAGCTTCCAGAGAGAATTTTGTGAGAGAAAACCCTAGAGAAAAACAAAATTGCCTCATCCCCAATCTTCATCTAAGAAACTCTACAAATTCCTCTACTCTCTTCCTCTCCATTGTCATACACTTGAGAGGTCTTTTACCAAATCCTTATCTCACCACACCCACGTCTGTGAGAAGGTTTATTTGGTGCTGAGGGAAGCAGTTTAGAAGGAACCAATATACATTGGTTGATGCTATGGTCAAGTAGCGGAATCTGGGAAGCTAAAGAAGAAATAGGTTCGGCATAACCTCATTGGAGCAAGAAGCTTGGAAGGCTTAGGTACCTGGGTAGATTAGGCTTGGAGGGTCTTCTGCTGCTCATATATCCCAACTACATTCTTTAGTGGATTTTATCACCGCTTGGAGGGCGGCAGAGAGGTTTTACACCGAGGACTTCAGTTTCCTCTTTGATAACACATCGTGTGTTGTCCGTGTATTTGCATCATTCTTCCCTTTATCTTTGCCTTATATTTACTGCTGTGGATGTGTTTATATTTGTCTTAGATTGTCTATCAATTCTGTTATTAGCTTATTATCATGTTCCGCACATTAATTGTTTGATATAAAGCTTGAATTGGTATTTTTATATTTTGGGGTCTAAACGTTCAAGGGTGTTTCATACCTATATTGAACTTTCATTTGGTATCAGAGCAGGTCCATTCTTTGTGGTTTGATTACCTGAATGCGATCCTAGACCCCTTGGCGATGGATGCAGCAGTAAAAAGGGTCATGCTGAATTGTGATTTAAGTGTCTGCGATAATGACTCTATGAGTATGTTTGAAGGATATTCTAAAAATAAACTTTTAGAGCTAATTAAATCCAGAAAACATGCTAGGATGTTCATTCACTTGCTGAAATACTTTGAAAATAAGAGCCATATTCTACACAATAGTCTATGTGAGTCTAATTCTTTGATTGAGAAATACAAAAGGAGAAATAGAACATTGCATGAAAAGGTTGATAATCTGAAAAAGAAAATTCAATCTGGAAAAAGCATGGAAAGTAACAATGAATTTTTGTTTGGTGGTCAAGAATGCTTGTCTCATGCTTGTATGTTTGTGCACACCTCATTGAAGGTATCTAATTCGTGCTTATGGTATCTTGATAGTGGATGTTCGTGTCATATGACAGGAGATAAATCACTGTTTAAGACTCTCAAAGAGAAAGCATGTGACTATATGACTTTTGGTGATGGGAGTTATGCTCAAGTTCTTGGGAAAGGAACGGTTGAAATACTGGGATTACCTTTATTGAAAGAAGTGCTATACATCAAAGGATTGAAGGCAAATCTCTTAAGCATTACTCAAATATGTGATGAAGAGTTCCTTGTCCAATTCTCAAAGAAAGGGTGCATAATCATTGATGAAAAAGGGATTCAAGTCTTGGAGGGAAATAGGACTACTGATAATTGCTATGGAGTAGTCCCTACGACACCTAGCTCATGTAGAAGTGCTCGTGTTGATATGCTGAAACTTTGGCATCACAGGTTTGGACATGCAAACTTCAAACAAGTATGTAAAGTCTCCAAACTTGAGGCAGTTGAAGGACTTCCAAAGTTTGGAAAGGTGGAAAAGACCATATGTGGAGCATGTTAAATGGGGAAACAAACAAAAGCAAACCATCACAAAGTGAATGTGATTGCTACCTCACAATGTTTGGAACTTCTTCACGTTGATCTAATGGGGCCTACAAGAACTGAAAGCCTAGGAGGAAAGAGATACATTATGGTGGTAGTTGATGATTTCTCAACGTACTATTGGGTGGAATTCCTTAGAGAGAAATTTGAAGCATGTGATAAAATGCAAAGATTATGCAAGCGACTGCAGAATGAAAAAGGAGTTCCCATAGTCAAAATCAGAAGTGATCATGGGAAGGAATTCGAGAATGCTAAATTTGAGTTGTTTTGTAAAGAGCATGGTATCAAGAAGGAATTTTCAGCTCCAAAGACTCCACAACAAAATGGGGTGGTTGAAAGAAAGAACTGGGTGATCCAAGATATGGCTAGAGTCATGCTACTTAACAAAAACATACGTCAAAGGTTCTGGGCTGAAGCTGTGAACACATCTTGTCACATTTGTAACAGAATTTATTTCCGAGCAAGGACAAAGAAGACGTCATACGAAATATGGAGAGAAAAGAAACCCAAGGTGAAGTATTTCAGAGTATTTGGGAGCACATGCTACATTCTAAATGGCAGGAAAAATCCGAGAAAATTTGATGCTAAGAGTGATGAGGGAATATTCCTAGGATACTCCACAAATAGCCGAGCTTATAGAGTGTACAACAAGTGCACTAAGACAATAATGGAGTCAATCAATGTGGTCATAGACGACGCCATATCTAAAAAGGAAATTGAGGATAATGGAAAGGGGCTCAAACTCAAGGAAAATGAGGATGCTGATGATCTGCCTCTAAGTGATGATGCTGAGAAAGTAACACCTAGAAAGGAGTCCACGCCTTCTATATCAAGAAGAGAGACTAGATTAACACAAGAAGTCTCAAGTCCTCTCACTCCACCAGAAGTTCAAATCCCAATTTCTCGTGATGAGGAACTCTTAACTACCAAGAAACCTTCATCAAGAGTGACTCTCAATCACCTATCAAGTAATATTATTGGGGATGTGAACGAGGGACTTCGTTTGAGAAAAGGGCCAAAGTATACTGCTAACCATGTAACATACAACTGCTATCTTGCTCAATTTGAACCTAAAAAGGTAGAAGAAGCACTGAAAGATAAGAATTGGGTAGAGTCTATGCACCAGGAACTACACCAATTTGTTAGAAATGATGTATGAGAATTGGTTCCAAGGCCTGAAAATACACATGTGATTGGCACCAAGTGGATTTTTAATAACAAAACAGATGAAGATGGTGAAGTTATCCGAAATAAGTCTAGATTGGTGGCTCAAGGGTATACTCAGGTGGAAGGCATAGATTTTGATGAATCATTTGCTCCGGTAGCAAGACTAGAGTCCATAGCATGCATCATGGATTTCAAGTTGTATCAAATGGATGTAAAAAGTGCCTTCTTAAATGGCATTCTTAATGAAGAAGTTTTCGTTGAACAACCCAAGGGGTTTGAAGATCCTCATTTCCCGGGTCATGTACTAAGATTGAAGAAAGCTTTGTATGGGTTGAAGCAGGGGCCAAGAGCATGGTATGATTGTCTCACTACTTACCTATTGGATCGTGGGTTCAAGAGAGATCAAGCAGATCCCACATTGTTTGTTAAAAGAGATGAAAAATCTCTTCTTGTTGCTCAAGTGTACGTGGATGATATTGTTTTTAGATCCACAATTGATCAACTTGCTCACGAGTTCTCAGAAGAAATGAAGAGAGAATTTGAAATGAGCATGGTGGGAGAGTTGAACTACTTCCTTGGGCTTCAAGTGAAAAAACGGAGAGATGGTATATTTATTTCTCAAGAGAAGTATGCCAAAAATCTTGTCAAAAGATTTGGTCTGGACTCTAAGAAACACACCTCTACTCCCATGAGTTCCTCGGCAAAGTTGAGCATAGATGTAGCCGGTGTTGACGTTGATCCAACCCTTTATCGGAGTATGATTGGCAGTCTTCTCTATCTCACAGCAAGTAGGCCAGATATTGCATTCAGTGTCGGAATATGTGCAAGGTTTCAAGCTGCTCCTAAAGAATCCCATTTAACAGCAGTTAAGCAAATCATTCGCTATGTAAATGACACATCTGACTATGGAATTTGGTATACAAAATATTCGAATGAGTGTTTGGTGGGATATTCGGATGCTGACTGGGCAGGGTGCATTGATGATAGGAAAAGTACTTCTGGTGGGTGCTTCTATCTTGGAAATAACTTGGTTTCATGGATGAGCAAAAAGCAAAATTCAGTATCTCTGTCAACGGCTGAAGCTGAATACATTGCAGCAGGAAGTTGTTGTGCACAATTGTTATGGATGAGAAAGCTATTGCATAACTATGGAATTTCTCAAGACACTATGTGTGTGTTCTGTGATAACACTAGTGCCATAAACCTGTCAAAGAATCCAGTTCAGCACTCCAAATCAAAGCATATCGAGATCCGCTATCACTTCATTCGGGACTTGGTAGAGGACAAGATAGTATGTCTAAAATTCATCAACACTGACAATCAAAAGGCAGACATATTCACCAAACCTCTTGATGGCCCTAGGTTTGAATCCTTGCGCAAGACAATTGGTGTCGGTATCATTCCTTAAACTCAATCTTCCATGACATTTTTTTTGGTTTGTTGAGTAGGTCTTTTGTTTGTCTGAATTTTCTTTGTTTTTAATGTTTGTGTCAAAAATCCAAAAACACATAAAAAATTAGAAAATCCAAAAAGTTTGATCACTTTGTTGAGTTTTTGTCTCAAAGCATGTTTTGCCTTGTACCTTTGTACTTATGGCTTTGTGCATTTAACGAGCTTAGCTTGTCTCTCATGCACTCATATCATTGTGGAAGAAATTCTAAAATCTATGTGACTGTTGTAAATAGATCTTCAACCTTGTCATGAATGATTAGTGAATGATTTTGTTGATCTTGAAACATGCATAGACTTATGCCTATATATCTTCTCACCTTTTATTTTTTTATTTTTTTGCTTAAAAGAGCTCTCTAAATGTAAATCTCCAAATGAAAAGAGATATAGAGCTCCAAAAGCCTGTCGTACAAACTAGTATTCGACTAGGAAAAAGGGAAAGCGACCAAAATAAAATGTATGAATGATGCCCAAAAAGCCAAAAGCTAACACATCAATTGAAATATCAAAAATTTCAGGCATCTATCTCTCAATGAGATTTCCTTTGCTCAAAAATTGCAAATGATATGTTGAATATAGAGCCAAATGTAAAGCTTCAAGGAATTGTTATCAAGTACTTGTGGGAGGTCATATATGCATGTTTCTATAATTGAGATAGATTATATTATCTAATGCTAGCTGTGTATGCCTTGATTGAATTGATCATTGAAGCTTCACATTGGACTAAGGACTATCTCATTTTTTATATCCACACACATCACACAAGTCTATGTTCAATGAATGTCTTATTCATTTGTGTGATTGTACTTGATTAAATGTGTTTTCACATACTCAATCTTTGTTGGTCAAATACAAAAAGATTTTTGAGTGTTTTGAGTTGTTTTTGGAAAGTACTCTGTTTTTACAAAAAGGTCAAAAATTTCAAAAACAGTGTTGCCCTGTTTTGGCGACTAAGTCGCGGTTGGCCCAGTCGCATGTCCCAGTTGCGAGATCACTTAGAGACTTTTCGCGGCTAACTGGCGAGTAAATGCACTAATCGCGAAAAAGACTTAGAAATTTTTTCCAAAAATTTGAGTTTTCTTGTTTTCGTGGTTCAGTGTGGCGACTGGTTCGCGGGTGGAAGGTCTAGTCGCGAGAAGTACTCAGAGAATTTCGCAGCTCATATCGCGACTATCTCACGGGTAGACCTTCCAGTCGCGAAAAACACTTAGAGAACTTTCTCAAATCTCTTCTCTTCACAGTGTTTCGCGGCTTAACCTAGCAACTTACTGGCGACTTGATCCAGTCGCGAAAAACGCATGTTTTATGTTTTCAAGACAATTTTTTAAAAACTTTTAGTTTTTTTTTTCCCCTCGTACCATTTGTGACTGTTCATTGTCTTCCTCATTTTATTCTCTCAAACACTCCGAGTTTTTCTGTGAAAATCCTCCATTTCTACACCATCTTCTCTCAAATCTTCCACAAAAAGGTATGGGCTTTCTTCCTTTCCCTTCATACTTATTGGTTTGAACATTTTTTTAATTTGTGAAGATGTTGTTGTGGGTTGTGACTTAATATGTTTGTACATGGGTTTCCGATTTTCGGGATATATTGCTTGTTTGTGCTGGTTCTTACACTGATCTTCTCAATCTTGTGTACCTACTGTGGTATTGATTGGTTACACACACTCATTGCCATGTTTTGAACCCAAATGTCAAGTATTTAGGGTTTCCTTCTTTACACATGGTATGACACTGACACATTACTAATAATGTTTGTTGTCCTGTTTGATGTTTCTTGTGTGTGTAAAATTATGGTGCAGAGTTAAAATGTCTCCATTCAAGAGATCAGCTGTGAAAGGAGGTAGCAGCAAAGGAAAGGAACATGTTATTGAAATTGATGATTTTTCTCCTACACCAAAGCGGGCTTGTTCCCTATCTGGTATGTTCGATCCCAATAAGTTTCGATCATATGCTGCCTTTCAGACTCATGACAATTACTTCAAAAAGGCTACACCCCTGATTGAAAGAGTCTTTGACCAACATTCTCTGTTTGTCACCAACATTCCTCAATGGTTTGCACACAAGGATTGGAATTATCTCCTTTCTGACCTTGATGATGCATATGAAGATCTGGTTAAAGAATTCTATGCCAATGCAATTGTTGAAGGAGATGAACTTAAGTGCTGGGTTAGAGGAAAAAGTTTCTCAGTCTCTCCTGCATACCTAGCAGAGATTCTGCACATCAACAGGCTAATTCTTGGGGACTCACCGGTCTATGATGATCTACATCCGGATGAAGAACTACTTAAAGCAGCTCTTAGGGAAAATCTGGAATTTTCCTCAAATGGGAACTCAGTCAGTGTTTCATCTCTTCCTCCAAAATTGAGGGTGCTCACGATCGTCATGTTTCACAACTTGTATCCCCTATCCAGCACAGGGTATATGAATCTCAGGCGTGCACTGTTTCTTCATGATCTGATTTCTGATGTCGAGATTGACATCTGTGCTCATATCTTTCATATCCTTCATAAAACTGTTCTACGAACCAAATCAAGGATGTGCATCCCATTTTGTTGTCTCATCTCACGAATTCTGAAGCGTAAAGGGCTCCATCCGTCTGAGAATGAATTTCCCTGTGCAAAACCATGTCCAATCAACATGCGCACATTCAACGCTAGCATTGGTCATAGCAAGAAGGGAATCAAAACAGAAGCTTCCGCATCCCACAGTGGCTTGCGCTCCAGTTCACTTCCCGCTGACGAGAAGCTAGACTCTATTGTACCTTCTGTTCATGAACTGAGTTCCAATATATCCGACCTTACTTCCATCTTGAATCATCTCAGCATTTGATGGGATACGAAGTTCACTTCGATTCAAACTCAATTGGATGAAATTCAAAGAAAGTTAGAAGATAATGACGACTAGCTATTCCATGACAAAAAGGGGGAGATGCTATTGGCAGGGGGAGAGCTCAACGAAAGGGAAAGATTTCAGCTAACAGACTTTTGTTTACTATTTCTGTCTATCTTTAGTTGTTTATTTCAGCATATATAATATGATGTTATTCAATTTTAGCACTTTATGTTGTTGTTTTGTACCCATGTTGCTTCTGTAAGCTTTAAGGGTTTGTTTATGCACAATTTGTAGGCCTTTTTGGTTTGTGTCATGCTTTATGCAGCCTTTGTGCTTTGTTAAATCAGTACTTTCAACTAAATGTCTTGCATTTCTTCTAAGTACCGTCATTGTTGTGCCCGTTGTAGGATTGTTCCTAGATGCACATAGTTCATGTACTGTGCATTGGTTAAGTGTTGGTCATTCAAGTAATTTACCTTGTGTTTATTGTCTTGAATGTCCGGATATTCATTCCAAGTGTGAATGAATATTGTGATCACTTGGCTATAGTGATTACTTATTTTGGTCTTGCCATGGTTTACTGCTTTATTCCATTGTGCATGATCGCATTGTACTTGCTCCATATGCATTACAAGTTTCTGTATACAATGAACTTATTGTGTTGTTATGTTTCAGGAGTTACTTGTTCTTATGGTTCTAAAGCTTCGCAGATTCTAGAGTTAGGTGTGAGTGAGTTTTCCAACTGTTCCCAACTCACGCGTTAAGTCTAGGGTTTGTTTTAGAGTTTTGTCACAGAATAGCCAAAAGGGGAGATTGTAAGGTTGAAAAATCATCAACTATCTTGTTGGCTTTATTCCGTGCCAATTTGCTTATAATTTAAGCACTTAGTAACCCTATATTTAGGTGAGATTATTGAAAGGGTAATGTGTGAGAAGTTGTGAAAAAAAGCTCAAGTATGTACAAAGAAGCAGAGCTTCGCGGCTAGGACTCGCGGGTGGCTCGCGGCTGCAAGTCGCTAACTTCAGGCATGTGAGATGCACGCAGGGAAGCTGAAGGGTCGCGCTAGCTGTCGCACTACAGGACAAAAGTCCCAGGCTGGCCAGGCTGTTACGTCACGACTTGATTTCGTGACTTGGACAAGCCGCGAGACCAAGCCGCCAATTTACCCTATTTGGCAAAAATATGTCTCTTCGTATTCTCATATCACCTTACTATATATAGACCCTTATACCCACTAAATGTAGAGAGCTTCTAGAGAGAATTTTGTGAGAAAAAACCCTAGAGAAAAACAAGATTGTCTCATCCCCAATCTTCATCTAAGAAACTCTACAAATTCCTCTACTCTCTTCCTCTCCATTGTCATACTCTTGAGAGGTCTTTTACCAAATCCTTATCTCACCACACCCACGTCTGTAAGAAGGTTTATTTAGTGCTGAGGGAAGCAGTTTGGAAGGAACCAATATACATTGGTTGATGCTATGGTCAAGTAGCGGAATCCGAGAAGCTAAAGAAAAAATAGGTTCGGCGTAACCTCATTGAAGCAAGAAGCTTGGAGGGTCTTCTGCTGCTCATGTATCCCAACTACATTCTTTAGTCGATTTTATCACCGCTTAGAGGGCGGCGGAGAGGTTTTACGCCGAGGACTTCAGTTTCCTCTTTGATAACACATCGTGTGTTGTCCGTGTGTTTGCATCGTTCTTCCCTTTATCTTTGCCTTATATTTACTACTGTGGATGTGTTTATATTTGGCTTAGATTGTCTATCAATTCTGTTATTGGCTTATTATCATGTTCCGCACATTAATTGTTTGATATAAAGCTTGAATTGGTATTTTTATATTTTGGGGTCTAAACGTTCAAGGGTGTTTCATACCCATATTGAACTTTCAGCCTCACTAGTGAGGCGGACGTGGGGCAAAACTCCGATTCCGCCGAGAAGGAACTCATCGAAAACGGAAGGGTATTTGGGGATGAAATCAATGGAGGGGAATGGGATTTGGAGGGAGTCACGTTTCTGGGTGACGATGGAGATGGGTGCAGACTTTGAAGGCTCGGATATGAGCAAGTTCTTGAGATTGAGAAGGGGTTTTAAGTGCTTCTCCTTCTCTACAGCGTGGTCGAAGCCTCGGTCTCTGATCCATTTAGCTGTGGTTTCCACCACCAAGGTTCGGCGCTACTGCTGCTGCCGGTGGTGGTATTAATGCAGTCGAAACTGTTGTTGATGTTGGTTTTGGACCGCAGGAGTGTGAAGTAGAAGAGGAAGAAGAAGAATATGTGCATAGGTTTTGTTTTACTTGGTTTAATTACTTTTTTGCCCCTTATAAACCCTTATAATGTGTGCATTTGGGTGTTTTTTTTTTTTTTTTTAAATAACACTAAAAGCCAAACTATTTTGTTAGTTAGCACATTTTTGAAACTATTTAGCTAATTAACAAATTGAGAGTGTGCTAAGAATATCTGTTAACAAAATCTTAAGAATATGTGGGCCATGAAGTATTCCAATGTGATTGTAATATCCATATCAATTTTAATTTTAATTTATATTTTACAGTGTGTATTGGAATGAGGATGGCTCTTGATGTTCATAGACTCATAGGTTCCAACTTCCAAGCAGTCCATATTCTGCTAAACAAAACCATTACTACTAAAAAAAAAGTGTTGTTGGTCCACACAAGTTCGAACAGGGAAGCAGGAGCAACAGCACTTCAATTTTAGTTGCACTAGCCATTTAAGCTATGATGATTTTTTTACAGGTCCACACAAAATAGCTACAATCATGAAAATTTAAATATTGAAACAATTCTTCTCAAAGTGAACTCATTGATATGATATTAAGCAAGCTCTCTAGGTGAAGATTACTAACAATTCAGCAATATTGTCCGCAATTTTGCCACTAACCCAAGCAATTTACATACTTTTGAAACCACTTGACGTATACAGTACACCATTATAATATGAGCAAAGGGTAATATCAAATATACAATCAGTGTCCTTCAAAAAAGATTATGCATATTAATTAATTTTGGTATCAAATATTGGGGAACTAAACCGAACTCATGGTGTTTATAATCTTGTGGATTTGACTGATTTTTTTTTTTTTTTTTAAATATTGGAGAGAAATGAGCTACCTGACATACACCGGGAGGCCTACAGACTATAGCAATCGCTGAGACCTCCTTCAACTATGTCAAGGCCATCAACTACTCTTTCGGTTGAGACTATTGTGGTTGCTTCAATAACAGTGGTAGGTGAATAATCCTACGGTTTTTTTTTTTTTTTTTTTTGGGCAATAAACTCCTCCTTCAACTTTGTATAGGTCATCAAACTACTCTTTCAGTTGAGACTATTATTGTTGCATCAATAATTCAATTACAGCGGTAGGTATATTTTTTTTTTATTTCAAACAAGCACATCTTTTCAGATTCTTAGCAATCAATGGAACTTTTTATAGGCTGTTAACAATTGTTTTGGTTTTCCACTGTCATGGTTTTAAAAATCGGACCGGATCGGCCGGCTGAATGGGCAACGGCCACCAATCCGGTCCTGGAAAACCCCAATAACTAGCCAAAAGTTGTGTTAAACTAGGAATTGGAAGCAAATCCAGTTTTGCCCCCGGTCCGTTTTTTTAAAACCATGTCCACCGTGCACCCTTAGGGTAATGGTCACTGCACAACTACAAGTGTAAAGTTTTTGTGAGGCGGTGGGGCAAGGATCGGGGTTCAAATTTCTCTAAGAGGGAATTTCATACACATATATATTTGATTTAGACTAAAGTAAATTTTCTATTTTGTAAAAAAAAAAAAAAAAAAAAAACTGTTTGTTTTAGTTTTGATTGAGACTATTATCAGTATTAAGATTGTATTAATTACAGTGGTTACAGTGGGTGTATATTTTTCTTTAGAAAAAAAACCGTATTTCCAGCCTATACAATTTTTTAGCAATAAATCAAGCCCTTGCAAGAATGAAAGTTAGGAGTTTTAGTATTGGCTAATTATGTGACAACTTTTTTTTTTTTTTTAATTTGGATTGTGAAATTATATTTCGTATATTATGGTAACTAGTTTGTAACCTCATGCATATGTATGCGCACACTTAAAGATATATAATAAGATGCATAATATAATTCATATATATATAATTTAAATACTATTGATAGTCTTTTTTTGTATTTTGTTAACTCTTTAAAAAATTTTATAAAGATATTATTAGGTATAAAATGTAAATTGTCCATTTTTTTTTAAATTATTGTGAAGCACCTTTTTTTTTACGATTCATTTATTCTAGACTTTTTGGTTATTGTACTTAATAACTCACTTGGATAAATATTTATAATGTGGTCCCACATTTGATTCTAAAATTATGAAATAAAACTTTTTAAGAATAAATAATTTATGACACATGGTGCAAAATTAGAATTCTAATTTGGAATTCTAATATAACTTTTTCTCAGTTTCACCTATTATTATATACTAGTTATAGCACAGGAAAAGAGAGAAGGAAATTTGTCAAGAAAGCTCTCATTACCTCCGCATTAAATGCACTGCACCAACCAAGTTAGCCGCATTAATGACTGAATGACACTTGAATAATGCTAAGACAGCCTATAGCTCTGGCAGCACACCCTCCAAAGGGGGGATGAGACAAGTATCAAAAGAAGATCAACCACCCTATATGTGGAGGGCCACAATGAGAAGGGGAACCACTATTAAAAGGGGAGGACACGCAGAGATGGGGGATCGAGAGATTTAAGGAGAGAGTATTCTCAAACTTGTACTCCCTAAGAGTGTGACTAGCTCCCTTGGCTGACCGAGGAGACATTTATAAACCTTGCACTTCTTTTATTTTTGTATTGTGACGCCTCTTTTCATTAGGATCTATTCTTGCTAACTTTAGCCCTTAGATTAGGAGCCCATAAGTTAGTCCGCTGCACCCATCTCTACAAATAAATTGTTGTGGGCCTAATACCAAAGCCCAAATACTTCAGTGCAGGCCCTTTTGGTATCTTTTTTCAAACGCCCCCCACAGTTATTATTTAACTGGTATTTAGATATAAACAATATCTCATTAAATTTATCATTGTAGACCTTAAACAATAGATAACATATGTGACATATTGTTGAGGTATTGAGATATAATTTATTGTCATAAATAAATGCATATTGTCAAGAGTCTTGTAGTTTGACCAGTACCTTATGATATTTTCATTTTTCATTCCCCTCACCCCTAACTCTCAATGTATTAAAAATAAAATGCAAACCGCTGCATAAGAAGGTTACAAAAGATAAGCGGGTTTCAATTAGCTCAACTAGTAAAATCGTTGATGGTTGAATAAGAGATCTGGGATTCAATCCCTATCTATATCAAAAATTGACTAATGTTTTGGTCTAATAATAAAAGAGCTCTGATCATAAAAGAGCTGTTATTCGGAATGAGCACCATGTGTTGAATCTCTCTAAAAAAAAAAGGTTACAGAACATAAGCTTGTAGAGTACAGCAAAGGCATGAAAAATGGGAAGGAATTGACAAGATAGAGAATTACTTAGGTAAAATGTACATACAATTTTATTTGGAAATGTACATACAAAAGACAAGCATGCTTATTACAACAAAAGCATGAAAGAGGAGAAATGACAAGATAGAGCATTACATTACTTAGGTAAAATGTAGATATAATTTTATTTGGAAAATAGGCAGCTATGGGTAGCAGCTGTGCCATCAGTCCGAGAAGGAAAAAAAAAAAAAAAAAAACGTGAACATATAATTTTATTTGGAAAATGGGCATTTATGGGTAGCAGTTGAGCTTTCAGTGGCTGCAGGTTGTCCCTTTAGAAGGCCTCCAAATAGCTCTGCTGGGTCATAGTACACCTCCACCTCTTCTACCCTCAGAGATTCATCAACCTATACAGGGATGTATTTAGAAATTAACCAGCAAATGATTTTAATTAATTTAGGCCTTGCAAATTCTGAGGCCGACGAAATTACTTCTATTATTTAACTAATTTATTAAAAAAAGTCCTGCATAGTGTTTAGTGTTTACAAAAAGTTTTCTATAAAAAAGAGGTTATAGGAGTATATACTTTTCCCCAAAAAAATACATTTTTTAAAAAATATATCATATCAATAATATTTTAGCTTATGGTGTTCGGTTCATAATAATTATTTTTTATTATTAGTTCAAAATATAAATGAGAAATGATATGTCCACAACATTTTTACAACAAATCCTAAGTGGTAGGTTGTTACTGGTTGTTATTGTTGGGGCAAAAAAGTAATCTTAGTGTTAGTTTCAAATTTGAACCAATAACAACTAACTACCTATAATTTGTTGTAAAAATATTGTAAAATTGTTGTAGACATAGCATCTCTCTTTTTTAGCTAACAAACTTCTCCAGCAGTTAGCACATGCAGAAAAAACAAAAAACAAAAAACAAAACATGGTAGCTAACCGACCACGGAAAAACTATGTAGTCTAAACTTTTTATTATTATTATTATTTAAAAAGTAAATTATACTTTTGACTGTTAAAATCTGTTGTAGGTTCCTTTTAAGAAAAATTGTTGTGAGTTTGATTTTGATTTCTCTCAAATTTCTTCCCATTTTCTTAAATTTCAAGAACTAAATCTGAATTTGGGTGGGTTAAAAAAAATAAAAAGAGATACAAGGTCCGTTTGGATACAATTTATTGTTGCTGAAACTGAAAACTGAGAACTAAGAACTAAAAACACTATAACAAAATAATTTTTAAATGTGTGAATAGTATCGTGAGACCTATTTTTAATATTTTTAAATACATAAACAGTATTTTTTGTCCTCTGCATAATAAATTCATGTGAGGTTACTGTTCATGTACTAAAAAAAAAAACGTGAAATGCATACACAGGATTTAGTTGAATCCAAACGCATACACAATCAATTTGACTTTTGACTTTTGACTTTTGTTGAGTATTTACTCCTATAAATGGCGAGTAAAAACTAAAAACTCCTATAAATGGTGAGTATTTACTCGCCCACAACAATTTGGTGGGCGAGTAAATACTCACCATTTATATCCACAACAATTTAGTGGGATCAATACAATTATAAGGTTGAACTTTTCAACTGCATACTAATTTTACAACATTAGATTACCACCAATTCCTTCTTTAATATTCTTTTTCCCCTATAGCAGTATAGCACTAGGAAACCTTGCAAAAATATGTATTCTATTAAGCAATATCGCATATTATAATATAATATAATATAATATAATATAATAACGCTATAGATATGACAATTTCATAACAAAGGTATTTTTTTTAAGAAGAATTTCACAACAAAGTTAAAGTGTTAAGGTGTTAATAATAAATTAAACGGTAGATTAAAAAGTGATATAAATGATGAGTTCAAATAAAACTCTGTAATAACTTACCGCTTAAGTTTTGTCTTGAATCAACTATTATGAAAATGTATTGCTTATAACACTAATCAATATATATAATTATAAGTATGAACTCTTATTATTAACAATTGAATAAAAAACCTTAGATAGATTTTTTTTTTTTTTTTTTTTTTTTTTGAGAAACAATCAAAAATCTTAGATGAAAGCCTGATTTATTTATTTTCTTGGGCCAGTATATGAAATATATACCTTGAGAGTAGCCAATCCATAAAATTGAACGACCTCTCCAGTAGGAGCATGTCCTTTGAAGGGTCCCTCGAAGAAACCCCAGTGCCTAAACTTGAAAACAATTTCAGGAGGTCCAGTATAAACGCTAAGTACTTCCCATGCAAACCCACGAGGCAAAGCTGATCGAAATACATCATGAGATGATTCAAAGCTCTCTTTCTCTGCTTTGTAGTACTGAAACTCCTTTGGCAGTGAATTCTTCAACAACGCATTGTAGCTCCCAAGTCTTAGAGTTTCTTCTCCTGATAACCCCTCTCTTCCTGTGTCACCAAAATTCACAGCCTTGAACATCACGATCAAATGGTTCATCTCTACCACAACTTTTATGCCACAATCTAACCTAACAGATTGTGATAGATTATTTATTATTTTCACATGAATTCATTACATGAATTTATTACTTTTTCTTTACTACTCACAAGCAGTCACATCAAAATTATGATAAAAGTTGCGTCTCTAGATTTTTTTCAGGTCACATGTACATAGTAGATCATGATCTATGGAAATTAATTTACAAATCATTTTTCTTTTTGGTTATATTTATTTATGAATTAGATAAAAGTAATTAATATTAGAAAAGTAAGTGCGGGCTTTAAATATGACTTGAAATTTATCTTTATTACCATTAACGAAGAGCTTGAATTTCTCAGGGTTGATTGTCTTGAAGTCCTTCAAGCGAGTCTTGTGTGAGAGCTCCATCTCCCAGGACTTCACAGCATTTTGCACTATTTCTTCGAGTGACCCTTTAGGCCATTCCTGCAATACAAGTAACAAGATAAGCTATTAACTAGAGAGAAGAAGAAAAAAAAATCTTGATTTAATTTATTTCAACCTTAGTCCTGCCATCTTCGAAGAGCTTGTTAACGTCATCATATGTTGGAGGCCCACCATGTCTCCATTCAATATCGTCTACTTCATCATACAAGAAAGACCTGTACTTATCTCCCATGGTTTTAGGTAGTGTAGCTTCTTCTGTAGCCATGTTCAATTTCTACGTAGGTTTAACTTTCTTTCAGCTTTACCTATTATTATATATATAGATAAAGGTTGAAAGTTAAAGCTTCAGTTTAACTTGCAAAAATGAAGAACTTGGTTGAGTGAGATCAAGCTTCAATCATGCAAACTTAGACATATACTCTCAATAGAGTCTCGTTAGACACTCGGTCAACAGAAACTCTATTATGAAAATTCCAAGCTTTGTGTAACCACCTCAAGCTTAAACTCTACTTATATTTAAACTATGGTTGTCAAAATCGCAATCTGAATCGTAGGATCGCACGATTTTACGATCTCATCTCGCTAAAACATTTAGAATCACACTAGAATCGTAAAAATGGTAGGATCGTATGTAGAATTATGTAGGATCGTATAAGATCATAGGATTGTATGAGATCCTACCATCTACCGGTCCTACCAAAACATCAATTTTTGGTTTTTTTATTTTTTATTTTTTAAGGGATAAATCTTTGTTTTTGATGAAGTTTTAAGGGTTTTTATTTTTTTTTTTATGTTATGATGGTATGGCCTTTTATTTTTATTTTTTTTATAAAATTATGTTAATCTAAGTAAATTTTTTCTAGTTTTTAGTTCACTTGTAATAAAAATGAAGGAATGCTTCATCATTTCTAAATGAAGAATTTATATTGGTTTTACTACATTTTAATTTATAATGTTGTTAAATTTGTTTAATCAATATACTAATTTGTGTTATAATGTTACTAAAATGTTTTTCTTTTATATAATTTTATTAGTATGCTTGTATTTGTATATTGATTGATAGAGTTTTTTTAGCACACTCTGTAATTGTTGCTGAGCGGCATAATTTGAATAGTTGAGTGTAAAGTTGTATCTTGATCTCTTTTGCAGCTCTAATAAACAAATATACAATGTCTACATAGATAATAAAATGGTTGATGATGATTAGGACGATGGTCATAAGAGCCCTATAATGAGAATAATTAAATGTTCACTTCATCTTAATATTAATCTTGCTTTTGGATTTCATATTTTAGTTAGCTAGTTTCCATTTGATAACTTATTTTGAATTTTAAACTTGGAACTTAGAACTTAGAACTTGGAAAATATTGCCATATTGTTGATAAATATTTTGCTATTTGGTTACTAATTAAACATTTATTGAACTTTTTAGATATATTGGGTCAAAACGTAAATATATTTGTTTCGTTAGTATAGATGTGGTGATGTATGACATGTAAATTACATCATATAATGCAAATCTTTATTTTTTTTATGGATAAACTCACAATTTATGTGATTATTTAACATACAAAGTCATTATCAATGTGTTTTTTACTTTATATATAAAAATATGTAGAATCTTACGATTTACGATCCGATCCTATGATCCACGATCTCACCTATTTTTCACGATTCTACATAGGATCCTGATTTTGACAACCTTGCATGAGGTAGCAGTAGACTTGTGATTAAGTCCGGTGAAGAGCAATTCAATGGCAGAAATGGAAGCATTGATAGGGGAATTTAATGCTACAGATATACTATATTTAGGTTGAATTACTCATTATATAGCAGGGGAAGAGGTGTATACGTCTTCACTATCTTAGGTTCAACTATTCCAAAAAAAAAAAAAAAAAAGAATCATTTCAGTAAATTTTTTATTTGCAGAATTACCCTAATGGTTTCAAATCCTTTTTACCACCACACTAGACTCCCACTCCAACTCCAAACCCTTTTTACACAGCCAAAAAGTAAACCCATAATCCATTGAAATTGTTATATATGAACCACAAAATTTTAGTCAGATTCAAAGGTGACTAATCCTCCTGAACATGAGGGAAAGAGACTGTTTTTTGTTATAATTCTGCTAGTAACAAACTACCATCAGCTACATTTTAAATTCAAATTGAAAGATAATACAATCTGATCTTTTATTCCTAATCTCTATTGACACTTATATTTATCCTCATCTGCTGTTGCATTTAAATTCAACTCCTTATCTCCTTCCTTGAGTTGAGACTCAGCAGTTGTGATATCTCTTATGATGTTTGAATTTCGTACCTAACAGAAAACTTGTTACCAAGATTGTTGAAAATTTGTCAATAATACCATACTACGAAATAATAATTTTTGCTTCAACTTTAATTATCCCCTAAAAATTACTTGGCATCCCCATACAGCAATAATAACCTAAATAAACAAGTTCATACTGGATCAAAATTTGGGATGCATGCAACATAACTAAGAGCAATTTTTTTTTTCTTTTTTTAGAATACTATGTATTTTAACCGAGGAAAAGGGAGAATGTCTTAAAAAACCTGACAGTGGTATATATCCAAAATGACATAACTCTTGGAACTAAGAGCAATTGAATTACCAAAGTTAAACACTTAAAGATGTAACGCATCTTGATAGAATGGTATGGAGAATTTTTGTACTTGGTAACTATAAAGTATATTCTTTATAGTGTAATTTATTGGGATCAACCATAAAAGGATAGTTACATAACTAATTGGAAAGTAGAGCGTCTATGACATGTGTTTTTATAAAGCAGAGTTCACTAATAAGACATGTTGAATCAATGAAGAACAAAAGCATTAGAATGACATTGATGATAATAGAGAAGCAATTATTACCATAATCACTGTCCAGTCTTATCCTTTTTTTTTTGTTTTTTACAAGATAGAATTCTACTCTAACCTAATCTAAGTGTATATATGTGTGTGAAGCTCCCTTCTAGAGACTTGAACCCCTACTCTTGCCCCCCACACCCCACAAGCATTTATACTTGTGGAGTGACCATCACACCAAGGGTGCACGGTGGTCCAGTCTTATCTTTGAAATTGTCATGACTAATTTAATATAGTTTATATTAAATATAGTTTATAGTTTATAGTATTAACGCACATATCTAGCTCAGTATCTAAATTAATACATGTTTGTCCATTAATCGCCACAATTAAAAGGAATAAAAGAGTCACTTCCCTTTTCAATGTGGGATTAATCATTTTCACTAACTCCCTATCTTCCATATTAACTCTTATATTTTTATATTTATATAGTCATACTTATTCATTTTAATTAAATAATATTAAAATGCTCCAAGAAGTTGGAATCAGGACACATTATAATGTGTATTCTACTTTAATATGAGCAGAAAGTAAATGAAATACAAAATTTTTTTTTTTTCACACTTGCTATACATTTTCTACACTCAACATCCATATTTTCATGCATAAAGTACATATTTTTTTTCCCCAATAATCACAGTTAAAAGGTGTTGTAGTATCCCTAGAGTCATTTCTGTATTAATACCAACAAATTTGGGTAGAAAAAACTTTCGAAATTAACAATTACACACTTAATTTCTTTGAACCTATCCAACGAATAATTAGTACAAATCATTGGGATAAAAAGTACATTGTTTAAGTTTCTCTTAGGAAAAGACATCTTAACACCATATATTTAAAGCCGAACTATACCCATCAACGTAGTTAGACAATTTAGCAAGCCTAGTAGTAAGCCATATTTGACTATGCTGGCAGTGGCATTTCATTTTCTTCATGATTCCATCAATCAATTTACATTGTCTTAAAATCAAAGTAGACTATACAAATCCAACATAAATAAGGGGACACGGCAAATTTATAAAATTCCATCTAGACATACATAGCTAAACTGAAAGTCAATTTCTCCATCTGACAATTAATAATGTTTTAAAGTCACATATTGCCGAGAGTAAAGATTCATTCATCACAACAACGATATATATCTACTTTATCTGAAGCCTTCAAATCTATATATTGGATTGTTTCTAAGAAAATCATCGATCATCTCGTGTTACTATCAACGTAAATAAGGGAACGTAGACTTCAAAGTCATCCGAGAACCGAGATTATAATTCGTGTCACGTCTATGCCTTTATCAATTGTGTTAAAAGCAAATTAAATAGCCAAGGCATAAAGGATCAACGGTCTTAGATTCAATTATTCATTATATAGAAAAAGGGAAGAGGTGAAAAATACGATATATATACGTCTTTACTGTCTTAGGTTCAATTATTTAAAAAAAAAAAAAAAAATTGAATCATTTCAGTAAATATTTTATTTGCAGAATTACTAATGATTTCAAATCCATTTTACCACCACACCAACAGACTCCAACTCAAAACCCCTTTTACACCGCCAAAAAGTAAAACCCATAATCCATTGAAAATGTTATAAATTATAGAATTTTAGTCGAATTCAAGGTGACTAAATTCTCCTGAACATGAGAGAAAGAGACTGCTTTTTTGTTATAATTCTGCTCGATTCCCTCTTCCATTCAATGTAGATAAATAAGACTGAAATAATCTTACTCTAAAACTAGAAGATAGTACAAACTACTATGAGTTACATTTAAATTCAAATTGAAAGATAATACAACCTGATCTTTTATTCCTAATCTCTACTAACACTTATATTTTTCCTCATCTGCTGTTGCGTTTAGATTCAACTCCTTATCTCCTTCCTTGTGGCTCAGCATGATATCTCTTGTGATGTCTGAATTTCATACCTAACAGAAAATTTGTTACCAAGATTGTTGAAAATTTGTCAATAATATCATATACTGGAATTAACAACAGAATAGTAATTTTTGCTTCAACTTTATTTATCCCCTAAAAACATTCGTGACATTCCCCATGGCAATAATAGCCTAAACAAGTTCATACTGGATCAAAATTTGGGATGCATGCAACATAACTAAGTATACTTGAGCAATTACCTAAGTTAGACACTTAAAGATGTAACGCATCTTGATAGAATGATATGGAGAATTTTTTGTACTTGATAACTATAAACTATATTAAATGTAGTGTAATTTATTGGGATCGATCATAGTTGTTTCTCAAAAAAAATTATTGATATGGGTTTCATGTCATGATTAAAGCTAGTTGAAATCTTTGGTAGATGTCCTCTGCTAGAAAATACCAAAGTTGCTATCAATTTTATTGTAAAAGGTTTACAAATCAACATTATAATAAATATGATTGATATCACATATTCACATCAATAATATTATTTAAAAAATTGCTATTTACTTTTTTTTGTTTTTGTTTTATATTTAAAAATTGACACATAATTTATGAAGTTTAATATACTCATATTTGTAGTATCTTGAACTTATTCTTGTATTAAATGTGTGTGTGAGTTTAGTCTTAGGATTTTCTCAAAAAAAAAAAAAAAAAGATTCATGGGAGTAAGTTCTCCCACATCGAAAAAGTAAGTGTTCACTTAAGGGTATAAAGCCTTCATACCCCTTTCAAGATTACCGGCTTTTGAAAGGTGTAAGTTGTGTGATATTATACTTGTGTCCCCTCTCCCCAGTAAATGTGTGTGTGAGTTTAGTTTTAGGATTTTCTCAAAAAAAAAAAAAAAAACCAACAATTAGGGAATAAAACACATTTGAAATTAACAATTACACATTTTCGTTGAACCTATAGAAGAAAATCAAGGAATAATTAGTAAAACTCATTGGAGTAAAATGTACATCGTCAAAGTTTCTTTTAGAAAAAGACATCTTAGCACCATATATAAGGCCAAACTAGACCCATCAACGTAGAATAGGGGGTAAGAAAATTTAGCAAGTCTAGTAAGCCATATATGACAATTTATGCTGAAATTTCAGTTTTCGATCAATCAATTTACGTTGTCTTCAATTAAAGTAGACCATAGAAAAGTATATAAGGTGACGTGGCAAAGTTGTACAAACTCAGCTAGCCATATATCATATATGGCGAAACTGAAAGCTCATATGGGGTCCGACAATTTATAATGTCTTCAATTAAAGTCACTGCATGCAAACGTCTATTATAGGATCTAAAATAGGTCAGTGCAAAATGTTAAAAATGTCATTATCAACTTTATTAAGTTGGAATCAAGGAGAGACTTGCGCTATGATGTGTATTCTGGTTTATCCTCATCTGCTGTTGCGTTTAAATTCAACTCCTTATCTCTTTCCCTGAGCTGTGGCTCTACAGTTGTGATATCTCTTGTGATGCCTGAATTTCGTACTTAACAGAAAACTTGTTACCAAGATTGTTGAAAATTTGTCAATAATACCGTACTACAAAATAATAATTTTTGCTTCAACTTTAATTATCCCCTAAAATTTCCCTGGCATCCCCCTACGGCAATAATAACCTAAACAAGTTCATACTGGATCAAAATTTGGGATGCATGCAACATAACTAAGAGCAGTTGAATTACCTAAGTTAGGCACTTAAAGATGTAACGCATCTTGATAGAATGGTGTGGAGAATTTTTGTACTTGATAACTATAAACTGTATTCTATATAGAGTAATTTATTGGGATCAACCATAGTTGTGTAAAAGGATAGTTACACAACTAATTGGAAAGTAGAGGGTATATGACATGTGTTTTCATAAAGCAGAGTTCACTAATAAGACATGTTGAATCAATGAAGAACAAAAACAGAGATGTGTTCATCAAGTTGGGACTTGGGAGGGATTAATAATTGTTAGGTTCTAAAGATTTAGGATTAAATGTTTAGAGTCTCAATTTGTATATGTTGCAAACCGAGAACAAAAACATGTCTAGAATAGGTGTTAGATATTGGTCACAGTGTTTCAAGTCAAGACTCAAGAATATTCAAGCTGCAGGAAAAAGAAGTTATTTTCAGTGAAGTTCGATCGATCGAAGATCAAGCTCGACATATCGAAAATTGCAGAAAAATAATTTCTGCAGAATTTTAAATCAAGCCTAAGCTTGCAAAAACGTTTAGAGTTTCAGTCCAACACTCCTAAGTTTAAAATGAAAACCCTAACTACGTTTTGAAGACTCTTGGAAGGCTTGTGAGTTCTTGTGAGATTTGAGAGAATCTATGCCTTCTAACTCTACAAGTGTCTACCGGAATAAGATCTACAATCAAGTGCTAGTGGAATCTAGTTGCTGCAAGATCAACAAGCGGTAATCTGAAACCTTTAAGTGGGATCTCAAAGTCACAAATGTGGGAGTTTGTGTTCAGCAAACCCAAGAGAGAAAGAGTCCATGGATTTGGAGCTTGGACGTGGTCGTATCAGTAAGTTACTACTGGAGATAACAATAGATTTAGAGTTAAATCTTTTATAAAAACTTTGATTCTCTATTAGTGGATTTGTTTTACCTTGAGGGTAGGTAGGGCAAATCCTCCATAAGTTTTTTACCTTGAAATGGTTTGTTTCATTGGTTTTCCTAGGTAATCATATCGTTGTCTTATTTATTTTTTCCGCACTGTATGATATGATTTATTACTATTTAACCTAGATCTGAATAATAAACCTAAGTGTTAACTTGGTTACTTAATTAGGTTAAACAATCTGAATGATCAGGGGTCTAAACAAACAAACAATAATGATGATAATTGTCACGCCCTGAACCCAAGTAAGAGCTAGGCACGTGACAACTGCCACACACTTATAAAGTTGACACCCTACAAATGTGAAAGACCTTCTTAATAACTAAAAAATTTCCTCAAAGAAAATTTCATCAATAAATCCAAAAACATCTTCAATAATGCAATTGTCAAAAAATCTCCAAATAATAATCTTCCAACATTACAAAGGAAAATAGACTAAATCTTTTAAGACTAAAAGTCTAAACAAAAGATAATTTTAAACATAAAAGTTCAAATCTTATTTCAATGATTCCTAAACTTCACTCATACGCACATCCTAATAAAAACCCAAACACTTGCTGCTCTTCCGGATCAGAAGGGTAAGTTGACAACTCAATAAGTAACCAATTACCAAACTAGTTGAAATAAGTATATAGATTGACAAAATAATATAGATTTATGAGATCAAATTTTTGCACATATGTTTAAAGTTATAATATACTGTGGATTTTCAAAATAATACTAAAGATGTTTCATAGACTTAAAATAATTCATAAATCCAAACATATTCACAATCTCATACAATTATGACTATGGTCATGCTATATCCTCATGACTAGACATTAGATTCAGAAGAAACTAGTTCTGTGCTAATGTATATCTCCCATTAGCTGGATCTAGAAACATGATAGGCTCTTGATGCCCTAGATAGAACTAGTTTCGGTACCAATGAATAACCTCCATTGGTTAGGTATCAAAGTTCAAAACATAGTCGTACAATCAAGTTTATCTCTTGTTGAGCTTGCTGAACAGCGATTGAACCCAACTGCTTCAAGAGATCAGTAGCTAGTAACAGTAGTGCATCAGCCATAGTTAATGGAGACTGAAAGTTATAAGTTGAGAATACAATAAAGAAACAGAATGCGAATGACAAAAATAAGGAGCAAAGTGAGAAATAGGTTACGCAATAGCAGGTGTGCTTGTGCTTCTTCTCTCCTACTATTCGGCTTTATAACGAACTAGCAGTCTCAGTGAATAATGAAAACATTTAATATTTATTTATTAAGATAATTGCTACTATTTTTTTTTTTTTTTTTGGAGAAAGATGCTGCTAAACTATTAAAAATATTAAAAAGAAAAGGAAAAAAAAAACCTAAAAGAAAAACCTGTAATACTCATGACACTTATTTACTATAATTAATTAGGAACTTTTTAGTTAATTAAAGCAGTGTAAACTAGTGTAAGAACATGCTAATTAATTAATTGCTTTCCTTTTGCATTGGGTTAGAACTGTTGATGCGTAGTTGGTGGCCACCAGCTGCACACACGACATGAGAAATCAAATCCATATTATATATTAATTACTGGCTAGTTGCAAATAATAAAACCAATATGCTCTTGCCCGTGTTGAACTAATTATGTGAGTGATTTTTATTCTTTTAGGGATAGATAAGCAAAATTTACTTGTTATTTATATTATTATACATTGACTGATTTGAGTGCTCTAACCCGCTTAATAATCCACTCCATTAGGTAAGTTGTGCTTTTCTTGGTAGAATTAATCAACAAGAAGCTCAATTAATTTGTTACCTAACCTTGAAAAGCACAACCCACCAAACCAGTAAACTATATATATCCTTTTGGCATTATATACAATTAATATAGTGTGCCTTTGTGTTAGAACCACTTTCCCTCTCTCTTATGTGTGTGTGTTTGTTTCTCAAAAAAAAAAAAAAATGTTTGTCTTCCTCATGCAACGTAATATGGGAACAAGTAAAAGCTCTATTAATCAATAAGAATAAGCTTAATTAATATATTACCTAACCATGAAAAGCACGACCCGCCAAACCAATAAACTATCCTTTTGGAATTATGTACCATGTAATTGGTCTTTCCCAAGCAACGTCACATGAGAAAAAAGAATCTTACGAAGAAAAAAAGACTCATTTGCCACCTAATCATGATAAGCACAATGTACCAAATAAGTCGACAACTCTTAATGGAAATATTTATAATTATATATGGCCTGTAATTGGTCCTACCCAAGCATGACCAACTAAATCATTGATATGTATATATATATATATATATATATTTTTTTTTTTAAATTAAACGGCTCCCCATTGCAGGTTTTTATTATTATATATTTTTAATAGTAAACTACCTTTCCAAACAGATGATAAAGAAAAACCTACATAGGCTTTTTTGTTTTGGGATAACAAAGGAAACACATGGAACAAAGCAATGCCAAAAAAACATATAGCCAAGTCTAGGGGCCTTTTTTGTGCTAGCTTCATACTTGGGCTAAGGCAGTTTAAGTTTGTGGGAGTTCGGGCTGGTTCTCTCCACTAAATGAGCCTTGTGAAGCAGTTTGTGTACAAAACAACACTCCAAGACGCTAAAGAACAATATATAAATGATCAAATAATTGTTAGATTCCGGTATTGTCAAAGGATGGCGAAAAACAATGGCACCTCCTTTACAAAAGGGTTTGGGCCTTTATGGGCCCATTTTTCTCTATTGGGTTATAAAAAAATGGAAGGGTCTAAGGCTCTATTAATTTTTTTCGGTTTGCCCAAGTTGTTCTGCATCAGATTTGCCCAGGTTGTTCTGCGGCAGATCTGTTTTGGGCTTTTCCCCTTTTCTGTGCTATTTTGGGTTATATTAGGCCCATAATTACTCTTCTTGAAAGATGCCCCTTCTAGGGGTTACCTTTCAGTTTCATTCCCCATTCAAGGTAGGCTGGGCCATTCATATGTGAAAAAACACTCCATATATTAATAATCAAACTGAGCAATTTCATCAATACTAGTAAAACAGTATCACAGAAATAAGAGAAATTAAAAAAAATCAACGTTCACTCTACTTGTATGTTATAATTTTTATTTAAAAAATTTGAAGTGGCAACTGTTGATGCCAAAAATCGTCAGTTGAGATCTTCATCTACGTGAATGGACAATAACAATTGATTTGTCTAGAGACAAACCTACAACAAGATGTGAAACAAAGAAAAAAAAAAAACACCAATGTGGTGTGTGCCAAAAAACCCTCTAATGATAAAGACAGATGGAATTACAATATCACAATGGAATTCAACTTTGGGAGTATTTTTGGGATTAAAATTGTTTACCCTTTGGTTTTGTTCTTCTTTGGCTTTATAGCCTTTTTGTCTTTAATGAGCAATGAATCTTTGCACTCATTCTCGTTTGTAACGGTTAATACGTTACAAACTGATGCTTTGATTTGTGTAACGTCTTCTTTACGTTGCTGCGTCTGTTACTCTTTGGCATAAATGCTCGCCATAAATGCGTAACATATTACATATGTTGGGTTTGTCCATAATGCATGAGCGAGTAGTTTCCACTCGTTTTATGGCTTCCATGAAAGTAGTTGAAAATGACAACAAAATAAAATATGGGACTGGGTTTTTTTTTAGCATCGAAAACACCATGAATCATCGTCATTTTGGTGTAAGGACCACTTGTAGTTGTAGATTACTTTATAAGGTGAGGCTAATGCCATTGAGTATCAATGCATTTCCAGTGTCTTTTAATTGTTCTGATTGTATTTCCAATTTATTTTAATTGGTGTATTTCCATTGCTTTGTTTTATGATTTGGTATATATATTCTAAAGTGTGGTAAAGTATAATTATTTTGTGGATCACTTAATAGAAATAAATTGATAATTTCACTGCATAGTTAATATAGGAATCTAAACAAGAAATTTCATGGACAATTCCTGATACTTTCCAACTGTTGCTTCTAATATGGTTGTTCCCATGCTGGCATTTACTATCGAAGTTTGTGGTACTTCCTCTCTCTTCTCCTCCTGTTATCTCTAGGGTCCCTTAACTCTTGTTGCTTCCAAATGGTTCTCCCCATTTCTTAATAAGGTTATTACCAAAACCTTTTTGTTGTTAATTACCTCAGGCTCAGTGAAAATGATTTCAATTCAGCTGAGCCACAAGATGATCAAGTTGCATTTATTCGAGCCATGCTCCCAACACAACATGACCAACCGATTCAATTTGGGAGTTCATATTTGAACTCTCACTGAATGATGTAGTAATAGAAACAGGTGTTGCTACCTTTTCTTTAGTATCAATAGGAGATTCTTTGGCAAGTGGCTGAACCCATGAAAAATCAGGCTCCTCTCCATTGTTCCCAAGCTCAAATGAAGATGACCTACAATGCTTACCCAATTCATCTGTACTAAGTAACAGCCCAATCTGGCTTCCCATTCCCAACATGATCCTCTTTATGTTCGGAATAAACAATCTTCTAAAAAACAAAAACAAAAACAAAAACTCTAGTGATAGTACTTTCCATACAAGTGAAAGTCAAATTCATGTACATATTTAGTAGGGTAAATTGCAATTTATATCCCCTAAAGTTTGAAGGTGTTTAGATTTTACACATTGAACATTGAAGTTTCAGAATTTAAATTTTACCCCCTGAAATTTGAGAGTGTTTGGATTTTACAACTTGACATTTCAGAATTTGAATTTTAACCCCTAAAGTATGGAGGTGTTTGAATTTTATCCCCCTAAATTCTAAAATTTTATAGTATAAAATCCAAACACTCTCAAACTTTAAGGGTGTAATTTGCAATTTACCCTATTTAGTACTCTTGGAACTTCCCATCACTTGTGAATAGTAGACCCCACCATAAATTTAATCACTATCAGATAAGAGAATGGAGCATGCATTTATGGTATTCCACAAGGATAATAAGTCCTACTATAAATTTAATTACTATCAGGTAAGAAAATGGAGCTCACCTTTATTGTACTCCTAGAACACTTATCATCATCAACAACAAAAGCTTTGGTCTCAAAGAGTCAAAATGTTGGGGTGGCTATAAATCCTGAAGAGATTGATTAGAGTTGGCATGTGTGTAAACAAACCAAAATTTTTGCATCTTTTACTGATGCATAGTCCAACCCAAGAGTATATGAGGGAAAAAAAGTTTTTTCTTTTTAAAAGAAAAAAAACTAAAATGAGCCAATATTAAATTGACTAAATAAACTAAAATTTGGTAATGGGACACCTTGGAGGCCAAGATGACCGGCATCCTCATTTACAATCAAAGTAGCAAGCTCCATCGATTTTGGAGGTTGGATTAAACGTCATTACAAGGAATAGTGGAAAAAGGTTTGTGGAGATGATTTTACCAAGTCACAAAACTCCTTGCTAAAACAACATTCCTACTTGTTAAAAGCCACCTGTTTTGAATAAATCCTAGAAAGGAAAGAATGAACGGTCCATTCAGAATGCGCCACATAATCAACTAGAGAATCTTATTGTTTGTCGCCAATCTGTTGAAAATTTAAGGGTTAAATGACAAAAGATCATTGATACTAGACTAGAGTATCACCTAAAGGTCAAAGCTGTGAGTGACATTGGAAGAGGTTTCATCACAACTTAAGCAAGTGATCCATATTTTGAATTTTGGGGTAAATATCTGCTTTGTGACAATATACATATTGGGAATGGCTCTAAGGATAAGGAGGTTGACTTGTATCATTATTTATCGGAGTCTTAACAGATGAAATTGCTTTTGTAGCCTTCAGAGCAAAGGAATGTGGCTTTCTCTTGGAAGAGGCATATTTGATAACGGGAAACAGTCAATAATTAAAAGAAAAGGTCTTGTAGAGGAAGCACTAGAAAATGACAAATTTCCAAGGTTTATACGGATGCTCAAGGCCTTTGTCAAAAGATAAGCACGCAGACTCAGATTTCTTATATGTTCAAAATAATATATTGTGGTTCTTTTCAAAAGTATTGTGTCAAGAAGCTCAAGTAGGCCTCATTTACATAGGACAATTTCACACAAAAATGTTACAAATCAGTAATGCTAGAGCAAACCGCAAGATTTCAGAGGACATACCTGACATAATTAGTGTCAACTATCAACATACAAGAAAAAATAAAGGGATACAATAACAAAGAAAAAATCAAATTAACAGCTACTCTAATTGGACAGTGCAGCTAGTCACTTTATTTAGCCATTTTTTCTTCTAATATGGTTGTTCCAATCTAAGAGTTGGGGCTCTTCCTCACTATTTCCTAGTGACATCTTTAGGAACTCATATATGCTTAGGTCATGTTGCTTCCATATGGTTCTTCCTATTTATAAATAAAATTTGTGGTACATCCCTTCTTTCTATCCTTGATCAAGGACATCTGTATGGTCCAAGTCTTCAAGAAACTCGACTGATTGGTTGAAGACTGTAGTTTTGCCCACATCGTGTCACTTATCATGACCTTGCTTTGTTTCTCACTATTTCTCAATTGCACACTGCACTCACAAAATGAGCACACAAGTCCATATTATATTAATGGCTAGTTGCCAATCATAAAACCAATATGCTCCTGCCCCAGTTGAATGAACTCATCTATCATCTAATGAAATTTTGAATATAAACTTGCTTACAGATTCGTTGATCATGTTTCCAGATCAATAGGTGCAACAAGCTATGTGTAAAGCAGGCCAGCTATTTAAAGGTTGAATGAATGGACATTTGTTCAATTGGCCATTGTGGACATGTATAATGTAGCAAGAAGCATAATCTCACACAAAGGGTACACAAAGGGCATATACATGCGCAAACCCACAAACACATACATATAGCTCACAAAGACAGCTAGACATGAATGAGGAAGATAAAAAATTTCCAACCAAGAAGAAACTTACATGGAATGGAATATAAGCATGTCTCCCATTAATAGGCTCAACTGTGAATCCACATACCCTGCCACTAAACCATGAATAGCCCTGTGTGCAAGGAAGGTTGAATACACTTTTTAGATGCATTGCTCAGAACAACACAGATCATGTAATTGGGATCTGCAAAACAAGCAAACAAAGTCTTATCATTTGCCCATCAATTTGTAGGACAAGGGACAGAGGAAGGAACTGTAAATTTTCCTCCTATATCGATTTTAGACTTCTCCAAATACATGAATATCTCTTAAGACATAAATGATAGCCTGACACTTGTCTAACATGCACACTATAGATAACATTCAAGAAAATGACCCAAAAAAATGTTAAGTTTAAAATGCATGGAAACTACAAACAACATTAATTTTTATCACTATGTTCCAGGAAACTTTATATCTCCAACATGAGTTTTGGGCGTTTTATGCAGTCCACCATGTTTCTCTAACTCTTGTTTTCATCTTCGTCATCATCTTCCCCACTTTCATCTTCCTCTCCTTTCTCTTTTTCATCAATAACTGTTTGCTTTTTCTTTTCATTACTTCCACCCAGCACACTAACTGGTTTACCATCTTCCTTCACCATGTTCATAAGGTGAATATACCGATTCCTCATTTGCATCCATGGATGATCCTTAACTAGCAAACCCCTCTTGTAACCCTCCTTCAAAACCAGAGTGTAGGTTCCAATCTTAGTGGACGTATAAAATATACCCGGATGCTGAAGCAAAGCTCTCTTAAACCTCGATTGAAGCCCCAACAGCAAATTATCCCTCTGAGTCTTTTTTGGCACAAGAATATGAAGCAACTCATGCAAAACCGCAACCGTCCACTTATCCGATTCATCACTATTTGGCAGAAGATGAGAAGCATCTTATGCCAAATAGTGAAATTCTGCTGGCCCTTCAACCTTGCACAACTCCATAGTCCAATATTTGGGAAAAACCACAAATTCTTGAGGTTGAGCCATCAAGTGAGAAATCAGTTTTGGGGGCCAGCAGAAAAGTCTAACAAAGGATTACATAATATGAGATTACCATGAAAATTTGTAACAAATGATTAGAAAAATTAGTAACTATAACAGTGTTTGGACCATTCCAATTCTCTGAGACCTGAACATGGTTATGGTATTAACAAGGTTTAAAGCACGTGTCTAGCTAGGATTCTCTGAATTGTGTTATGAATTGCACAATATGTTCCTGTTCTCCCAAGACCTGCACTATGAGAGAGAGTCTCAGAAAAGTATACAAATGATTTACATAGCATCATCATGGCATATTTAGATGCATAAACATGAGCTGATCAGCTGAACCTACAGTGCAACCCAACTGGACCAAGATTAGGTGGTACAAGGTATATTCTTTTCAAAATTTCACGCACAACAATTATGTCCTTTCAAACCCTATGATCAGCCCATTTAGGATACTGGATATGTAGAACAGACATGGGTTCCTCCTTTGACTGCAATATAAATGACAATAAATATGAGGAAAGTGTGATTCGACACATTTCCATGGGGAAAATGGGCATTTGCTCCTAATTTTAAAATTATGCAGTAAAATGCTCCAATTTTGAAACTATTTAGCAAAATGTTCCTATTTTTGAAACTCCATTTTAACAAAATCAAGTTCTGTGTAAAACTCGTAATCTCAAAATCGAGTTGCGTATATTTTCAAGTGTAACTCGACATTAGCAATGTCAAGTTCCACTTAAATTTTCAAAAAAATTTAAGTGGCAAAATATGCATAAAACTCAACATTACTAATGTCGAGTTTCACCTGTAATTCGATTTTGTTAAAATCAAGTTTAAAAAACAGGGCATTTTGCTAAATAATTTCAAAACAAGGACATTTTGCTGTATAGTTTGTAAATAAGGGGCTAATGCCCATTTCCCCCATTTCCATAGCAAAAGGTGGGCCATAAATTACAATTTAAATAATAAGCATACCAAATAATCAAAAAATGGATGCATGTTCAATAGTAAATTTATTTGGTAATTGTTATTAATTGAGGCTAAAGGCATATAGACCGTAAAGCATGCTATAAGGGGATCCCAATGTATTTTCTATTGTTTTTTTGCAAGCTTTTTTTGAAGGAAAAAAAAAAAAAAATTAATAGTATAGCTAACACCTCAAAGGGAAAACACCACATATATGAGACGACAAGGACCTAAAAGTGCCTTTAGAGCAATGGACATTTCCTAAGCACAAACCTTATATACAATCCAGAAGGCAAGGAGAGGTGGGGGGGGGGGGGGGGGGGGGGCGCACTTTCCAGCTGTTAAAATAAAACAATCCAATCATTCAAACCACCAATCTTTCCAAAGAGTCGGAAACCAATCCTCTCTCCCTTCTCTTTTTCCCTCTTTTGTTTTTGGAAAAAGAGAGAGGATGGAAGAGGGGGGGGGGGGGGGGGGGGGGGATGGTTCTTTATCTCGCAACTATCTACATGCAACAACATGAACACCAAAAGCCAACCCACATAGGATTGAGGAGATGATTCATCATCTCTGTTTACATGTATAGCACTATTTGGGATGGGCCAGTTGTACAGATTAAAGGATCACTTTAGATCTTTTTTTTCATACAGACAGATTCTCCAAGTGGTGGGGGGGGGGGGGGGGGGGAGTGGTTAGAGAGAGATAAAAAAGAGAGCTTTAGAAGGAGTAGTTCTAAACAAAATTTTCTTAACATAGAACAACAGAAGGAGATTGTACCATTAAGCTTAGGCATTAGGTTGATCTATTTGCAGCTGCTCACAAAGATTGAAACACACTTCACGAGACCCAATTGATTCTTCCCCCATGCCATTGAGTACTCCAACCAAAACCAGACTGATTATCGCCTAACAAATAAAATATTTTCAAACCTAAAACTTCCAATTCTTTAAAGCTTCAATGGAAGAAAGACACACACTGGATGTATGACCTCTCCTAACGAAATATTCAACTCCTATTGCATATTTTGAGATGCAACATCATACTTAATTATTTTTTTCTAGCTCATACCCACCTCCTCTGGTAGCGCCCCTTTCCCTCTCTCATCCTCCCCAAATCTGTTCCTACAAATTTTCAATCTAACTTTTTAAGGAAAATCTTACCTAATATCCACAAATACCCCCATCTTTCTGTCTCTGCGAACAGACACCTAATATCAAACCTAGTTGTGTAACTAAAACCTTGACACCTGTTAATACGAATTCTGGTTTAATATTCTCTAATTTGTGCTTTCACACTGCAAATGCAGAAGACAATTTCACACAAATATGTTCTTTCCTAGATTACATCTATATATATATATATATATATATATAAAGGACCCTCTTCCCAACTTCTAGAGTCTAGACTTTCCTTAAACCAATTCTATTACAAGATTACAGTCAACATCCACACGAGGCTAAAGATATTTAAAAGTAAAACAATGTAAGATTGCCAGCTGGATATTAAGTCAGCAGCCAAATTTCAGTATGATTTGTACAATGACGTACCGACTTAATTACATATGTTAAGATAACTTGACTCAAGCTAAACAATCTATATTGCATCTAACTTGCAGATTTACCCAAGGTTCCTACTTCTAAGCCTCAATATTCATTAGCAATGAAAACATAACGTAAGATCTATCTACCCTCAAGAAATGCAATTTTATTGTGTGAAAATCACCATAAGGGCCTTGAATGTACAAGCCAAGACATATTATCATTTTACATACTCATCACCAACCAAATTGACCTACATTTCTAATATTCATTACCTCCATTTCAAGAGATTAAAAGGATAATAGAGCATAAGAACTTATTTCAAATTCACCCCAATCCATATTTTCGACACCACACTTGCTGCATCAGCCCCACAACCCTAACAGCTAGAGGTAAGAGGCAATCACCAATTGGCCCAACCACCAACTGCTATCCTAGTGCCTTCACCAGTTCTTCCATCAAAAAGCAATCTTTCACTCTTTGAAATGGATAACAACATAATAAAATTTAAAACCTTTGAAAAGTGGACTAAATCCCACATACTCATACTATCACTTTTAAATACACAATTTTCACTCTCATCTCCATACCCAACACAAAAAGCTTTCATAAATTGTTTACCTTCTCAAATGGTTTGCTATTAAATGCATAGGAGGTATGAGATGTAAAGGTTTTTGTCTCAACCATGAACCTTCAAGCCAGGAGTCTACAATTTTATTTCCAACTAATATGGTAATATATTCCATTTTCACCAACTGTAAAAAAATCTGTTAGTCTCCAAACTTCACTCTCTTTCCAAAGTTTACAAGTTAGTATGTACTCTTTAGCAACAAAGCTCCAAGTCACTTCTACAATGAAGCTACTTTCACTTCCAACTGCCGGAAACCTCTCTCCTCTCCTTTATATTCGTTAAACATTATTTTCTTGTGGAAACAAAACTCAATCACTAACTTCAAACATAAAAATAGCTTCAGCAATCCCCAATTGTTTCAAAAATCCTTATTCTATAAATGACATACTCTCATAGTAAAATAAACTCTCCCTCGCTATAAAGTTGCAAGATCAAGCATTACTAAAATATCAGTATACTTGCTTCTAATTTTTTTTTTATAAGTTACACATGCACCCAATGGGCCTTGAATCCATTGACCTAATCCTCCACCTAACACTTTTAAGGGGAAGAGCTGCCAGGGCTGAAGCTCATTGGCCTTGTTTCTAAATAAGCACCATGCATTACATCTGAAACAATGTCCCTCCATAAGGCTGACATAAGAAATCCTTTTGGTAGAGATTAACTACAGTAACTAAAAAGGGCATACCAATGCACTAGGGTCCCACTTCTAGGAGTTCTAGGAGAGGTAATTGGTAAGTTGTCTTACCCCAATTTTTAGAAAGCTTGATTTTCAAACTCGAACTTGGACACATCACTGGGATGGAGGGTACTTACCATCACACCAAGGTACAACCTTGGATTAAGTACAGAACAGATATGCTCTATCTAACCATACCAAAAAGAAACTTATGAGAGAAGCAAGCATTAAATTTTGGAAGCCTGTGGATTTATGTCTTATGCAGTGTGTGTGCAGGGGAAGGGAAACTCCCATAGTTTTGGAGTAGAAGCAGTTGTTCCTTCATTCTCCTTATGGTTGGATGCACACTAGAGTTTGTAGAGATTTGGATCTTAGGAATTAGTCTTTTTTCTACTTATAGGTTGTTTTGTCCTGAATATATTCCCTTTACTAGGGTAGCACTCCATTTATATACATGTGCGTGCGTGCGTGCGTGCGTGTATGTGTGTAATGCCTGCATTCTCATTCTTGCAAAACAATCTCTGGCCATGCTGATTGTTCACCGTATTGTTCCCCTATATGGCATGCCTAAACAGTCCTTAAAGCGTCAATTGCATTATGTCAGCATTCATTTAAAAAACTCATCTAACCTCTTTATATTTCACCTCCAAACAACACTATTGAAGCGTCAGTAGTTTTTATCCATTTAGTGACTATATGCATATTACCAAATTCCCTAGGACTATCTTCAGCTTGAAAATAATCTCCACATTTTATCACCTGCAAATAAAATTTAAATTCAGAAAAGTTTCTGAAAAATAAGAATGAAATAAGATATGTAGAGTTATATTTAGCCACCTCAAAATTAATAATAGCAATAAATTCATTGGAAAACTTACAAAGGATTCTTCAGGTGTAAATTAACCAAAAGACGCTTGCTTGCCTCTACTTGTGCAGTTAATGGGTTCAGAGAAAGTTATGCATCATTGGTCAGAAAATGGTACCTTTTGAATGAGCATAGTTCAAAAGGGGATGTAGATGCTAAAGATTGGAAGAGAAGCCCAAGGTAATGTGATGGGATAGGGGATTAACAAATCCTCCACATAAAGTAGAAAACATTTGAGTTAGCGTTCAGAAACGGAGGTAACATCAATGGGGTCTGGTTGATACAGCAGAGTAAGGGTTTAATGAGATTGATAGTCTTTTAGAAGGAAGGGGCTAGGTGACTAGCTCAAGTGGTGGAGAGTTTTCTATGATATTTTTATCAATATTTCTACTTGAAAAATAAGTTTTTGGAGCCTTTAAATTGGCGTCCCATGTGTAATAAAATCAATAAAAAATATATCAATACATGTTTGTTCTGTGAGGCTCTTTAATGAATTTAAGAGTTTGCATTTAGCAAGAACAAGATCTAACTCTTTCACCGTTCCCATTGTCATTGTAAATATACCCAGCAACTAACACAGTTGATGTTACTAATCCTTCATATGAGTTTCTAAAAAAAAAAAAAAAAAAAAAAATCCTTCATATGATATTTGATATTTCACAACAAAATTTATTTAGTTGCAACAGATATGCATTGGATGAGAAAACAAGATCTAAATATGAAAGATCTTCATTTGAAACAGTAATTTACATATCCAATTAAAACTTTGAAACCTTTTTGATTGACTACTTATCCAGATATCAAGAATCCTAGTCCCACTGATAACAAAACCTGGAAATTACAAAAATTACCTTAAACTCTACACAGTGAAGTACCCTGTAATTGTGAACTAACCTAGTCAACATCACAACCACAGGGCAACGGTACTGCATTACCATCTCCCAGAAATCCTCGTAAGTTTGTGGCAATGGACCTTGTGTGGCAATAAGCTGAGAAATGTTTTTGGAGGAAGAAGTCTACAATTAAGAGAAATATTGAAGGGTCAAACCAAGAACATCTAAACTCCATATAAACTCCTACCAGGCATTACCAACCAAACATTATTTTATTAATTTCTACCGTGATGAGGCTCGCATTGATGTAGCCCCTTGCTGCCGGTCTGTAATCCTTACATGAGTTAAGAACAACCCTATTCTTGTCAACTGAAATCAACAAAAATACAGTAATCTGGTCACATTTGCCCTTCAAACCTAGTATGTGACAATAAAGATATGAGCAACATTATTTGAAAATGACATATACATGGTATGACATCTGAATAGCAATTTTTGCTCAAATTGACACTGTCAAGAGCCATGGTACAGCTTCTCCTCATCTCAGATGGTGTTATCCCATTGGCCTGGAATCACATATAACAAAACTTAGTACTGTAACAGAAAGAAACATTATTAAAAGTTAAAACAAATACCTATTTGGACAATTACCCCCATCTTTTTGTCTCTGCAAACAGACACCCAATATCAAACCTAGTTGTGCAACTAAAGCCTTCATAGCCATCAATAAGAAGTCTGGTTTAATATTCTCTACTTTGTGCCTCTACATTGCAAATGCAGAAGACAATTATACACAGATATGTTCTTTCCTAGATTACATTTTAAAAAATAAATAAAAGGACCCTCTTCCCAACTTCCAGATTTTCCTCAAACCAATTCTATCACAAGAACGCAGTAAAACAAAGTAAGATTGCCAGCTGGATATTAAGTCAGCAGCCAAATTTCAGTATGATTTGTGCAATGACGTACCGACTTAATAACATATGTTAATTGAACTTGACTCAAAAGTCCAACGAACCATAACCAAATACAAATATAGAAGATAAATCCATTCATTTTTTTTATTTTGATAGGTAAGAAAAAATATATTAAAAAACTGCTAGATGCAAATAAAGCACCAGCAGGACAAATTACAAAAAGGAAGAAAAAGCAAAGACATAAAAAACTTAAATTACAAAGAAAGAGAGCTAAGGAAAAGAGGAAGAGAGTCACTAGATGTGAGTCCCCAAGCCCTAACCCAATCAAACAGAGAACTAGAAAAGAAAGCATGCATTTGGTCCTCAGATCTATCCAAATCCTCAAATGTCCGTCGATTGCGTTCCTTCCAAATACACCACATCAAACACAAAGGAACTAAGTTCCAAATGTAAGATGAATGCTTCCCTAACCAATTCCACCAACTAAAAAGAAAATATGACACCGTAAATGAGGAAACCCAAGAAATCCCAAAAATCTTAAAGACAAAGCACCACAGCCGATAAGCCTTTCCACAATGTAACAATAAATGATCCACTGTCTCACCACAGCAACGACACATAATACACCAGTCAACAAAATCAAAGCCTCTAAGCCGCAAGTTATCACCCGTGAGGATCCTATCCCATGCGGCTGTCCAAACAAAGAAAGAAACGCGCCGGGGAGCCTTAACTTTCCAAATACCTTTCCAAGGAAAAACAACAGAAGAAGGGCCATGTAACTTATGATAATATGAACGAATAGTAAAATCCCCTTTTTTGGTCAACTTCCATCTCAACCGATCACCAACAGTCCCTAAAGGTAAATTGGCTGCCAAGAATCGGAAGAAATCAACCACCACAGCAGCCTCCCAATCATTAGGACCTCGATTAAAACGAACATTCCAAGTTCTCCCATCCCCTGCTCCATGACTTATCAAAGATGATTCTACTGAAGCCTCTCTGTTTGTAGCAAAATTGTATAAGACTGGGAAAGCCAATTGGAGAGAAAGATCTCCACACCACCTGTCTGTCCAAAATTTCACTCTATCCCCCACCCCAACCTTATACTGGACATATTTGTTGAAAACTTCCCAACCCTTCCGAATACTTCTCCACAAACCACAACCATGAGTTCCCCTACCCAACTTAGAGGTCCACCCCCCCCCCCCCCCCAATTCTTCCCCAAATTTCGAAGCTATCACCCTCCTCCAAAGCCTATTCTCCTCAATCCCAAAACGCCAAAGCCACTTACCTAGCAAGGCTTTATTGAAAGTAGTCAATTTCCTAATACCCAAGCCACCATTAGCAATAGGTAAGCACACTTTATCCCATCCCAATAAATGATTCTTAGGGTCTCCCCACAGGAAATCCCTTTGGAGCTTCTCAATTTTGTTTGCCACATGTGTAGGGATGGTGAAAAGAGATAAAAAATATGTGGGAATGCTGGATAGTGTGCTTTTAAGCAAAGCCATCCTACCTCCTTTCGACAAATACAACTTCTTCCGCCCAGCTAGCTTCCGTTCGATTTTTTCCAAAATAGGGTTCCAAATAGAGGGGGACTTATGGGACGCCCCCAACGGCATACCAAGATAAGTCATTGGCAAAGCCCCAACCCTACAACCCAATATCTCTGCCAAATCATGCAAATTAATTACCTCCCCAATAGGAACCATTTCGCTTTTAGCTACATTAACCTTTAAGCCAGTCACAGCCTGAAAACAAAGTAACAGCAATCGAACATGAAGGACTTGCTCCATCTCTGCATCACAAAACAAAATAGTATCATCCGCAAACAGCAAATGAGAAACACTTTCCCCTCTGCCCCTCCTACCGTCCGCCCTAAAACCACTAAGTAAACCTGCCCCCTCCGTTCTCTTCACCATCCTACTAAACACCTCCATCAAAACTAAAAATAATAAGGGAGACAACGGATCCCCTTGTCTCAAACCTCTGGAGCTACCAAAGAAATCTGCTAGGGTCCCATTAACCAACACAGAAAACTGCACTGTAAAGATACAGGTTCGAATCCAGCTACACCATTTCTCCCCAAAACCCATTTTCTTCAACAACTTCAGAAGTGCCTCCCAATTCACATTGTCATAGGCTTTCTCAATATCTAACTTACAAATTACTCCCGGAATCTTACTCTTCATTCTGCTATCAACACACTCATTGGCAATGAGAACTGAATCAAGGATTTGCCTACCTCCTACAAAGCTATTCTGAGATTCAGATATCAGTTGATCTAAAACCACTTTCAGTCTATTTGCCAAAACTTTGGCCAAGATTTTATATAGACTCCCCACCAAACTAATAGGTCTGAAATCACGAATGTTGGAGGCCTCATTCTTCTTAGGAATCAAAGCTATAAATGTACCATTAAGAGATTTCTCAAACTTACAATGCTGATGGAATTCTTCAAAGACTGCCAAAACGTCTCTTTCAACTACCCTCCAACAATGATGGAAAAGGCCATAGAAAAGCCATCTGGACCTGGGGCTTTATCCCCTTCCAAATCTCTGACCACTGATAGAATCTCATCTTTCTCGAACCTCCTCTCCAACCAGCCCCTCTCCGACTCCCCTATTTGATCAAACTCCAAACCTTCCACAAAAGGTCTCCACTCCTTAGACTCTTGATACAGAGTTTTATAGAATTGAACAACCTGAGCAACAACTTCTGCTCCATCCTCATAAATCACCCCATCCACTTCTAAGAAACTAAGGTGGTTAAGCCTTCTATGAGAATTAGCCATCTTATGAAAGAACTTAGTATTATTATCTCCCTCCTTAATGCACGACATTCTCGATTTTTGTCTCCACGAGATCTCCTCTAGAGAAAGAAGATGCTCTACTTGCGATCTTGCTTCATTTCTCTCTTCTCTCTCCGTCTCAGTGAGTCCAAGAACCCCTTCCTTAGCATCTAAAACCTCTAGAACCCCCAATAATTCTTTCTTCCTTCGCCCAACATTGCCAAACTCTTGACGATTCCACTGAATGATGTCATCTTTCAACGCTTTCAATTTTTTAGCAAACACATAACTAGGAGTGCCCGAAAAAGAATGGCGATTCCACCATGATTCAACAATATCAACAAACCAATCCGTCTTCAACCACATATTCTCAAACCGGAAAGGACTTTTCCCCCTAGCCATACCCCCTGCCTCCAAAAGAATTGGAAAATGATCGGAAACAGTTCGTGGAAGAATACGTTGGATCACATCCGGAAAGTGATGCTCCCATTCATGTGACACTAGAGCCCTATCAATCCTAGACATAAAAGGTTGGTCAGTGCCACTAGACCAAGTATAACGCCCTCCCTCCAATGGCAGATCTATCAAATTTAAATCATCAATAAATTCAGAAAATTTTTCCATAGCCGGAGTAAGCCTAGACCCTCCCCTTCGTTCACTAGGAAAGCGAACAACATTAAAATCCCCAAAACAACACCAAGGAACATTCCAAAACTGATGAATACCAACCAACTCATCCCACAAAACACCTCTCAACCGATTATCATTTGGGCCATACACCCCTGAACATGCCTATATAAACCCGTCCGCCACACCTTTCCACTGAACCGACGCCGAAAACAAGCCCACCAAAACTTCCAACTTTTCTATAACCCTCCTATCCCACATAATCAAGACCCCACCAGCTGTCTGATCGGCATCTAAAGCCACCCAATCCATATACGGACAGCCCCATATACTGCAAACCAGCTGTCTATCTAAGCTAGCCAGCTTAGTTTCTTGAAGGCAAACAATGTCGCACTTCCACTTACGTAATAGATTCCTCACTACCAAACGTTTCTGAGGGTCATTCAAACCTCGAACATTCCAAGAAATCATCTTCAGCTTCATAAAGACTATTAAGACCCCACAACTGTCTCTACCTCACAACCAACACACTATCTCCCATCATAGTTAACCGTTGAGATTAGGTTCCTCAACTCTCTTTTTCCTTTACCCGTGGAGGATACAGCTTTTTGGTTGGCATTAGCTTTCTTCCGCTACTGGTTAATAACTGTCATCTCCCTTTCTAGCTTTTGAAGGTAAGCAATACACAACTTTTCATGTTGATTCGCAGAAAGCCCAATCACTTTGCAAAAGCCTGGGATTTTGTTTTTCACCCACCTAGAGACATCCAGCGTGTTTCTAACATTTAACACCTCAGAATCATTGTGCATTTCCATCGTCAAAGCTAGCCCCGGGGGGATAATAGTAAACAATGGGTTACAAATTGCCAAATTCTCCTCCTCACCCAAAACCGCTTCTGAGAGAGCCAATTCCTCCACCATCGAGACACCCAAATTGGGCTGACCCATCTCACCAACATCTATTTGCCTGGTTCCCTCATTATCCGTCCCTTGAATCAAAAGCTCACTACTCACACTTCCAGCTTTATCCACATAATTGACCCCAAAAAATTCCAACTGAGCCGCTGCGGGTCCGTCGGAGTTAGACCCAGCAGTGAGAGTGCCCTTAAACTCCATCAGAGCCTCCGCAGGACCATTGGAGCTGGCCCCAATCTCCAACCCAGCCGTCGCGGGACTGTCGGGGTCTAACCCAGTCACCGTGAGACTGACAGAGCTTCTCGGAGGCACCAAAAAGTTCTCCATCTGAACCACCTCGGGTCCGTCGGAGTTAAACCCAGCAGAGATAAATCCCTCAAACTCCAAAGGAGCCGCCGCAGGACCATCGATGCTGGTCCCAATCACCAACCCATCCATCGCGGGACTGTCTGGGTCTCTCCCAATCACCGTGAGGCTGTGAGAGCTCCTCGGAGGCACCGAGAAGCTCTTACCGCCCATCTCGGCCAAAACCCAGTCCAGCTGTGACCTCACCGGGCCTCCAGCCACCTGCATCGGCAACCCAGAGCACTTCGGAGTCACTAGTGGGCATTCCCCACTCTTCTCGTAAATATCGGCTGAAGGTATAGGCTCCACAGGCTTATAAGAGCACTCCCCAGGCTCAAAGGTATTTGGGCTTAAGGTGATTGGGCCTGAATTAGACTTACTAAGAGTCTGTTGGGTTGCTAACTTGCTAGAGCCCACACCACCTGAAAAAGACTTACTAAAAGTCTGTTGGACTGCCAACTTGCTAGAGCCCACACCACCTGAATTAGACTTACTAAAAGTCAGTTGGGCTGCCAACTTGCTAGGGCCCACGCCCAACATACCCTCATCTAGATCCTTACAGGCCCGTGGTACCCCCCTAAAAATATTTTCTCCCCTTTTATTTCTACCCCAGCAGACACGTCTCCTTCCTTTCACATCAATCTCCACGATAAGACTACTCCCAGTCCAGCAGGATCTCCTTAAAGCACTCCTCCTTCCATTTTCAGCTTTAGAATTTAAACTGAAGCTTGGTGGGATACGTTTCCTATCTGCTACCAGATTTTGCTCACTTAAACCTAACACCACATTAATGCACTGCTTCCTCCCAACCCCTCCTCCCACTGCCAACCTATCAGGCTTACCCGCTGGAAATTCCCTCACCTTAGCATCTGAAAATCTCGGGTTCAGCTCCAAAAACCCCCTTGACAGATTCTTCTTCTCCACAAACTCCCCTTTAGTTAACTTTTTATCCTTCACCAAGGTTGTAAAGAGCTGTGACTGAGTCACAACCCTTGGCTGCACCTGGCCCTTCACGATATCAGCAAAAGATCGAGAAGGATGAGGCCCCAACATTCTCCTCTGTGGCAAAGACACAAATTTGGCCTGACCTGAACCACCTAAAGCATATTGGTCAGGATCCAACATCTTCCTCAGTTCAAGCCCAAAGGCCTTCCAGCCATTTTGTGCTTTGCCACCCGGAATGATAACAGATCTTCTGTGCCTTCCCACTCTGAGTTCAGACACTAAAAGGATCTGACCAAAGGCATTAGAACCTCGCTGTAGAGTATATGCAGCGTCTCCTTCCCTAAGCGTAAAAAACTGTTTGGGATTGACTCCGACCACCGTGTGTTCTATGTTCTTCATCAACCATACAGCTGCATTCTTGCCCATGAATACTGACTTCATGAAGTATTTGCCCCGTTCAAAAATACGTAAGGAGAAGAAATTTCCTCCTTCCTCAACCACCAACTGAAAGAACTTAAGTTCAATCCATTCATACTACAACCAAATACATCGAAAGTCTAATTTTTAATGAGTCTGTGCAATCATATCCTTCAAATTGTATAACAGACACCGAACCATTCCAGTTGCAGACCATGGATGATTTCACCTGCAAAAAAACCAAAGGTGAATAATTAAGCCCAAAAACATCAAAGACAAATTAAAAGTGAAATATGTTGTAGACATGAACTCATTAAAGTAACATTGAGAACTATATTTACACCATCTACCAATATATTCATGCCATAGGAATGAAAAGAAAGTAGACAAACCCAAAAAAAAAAGACCTCAAAAAAGGGGAGAAAAAGAAAGAAGAAACTGTTAATATAATGGAGATGAAGCAGAAAAGAATTTGCTTGTAATATAATGGAGAGGTAGGTTGTGGGTTCAGGCCCTAATAAATAAGTGTATAAATTGCAATTCAATTTTTACTCCTTGTGAATGATTGCAATACAAATAAAAAAACTCAAATTCAGTCCACTTTGAGCCTTATGAAAAAGATAAACTAACAAAACACAAACAACCATCAGGGCCATAGAGGCAACCAACAGAAGTCTAGGAGCAAGGAGTGCCGATGGGTTTTTTGGTTGCTCAATAAGATAGATGAAGAAGAAGATAGAAGAACACAATAGTTCACAGGACATTAATAGCAAGCATGACTGCTCCTACAATTTCAAGAATTTGAGAAAGTATAGTTATAATGAAAAAATGTTATATTAAGAATGACTAAATAATGCAGTTAATCTTAGCTTTATTTTTATTTTTTTTGGATGAATTAGTAAAGGATATTATTAATAGAGAACAAACAAGACAAAGCTAGGCAAAATATAGGGACGGAGAAGTGTGAACCTTAGGCTAAAGAATACAACAAAATTCCTGCAAACTAAACCCAAAAAAAAACTCTGCTTCATTGATGCAACCAACCTTTCCAAATCCCTTTCTTCCCACCTAATCATATGCACCAAGTAAAAGATTAAACAGTACAGGGTTTATTTGGTTATGGCAAAAAATTCTGTTCCCCTTTTAGAGACAGCAACATGAAGCAAACCTGCATATATGTTGTTGCAGCAAGTTGTCAGAATCATCACGATGTAGAAGTCCTCTTGCTTGGCAATAACCTCCCTCTGCGTTTAGGTACACTTGACCTCTCACGTGAACTCACCAAGGCATTGTTCTTGATGGAAATTCTTCCTTCGAATTTCGAGGTCTTTTCCCAGCTTCCCTTTCGATTTCAGATTTTCTAGAAGGCCCCTTCACATCCGAATTCATTTTCCAATATTTTCTTCCTCTATTATCTGCAACATTTTTTCAAACACCTCTATGACTCTTGTTTCCATCTTCATCATCATCATACTTAGATTTTCTAGAAAGCCCCTTCACATCCAAATTCATTTTCCTAGCTTTTCTTCCTCTATTCCCTGCAACATTTTTTCGAACACCTCTCTGACTCTTGTTTTCATCTTCGTCATCATCATACTCATTGTCACTAGCATCCTCAACCTCAGCATCATATGAATCAGACAACGCCCCTTCATATTCTTCCCCACTTTCATCTTCCTCTCCTTTCTTTTTTTCATCAATAACTGTCTGCCTTTTCTTTTCATTACTTCCACCCAGCACACTAACCGATTTACCATCTTCCTTCACCATGTTCATGAGGTGAATATACCGATTCCTCATTTGCATCCATGGATGATCCTCAACCAGCAAACCTCTCTTGTAACCCTCCTTCAAAACCACAGTGTAGGTTCCAATCTTAGTGGACATATAAAATATACCCGGATGCTGAAGCAAAGCTCTCTTAAACCTCGATCGAAGCCCCAAATACTCTCCAAGCAACAGCAAATTATCCCTCTCAGTCTTCTTTGGCACAAGAATATGAAGCAACTCATGCAAAACCGCAACCGTCCACTTATCCGATTCATCACTATTTGGCAGAAGATGAGAAGCATCTTCATATGGAGTAATGTAAGGCAACTTTTGCCACTCATCTTACCCACTTCTTCGACTTCTTATCCATCTCAAAACCTCTCGAGAATTGCATAGGGAATGCAATAGAACCCTTCTTTTCCATAACCGAAACTGCAAGCTCATCACTCCAACAAACCAACTCCCAAACACCATCTTCATCTTTGTTTCCGCCACCTACGACTCGAAAATAGTCAGGGAACTCTGGAACTATGGTTTTTTCATAGTTATGAGGAAGACCCAAATCCCATTTCAAGCATTCAATGATGCTAAGTGGGATTTTGTTGGTTTTTGATATCATCAAGAGCTTCAAAAGGCGATCTGCAGTCTGCTTCTTATAAGTATCGCTCTGATAAACCAAGCATTGTTCGGCGTCGAGGTTTAACGCCTCACCAGTGAGGCGGACATGGGGCAAAACTCCGATTCCGCCAGGACGGAACTCATCGAAAACAGAAGGGTATTTGCGGATGAAATTAATGGAGCAGAATGGGATTTGGAGGGAGTCACGTTTATGGGTGATGATGGAGATGGGTGCAGAGTTTGAAGGCTAGGCTCATCACTTCTCCATCATGTCACGTTGGGAGGGGCAATGAGTCAGAATGAGATGGAAATTTTCCAAGGCTTTGTCTTGTCTCACGTGCTAGGCTCGCCAAACTATAAAGCAAAAATAAACTTGAAAGAAGTCATCTACTTTAAACTGAAGGCAGGAGACCATGAAGAACGAAAGAAGAAGCAGTGAAGAAACAAAGAGGAAGAAGGAGCTACGTCGTCTGCGAACAAGATCCAACCAAAATCTCCCCCAAAACATCAATTTAGCGAACAAGATCTGCTACTTTTGGCTTCTAGCGAATAAGATGACCCTCTCGACGATGAAAGATTCAACCTTCCGGCAAGTTTTCAGTGAATATTTTCAAACAAAAAGCCCAGGTCTGACCGGAAAACCCATGCACGATCTAAAATGTCCATTCCGTTGCCTTTTTTTTTTAGGTTCAGATACAAAGGGATGTAGGGAACTGTGAGAAGCAGTCCGGTCACGGTTCTCAGAACCGTGAAGTTCGACCGCGGTTCGTATGGGTCCTTGCTTTTTTTTCATAGAACGATTCTTGAGGTTAAAAGAACCGCAAAAATGAACTGTTTGAGGTTTTTCCGGTCGGACTACGGTTCGGTTCGGGTTTCAAAACCATGATCTGAATATGTTTTGTTTTAATTGAATTGTGAGCGTTTGGATTCAACTGAATCCTGCGTCTGCGTCTGTGTTTCACGTTTTTTTTTTTTTCCTCAGCTCGTGAACAGTAACCTCACATGGGTTCACTGTGCAGGGACAAAAAATACTACTCATCACTGTTCACGCATTAAAAAATATTAAAAATGAATCTCACAGTACTATTCACACATTTAAAAATTATTTTGCTACACGGTATTTTCAGTTTTCAGTTTTCAGTTTCAGTAACAATAAGTTCAATCCAAACGGATGAAAAGTTTGGTTTGGATATGGATGAAAAGCAGATGCGCTTTGCGTCTGCGTTTCCTCCTTTTTTTTTTTTTTTTTGGTTTGTTTGCCGTGAATGTTGACTTTTGTACATGAACATGGGACCCTCAAACATTGCAACTTTTTCATTAAAAATAAGTCCCACGATACTATTTACACATTTAAAAATTATTTTGCTAAGTGTTTTTTAGTTTTCAGTTTCAGTTTTCAGTTTTCAACTGTGTACTATTCACTTTTTTGCCTCTTATAAACCCTTATAATGTGCGCGTTTGGTTTTTTTTTTTTTTTTTTTGGAAAATAACACTAAAAAAAGCCAAACTATTTTGTTAGTTAACACACTTTTGAAGAACACCCTTGCCAAATAACAAAAATATTTTAACAATTTCGTTAGTTGTCCGGTTTAAAAACAATGTGTGAAACTAGCATCTCGAATTTTTAAAACTTAAGATATATTTAGAACTCGAGTTTTTAAAGCTCGAGTTCAGTGTTTTTCTGCCACTCTTACCTGGACAAAATTGCCACGTGTGCCACGTAGAAATCAAGTTTATAAGACTTGAATTTTACAGATTAAAACTTATACGAGCACTTTCAAACGGCTCATTACAAAATCAAGAAATTTGAAACACTCACTCACTTGAACACCATTTCGCTCCGCCCTCTCAAACTCACTCTCAAACTCACTCACTCACTCATTGACTCTCAAGCAATCGTACCCCAGTACACCAGCAAATTCGTAGCCCACTGTGTCGTTCGTAGCCCAGTGCTGAAGCAATCGTTCATTGTCAACGCTGTTGCCGTTCGTAGCCCACCTTGCCGAAGGTACTCTCTATTTCTTCTCAATAGTTTGTCGTTTTTGCTTCTTAAATTCCTCTGTCTGTCTCTCTCTTTCTCCAATTTTAGATTTTGGAATTTCATGATGTGACCTAGGGTTTTTCGTTTTTCAATTTCGGAGCTGTTTGGGTTTTTTTTTTTTTTTGGTGTTCTGAGAATATGGTTATGTTTTGGCAATGACATTAGTTTTTATGTGATTGTTAGAGTTGAAAAGAAAAAAATTTAATGTGGCATTTCAAGGAAACCCAAGTACCCATTTTTGGATTTGATTCAAAGATGGCATTTTGGAACTTTGATTCACTTTTTGAGGCAAATACTTTGCTGAAATATTGTTTACTAATGTGGATTACTTTGCTGAAATACTTTGCTAGTTTTTTCCTATTTATGTTTTTGTATGGGTTTTGCTAGTTTGGGTTTGTAATGCTTTTGTTTGGTTTGGTTGCTTTAGAGACTTGGGAAAACAATAGACATTGATTAGTTTCCTTATTAGAGCTTTGGGTTCAGTGTGGTTTGATGGGAGTGACCCTTGTTGAGCCAAACTGGTAGGGCTGGTTTTGATGGGGTCAGTGAGGCTAGTTTCAGCTAGTCTGGGTTTTACTCAATAAGAACAACTCTGATCAAATACACAATCAAAATATCATGAATGAATAGTCTTGTGTAATACACAACAACATCATTATACCTTATAAAAATACTAAAATTAGTGGGGAAAAAAAACCCCAAATGTTAGTTAGCATAGAATCCACAAAATTTAATCAATCACATAACATTATCCCATATTTTAAAGCAAAAAATACAAGCCCAAAAGCAAAAGGGATGCTGGTGGAGTGTTGCTCCGATGAGGGGTGATTGTGAAACTGAGAGAGGCTGTCAAGAGAGAGAGTCCAAGAATTTCGTCCAAATTTAGGTTACAATCTAAACAATGTCGGAGCATGCAATTATCATGTTCCCGGGGCACTAAATAATTACTCCTAGTAGTCTCTATCCATTCTTAGGAGAGAAGGAATTGCCATTTGAGCTAGAGGTCATTGCCATAGTGTATTTACAAATAGTTCCAAAATTTAGTTTGTGGATCACCGGATCATATTTAGGTTACTTTCCATGTCCTTATTTTTACTTAGTGTTTATTTAGAAAGCTATACTTTTTGTTGCTCTTGCTCATAAGGATTAATTAATTAATTTAAAGGGAAAAGTGTAGGCTCTAATCTTTTATGGACTTTTTAGTTTTTACAACACTCTTAACTGTAGTCTATATAGGTGAAACATGAAGGCAACCATGATTTGGAGCAGTCCAGATTTTGTTTCTAAACTATATCATTAGAATCCCTAATTTTGTAAGGGAAGAAAATTGTAAATCATGGTTTGCCATCAACTAAATGTATACATATTCAGACAATTTTTCCATCTATTCTAAGTTTACAAATTCAGCTTACGAAAATGAAAATTGAAAAACTAACCTTTTGTTTACACTATTTATTTATTAGTATAATGTTGGTTTACACTTATTGCCACGCTTCTTTTAGTTAGTTGTAAGGATAGTTTTGAATAATTTTACATCTTTGTTTGGGTTTATGATAAGAGTTTGATAATTTCTATAGTACAAATGCTTAAAGATTTATTTCCAAACCACTTTACTGGACGAGCATCATCGCTATTCTGCCTTGATCTGTTGTTGCACTTTAGTCACCTGGAAATTTAATATGCAACACCATAATTTTGCTCTGAAATCTTAATGGTCTGATGCTTCTACTGTCATTGATTCGCATGTGGAGAGTAATATTATAGATTTAAAAGTCATGACTGCTTTGTGTAACAATCCATTTGTTCTTCCTTTTTCATGTAAGACGATTGATTTATTCAATCATCAGTTTATTTACCCAAATGAAAAGAGCATACAGCTTTTGAGATTGTGTCACACGGTTTTTAGTATCCACATATCGAATAGTTTGTGGATACAAACCTGAAGAAACCATTCTTGTAACTGAGTTTTTATTTTGTTGGGGGGGGGGGGGGATTTACATTTTAAACCTATCATTTAAGAAGCGTAACAAATTAAGCCCTATAGATTTAAGAATAACAAATTAGACCCTGAGGTTTTAAATAGTAGCAAGTTTAATCTCAGCCCATTTAAGTGGACTGCCTTTGTGTTTGGGTTTAATATACTGAGGTTTCAATTTGTTACCTTTACAAACCTCAGGGTTTAATTTGTTGCTTTTGAAACCTGAGGTTTGTTTAATTTCGGTTTAAACTTCACTCCCATTTAAGTGGACTGTCATTGTGTTTGGGGTTTAACATGACCTGAGTGTTTGATTTGTTACTTTTGAGTTTCTATGAATCTATGAATCCATTGAGTTGACTGGGCCCATTACAAATCTATGAATCTATTGAGTTTCTATGAAAGGTACATTATCTTCTTCTTTATTTAACTTTTTCATTTTTATTTTTATTTTTGTGGCTAAGGGCAAAAGCTAGTTACAGTTTTCTAAGTTGGGTTGTGAATATGATGCAGTGTTAAAGCGAAAGAAGGGTTAGTGTATGACAAAAATCTAAAACACCTTGAATCCACAAGGTTGATATTTGCTATCCACCTAAAAAATAAAGAATAAAAGACTGATATTGTATTGATTGTAGACTTCCTTCTTCTTTTTTACTGCTTAAGGGCCAATTTAAGGAGTCCAACAAACCTATTCTGAAAGGAAAACAATTTTCAACAAATCTTATTAATATACAATCATATAAAGACTCCATTGTGCCTAAATTCTCCTCAAAACTCTCCAAAACAAGGAAATCAAATCCTATGCCAAGAAATTCCAAAAATTGCAAAGTCCTATTGTAAGAATAGGAGTATGGTTGATGACATTAATGTCAAACTTGAAAAAATTGGTCAATTTTTCATATTTTGTGGTATCCTCTACACAATAGACACAATTTATAAAATTTCAAGGTTAAAATCATCTTGAATACAAAGTATATGATATATAGTTTTGTTTATGGATAAGCTTCCTTAGACTTTTATCCTTACTTTGTTTTCTTTAACTTTATGGTTTTTTTTTTTTTTAGCGAGTGTACTATGGGTTACTTAGTTTGCTTTATATTCTCCTTATGCTATATACATCCAATATAATTCAAATATTATCCCTAAAATGATGCATAAAAAGCAAGTGCATGCATATGTGTAACACACTGATGGATATTCCCACAATATCTTGTTTTTTGCAAGGTAACCCTTGCACTTGTGGGGATGAATATCATTTTATTTTCTAATCTCATACATAATGGATGAAAGTCCAAATAATTTAAAAAAAGTTTCCCAGTGGAACAAGTCTCTTTGAAAGGAGGTTTTTCCTTGTTAAGGAGAAGAAAGCTTATCCTTCATACTTTAATAGTGCTATCTTTAGGTACTTTGTATCTTTAGATAATGGTTGACTAAGTTGTTCAGTAAGATCTAAGAAGCCTAACAGCTTGAAAGAGAAGTATTGTTACCTGCATGCTGCATATTCTTTGTTTGCCCTACCCTTTAAACAACCAATACCAAAATATCCTAGCAAACAAGCATTTCAAGAGCCATGCCTATCAAAGTACTCTATTTAATCCTGAGTTATAGATGTACTTCTTCTTGCTTTCTATTCTTTTAGCATCATTTTTTAAATAATGCCAATAAGCTGCTCTTCAGTATAGATTTTCCTTGCATGTAGAATAGCATTCCTTTGCCCCACACTATTAATGATCTCACAGTAGCACTCTTTGCAGTATGGAGCCTCGGATTGATGAGGAGCCACAGATCTTGGAGCCTGGCCCTAGTTCTAACAACTGCTATAATTTTTATTGATTTTGCAGGACCCAGGCTTACTTACGTGCCATGGTCGCACTAAGGAGATGGCAAACATTCAAATGCGAGATAATCAAGTGATTGACATTATCAAGTTGCTAAGGCTTGAAGGATTGTTTAGGGCCCCTTCTAGAGAGATCGATAATTGCCTTATAACGGCCTTAGTTGAGCGATGGCGCCCGGAGACTCATACGTTCCATCTTCCACATGGTGAGATGTCAATCACCCTACAAGATGTGGAAGTCATTTTCGGACTTCCTATAGACGGTGAGGTCTTGATTGGGCCGACAACTGTGTTAGATGGAACTTGGAGCACTCTTTGCATGGAGTTACTTGGTTTTACTCCGGCGAATGACAACAAAACTTTGGTGGGGCAAAGAATTCTCATCAGCCGCCTTGTTGAGGCCATTGTAGCGCCACTGTCTCATTACGCAACGGAGATTCAGATACATAAGTATGCCCAGTGCTATATTTTAGCGTTACTAGGGGATAAGTTTTTTATGGACAAGTCGGGAGATAGGGTGCATCTGATGTTTTTGGAGCAACTGCGGAACCTTCGTGATTCGCCACAGTATAGTTGGGGCAGTGGTTGCTTGGCCTGGTTGTATAGAGAGTTGTGTCGGGCAAGCGAGAAAGGGGCATCACAGATTGGTGGGGCATGCACCTTGGTCCAGTATTGGGCATGGGCAAGGTTGCCATTCTTGTGCCCGAGGATAGAGCCCCCACTTGGATGTGATTATGGCCCGTGGCCATATGCTCCACTTGCCTTTAAGTAAGTATTTTTTTGATATTTAGTGTGTTATGCAATGTACTCTTCTTAGTAACTAAGTAGCTACTTATCTTATGTTATTCGCTCGTAACTGTAGGTGGGTGAGGGTGGCTCGAAGAGTAGGCCATCCGGGACGGCCTTGGTCTACTATTGTGAGCAATTAGTTACAATGCACCCGAACCAGGTAATAATATTCAAAAATTCTGTTCGGTTATGTTAATTTTCCTTAAGAATATGATTGCTTCATACTTTAACATATCTTCCGTTTTAATTTTTGTTTTTCCTTGTATCTATGTATTCTCCCTTGTTTCACATTTTAAGATGCTATGATAATTGTTTTTTGTTTCTATTGTAGATTGTGTGGCAGCCATACGAGGCACACTTCGTCCACCTTCTTGACTTCTACGTTGCAAGGAGGGGTACGTGGACAGCAAGGGTGCCGCTTGTGTGTTTTTGCATAGTGGAGATACACCACCCGGACCGTGTCCTTAGACAGTTTGGGTTGGCGCAAGAGCGGCCTAACCGTGTTGTGTACGATGAAAGACTGCATAGAATAGACTTGCATGGGAAGGTGTACAAGAATTGGAGAGAGGAGCATGAACTATATATCATTTCATGGAATAGCAGAGAACAACGACTTTGCCATGCACCTCCTCAGACTGGTGAGATGGCCCGCGATCATGACTATTACCAATAGTACCGTCCGGTCACTTGAAAGTATGTCAACCGCAACAGCGCTAGATTACATCAGATGGTAATGTGTTCTAATTATATTTTATTGCTTGCTTTGTTTTTTCTTTAGTACATGTACGAACGTAGAATCAATTAATTTCTTCTTTCAACAAATTTGGTTTAATCTGACTGACATCCAATTAAAAAGAGTTTCTGTTGCATATAGTATCATAATAAAACTTTCAGTTCTTAGTTTAGATGAGTATTTAAGTAGATTAATAAGTACTATATTATGCATTCTATAATTGTTACATAAATGTGGAAAATTCTGATTGTACTGGTTTTTTCTCTGTTTCAGATTGAAAGTCATTTAGCGTTGTTGAATTGGCTTCCTGTAGGCAACCGAGAACACAACCATGTCCGGCGCATTCTATATAATGTGGCTGGGCTTGGTGGTGATCCTGCAGCCACTGGGTAGGCAAACAACCGTACTGAGACTGAATCAGCAACTACTGTAGCCCCAAGCACAAGTGCAACACCCCTAACTACACCGACCCGTGGTCGGTGTGATACTGCAAGCCCAAGCACAAGCGCAGCTAGGGGCCGTGGTCGGCTTGCTACAGCAAGCCTAAGCACAAGCACAGCTAAGGGCCCTGGTCGGCCTGCTACAGCAAGCCCAAGCCCAACTGCAACTAGGGGCTGTGGTCGGCCTGCTACAGCAAGCCCAAGCACAAGTGCAGCTACGGGCCGTGGTCGGCGTGTAACAACCCCTCGGGTTGTAAGTACTCATGAGATACCTGCACCCATCCTGCATGCATTCTCCCCACCGCGAGGTCCCTCCACCCATCCCAGATGTATCTCTTCAATCCGAGGTCCCTCCACCCATTGTAGATGCATCTCCTCAGCCCGAGATCCCTTCAACCACCCCACCTTCACAGCCCAGTTTCGACCTCGGTATGCATTCTCAGTTGACCCATCCGTTGCACCCCGAGACACCCTCATACCCACCCACCAGCTCTAGTGCACCCACTTTGCCCATAGACCCACCCCGTACTGAACCCATGACAATGATCCCCACTCCTGGCCTCTACACAGAGCATCATTATCCACCTACCTCATCTTCATCCGACCCTCGAGGACCTCCGGTTGGGACTAACACTCCACAGCCAGATACTGATGTACCGGACGAGAATCCCCCTCCTCAGCCCTTACCCCTACGAGGTAGACCGCAACGTGCTAGAAGAGCACCCACTTGTGGGACAGGTGGACACAAAATAGGACACAAACGCAGCTCTATGGTATGATAACATTAATTTCCCTATATATGCCTATTTTGCAGTTCACTTTATTCTTTACAATTAGACCGAATATTGATTGTATGCATCTAATGTCTTTGCAGCACGATGATGAGCCTAAGGATGATGCCCCGCAGCCTCCTCCCCCACCCAAACATTACACGAGGGTTAAAAAATGCAAAATTGGTGAACCTTGAAAAAGAGGTTTGTTAAAGATGCATGCAGCAAATTACTTTGTGTTATGGATGGTGCATGTGAGATATATGTCATAGTAAATTCTCAAATGTCATAGTTTTTGTATGTTGAATTCAATTGGTTTTTGAAAAATATGATGGATTTTGAGTTGAACCACCCGGATTATTCTAAGGCTGTGGAGAGCATCAAAATTTTGTTTAAGTTTTGGAATTTGTAATCTTTGGCAGCTGGAAGGAAGTAAGACATGACAATACTGTCACATGGTTAGCTTTTTGGAATGATCCAATCAATCCAAAGGAATTCAAGTATGTGTTCCTTGCAGCTAGTAGGAAGGGGCAAAGTGACAAGGAAAAATGTGAAAAAGCAAGGATGCTGAAGGTTCTTTTCATGCAATAAATTACTGATCATAATGCTGAAGGATTTTCACATACAATTTTGGTTATTAGCTTTGAAAATTGTCAAATGTTCTTTAGTACTAGCTTTTATACACTCCCTGGGATGATATTGAAGGACCTTAGTAATATTTTGCTAAAACCTGAAATTTTGAGTGCAGGACTACATAGAAAACATCAGGGCTGCATACACGAAGAATTTTACATGCAAAGATGTCTCGAAACGGAAAATTGCAGTTGCTACCTATCTTATTGATAAACTAGTGCTGAGGGCTGGCAATGAGAAGGTATATTTTGTATAAAATATTACTTGAATCAACCCCCCCTCCCCTACGTGTGCTTGCACACATTTATTTAGGTTTTTGTATGTTTGTAAATAAGCACCATATAATCCTTAAAAAAAATAAAAAGAAAAAGAAAACAGCACCATGTAGAGCAGAGTTACCCAAAAAAAGATTGGGGGGGGGGGGGGGGGGGGGGGGGGGCGGCGGGGAATAAGCCTTTCACGGTCAGTTGAATTCTCTATCACATGCTAGGTCATTTAATTGGCACTAGGAAAACCAATAGAACATGTTTAGCTTAAAAGATGACTGGTATAGTGTAATTGTGTTGATTGCATTTTACTTTTTCATCTGCTTTAAGAATTACGCAGCTTAAATTCCTATTAGCAATCAGCCATTCAAGTGCTCATGGTTGCATTCATTATCCAGCAAAAGTTTTTGGGTTTTTTTTTTTTTTTTTTTTTTTTTTTTTTTTCATATTATCGGCTGCTTTACTGCAGGATGATGATGAGGCTGATACTGTTGGTTGCTGCACATTGACATTGCTGAACGTAAAGAACGTAAAAGCAGCAGACCCAACCACATTGATACGAAAATAAAGTTGATGTTGAGCTTCCTGTTTACAAGGCTATTAAACAGTTCTTGGAGGGAGGAGTATTTTGTTATTTCTATGTTGGATTACTATGATGAAAGTCATTGAATATATATACGTATGTTTCGGCCATTAAATTTGATAATTTGAGTATAGGTTTTTGAATGTTTGTGCTAATTAGTGAAAGTTTTTGAGAACTAAACTGGGTTTTTAATTTTCCTTCTTTAGATATGTGAATTTAGTGAGTAATGAGTTGCTAGCTGAATTTAGTGAGTAACCAGGTGCCCAATTTTGGAAATTGACTCAAAGTGACAAGGGAAAAATTGAAGGCTTATGGCTTAAAACAGAAATAAAGAAAGAAGAAAAAGAATCTTTTTTTGTAGTATGTAGAGTTTTTTGACATTTTTATTTACAAGGAAAATAGAAGGAGGTTTGTGCTATGGATTCTACTGATGGTAAAATGTGTTCTTCTCTTGTTTTCATTAGGACATGGTAGCTGAGATTGCTATGAAATGGACAAAGGTTCTGAGAACTGGAGCTATTGGAGCAAGATTCATGTAGTGTTGATCGGAGCACAATCATACAGCTGAGGTATGTTTAATTCTCATAATCATATTCATAGCCTTTTATCCAGTCAGAGTGTTGATTTTCCCCTCTCTTGTCTGATTGTGCAAGGTCGGAGCAGAGAATATAAAGGCTGATCAAGCTGCGAAATTCAGTTATGCAGTCTTATAAGGAGTACAAAAAGGTTTGGCTTCTGAGTTTGTCCTTTCGAGCATAAAGGTTTGGCTTCTGAGTTCTTTTATTTTACTGGTATTAGGAAATGCTTTTTATTTAGTTTATTGCTCCTCCTGCAAGTATTTTAAGGATTACACCCCTATGTCTTTTTAAATGTTGAAATTGATCTTCAATTGCAGCTGTATATTCTTCATTCTTTTCTTAAGACATCCATGTCTTTCTTTTTTAGTACCTTTTGGAAAATTATAGTTTATGGATGTTTGAAATCTTAGCTGTAACAGGTTCCTTGTTCGACCATAACCTTTTCTTTCCTGGCATCCTTATTAGCATCACCGTTTCAACTATGCTGGTCTTACGGACTTGTATACTTTGGTTATGTATTATTTAGCTAGGAGCCAGAGCCATTATTTTTCACTTCTTTTACTTTATTGTTGAATTGTTCTGGCTTGTCCTACATCACTTAAAATAGAAAAATCATTTGATGTTGATCTTTTAGGTGTGTGACAACATGGTGATGATAAACATGTGTCCATGTAAGATTTAGTTGTAAATGATGTTTTTCAAGTTATAATGCTTTTTGGCCAGTTGTAAATGATACTCCAATGCTTTTTGGCCAGTTGTCTTCTTGTCTTATATGCTTTTTTTTTTCCCCAGCAAGTTTCCTTTGTCAAACTTATTAGTTGGAGTTGGAGTTGGAGTTATGAACCGACACCTATCTAGTGGTCAGCGTGCAAGGACATGGCCTATGGTTGTGGACACCAGGTAAATTGTCCTCTTCCATTTGGTCATTCTCTTTAGAAGAGATAAGTGAGGGAAATGTATTAACATTTAACAAATTTCTTCTATAAATGTCTTTGTATGCAGACATGTTGCGATTGTGGAGAAGACCTTGATATATGCCCAATATATAGGAGGAAAATTGAAACCAGAATAAGGCTCTACTAAATAGTGTTCTATTTCCTTCCAAAACAAATGCATGCACGAAATTCTTTGTAGTTAGTCAATTTCATCATCCTTTGTAATTAAACATTTTAGATTTCTAAAAAATGATTGTAAATTGATTTATGAATGCCGGAAAAGAAATGTATTCCGGCTAGATCTTTGCTAGTGATACCTATTAGTCTTGTTGGGTGTGCAACTCTTTTTTTGGGGCTAAATTGGTTGGTGTCACCTTCCATTCTCATCCATTTTTCAGATTAATTCACAACAAATTCATAAAAATATCTTTGGAAATGTGGCCTTGGAATCATTTGAGTAAATGTCTATGCCATCTTCGTGTTTGATTGCTATCATATTCTCACCAATTGTACGTGGTCCAATGTGTTTCTGCATCTAGACTTTCAACTACGCAATTTCTTCATGTAGTGTGTGGACTGTTATTAAAAAGGAAAAAAAAGTAAGAAAGAAGAATGGCACATGTCAAGTATAATGTTTTACTTGATTCAAACATTTAAAATCACTAATTGAATTAGTTATCTCAACCAAAATTATGGCAAAATATAATCTAACAATAAAATGTTTGCAACATTGATTACAAAAAAAATCGCTTTTGTACAAAAGAAAAAAATAAAAAAGGGAGATTTAAAAAAAATAAAAAACCACCAAAAAAAAAAGTTCTGAGCGCAAGTTTTTAAAACTCGAGATACAGAACTCGAGTCTACAAAACTCGAGTTATATTGAAGATTTACCTCAAATGTTCTGAATGCTCTGTTTACGCCGAGAGCATTGCTCTGTTTTGCCCTGTTTTTCCCAGTGGAACTTGAGTTTCATAAACTCGAGTTCCACTGGGAAATTTTTTTTTTTCCCCCTTGAATGTTCTGAATGCTCTGTTTAGGCCGAGAGGGGTGCTTTGTTTTGCTCTGTTTTTCAGTGGAGTTCGTCTGGGAAATTCCCCCCCCCCCCCCCCTCTGGACGTGCAAAACCTCTCAATAGGCAAACCAGAAACTATTAATTTTTTTTAGTATTTTCTTGGACATGCAGGCAAACCAGAAATTGTAAATGCACTTAAATTAAATTACATCAAAATGTGTTCTCAATAGGCACCAAACTATAGAAACTGTTACGCTCTCTGCATAAACGTAGTTTTATAATGCAAATGCACTTACATCGCAGCAAAAGCTGCCGCTCAATATATCAACATTCTACACATGCCCAACCATGCTTAATTTGCTGTGCATGCCTTGCTACTCAAATCACAATCTTCATAGAGGTACATTGGATAGAGAATTACAAGTACATTCAACAAAATGTCCAAAAAGTTCACATAGAGCCAATACAACGTAGTCACTTTTCCTAAGATCAAAGGTCCGCATGACAAAAACGTCATCCATGGAAGCATGCCTGAAAAACGTAGAGTAATCAAGTTAGGAGACAAGATAGTAAACATTAGGTAAACATCGAATGAACAACAATTATTTAACCAATGCATAACTTTTTGGCATCTACGTACCTACTGTGAAACATGACCGCTTATGGAAGCGCCACGGGACTGTGGACATTTTCTGCGATTATGCCCGGAAGCATGACACAGTCCACATGTCTGCTTGGGTTGACTCTCTATCAAATCTGCGTCCTCCCTCCGCCATCCCGGTTCTCGATCCTTATTCCTCACTCCATCCATCTCATTCCTTATTCTTGACTTCGCTGGTCTCCCTTTGGCCCGTAACAATGCTGGATTAGGCAACCACTTTGGCCCAATGGGATCCCCCCACAATGACTGTGACTTAGGAACCACAAATGCATGTTCATAAGTGTTAAGGGCATTGTTCAAACCATAACATGGGTGAATATATGTGGTCGAATCAATATGCAAATTGTCACATACTCTAATTGCATGTGAACACGGGATCCTTATGTTTTGCCATTTCCCACAACTGCATGTTCTTTCCTGTAACCGAACTTCATAACTGTGGTTTCCCCCTCCTGCACTACACGTGTTGAGTTGGGTAACTACTTGAAATATCAGCTCTTCATTACTAAATGGCTTTAGATAGTGTTTCTCAGATTTACGCTTATTTCCTTCCCACGTGGATAAGGCATGTGCACTCCATTTCTTACCCTCTGAGAACTCAAAATGGTATTCTTTGCGCCGGTCGTGGAAATATTGAACGAGTTTGTTCCAAGTGAACTCAACCAACGCGGCAATAGGAAGGCCTCGTGCACCTTTCAATACACCATTAAAGCACTCTGATATATTGGTTGTCATTGCCCCAAAACGTCTCCCACCGTCATATGACTGGGTCCACATATCCACAGACTCGCTCATTAGGTATGCGTATGGAAGATAATCTTGATTATTTTCCTTGCCATCCTTTCCCGTCACCTTCTTCTTATTCCTAATGGCCTCAATTTCCCCCTACTTAATGGACTCCACTATGGTATCAAATTTAACTACCTGACTAGCATATCCCACTTTCAACGCCGCTAACTTTAGAGTTGTGTTCTGAAAATGGGGGTTAAAGTTGCTAGCAACATGTCGAAGGCAATATCTATGAAATACCCGTGTTCTTCCATCAACCCTTCTAGGCCAGTTTGCAATGGCGTTTTTGATACCAAGATGTCGGTCAGAAATTATGCAAATGCTTTCGTCAGGTATCATGTGGCCAATCGCTTCTCTGAGGCATTGGAAAAACCACCTCCAACTGGACCCTGACTCACAATCCACAACAGCAAAGGCGAGAGGGAATACCTTGTTGTTAGCATCAGTTGCCATTGCGACCAACAACTTTCCCTGATATTTACCATACAGATGGGTCCCATCAATATTGATAACCGGCTTGCAGTATTTGAATCCTGATATGCATGGACCGAAAGACCAAAACACATAATGCAACAATATAGTGTCATCTTCATTGGTGGGTGTGATACGATAGAACACTTGGGTAGTCAGGTCCTGATCAATATATGCCATTAGCAACTTTTGCAACCTTTGATAAGACTCTTCCCAATTCCCAAACATCTTCGCAATCGCCTTTTGTTTCGCATCCTATACCTTGTAGTAAGAAGGTTTATGGCCATTATATTTCGTCTCTATCATAAATTTGAGATGCTTAACTGGGGTAGTGTGATCCTCACATAACTTCTGATGGATGTCTGATGCAATAAAATTACAACTCATCATTCTACCATCATTTCGCACCCCAATCTGTACACATGTGTGAGGACCCACATACACAGTGACCATCCATAGTTGGTGGAGATTGGGCTTCATAACTGCGCAGACATACCACTTGCATGACTCATGCACGCATTTTGCACAAAGTTTTTTCGTCGTCGACCTAGTGTAAGTAAAATGTTTGTTTTCCTTGAGGGCACAATTTGTTAATACGCGCTTCACCTCCTCTTTATTGGCAAAAGTCAACCCTTTGCACAAATTCATCCCCTCTCTCCAAGTAGACACAAATGGCATCTCAATATGTGAAGGATCAACCATATTTTCCCAAGTATTTGCAGAGAATGACAATGGAGGAGGTGCGTAGGCAGGGATTGTGTTCGCAATGTTTTGGACGCTAATAACATTGTCTGCATAAGGTTCACTACTATCCAATGTCTCATCATCATCAATGTCCCTCTCAAAGTCCCCAAAGTCCCCTCTGCCAATCATATCTTCATACTCATATCTTTCGGCAAAATATTCATCGTTAATGGCAATATTCTCGTCAACATAGTCGTCGTCATCATCATCATCATCATTGTTAATGGCAGTAGTCTCATCAACATAGTCGTCATCATCATCATAGTCGTCGTCGTCGTCATCATCATCATCATCATCATCATCACCATTGACATGAACATCACCATCGACATGAACATCATCATCCTCTACATGTGTAGAATACTCATATTGAGCATCTGGAACCGTAACCTGTAAGCTTGTGGTTGTTTGTTGGATATCCTCTTACCAGACTACACGCGGCTCCAACTGTATGTACAACTCAATGTTAGTTACTTCAGCTATTCTCTCCAACTTGTCAAACATGATCTTTACATGTTTGTCTGTTTCTATCGCCATATACTTGTAATTAATCCGATGCTTCAAGATTTCATTTGGCATACGATAAGTAATTTGTATGTTGTGCACAGCAGGATTCTCACACAATTCTTCCATGACAATCTTCTTCAATTCGTCAAGGGTCTTCAACCTACGATCAATTTGAGTATAATAGGTCTTTATACCCGGCCCTTCAAATGGAAATCCCTTGTTCGCATTGGCATTCTTAAGCGGACCACCGTGGTATAGGATTATATCAATTTCAGGCATTGTGAACCTGTTCAAGTCAAGTTACTGTGTTAGTTAAATCACATAATCTGAACCATGATTGCATAAAAAACAACTATAAACTCAGCCTTATTGACTTATAAATCTAAATTTGGTCATGCTTTTTGTTTCTGATTTGATGCTATGTTATCATACTTTGTTCAATTTAAAAGTGAAGACAGTATGTGATTGCTTAATGCAAGAAATTTGAGGACTGTGTCATATACCAATTTTTGCTATTTGCATTGTTAGTATAATCTGCACTTATCTGTGCTGGTCTGCTAGACCATTATAGGAGCAGTTGGTGATTAGTTCTTCGGTATAAGGGTAATGTTAAGTTCTTGGTAGTTCAGAAAATTCACAAGGAAGGAATGAGGATTGAGGAAGAAAATCACAGTTACTTCGAGGGTAACCAACCTCCTAAGCAAAGAAAGAAGAACATAGGCACAAACTTGGGTTAATTCTCTGGATAACCTCTAATTGATCATCTTAGCAGCTTATATACAATGCAATCTCTGCTTAACCAATTCCCACCCAAAAGCTAACTAACTAACTAGCTGCATTTCAGCTTAATAGCTTAACTGACTAGCTGCATTACTGTAACTAACTGTATTACTGTGCTAACAATACTAGCATACAATACAACACATGGTAGCTTCAGTACATACAGCTAGTATCCTAACAGGTAACCAAGAATTCCAATAGGCTATTCCAGTTACAGACCTAAAGACAGGTTATTTTATACAGTATTATTTCACAATCTAAACCATTTTATTTAGTTAGTTTCAAAACTAATCTATTAGGCTAGATTTATGATGAAAAAGATTCTCCTCATATGATAAAAAATTCATAAGGTTCCATATATTCTCTCCCCATTTATACATATTCTATTTTGTTAGATTTCTTTCTCAATTCTTCTTTTTATGTTGTTTTTAGCTCCAAAAGATTGTTCTAACTTTGTATTTAGTATGTTATTTGAAGAATTTACATATTATATTATGTAGAGCTAAATGAGATTTTTACCTTTTCTTTTTATGGGCAAATAAATACTCAAAAAATTAAGACTAACAAAACAAAGTTCTATAATTCACAATATTGGAAAATTAACTAAGTTATGTCAACTATCTACAAAATAAATAGTCAAACTCTTTAACCCACACCCATAGACAACTAATACCCAACTACAATAACAATCAAATTATGCAAACCCTTACCTGAGATATGAATTTGATGAGAGGGAAGAGCAGTGAGAGAGGCAGTGTGGTGAGTGAGAGTGAGAGGCAATGTGGTGTGAGAGTTATGGGTGAGTGAGAGTTAGTGAGGGTGAGAGACTTAGTGAGGATGCTCTGTTTTTGGGTGAGAAGGCTGTGTAGAGGAGCTATCTGTGAACTTGTGTTATACGGGCTGAGTGTGCGTGTGATGTTTTTATTTAGTTCGCCCAGTGGAACTCGAGTCTATAAGACTCGAGTTCCTTGAAATGTTTCATCAAATATTTCTTTAGTTGGGACAGGATATTCTCTAAGAAAATCGAGTCTTTAAGACTCGATTTTCATTTTGTTCAAAACGAGTCTTTAAGACTCGAGATCCAGGTGTGTCAATTGTCCAACTCAGCAGCACAAAGCAAGCAAAAAGCGAGTCTTTAAGACTCGATTTTTAATGTGGATCTCGAGTTCCTAAAACTTGAGATGCTAGTTTCCTTTATTCTTCCGCGCGTTGCCTAACTTACTACATACATATCCCTTACACTGTTACTCTGCCCATTCCCCCCACTTTTGAACCTATTTTGCTAACTAACAACACGAGTGTGCGCTAAGAATATATGTTAACAAAATCTTAAGAATATGTGGGCCATGAAGTATTCAAATGTGATGGTAATATCCATATCAATTTTAATTAGAATTTATATTTTACAATGTGTATTGGGATGAGGATGGCTCATGATGGCCCTGTTTGGTTGTGTGGTTTAAACACATATTTTTACATTTTAAACAACTTTACACACATTTCAACGCATTTTTTTACCCACACGTACATCAAAAACACTCAAACAACATTACTCAAACTTCTATACTAAACAGGCCTTATAGATTCCAACTTCCAACCGGTCCATATTCTACTGAACAAAACCATTACTACAAAAAAAAAAGTGTTGTTGGTCCACACAAGATCGAACAGGGAAGCAGGAGCAACAAAACTTCAATTTTAGTTGCACTAGCCATTTAAGCTATGATGATTTTTTTACAGGTCCACACAAAATAGCTACAATCATGAAAATTTAAATATTGAAACAATTCTTCTCAAAGTGAACTCATTGATATGATATTAAGCAAGCTCTCTAGGTGAAGATTACTAACAATTGAACAATATTATCCACAATTTTGCCACTAACCCAAGCAATTTACATACTTTTGAAACCACTTGACATATACAGTACACCATTATAATATGAGCAAAGGGTAATATCAAATATACAAACAGTGTCCTTCAAAAAAGATTATGCATATTCATTAGTTTTGGTATCAAATATTGGGGAACTAAAGCGAATTCATGGTGTTTATAATCTTGTGGATTTGACTGATTTTTTTTGTTTCTTTATAATATTGGAGAGAAATGAGCTACCTGACATACACCAGGAGGCCTACAGACTATAGCAATCGCTGAGACCTCCTTCAATTATGTCTAGGCCATCAACTACTCTTTCGGTTGAGACTATTGTGGTTGCTTCAATAACAGTGGTAGGTGAATAACCCTACGGTTTTTTTTTGGCAATAAACTCCTCCTTCCACTTTGTCCCTGGCCGGTTTTTTAAAACCATGTCCACCGTACACAGTTTAAAACCCAACCGCAACAGTGGACCCAGCAAGGCTTCATCGCAGTGCACGTGAAGATCTCAGTTGCTCTTCATCACTCTGTGCATTGATCCTATTCCAAGTGCGATTGCATTTTGTTTTGAAGATGGAGAACATAAGTTGGACCAATTTGCTGACACGTTTTACTTATTTGCTACAAAAATCTTCAACATGTGTGAGTCCATGCATGATGCATGGGAATCTCACCAACCAAAACAGTCATGTAATGTTAACATGGTGAGTTCGTTTACCTTCTAGCATGATGGGTCAACAACCACACCTCACCTCTTCATTGTTTTACATGGCCCACTCTTTGGTTTAAGTTGGTCTGCATGCAAGACTTGATGGTTTTCATAAGCTAGCAATAGCATATGATGGACTCAATTATTTGAATGGCCCTCATGCGGCTCTACGGGCATGGTTTTCAGACCCGGACCGTTCATTGAACCGTAAAAGAGAGAGGTTCAAGGTTTTTAAGGTCGAACCGAGGTCGAACCGAAGTTGAACCATGATGACGTCATAATTAATTTAATAATTATTTTAAATATATATAAAAACATTAAATTAATAAAAAAATAGAAAAATTAATTAAATAGTCCAAAACAAATATAGATGGTATTTTTTATAACATACCTTTCATAATACAAATAAAAATAATTAAATTCTAAAAAAACATAAATAGCTATTTTCCTTTTCTTGATTACAAGATTAGAAACATTATGGCAAAGTAAGTTTCCAACTAAACAAATAAACCCCAAAGGGTCCGTTTGGATAGCACTTATTGTTGCTGAAAGTTGATAAAAACTGATTGTTGCTGAAAACACTGTAGCAAAATAATTTTTAAATGTGTGAATAGTATTGTGGGACCCACTTTTAATATTAAATATTGCGTGAACAGTGCGTGAATAGTGCATAAACAGTGTGTGAACAGTGCAGCACAGTGCAGCACAGTAAATTTTGTCTCCAAAGTCAGCAAGTGCGGCCAAAAAAAAAAAAAAAAAAAAAAAAAAAAAAATGAATGTAGAAAACGCAAAGCTGGAAACGCGCCGCGAGAAAACGCGCTATCCAAACTGGGTCAAAATGTGCCAAGGTAAAAACAAAATGGGAGAGTCACGAGGCAACCACTGGTTGGTCCAAGTGTTAAGTCTCAACAAGTGTGTTGAGTTGTGAAGTGACCACTTTTTTGAAAAATATTATTTTTAGGAGAATGCTTTTAAGAAATGGTCAGCTGGCTTTACAAAGTCATATGGGGAGCAATTAATAACGCACAGTCTTTAACTCTTTCTCCTCCACTTGACTCCAAGACGCGTGTATTGTCAGACCACCCATCACTTTTTTTTTATTTGCTGAATCAGACTACCAAACACTTGGTATTGATATAAATCCAAGCTGCGCGTGACTGTAGGACATTTGAAAAGAAAGAAAGCGTGTGGGGTATTTTCCTTTTCTTTTTTTCTTTTGTTTTTTCTCCTCCACACACTGACACACGCATTCCTCATCCCCACTCCTCTCAAGTCTCATCTTCTTTTTATTTTTCTAGACTCTTCCTTCTCCACAGAGCGCGTCCTCTGCTTTTATTTTTCTTTCCTTATCTCTAGCTCTCTGTTTCTCATTCTCTTCTCTCATACTCTCACCCTATCACGCACACATTACCAGCGGAGAACAAAGCCAGAATTTAAACCTTGTTTTGCCCAAGAGAAGAGTGCGTGATGTGCTCTGAAGAGAGAAGAAGAAGAAGCATAAAGACATGCTGTGTTTCTCTGGAGATGGCAGTAGCAGAGTTTCTGAAGATATGATGTACTCCCAGTAGTTGTGTTTCTCTTTCTTTTGTTTTTCTGTGTTTTTTTTTTTTTTTTTTTAAGGTTCTGATTCAAAGAGAACCGTGAGGAACGGGCGGATTACGGGTCTCAGAACCGTGCGGTTGAACCGCGGTTCAAACGGTTTTCGGATTTTTTGGCATAAAACGGTTTTTAAGCTTAAAAGAACCGTAATGGTGAGAGGTTCGCGGTTTTTCCGGTCGGACCGTACGGTCCGGTCCGGATTTCAAAACCATGTCTACGGGTCCATTTGGGTTAGCTGTTTTAGAAACTGTGTTTTAAAAGAATAATAACTTTAGAAATTACATTTTGAAAACACAATTTTTATACTAAAATGTAAAACCAACTTTCTAAGTTTTTTCAAAATTCATTTGAGTCCTTTAACTTTGTTTTCGTTCATTTTAGTTCTCTAAGTTTTATATTTATTCAACTAAGGCATTTCCATCAACTTTTGTTAAAATTTTTTGAAAATGAACTTTTTTAATTAAAAAAAAATTGAAGAAAAATTTTAAAAATTGGAAAATTAACCACAACATATAACAAAAGTTGAAAGAAAAGTCTTAATTGAATAAATTTGAAAGTTAGAGGACTGAAATGAATTTTGGTGAAATATAGATAGTGAGTTTTGCATTTTAACCTAATTTTTATAATTAAAAATAATAATTTGATAAAAATGTGAAAAAGGTATGTTGTTTATTTTTAAGGTCTCAGTGAAGAGTATGAATAACATTAGTCTAAAATTGTTGTTTTGGATGCAATTTATCAAAAAGGACCAAACTATAGTGCTAAGGTTATCTTGTCATTTTTTAACGCAATCAATATTAAAATTTTGCATTTATAATACCCCTACTAACTATTAAATTATAATTGAGATTTTAATTACTTGCTTTATTCATACTGATGTGTATCCTTGCTCAATAATTTTCACCAATATAAAACTATATTTCTCCAATAGGTGTACGCTGCACGAGTTTTACAAACTAGATTAATGATTCAGGACAAAGGATAGAAAATATAAAAACATACTTATGAGCACAGCTTAACATTTTAATTAATCAGGTGAGTATACAAAGATGAAATTCTGTGTTTTCGGCAAGAGTTGTATGAAAAGCAAGGAGAATTTGTTCTTTCAATGTGAGTGCCCCTACCCATGAGGAACTTTCATACTACATTGTAGAATAGTCTTGACAAAATGGGCTTTTGCCCTTTTCGGGCAAATTAAATAGCTTTATACCCGCTTTCCCAAACTAATTAGGAAATGCCCCTCTTTTAAAACTCGATTTATGATAAATCGAGTTAGGAAAAAAAAATTTCTAGAACCCTTTAGTGGCGTTTTAAGGAGCCTATAGTGACGTTTTTTAACTCGACTTCAATGAAATCGAGTTATAGGCAATTTTTTTACCTATAACTCGATTTCATGGAAGTCGAGTTAAAAAACGTCACTATAGGTCCTTAAAAACGTCATTATAGAGTTTAACTCGATTTTGAGTAAGTTGAGTTTCAAAATAAGGGCATTTCTCTAATTAGTTTGGGAAGGGGAGCATAAGGCTATTTAATTTGCCCGAAAAGGGCAAAAGCCCATTTTGTCAAGAATAGTCTAATAAATGTAATTAGTGGAAAGTTTCATGACAATTTTTTTCCTAGGTATGGAAGCAAGAGGCCTTTCTCACCCACACAAACTCAAACATATGAATTTATGTAAGCATATTTGCTTAGTGCTTATAAGATGCTAAAAAATTCTTACATATTATTGTTTAACTAGTCGCTGGCCTGTGCGTAACAATTTTTTTAGAATGGTCTCATTAAATTTATTTTTTGTAATTTATACTAATTTAATAAAAAGTAATGTTTTCATAATCATATTTTCATTAATTATAGGAACAACCACAAATATAATATATATAATTTCTATAAAACCAAAATGAAAACTGTGCGGGCCCGAAAGTGAAGCCTGTTGGGTTGGGCCTCTCTTGGACTCACAATTTACTTGTATAATGGGTTTGTATTTCCTACACTAGGTCGCTCTTTACACTGAGACTCCATGAGATCACTGTTCTCTTCTCAAGGGTCCGAATCACCCGGTGTGCCAATGAACGTCCCCCCACATGGCCGCCGCACACTCCATCATGAAGCTCGACCAAGAGCTCACCCACCTTCTCTGGGCACAAGCACAAAAGGTATTGCCCTCCGTAGGACCTTCGATACAAATTCCGGTTTTCTGACAGCCAATACTGAGGAGCCACCCTACGGATTCTGCTGCCCTCTTTTTCATTGCTCGGTAGTCAGTTCTCTGCCAGAAAGTTGATGATAGGGTCGATCCAGCACGGTGCAGGGGTTGTGACGGCTGCGACTTCGATCCCTGTAGTTCTTGAATCACTCAGTACTCTGATGCTCGGCTTTGAAACAAGCTCGACTCTGATTAACCTCGGTATCCTCTCAGCTACTGACAATGCCAGCGTGGCGAGGGAGTCAGCGTGTCTGTTCTGTGTTTGGGCCAGCTGGAAAACCTTCACAGTGCTGAACCCGGCCATAACATTCTTTGCCTGCTCTAGGTACGCTTTCATCCGGAGATCTCGGGCCTCAAAACTGCCCTGCACCTGATTAACCACCAGACGCGAATCCGAATACACCTCAACTTCCCGAGCACCTAAGCTTGAAGCTGTCCTCAGTCCGGCCAGAAAAGCTTCGTATTCTGCCTCGTTGTTGGATGCTTTGAAACCCAATCTAAACGAGTGCTCTAACCGTATTCCTTCTGGGGTGATTATGACTACCCCGGCACCGGCCCCCGTGATATTCGATGTGCCATCCACGAATACCTTCCACGGGCAAACCTCAAGGCGGCAGACCATCTCCGCTTCCCCTTTAGGCGAAAACTCTGCAATGAAATCTGCAAGGACCTAGCCCTTCACTGAGCTTCGGGGTCTGTATCGTATGTCGAAAGATCCAAGTCGAGTTCCCCATTTTGCTATTCGACTCGTGAAATCTGACCTCTTCAATAGTGACTGCAAGGGATACTCGGTCAGGACATATACTGTATGAGCTTGAAAGTAGTGCGGCAGCTTCCTGGTGGCATGTATTAGGGCTAACACAAGCTTCTCCAAGGTAAGTATCTCGTCTCGGCGTCAACTAAAGTTTTGCTGATGTAGTACACGGGTTGTTGGATTCCTTTGTCCCTCAGTAGCACAGCGCTCACGGCATGCTCAGATACTGCCAGATACATGAATAGTTCCTCACCTGGTTCTGGTGCCGTAAGCATGGGTGCCCGTGCTAAATAATTCTTCAGGAGTAGCAACATTTCTACTTTTTCCCGGTCCTTCATGCTCTCCCCTATTTGGAAGTACTTGTCTGCATCCGGCAATATCTTTACCTTGAGCATGCTCTTGGCGCGCGCGGCCCCCTTCTCCTCTTGCGGGCTCTATAATTGCTATAAAGGAGTCCCCAATGACAGACATTCGGGCTGGGCCTGATCCTTCTAGTCGGTCTGGTTCTTCTTCCAATCAACCATGGCGATCAAACATTGCCTGGTCGCCCGCTGGCTTCCTTGTATCACTATGATACCATAATCGGTATGAAACTTGACCTTCATGTGCAGTGTGGACAGGACAACCCCCATTGTATGGATCCATGGTCTTCCTAGTATTGCCGTGTATGGCGAGAATGAGGCAACTATGATGAAGCTTACCATTACCTCCTTGCCCCCCATGTTCACTGGCAAAGAGATTTGCCCCTCAGGAACCACCACTTTCCCGTTGAACCCAATCAGGGGAGTGCTGTACTTCGAAAGATCCTTATGCCTCAACCCAAGCCCCCTGAAGAGGTCTGGGTTCATAACCTCTGCCCCGCTTCCCTGGTCTATCATTATTCTCTTCACAATGAAGCCGTCTATCCTTGCCGTGACAATCAATGCGTCGTCGTGCGGCTGAATGGTTCCCTCCAAATCACTATCGTCGAAAGCGATCGGCTCTCGAGTGGATCTAATCTTCTTCACAGGAGGCGGCGCGCCCGTACTTCCCTCCACCGATATTACTGTTAATACCTCCTTCCCCCTAGCCATTGAAAGGCCCCTCGGGGCGACGTGGATAACATCAATTACCCCAAGAGGGGGGGGGGGGGGAAGGGGATTCCCTCTCGGCGGGGCGCCTTGCCCTACTCCTCGATTCCCGGCATCCGTCACGAATTCCTTCAGGTGCCCAGCCTTAGCCAGTTGCCCGAGATGATCCCTCAATACTCGGCACTGCTCGGTCGTATGTCCCATGTCTTTATGGTAGGTGCAATATAGGTTCTGATTCCTCTTGGAGGGGTCGCCAGCCATCCAATTTGGCCACCTAAAATATGGTTCATGTTTGATCTTGTCCACAATTTTATGCACGGGCTCCTTGAACGTCACGTTCACTTCCCCTACTCGTGCTTTTGGTTCTTGAACCCTCAAATTCATTCGTGCCCTCGGTTGAAAGCCGCTCTGCCGAGGACGATCTATCATCTGCACCTTGCCTTTGCTCTGTATTATGTCATCTTCCAGTCGCTTGTATTCTTCAATGCGCCTTATTAACTGCAGCATATCCTCGAGAGGTTTCTTAGTTAACGATTCCCTCAGCCCTGAATCCTCGGGCAATCCCATTCTAAAGGTGCTAACGACAATCTTCTCGTTCCCGCCGCCAATCTCGTTGTAGAGCTCCTAGTATCGGCTAGCATAATCACGAAGGGTTTCCCCTGCCCTCATCTTCATAGACAGCAGCGCGTCCACCGGTTGTTGCTCCCGGCTGCATGTTACGAATCGGGTCCCGAACTCCTGTATCAGCTCGGCGAAACTGTGGATGGAGCCCTTGTGCAACCCGTTGAACCACCTTAAAGCTGTGGGACCGAGGCTGGAGGGAAAAACTTTGCACATCAGAGCGTCATTGCGGGTATGCAGAGACATCATTTGGATATAGTGGCTGACGTGCTCCACCGGGTCCGTTTTCCCACCATATGAATTGAAAGGTGGGCGCGTAAATCTGTCCGGCATTGGTGCCCGTTCAATGTCTGCTGAGAACGGGGACCGAGCTGCCCTTCACAATGTGCGGCTCATCGCATCCATAACCGCATTCTTTGTCCGTCTTTCCTCTAGGGACCCCGAGCCCTAATTTTCATACTCCCGCGAACGAGAGCGACTTCGTCGTCGGCGAGATTCTCTTGAATGTGAACGGTCTCGGCGCCGACGGGACTCCCTCGAGCGAGAACGCTCCCGGTTGTGGTGGGATCCTAGTTGATTCGACCCCACTCCGCGCCGTTCTTCCCTGACGTCAGACCTTCTCCCTCGGTTGCCTTGATCCATTCTGCGGCGCTCGTTTCTTGCTTCCAACTCCAGGTCTTTTACTAACCTGCGCAGCCATTCAAGCTCCTCGTCCCTCTCATCAAGTTGCCTATGCCGGGAAGCATGAGATACTGTTCTCCCCATTTGATACGACCCTTCTCCAAGGCCGGACCGCTCTTCCAGTTGCTCGTAAGCCCGATCCTCGCGTCTCTTCTGCCTCCGTTCCCGCCAGGTGGATCCCTGGGAAGACCCTGCCGAGCCACTCTCGGCGTTACCTCCAGACATCTTCCTGCACACGAGTCTTGGCGGAACCACTGCTTAGTAGGAGTTTCCCACAGACGGCGCCAATTATGCGGGCCCAAAAGTGAAGCCTGTTGGGCTGGGCCTCTCTTGGACTCACAATTTACTTGTATAATGGGTTTGTATTTCCTACACTGGGTCGCTCTTTACACTGAGACTCAATGAGATCACTGTTCTATTCTCAAGGGTCCAAATCACCTTGTTCTCACCTTTCTCCCTATATGTTTTCCCTCTTTTACAGTCAATTTTTCCCACCCCCATCTTCCCCAAATTTCTCATATTTATAGTCACAATTCAGTGGAGAGGTTTTGATTACTTCCCAGTTAGTGCAACAAGCGGTCCAGTATTATCGATAATAGGTGGGTGGTTAGGTGGGAGTGGGAAGTGGTGAGGATGGCTTTGGAACTTGGTTCCCACCTCCACGACTGCTCCCGGCAGTGGCGCCTCCCGAGATACGGCCGGGTATGTAAAGGACGGTGCGTTCCGAATGTCGTCTCTCCATCATTGCTCGGGGGAAAGCTTGTGCTCGCAGCACGTGTGGCTCTGGGATGGGCCGTTAGGTAGAGATAGTTTGGCTTTATGGGCCACACGCCCAGGCCAGGGTCCAAGGCCCAAATGGGCCCTGGTGCGGGGATCGTACAAAAACAATGAAAATTTTCTAAGGAATTCAAAAGGTAAGTTAGCGAAAATATTCATTCTTTAATAGAATTTATTTATAACATTTTGTGTATCATTAAAAAGTATATAGAATTTGAAAATTATTCTTTTAAATTTTAAACAAACTTTCTCAAACTCAATTTTTTCTACCCTACAATCCGAAACACTAAAATATATATATATATATATATATATATAATTAATAAAACCAAAAAAAAAAAAAAACTATAATTCAAAAGATCAATGGAGAGAAAGATAGAACAAAACTGACTAACAGCATGCCAAATACAGAACCTAATAAGGCATCAAAGCAATATTTGAAGGACAAATTTGGGGCAGCATTAAAATGTACAAAGGGAACAAATACTTCCTTGGAAGTTGAGAATCCATGCTCGTATGTCCAAGTGCTCACTCTCGGAACTCCCTTGTAAAGTGGGGATTGTTTCTTGTGGATGGATAATAATTAATAAGCATCAATTAGAAGTAACATACTTTATCTTGGACATAGGAGGGGGAGGAAGAGGGATAGAGCACTTCTGTTTGTCTTGTGTATTGTAATTACCTATATCTTTAAGGTGGGAAAAACGGAGGGAACTCCTTGAAAGAGAAAAGATTGACAAGAGACAGCATAGAAGTCATAAAAAAAATAAAATAAAATAAAATACTGCTAAATCAACAAACAGATTGAGCAATTTCATGAACCACAATCAAATAATATGACAAATATAAGAGAGATTAAACAAAAAGAAAAAGAAAAAGAAGAAGCAACATTCGATCCACCTGTATGTAAATGTTTTCACTTTTCATTTAAACAAAATGAATTGACAATTATAATATTAAACAATGTGTCGTGTTTGAATGAAATTTAAGATCCAACTACACACACATCATTGTTAGCTCCAATAGAAACGGTACAGCAGGATTGGATGTTGTCACAGTGATATCAAGTACATCTTTTTGCAGAGATCTTCCACCATTTAAATTATAATCACTGCCTTGATCAAGTTATATGCACCATATCATCAAAACTAGGAATTGAAACCAATACAGGAAAAGTATTACAATAAGAGAATTTAATACATGTAAAGAACACAAACCCGAAGACTGGCTTGGAAGACAGCACGGAGAAATTGATCATTCTGGCTCTGAGGTGAGAGTCAAAGAAATCCCAAAAATGGAGAGTTAAAAGTCACATCAAACTTCAATCAACAAGGCTTTATATCTCACTTCTCTCTCACTATCAGTATCATCATTCAAAAGAACTCTACTTGAAGCTAAAATTCATGATACCTGACACAAAAATTCAATAAAACCCATCAACAAAAAACTAATATAGTTTTAACAACAATAATCATTAATCTAAAGACACAATGGGATTCAAACAATTAATCCGAGATAAAAATATACACGGTAACTAGAGGTAAGAGATTTAAAGGTAATGTTCATGCAACTAAACAAGGAATCTCACCTCCTCCTTCATCTTTAAAGTCTCTGTCATCTTCAACACCTTGCTCTCACTACCCACTCTCAAATTTGACCTAAAAAAGCATTAAATGCACCTAAAAACAAGGAAATAAATCACCTAAACCTAAAATAACGTTTTTTTTTACATAAAAATACAAAAAATAATAAATTACAATAATTAAATAGTAAATTGTGTCCTACATCATCAGTGCATGTCAATTGGCCTGTACTGTCCAGCTCTGTGAATTTCCCTCATCGTTGCCTACTGCTACTTCTTCATCCACCTTATTCTTAGTCCCATCTTCTTGTTTGATAAATCCTTATGCTCAGTCCCATTTTCTTCATCATTACTGTCCTCAATCTTGGATACCTCAACCACATCATTTTTGCCATTGATTTCTTGGCTAAATTCATTGTCTTGATCATCATCCATCTACATGCATGCCTAAAAGAAAAGCATATGAATTATGTCAGATTGTTCCAAATACCCAAAATAAAGAGGTCAATCAAGCTATGTTTAAAGAAATAATTTTAACAAAATAATGCCATATACTATTTGTAAAGGTCAGTTCAATTTCTTGACATCATAGAGTGGAACTCTGTCTGATGGACAATTATGCGCATGTTTAATATAGTGAGATGCATAATTTCAGAATTGCACTCACAAAAGGGGATACAGATACGCAAACCACAGGAACATTCATGTAACTCGCAAATAACTAGATCACAATGAATTCAAATAGTTCATCAGCTCCTTCAAGATAAAATGGTGACTCCACTCCACATCTCAGCTAACAAGGGTAACATACATTGCTATGAATCTTGCATTAAAAGTTTCTGATCTACAAGAGTTTGGTGGAGCTAATTCAAGAAACAATTTTTCTCTTTACAATTTGGCTGATTTGATTAAGAAGAATTAATCAATGGAAACACTCAAAAATAAAATAAAATAAAAAGAAAGAGAAGATCTTTTAATGAAAACACTAATTGACCTGGGGCCCGGGCAGATGAATTACTAGATGGATGTGCCCAGTCAGCATCCTGGATTGCGAATGATGATCATTTAAAGATGAGAAGTAAAGAAGATGAAGGAGAAAAGTGAAAGAGGTTCGAACTGAAAGACTTGGATAAGGGAGACAAATATAGATATTGACATGGAATGATGGAATAGTAGGAAAATATTTAGGATTCAATTTTTCTATTTTGACCAAAATGACAAATGCAAAAACATTTTTTATATAGACTGCTAAGAGTAATCACATGAATTAGCGATAAATCAAAGTATAAATTACAAAGCATATATAGCTCAAAATAACAACTGAGTAAGCCAATCAAAACATGGAATTGAAATCAACACCAGAAAAATATTACAATTTGAATATCCATAATCGGAGGGGTTAGGGAGGCAGCAGGGAGGGACAGATCCTTCTGGTTCAAAGGCGAGAGTAAAAGAAATGCAGCAAAATGGAGAGTTATGGTCACCCCAAACTTGCAAAAACAACGGCTCTATATCCCTCATCTCTATCACAATCATGATTCAAAAAAGTTTACTTGTAGGCTTGTAGCAAAAATTTAATGATCGCACGCAAGCACACACAAAAAAAAAAAAAAAAAAAAAAAAAAAAAAAAAAACAATAATACTCATAAATAAAAAGCTAATCTAGTTTTAACGACTATAATCATTAATCTAAACACACAATGGGATTCAAACAATTAATCCAAAATAGAAATATTAGCGGTAACCAGAAATTAGAGGCATAAAGTGGCAATATAAACAGATATTAAAAGGTAATGTTCATGCAAGTGAAAAGGGGAATCTCACCTCCTCCTTCGTCTTTAATTAATATTGGAAAAAAAAATCACCATTCTTTCTCCATCCTCTTCCTCTACCTCTTCCCCTCAGGGACGGAGCTATATTTAATTAGTCTCAAAGAAATAAAATTTGCGTAGCTTGTCCGTTCATGTGACAATTTTTGAGCCCAGCCCAAACAAAATTGGGTCTATGTTTGTCTGTTTGAAATTGATAACAAGTAATTGCCAAGATAAATTCTTGGGATAGAATCAAAGGATTTTAATCAATGCCAGGAAAATATATTATTTATAGTTTTAAATTAGTCATTAACTTGTGTAATGACCTTTTTATATAATTAAATATTTGGGCGGAGGATTTGAACCTAAATTTGTGATTTTTTTTTGGATAATTTGATTGTTACAATGGAGGAGAGGAGATTTAAATCTTGACGTCTTGAAAACATCAGGAAGTGTCAATCAATTAAACTACAAAACTCTTAGTATGTATAATTATTTTATTTTATTATTATTTTTTTTTGGTGGAGAAATTCATGTATAACAATTTAAAGCAAGAAAAGATCAATTTCAGAATGCTCAAAATATGCATCTTATGGTTTAGGTCGCAATGGCGTCTTTAGGATTATTTTCTAGAGGGTCAATAAAAATATATATTACATAAAATCTAAAACAAAATATAACTTGAATATATCTACATCACCAAAAAAAAAAAAAACAAAAACCCCAATATATAAAATTTTACAATTTTTTTCTACGAGATTTCTTATTTTTAAATTGTTGCATTATATTTTCATTATCAATCCTACAAGCTACATCTTTTTAATGTACATAGCAAATCAATCATTCATCAACTTATCTCTCGTTTGATTGATTTATTTCAAATTTTTTAAGATCTAACCTTTTTCTAAATTTTAAGATTAACAAATTTCTACTTTTGTTATTAGGTTTTTTGTTTTTTGTTTTTTTTGTTTTTTGTTTTTTTTTTTTTTGTTTAAAATCTTTGTTCATATCCCCAAGTTCTTTCCAAAATTCCTTGTAATGTGGGGATTGTTTCTTCTGGCTGGGAGAAATAAAGAAGCCCCCATGATCTGATCTTTAACTTCATTGGCCTTGCCATTCTATTTGCCATTATCAGTTTCTATGGGCTCTTTCTATCAACCTTGCATAAAGTTTGAGTGGGGTTTTGCACACGCATTATTTCTGGGAGGCAGATTTGCAAAGTAGGGGATAAGAAGCCCAACATCTTCCATACAAGGATTATTCAAGGTTACAAGCATCAATTAGAAATTTAGAACTTCAAAGTAAGAAGTTTAATGATGGCATATTTATAAAATACTTAAATCGCAATGGACAACAATTAAAATGCTCCAAAATAGATATCAATCCTAAAAGTCTAATCTCTATTTCAAGGAGATATAACATGCAAAAAGGAATTTAAAATTATAACCATTAAAGAAGGGATGGATGAGACACATCATCTGAGCAATCCAAAGAATAGTCAGAATAAATTTTTTTGGGTGACTAGTAGAACAGACATTTTTTTTTTTTAAAAGAATGAGATAAATTCAAGACAAATCAAGCAAAGATATCACATAATAGTTCAACCTTGACACAACACATACAACAAATTGCTGTAGAACATAGAAACAATCAACATGGCTACTCTAAACAAGAACACAACACAAACAGCAAACCGCTGCAAAACACACAAACAATAACGCTCTTACTCTAAAACAGAAACTGATATACCCCATCAGCCAAAAATTACTATTTTGCACACCTTGCAAACTCTAGCATTGCCTTGACGCCATATCTAATAAATGAAGGCAGCCCAAGCTAACTTGCAAACAATAGTTATGACTTTCAAGGAATGAATATTTCAGCATAAGAGAGAATTCCAGTCATTCAACTGCTTGCTTGGACTCTAGATATCTTCTACAGAACACACAAATGAGATTAGAATTGTATCCTCATTTACAAGCCATGTCAGGAGTGGGAAGTTTATCCATGACAGTTAGCCAAGAAATGAAGGCATTGCTTGCAAATAGCAGCCGAAACGAAAACCAATCCAAAGCCCTCCAATCAACAACTGAATGCTTTTCCCTAATCTTATTCCAAGTTGATCTACATTAACAAACTTCAAAATCAATAGAAAATCATCAATTGATTACTTCCTAAGCACAATGAGGAGCATAAAAGTAACCCAATATTTATAGCACTAATCAATATCACAAAACAGAGCTATCAAAGACATTCATGCATAGGATAAGCAAAAATAAGTTTTCTTTTGTCAATTGAACAAACAAAACAGGAGTTAAGGGGAAAGTATAGCGTGTACCATATTTTGAGAGTCATTGTCTAATAACCGATCAGCCTTGTTGTCCCCACTTTCCTTTATGACTTGTAGATTCAGGTTCATGCTTATTTCTTTCTATAGCTAAATTTGTGACCACCCAGATGGGGTTTTCTCTTTGAGATTGATCTTGATCTGCCTTCCTCATCCATTGTAAGTGGTTTGTGTTCATTTGTTAGTCTTGTGCTATTTGTAAAGACCGGAGGACTTGTCTTTGATCTGAATCACAAGTGAGAACTCAATTGAGATTATCTTGAGATAAGCTAGATGTGAACTGTAGTTGACAAATCATTTGAAGCATAGAGAGTACCAGAGTCCCAATTATTGTGAAATTGTCAATGATTTTAGGAAGTCCAGCAGCAGCAACTTTGAGGGTAGTCCTCCAAAATTCCTACAGAGAAGAGTAATCTTTTAACAAATTTCAAACTCCAAAATATCACATAGCCTAGTCCACTCAAAACTAGGGATCTCAAAAAAATCAAATTTTAACTCCTCAGGACCACAACCAAAAAAAAAACCAACAATAATGCTAAATCAAATTGAATTACCCTACAAACCACTGAAGTCCTTCCTGCGCTTTTGCTACTCCCAATGAGTAAATTTATGAGATACACAAATGAATAATTATCAAAGAAATAGATTGGAGCTGTTAGCAAGGTCGAGACAAATAAGTAAGCTAAATCTTAAATTTTTTTTACGGCAAAGTAGACATATTTAGCATAGGACATGATCCTAGATGCTTTAGACAGTCTCCAACGTGCCACTAACACCTATTGTCCTCATTAGTGTGCCACATGACCACTTCCTCTTATGCAAGTTATGGTTTTCCATAAGGAATATAGTTTTGAGTTCAGCATGCAATAATAATCAAAACAACACTCTTTTACAACTTCTAGTATCACTGTGACCTAAAAAACATGTACAATGTTTGTTGGCCCTGAATTGTTTCTCACTACCCCTTTTCCTCTGCAGATTTTGTAACAACAAAAAAAATGAAGGCCAATTGTCTTTTTTTCTAAATCTGTTCTCTATTTAGAGAGTATAAAATGCTCTAAATAGTAATTAATTGCTTAGGATAAAAAATCAATACAAGATTACAGCCCAATTTTGAAGAACTTTCTTTTCAACAGTTAAGTACAGGTTCAGATCAATACAAAAAAATTTTCAAATGTTCTGTTAAGATAGCTATTCATATGAATGTAGCTTACCACTGTAGTGGTCCATTAACTTGATGTCACTAAAACCACTCTAAATCTTTATGATTGAACATTCGCTGCATGAATAGTTCATTGAACCACCTGAAAGTTATGTCAAAACCAAAAGGATAATTACTAACCTAATCAAGGTTTTGCACAGGTAGATGGGTATACAAGACCATCAAAGCTCAAAAGTTGAGCATGCCTTGAGGAGTACTGGAATGCCATTATCAATTGTCTTCAGTATTTCTACCTCAACTGTAAGCCCACCCCTCCTAATTTCCTGCATGAAATAGGGCTTTATAAAAAAATGCATACCGTGATTGGCAATCATTCCATCTCAATTTTTATAATAATGATTTCTGCATAAATATCCATATATCCCATTACTCTCCAAATTTGGGTTATAAAAGAATGCTTGCATTTATTGCAGTACAGATCAGCGTCAATGCCAAATTAAACTAAATTACCTCAAAAATCATAGAAGCCATTTTCTGGTTTCCACATCCTTTAATTTTGCAGACTTGGGTGAACATGAGATGGTAATAATTTTCAATTCCAGATATGGGCAAAAGAAGACGCAATAGTGTACAATTAGATCTGGATTTATGAATGAATAGACAAGTTGATCTGATTAATGCTCCAAACCTGAATGTTGTAAAAAATTACTATGGACCCCTCATGATGCGCCAAAAATGATATCAGCTTGTTTATGGATGTAATTCACTACCTTTGGTGTCAAAGAAAATGTATTTCAAGCATAAAAGTTCTGTATCCTCCTCATGCAAGCACAAAGGCCTCTTTAGCCAACACCATTTGGATCATGCATTCTTTTGACATCCAATTTTAGATTTGTGTCAAACACTATCATCATTAAAGCACAAATCCCAAAGTTGATCTGTAAAATCAAATTGTTAGTCTCTTTTTGGATGTCATAATTCATAACCAAGTCAAATTTCTGGAGTATTTTGCAAATTGCAAATCATTCTACATTAATTTAAAAAAAAAAAAAAAAAAAACTGCTTTATCAACAAACAAATTGAGCAATTTCTCCAACACCAAAACAAGTGATATGACGATTATAAGATATGAATTAAAAAATAAAAAATCAGGACTCAACCCACATGTATGTAAATATTTCATTTAAAAAAATTGATTTGGTAACAGATACGATTAAAAGATACACCATGTTAGAATGGGATTTAAGATCCAACAACACTTCTATAATTTTCAGCTGCTACATGAACAGTATTGCAGGTACTGGATTTACATCAAGCTCTTCCACCATTTAAATTGATTTTACTGCCATGATCAAGTAATACGATCAAAACACGGAATTGAAATCAGGACCAATAAAATATTACAATAAGAAGAGTAGATACAAAAACAATAAAGCACACAAACCTGCACTGTGAAGCTGGGGAGGAATTGACCATTTTGGCTCTAATGTAAGAGTAAATATAATGTTGCAAAAGGGAGATTTAAGGTGACCCCAAGCTTCAATTTTATATTCCACTTCTCTATCAGTATCATCATTCAAAAAAACTCTACTTGTAGCTAAAATTCATGACCCCTGACGCACAAACACACAAAAATTCAATGAAACCAATCAATAAACAGCTAAAGTAGTTTTGATAACTATAATTGTTAATTTGAACACACAATGGGATTGAAACAGTCAATCCAAAATAGGAATATTAGCGGTAATTAGGAATAAGAGTCACAACGTAGCAATATGGACACAGATTTAAATGTAATGTTCATAATGTTCATGCTGGTAAAAAGGGAATCTCACCTTGCTTGCTCTTACTACCCAATCTCATAATATGTATCTGTCCGCTTCACGAATCCCCCTCATCAATGTCTACTTCCACTTGTTCATCCACCTCATACTCAGCCCCAACCTCCTCATACTAATGCCCAAAAGAAAAGCACATTAGTTGTGTCAGATTAATCAAAATTCGAAAAATCAACAAAACTTGCAAGACCCATATATATTATGATATTAAACCAAAAATGAACAAGAAAAATAAATTTTAATCAAAACCCATACTAATAAAAGATTGGGACAACAAGGACCAAAACCATAAAAAAAAAAAAATCAAATTTAAGCAAAACGAATTTTCAGCTTATGGGAATTATAGATATAAAGAACATTACGAATGCCCAGAAAGAAAAATAAGTACGTTAGATTTGGAAAAAATTAATGGGCATACGAGATTGAATGATTTGGTGGCAGTGGGTTTGTGAATTTGGGTAATCTGATAAAATATATCAACTTTAAATGGATGAGAGTTGGAGTTAACTAAACTTAAAACTTCCGTCTAATTTGCAAAATTAAAAATAAAAGAAGAAGACAAGGGAAGAAAAGAAGGAGAGTTACCTCTGACAGATTGTTTAAACCAAACTGGGGTTGATCGTTACTTTACGATATGTTGATTGTTGGGATGTGAGAAATAATGGGCCAGTAATCTCCTATCTCTCTTTCACAACGTTGCTCGAGAATTGAACAGCCACGAATGTTTAATTCCTGTAATGGAGTAGTACGCAAGTAGTCTGGCAGACACTTTAATTTGTGGCAGCCCTCAATTGTCAGGCTTTCAAGCTGTGGCATTATTTTTATTATTGGATCTGAAACCAAACCACTATCTTTTTCTTCTTCCACTTCTCTCTTTCCACCCATCCCAATCCATTCTTCACAGCTGTACAGAAACTCAATTACGAGAACTCTCAGGTTTGGGAATATATTTATGATGTGGCAGTCGTCTTTCTTGCTTTTGTTTTCGGATTCTATTCCTAAAAATTCATCTCCCAACTTTTTCACATTTGTTGCAGCCCGTATATTTAATTCTTTGAGCAATGGCAACTTCCCCAAAGGTGGCAAACACTCTAGCTGCCAGCACCCATCGATATGAAGAATTTTCAAATTGGTCAAGGACGTCATCCAATTAGTATACACTGTGGTGCCCATGAAGCTCTTAATTGATAATTTTTCCAAGTGTGAAGGTGGTTCTAAGGCATTCAAAACTGCTAAATCACTCTCCATTCTTCTTCTACTCTCTTCCCCTTTCTCTTGGAATTGATCTTCAACGTAAAAATCTAGTTCCAAATCGTGGAGATGTATCTTCTTCTTCAACTGTGCATTCTGGGCCTCCCCTACATCTACCACATTTCCCAACCCATGCATTTTAAAGCTCCCTCGAAGTTGGTTCAAATTTTTTAATTCTCCAAGTCTACATCCTTCTTTATCATCCTTACCACCTATGTTGAAATCACTTAATGTTCTAAGACAAGTCAATTTCCCAATCCCATTTGGAAATTTTAGTTTGTACCAGCCAAAATAATTTGTATTAAATCTAAGCTGTCTTAAATTAATTAGTTTACCCATCCCCTGTGGTAATTTCTTGAAATATTCATAATTATCAATATTCAAAGTTTGCAAATTACAAAGATTACATAAGGTTTCAGGCAATTCTTCTATTTCAACATTCTCATACATATGAAGATACCTTAAATGTATCAAATTTTCCACCGCATCTGGAAGTTTCGTAAGTGGGCAATCCAAAATTAATGTTCGTAAACATCTAAAATGATGGCTTGAGTCGGATAGGTGCATGTTAAACTCATAGTCCCTTTCCCGAGAATGAAGAAAGAGAGTGCGTAGATTTTTTGCACGGTAAACAAGCTCAAGAATTTGCATTTCTTTTGAAATTTCTAAACTTAAATGGCGAAGACTTTTACAATCTATCTCCAAATTCTTATCACCATTGATTTCAAAACTTTCATTTATCCTAATTGATTGGGCAAAGTCATGCACAATATCATGCATTTTGCAACTTTCAATTCTACCAGACATCTCATCTTTCTCAAAATCTTGTAAAAATGATCGCATGGCTAATTTTTGAAAGTACTCTTCCGCTATGTCTTTCATCTCCATATTTCCTTTTGAGTTGATATATCCTTGTGCAATCCAATGGATGATTAACTCAAATCTATTAATGACATGATCTTTTGGGAAGACAGCACAGAATAAGAAACATTGTTTCTCAGCTGGGGACAATTCATAATAACTCAACAACAATGGTCCCAAAAGACCTTTTTCAACGTCTTCTAAATCCCACAAACTGCTTTCCAAAACCTTCACCCACTCTTCTTTACTTCTCTTGTTCCACATGTAACCCCCTATAAGTTTTGCAGCAAGTGGCAAGCCTTTGCATTTAACTGCTAGTTGTCTACCTAGGGGTTCAAGATCTTTATGTTGATCTATATTATCATCAAAAAATGCTTTTTTCCTAATAATCAACCAGCAATGCTCAGCTGACAAATTCCCTAAATTGATAATGTTGATTTTGGCACTCCCCATCATGTGCGCAACTGCCTCATTACGTGTGGTGACTAGAATTCTACTACCTTGGGCACCACATGTGAGAGCATTTTGGAAAGGCTCCCACTTTTCAGACTCTTTTGTGGAGTCTTTAGCCCACACATCATCAAAGACAAGAAAGAACTTGTCCCTAATCAACTCACAAACTATATGCAATAGAGCTTGCAATGTAGAAGTAGTATTTTTAAGGGATTCATGTACAGGGTCAAGCTCTTGAATGATTGCTTTGGCAACCTTGCATTGATCAAATGGATCAGAAACACAAACCCACATTCTTTTATCAAAATGGGCCTTCACCTCACTATGATTGTAGGCTATTTGGGCAAGAGTGGTTTTTCCGAGACCTCCCATGCCCACCAAAGATATGACACGGGGTTTTCTTTCCTTTGGACTACCCACGCCTAAGAGGTTGCTCAACAGCTCCTCCCTATAGTTATCACGACCAATTATATTGGACTCATCCACAAAGGATGTAGTTATCGGTCGCTCAACTACTTCAGGTTGCCTGTTAAAGTCAATACCATACTTCTCTCTGTCATTGAAAATCTCATCTAATTTTTCATTCAGCGTTTTAATCTTGTGACCAAGATCATGACGCAGTGGAAGGTTAAAACAACATGATGGAGATGGGAAGAAGGAGCATACCTTCTTCTTCACAACAGCAGGAGCGTTAACATCAGCTGGTTTTCCTTCTTTTTTCTCTATCTCTGCTTTGATCCTTGCAGTGCTCCAGGTGTCCAAAACGTCATCCATATCGTAGTATTTGTCTTGGAGCTGCTCTAACCAAAGCTTCTCAGTATCCAGCTTCACTGCATGTCTTTTATCGGCATCATCCAGCATTGCCTTGATGAATCCGAGCTTGTCTTGAAGCTTTTGGACTTCTTCATCAACGCCAAGAAGCAACTTGATCTCTTGTTTAGCCAGCTGAACAGCGATTGAAGCCAACCGCTCAAAGAGATCAGTAAGTATTGCATCAGCCATAGTTAATGGAGCCTGAAAGTTAAGTTTGGATTGATAACAAAGCAAGAAATGAACAGAAAGTGATTCAGAGAGTAGAAATTAGCAATAGTGCGCTTGAGTTTGTGCTTCGTGATTTCTCATATCAGCTTCTTATAAGGTAGTCCGTAGTGGCAACGTGAATGGATCCTCTTTTTTCGTTTCCTTTTAAAAATCTTTTTTAAGTCAAGTGGTAACATGTTGGAACATTTTAAATTACTGGCAGTTTTTTTTTTTTTTTTTTTGCTGAATAAGTTACTGGCAGTTAACCTATACAAATAATACTTAGTAATATTTTTTATAATCTAATTTATATTTCAAGAATTATAATATGTCACGTATTTATTTGATTTTTTTTTTTTATAAAATAGTTAAAATTTAAAATAAAATAAAAAACTAGTAAAACATAAAATCAAACACAAAATTGTGCGATCAAGTTGCAGCATGTTTGTCCATGTGACAGTAATAGGCGTGTGCCCCAATAATGTGGTTCAATATATAATTAATTAAAAATTAAAAGTGAAATTGATTCTCAAAAAAAAAAAAAATTAAAGTGAAATTGATTTTTAAATCCTAGTCCTTTTAGCTTCATTTTTTACCCAAAAAAAAAAAGGGATTGTTGCCAAAATGGAAACTACAATTCAGGTCCACAGTAGTCCTTGTCCTTCTAGCTTTATTACTAATCAAACCCTAACAAGGAAACCATATTTCTTATTATAACTACAAAAAAAGATATTCTCTAGTAAATATAAAAATTACATAAGGAGGGCGTTTGGATAGCACGTTTAAGTGCTGCGTCCGCGTTTTCTTCATTTTTTTTTTTCCAGCCGCAACTGTTGACCCGGTCTTTTGTGAACAGTGCACTTGTACACTGTTTACGGGTTCCACAAACTCCACTTTTTATCAACTTTTTCATTAAAAATGAGTCTCACGATACTATTTACACATTTAAAAATTATTTTGTTACAGTGTTTTCATTTTTCAGTTTCAGCAACAATAAGTTCAATCCAAACAGACCCAAGAAGTAAAGTTAGAAAATTTTGAAGTCTTTTATTTGACATTTCATTTAACCATATATATATATATATATATATATATATATATATATATATATATATATATCCTTTTAAAAAAAATCCAACAAGTGATAAGTTGCATTATTAGGACAGCTTTGATAAGTGCATGGGACCATGCTTCTAGGCTACAGAAACGGACACAATTGTACAAAGTTGAAGGGCACTCATTTTCATGAAAATAGAGAAAGCAGCAGGGGAGGAAGCAGGACCAACAAAAACAACACTTCAATTTTAATTAGTTGCACTAGTCATTTTAAGCAATGGTTACCGGTCCGGACAAACATGAGAACTTAAAATATTGAAACAACTGCTTCTCAAAGTGAACTTATTGATATTATTTTGATATTAAGCAAGCTTACAGTAACTGGGAGAAGATTATATAACACTTCTGAAATATTATCTTATAACTCATCTGCCTATACACCATTTTTCCACTAACCTAAGCAATTTACGTACTTTTGAAATCGCTTAACATATACGATACACCGTTATCATGAGCAAAGGATAAAATAAAATATACAAGGATTGTGCACGTTCATAATTTTAGCTATCAAATATGGGGGAACCAAACCGAAGTAGTCTTGGCCTTGCAGGTTTGAGTTTTTTTTTTTTTTTTTTTTAAATAAAAAATTATCTAAAGACAAGAAATCATAAATCTTGTAAATATATAAGAACTTCTTGTTAAAATTCTAATTAAATTAATTACCAAAATTCACCACCTATAATAACAAATAATTATAGATTTTATAATGAAGGGCATGACCAAAATCATCAGTAGCAAACTGTCTAAGAGGAAACAGGAACTGGTCCTTCAACTGGTCCAATAAAAACCATAAAACCCAATGGTTTAACCGTAAAAACTGCCAATTCAACCGATAAAAACTGAATAGTGAATACCAAACATTTTTAGAATATTTTAATTATTTCAGTTTTTAAAACCATAGGAAGATGTTGTGATTCTTTGATGAAAGGAGAAACCACATACATATATACTAGAAAATACAGATTGCGGTGCTACTAAAGCCTATGAGTAATCTATAGAGGGCCTCATATTAATTGAGTCATGCAAAAAGTACAGTAAAAAAACAAATATATGTACCAATGATGGTTAGGATTTGGAAAATATTTTACTACCGTATTTTATTTTTGGGTAAATTTCGTTCACATATTTGTGCTAATTTCAATTCAGTCCAAAACTTTTCAAAACTAACACAATTAGTCCTTAAAACCAAAAAATCATTAATACCAACACTACGTTATTCTGGCGTATACGGAGCTTTTGTCAATTTGTAAGACAAGGCTGCTGCTCAACAATATAGTGGGTCCCCTCCATCTCCGTGAGATAATTATCGTTGAGAGAGACAGCAAAGAAATAAGAAAAAAAAAAAAAAAAAAAAAAGAACCGGAGGAGGTTTAAGGTTTGTTATGAAAGATTATAAGCATTGTTTACTTTCTTGATGGTATATTATGCTTCTAATATTAACACTTCAGCAATATTATCCACAATTTTGCCACTAACCCAAGCAATTTACATACTTTTGAAACCACTTGACATATATTGTACACCGTTATAATATGACTAAAGGGTAATATTAAATATACAAAGAGTGTTTTTCAAAAAATATTATGCATATTCATAAGTTTTGGTATCAAATATTGGGGAACTGAACCGAATTCTTGGTGTTTATAATCTTGTGGATTTGACCTTTTTTTTTTTTCTTTTTTTTTTTTTTGGTAATATTGAGGAGAAATGAGCTACCTGACATACACCAGGGAGACCTACAGATTATAGCAATCGCTGAGACCTCCTTCAACTATGTCTAGGCCATCAACTACTCTTTCGGTTGAGACTATTGTGGTTGCTTCAAAAACAGTGTTATATACCATATAGGTGAATAATCTTACGGTTTTTTTCTTTTTCTTTTTTGTCTTTGGCAATAAATTCCTCCTTCAACTTTGTCTAGGTCATCAAACTACTCTTTCAGATGAGACTACTATGGTTACATCAATAATTTAATTACAGCTGCAGGTATTTTTTTTATTTCAAACAAGCCAACATTGTCGGCCTTTTTTTTTTGTCTTTGGCAATAAATTCCTCCTTCAACTTTGTCTAGGTCTTCAAACTATTCCTTCAGTTGAGACTATTATGGTTACATCAATAATTCAATTATAGCTGCAGGTATATTTTTTTATTTCAAACAAGCCAACATTGTCGGCCTTTTTCTTTTTCTTTTTTGTCTTTAGCAATAAATTCCTCCTTCAACTTCCTCTAGGTCATCAAACTACTCTTTCAGTTGAGACTATTATGGTTAAATCAATAATTCAATTATAGCTGTAGGTATATTTTTTTATTTCAAACAAGCCAACATTGTCGGCCTTTTTCATTTTCTTCTTTGCCTTTGGCATAAATTCCTCCTTCAACTTTGTCTAGGTCATCAAACTACTCCTTCAGTTGAGACTATTATGGTTACATCAATAATTCAATTATAGCTGCAGGTATATTTTTTTATTTCAAACAAGCCAACATTGTCGGCCTTTTTTTTTCTTTTTTCTTTTTTGTCTTTGGCAATAAATTCCTCCTTCAACTTTGTCTAGGTCTTCAAACTACTCTTTCAGTTGAGACTATTATGGTTACATTAATAATTCAATTATAGCTGCAGGTATATTTTTTTATTTCAAACAAGCCAACATTGTCGGCCTTTTTTTTTTTTTTTTTTTTTTTTTCTTTTTTGTCTTTGGCAATAAATTCCTCCTTCAACTTTGTCTAGGTCGTCAAACTACTCCTTCAGTTGAGACTATTATGGTTACATCAATAATTCAATTATAGCTGCAAGTATATTTTTTTATTTCAAACAAGCCAACATTGTCGGCCTTTTTCTTTTTCTTTTTTGTCTTTGGCAATAAATTCCTCCTTAAAAACCCTAATAAAAGATCAAAAGCTGTGTTAAACCGGGAATCGGAGGCAAATTCCCTCGGTCCGGTTTTTAAAACCATGTCCACAGTGCACTCCGTTTGCTACATAGAATATTTCCGTTAGTTTGATGATGGTAGGGACCAAAATGGAACATGTTTTTCACTTTGGGACTAAAAAGGGTAAAATAAAAATGTAAGGACCAAAATGAAAATAAGGTTAAAATATAAGGATCTAAACTTCAAAAGGGCATTTATGCCTATATTAAATTTACAAAGAAGCCCCATGCCATGCCTTACCTTTTCTTCTCTCTGTATTCCACTTCCTTACGTGGCTTTCTCTCTTAACTCCAAGATAATTCCCACTTTAATTATCTTGATATATTCTAAAATTTCAAAGATGAAAAACATATTAGATCAAGTTAAACTCAGGCCCTTGACAAACCACAATTCAGTAGCAAACCCAAACCATTTGCAACTTAAAGCCAAGTCTCAAATGGTACTGACTACTGAAGCGAAGGGTAAAGACAGAGGCTGGAGTAGAGAAGGAAGAAACTGAACCGCAAATGGGTTTCTTGCGTATGGTCTTGTAATCAGGTTTTATAAAGGGTATTGGTGTAAACTGTAAAGTTTTAGTTGGGTTTTATAAAGAGTATTGGTGTATGGTTTTAAAAATAAATGAGCCGTAAAATTGTGGAGAGTGTGTGGGGGCCTTTTCGTTGTGCGTTGGGCTGGGCTGCCTCCCGCGGTAGTAGGCCCAAGTATTCTGAGTAAGGGAGTTGAGACCGGTCCAACTGCAACTCAATTTGGTCCAGCTTGTGCGCAAATGTTGAGTCCAAGTTATCCTCTGTTTCTGCCGCAGAAGACTTTTCTCCAGTTTTTGCCGTAGGATTGACGTTTCTGCCGCAGAAGGAACTTTTCTCCGATTTCTGCCACAGGTTTGACTTTTCTGCTGTGCAGCAATACTTTCTGCTATGCAATGAAGCTATCTACTGTGCGATAAAGCTTTCTGTTTTGCAGTAAAGCTTCCTGCCGTAAAGCCTCCTGCTGTGCAATAGAGTTGTCTGCTGTACATTAAAGCTTTCTACTGTGCTTTAAAGATTTCTGTCGTGTGAATGACTACTCCTCATTTTTACTGCAGAAATATTTTTCCACTTCCTTGGCCTGACTTGTGCGCAAGCCACACCACGTTTGCTAAAATCTATTTATAACCTCACAGCAGGCAGAGTCATTGTTAAGAGGCTATGGCAGGCAGACAATATATAGAAAACGTAAAGAAAATGCAGTCACTATTTCTGCCGCAATAAACAAGATAAATAACTTAAAAAGCCTCACTTTTGAAGAATAACACTTAAACAAAGGATTAGAGCGGGATTAGTAGAGTAAAGAGAATGAGTCTGCCACACCAAGTATCACCGCGGGACTCTAACCAGGGAAGGGAAAACTGCTCCCTCAACGCAAGTAACTTCAAAGGTGAAATTAATTGTTTTGAGAGATCAGCCCCAAATGGTATATGCCCGAGTATAAGTCGTATTTCCCTCCAATTGAGGACAAGGCTATTGAGGGAAAGAGGGGGTTAACCCATTTGGGTGCATGCCTGCCATAAAACGCTATATTTTCTTTCTTTCTTTTGTTCTCTGTTTTTCTTATCTTATCTTTTCTCTCTGTTTTCTCTCTTAGAATTCTTGCCTTTCTTTTCTTTTTTGCTTTCTTTCTTTCTTTTCTTTGTTTTCTCCTCTTTGTTTTTTCTTCGAATCCCCCCCTCCTGTACACAGCCACTGGTCTCTTATATAGGGCCTGCCGTTACCAATTTTACTGTTATAGCCCCTTAATGGCCTTTGTTTGATATGGGAGCCTTTTGTCGACCACTTACCGAGTCAATGGTTCTGACTACCACCATTGACCTGTGGCTTTCAGACAACGAAGGTTCCTTCTCTACTTCGTCCAGTGTGTACCCTCTCCCTCTCGGTCTCTCATGGCATGCACCCAGTGGGTCTTACCCAGCCTTGCCTCTTTTAGGTGGCATGTCATCCCAGCAAGACTGTGCCCACCGAAAGAGCCTGAGCAAGAACCACAAGAATGGGTTTCCACTCCTCTCCCCACCGCCAGACCCTGCCCTCACCCATGACCTCACCCTTTCCCATAGTGGCTGGGTATAGGCTGGTGATGCCTGGGTCTTACGCATGCTTTACCTTCTTGATGTTTCATACGTTTGCCGAGGTCTGAGAATGGGTGTGCATATCCTGCCGTGCACTTTTTGGCTTTTTCTGGTGTGGGTTGCATCTCCAACGTTTATGACTTGTCCCTTTCTTTGGAAGGTTGAGCCTTGTTGGATCATTGAGTCTCCTTTTAGTTTGAGTGTTTGCTTCGTGGCTTGGCATCTCCTGTCATACCAGATTGTTATTCATGTTGCTTATCTCAATCCTGCCGGGCCCTTTTGGGCCTGTCGTGTGTTTTTGTTCTCAGTTTTTCACGCATATCTTTTTTATACAAAAGGATTTGGGCCTTTGTAGGCCAAATGATGTTGACTGGATCAAAAGGGTCTTGGGCCCAATTTATCTTCATCTGCCGAAACCATCCTGCCAGAGAATTGTATTCTGCTGTAGATCTGTATTCTGCGGCAGACTTGTATTCTGCGGCAGATTTGTGTTTTGTTGTAGATTGCTTTCACTTGCACTTCTTTCTTTGAAAATTTCTTACTCTCCGGTCTTCTTGGTGGGCCTTTGGACCCAATTTATCTTCATCTGCCGAAGTCATTCTGCCAGAGAACTGTATTCTGCAACAAAGCTGTATTCTGCGGCAAATTTGCATTTTGCAACTTACTGGGCTTTCTTCCTCATGGGCTTTTGGATACGGATTCACAAAATTGGGCATCAACAGAGTGCAAAGCTTACGTGGCAAGTTCTAAGGAAGTTAACAAAAAGTCATAGGTTTCGGTTTTACAATATACTAGTCGCTAACCCGTACGATGCACTAGACAGTTACTAAAAATGAGATCAACTCAATATATATATATATATATATATATTGGATCCAAAGCAAGTTACAAATTGTCAAGCTTTACAATTAGAATCATTTGCAAGTTAGACTACAAAATTGGGTAAAAGAATCAATTGCATGTTACAAATTGTCCAGCTTTTTATTGGTAGCAGAATCACTTGCTCAATTTCCACTAAACAAATTCAAACACATACCTTAGCTTCCACATAAAAAAAAAATTCAAATTGATTATCACCATTTTAATATCTATTTAAAATATTGAAGATGTGACTAACTTCAAAAAATATTGTCGTCAAAAGTCAAATATTTATTTGATAAGCAAGAACTTTTATTGGAACACACTACTAAACTTAGTTACAGAGTTCCAAACCAAAAACTTATCCAAGTCTATGCACAAACTCAATTACAGATACAAAGAGAAACACAACTAAAACTACAATTCAATCAACTCTAGAACAAAACAGACAGAGGAATACCCCCAATATAAGCATAAATTTCAAAACCACAAAATTATCCAACACATAACTGGGGTAAAAAATCTCAAAAAGGTTGGGATTTCTTCTTTATTTTTGAGTATGGATTCATGCAAGTACCTGTACTTGCAGTAGAAAGAACATGAAGGAAACATTTATCAGGAAAAAATTAACAGCAAAGCTATAGCTCATTCCACAATTGACAAATTATCTACCGAAACCTATAAAGTAATCCACAATTGACAAATTAATTAACAAAGCAAAACTCACAATTCACCAATGAATCTAAAAAGGCCCTTCACAACTGATTGAGCTTCCATTTACTTGTGCTTCACTATTTTTTTCTCCTCAACACCCAAATAGATGCTTAATTAAAATTTTGAGAATATAATCCAACATGCAAAACTCAGATACGTCCCTAAAAAATCACAAACTTTGTCATCCATAAAAAATAAAAATAAATCTGGGTATCCATAAACTTGGTCATCAAAAACAAAAAATATAAACTCTAATCAATTAACCTCTAATCTATCAAAACCTACTGTATCTGAAATTTCAACCAAAAATTTTCTCAAATTTGAATCACATACACAAACCAAAATTCAATAATATCAATCAAAAAAATCAACACTAGTACATACAATTCAAAAAAAAAAAAAAAAACCCATTCTCGGCTTCTTTTCGTTTGTGCCCTTCTTTTCGTTTTTCTCATCATTCAACCTTAATCAAAACCAATAACCCAAATGCCTAAATTAAAGACCATCAACCCAATAACCCATATACCTAAATCAAAGACACTCAACCCAAAATAACAAAACTTAAATCATATTTAACACTAATTTTTCTTATCTAAAAATACCTGCACTATAGTGGTTCCTGCGGTATATGGGGGGAGGCTAGGCTGAAGCTGTGGTGATGGTTTGACATGTTGGCAGCCCTCAGATCTCTCTCTCTCTCTCTCTCTACCATTGACAGAAAGAGAACTGAATGGTTAGGGTTTTTGGTTTTAAGAAAGATAGAGACAACGGCTGAACTTGTCGAAGGATCTCTGTGAACTTGTTGAAGGAGAAGGAGAAGCAAAATAGGAAGGAAAGAAAGAGCATCTGAAATTTGAATGTGTAAGGTTTGCATAAAACTTATAAGAGGAGTCGGGTAATAGGTCTAGAAAAAAAAATTAGATTTAAAAAAAAAGAAAAAAAAAGCTGATGTGGAAATTTTTGGAGCTTACCAAAAATGTAAGAGGCTTCGGTTTTATATACTGATGAATTTTGAATGTTCCCTAAATTCTAAATTAGACCTTTTCTTTGTGTAGTTATGCCAACAATCCAAGTCTTGCAGAAATTGAGTTAATGAACGAACCTCATGCACCAGGAGTCACTCTAGACAACCTTAAAAACTATTATAAATCCGAGTATGATGCTATGACTTGTGAGAAAGTACACACCAAGTGCTTATGTGATCCTCTCAAACCAGTTGGGGAATGCTAATCCAAAGGAGCAACTCTCATTTGCTAGAAACTTCAATCATGTAGTCATTGACATGCATTACTACAATCTCTATTTAGATGAGTTTAGCAAACATGAATGTACAATTTTATGCACTAAAAACCGTAACAACTTCCAATGGCCTCCTTAGTTTTGTAAACCAATCTTATGCAGTAGTGGCAGCCACTACTGTTGTCTGGTATATATCTTTCCTATTTGGACAGAACCTAAGACCAAGACCACTTTTAAATTAGACCCAAATTCACTAAACTCACAATTCATTCTCAATGATAAATTTCAATTTGTAGAGAATATCCCAAACTCTAATCTCAATGCACAAACCCACCATGAAATAAATCATTAAAAAATCAAACCTTCTTCTCAATATCCCATAAACTTTCAAATACATAATCTCAAAGACCATTGTGATTCAATTCATCTCCTTTCTACTATATAAACTTATCCTATTTGCAAAACCTGAAATTGTCTTCAAAAGTTAAATACCAAAACATTAAGACCAAGTCCAAGTTCAATACCAATCCCACCACCAATAGTCTACTAAATCTGTAAAAATATTTAAAATATTTGAAGATGTAAGCAATTCTTTGCCTTTTCCTCTTTGATTGTACATTAGGATATCAATCTCAGAATTTCCTATCCTTGATATGAAACATTAAATTACGTAATGAAAAAGAAAAAATCAAACTTAAATTAAAATTAAAATTAAGATTCCAGTCCTTAACATCCTCAATTATCCAATAAATGTATGAAACACAAATTTAAAGAACTACTTAAGCAATATTTCAAATAAATTAAAAGACAACTTTAAAGTATTCTTTGTATCTTTTTCCTTTGTTGCTTTCTAGTAGTCATTAAATAACTCCTTTTGTTTTCCTTGATAACAGATGATGGTGTGAGTTGTACATTGCTTTCAACATCAATTTTTTGAAACTTTGTAGAATCACCACATAGGTAATACTTCCCTTCTTACCAAATACAATTGAGGGTTGCTACTAAATTTGTGAACACATAGAGGAGAGTCCTAGACCAAATTGGATCCATAGACCAAATTTTATTCACTGCGAAATTTAAACAAACAAATAGAGAACAAACACAAAGATAACCAAGCAAAACCTTCAAACTCACATTGATCATTTTATAGAACTTGGCATATAAAACAAAAATCCCAAAGCCTAAGCTTGTTAGTAAAATCACATACCAAATAAAATGGAGGTTATGATGTGGTTTTGGGGAAGGAGATGGGTAGAGAAAAGAGATGATAGACTAGCAGAACACAACATGTTCAAGGCCTAGTGATATCCATTGAGAAGCTTTAAACAGGGCAAAAAAAATCATTTAAAAAACTTTTCTTTTAAAGGTATAGATAATAGGTTATACAATATCAATTGATTTTTTTATATTCTAAATAAAATTTGAATTGTGGTAAATTATGATAAAATAAGCTTCAAGACCCCAATATTTATAAGATATTTTGCGGTTTTCTTCTTTCGATCTTTCTATTATGGGTGGTTCCCGTTGTTTTTGTATTGAATCCAAATTTTTTCAACTGGTGGTAGAGGAAGGGGGACGGTATTTTTCTGTTAGGATTTTTGAAAGGAGTAGGTACTTCATGAAGTCAGTCTTCATGGGTAAGATTGCGGCACAATGGCTTCTGAAGTGTTTAGAACAGATTGTTGTTGGGTTTAGTCCGAAGTATTTTTATACGTTTAGGGAAGGTGATGTAGCTTACACCCTCCAACGGAGCTCCAACTCTTTTGGCTTGTTCCTTCTATTGACTGAACTTAAAGTTGGCGGGTCTAGGAGGTCCATTATTATTCCAGAAGGCAGAACTAAGAATGGATGGAGGGTTTTTGGGTTAGAGTTAAGGAAGATGTTGGAACCTGAAAACTATGTGAATGGCGGTTCTGGTCAGTTGAAATTTGTAGCTCAGCTTCACAAGGATAAGTCAGGGATTCAACCATTTAAAACTTTTGCCGATACGGTGCGTGGGTTTCAAGTGCAGGTCGGGGGCAGAAATAATAGGGGGGAGAAGCAGAAACCAGTCATTGATCAGAGGAGGTTGAGTGAAATGCCGGTGAACTTACCTGAGTTGGGTCCTCGGCACAGTGATGTGGAACTTAATTTGGGAAAGACAAATCCGGTAGAAAATAAAAGGAGCTTTCCGTTGAAATTCAAATCAAAGGTGAATGTTTCTGTTTATGGAAAAAATGGTGAATTGAGGAAGGCTCACTGGACAGGACAAGGCTTGACAGTAGAGGTGAATGAGGAAGGGAAAAGGCGTGTAGCATGGAATTCTTATAAAGGTGGACTGAGGACTTCTAAATGGGTCACAAGGAGTCAGAGGGAGCACATGGTGGGTCCTACTAGTGGGTCACAGGCACAAAAAAATTCTGTGATAGGCTCTGCCCAGTTTAGGTGTGATACAGGCATTTCTAATAAAGGTGGTTGGAGGAATTCTAATTCGGTCTTAAGTTATCAGAGGAAGTTGGCGGTGGGTCCTTCCAGTGGGTCACGGGATCAAAGGTTGTGTCCCTCTTCGGCCCAAACTGGTCTGGGCTCTCTTCAGTCAAATGTGTTTTGCTTCTCGGGCCCAAGTGTCTACGAAATGGGTGAGCCCTCCTCTCTGCCTAGCCCAACACCCCTGGCCCACCCGGTGATAACTTTTATATCTCCCTCAGACAAGCCCGAGCCATTAAGGTCCAATTTTAAGGTACCAGAGCGACAGGCTGAGCTTCCGTTGCTCGTTTGCTGCAGTGGGTCTGATGGTATCAGCTCCGATAGGCTCACGGTGGCTGGGATAGGGACTGGGTTCAACTCCGATGCTCTCACGGCAAGGCCGATGGTGAGTTTTAACAACTGTCTTCAGAGGAAAAGTTCCGACAGCACCGCGGTGGCTGGGCTGAAGCTTGATACCAGCTCCGACGGTCTAGTGGTGGCTCCGAAGGTGATTAATCACTTTTTCTCTGCTGGGTTTTTCTCTAACAGTCATGAGGAGCATCCAAAGGCACTGGGTAACGTTGACCAGAACAGTTGGGTTTCGCCAGTGGGTGTGTCGGGGTGCACCGAGTCTCTTTTGAAGATGGGTTTCAGGTTTATTTTTGAAGGTAAGAGGTCGGTGATTCTCGAATTTGTGCCGAGATTGTTTGTTCCTTCTTTTGCAATGGGTTTTGGAGTATTGGGTCAGGAGGTTAATTCCTTTTCTAATAAGGAACTTTTAAGTCTTCCTAGGGAGGTCATGCTTGTGGAGGATGCAGTTGGTTTTTCTGTGGGTTTTGGTGAAACAGAAGTGTCAGATTGTTTACCTTTGCAAACCATTGCCCCGAGTGTGTCAACAAATTCAGCAGAGTTGGAAGAGGCCACTGAGGTATTGAACATTGAGAATAAGTTAGATATTTCTGGGTGGGTGAAACACAGAATTCCTGGGTTCAGTAAATTGGTTGGGTTGTCAACAACTCGACATGAGAAGTTGTGCATTGCTCTATTACAGAGGCTAGAAACTGTGATGGAAGCAGCCAATGTGTTACGCAGGAAAGAAACAAGTAGCAAAAAAGTGGCCAAGTCTAAAAACAAGGGACGTAGAGAGTTGCAAAACTTGATCTGTTCGGTGAATTATGACAGGAGATAGAGGGTGGTCTTGTGCTGGAGTCAGTAGTTGGGGATAGTTTTGTGTTTATGAAGATAAAAATGATTTCGTGGAATGTTAGAGGTTTAAATGATCCTCAGAAACGATTGGTGGTAAAGAATTTGCTGCAGGAGTGGAAGTGTGATGTTGTTTGTTTACAAGAGACGAAAATTGCTAGCATGAATAGACAGCTGGTTTGTAGTTTGTGGAGCTGTCCATATGTGGATTGGGCTGTTTTGGAGGCTGATCGGACTGCTGGTGGTATTTTGCTTGTGTGGGATAAAAGGGTTTTGGAGAAGGTGGAGGTTTTGGTTGGTACTTTCTCAGTTTCGGTAAAGTGGCAAGGGGTGGGGGACGGTTTTATATGGGCATGCTCAGGGATGTATGGCCCAAATGAGAATATTGAGAGGGGTCACATGTGGGATGAGTTGGTGGGTATTCAGCAGTATTGGAGGATTCCATGGTGTTGCTTTGGGGATTTTAATATTGTTCGCTTTCCTAGTGAGCGTAGGGGTGAGATTCGTTTGACCTTGGCTATGGAAAAATTCTCTGAATTTATTGAGGATCTTAACTTGGTTGACTTGCCTTTGGAAGGAGGTAGCTATACATGGTCAAGTGGTACTAATCATCCAGCAATGTCTAGGATTGATAGAGCTTTGGTCACTCCAGACTGGGAGGAACATTTCCCAGATATTATTCAAAAGATTTTACCCCGTCCTATCTCAGATCACAGTCCAATTCTCTTGGAGGCAGGGGGAATGGCAAGGGGGAAAAGTCCGTTCAAATTTGAAAATATGTGGTTGAAGACGGAGGGGTTTGTGGATAGGGTTCAATCGTGGTGGAATCGGCATTCTTTTGTAGGTACACCTAGTTTCGTGCTTGCGAAAAAATTAAAGGCTCTAAAAGAGGACATCGTACAATGGAATCGTCGAGAGTTTGGTAATTTAGAGCGTCAAAAGAAACAATTATTGGAGGAGTTGAAAAAATTAGACTCTAAGGAAGGGGATTTTGGTCTCACTGATGGGGAGAAATGTCAAAGGGCAGATTTGAGGTCCCAAGTGGAGCATCTTCTTTTCTTGGAGGAAATTTCCTGGAGACAAAAATCTAGGATGTTATATATCAAGGAAGGGGATAATAACACCAAGTTCTTCCACAAAATGGCTAACTCCCATAGAAGGTATAATCATCTGAGGACTTTGGAGGTGGATGGGGTGGTTTTTGAGGAGGAATCTGAGGTAACTACTCAGGTAGTCCAATTTTATAAAAATTTGTACAAGGAGTCTGAGGGGTGGAGGCCTTTTGTGGAGGGTTTGGAGTTTGATCGTATTGGGGATATGGAGAGGGTTTGGCTTGAAAGGAAGTTTGAGAGAGAGGAGATACTTCAAGTCGTAAGTGATTTGGAGGGGGACAAAGCTCCAGGTCCGGATGGGTTTACTATGGCGTTTTATCATCATTGTTGGAGAGTAGTGGAGAAAGACGTGTTAGCGGTCTTTGAAGAGTTTTTTCAACATTGTAAGTTTGAAAAATCTCTTAATGCTACTTTCATTTCTTTAATTCCTAAAAAGAATGACGCCTCTAATATTAGGGATTTTCGGCCTATTAGCTTGGTGGGGAGTGTGTATAAAATTTTGGCTAAGGTTTTGACAAATCGTTTGAGAGTGGTTTTAGATCAGTTGATCTCTGAGACTCAGAATAGCTTTGTGGGTGGGAGACAAATCCTTGACTCGGTTCTTATTGCGAATGAGTGTGTGGATAGCCGAGAGAAGAGTAAGGTTCCTGGAGTTATTTGTAAACTTGATATTGAGAAAGCTTACGATCATGTGAATTGGGAGGCTTTGCTGTATTTGTTGAATAGAATGGGCTTTGGAGTGAAGTGGTGTAAGTGGATCCGTACTTGTATTTCCACAGTTTAGTTCTCTATTTTGATTAACGGGTCTCCAGCTAGTTTTTTTGGTAGTTCAAGGGGGTTAAGACAAGGGGATCCGCTATCTCCTATGTTGTTTTTGATTTTGATGGAGGTGTTCAGTAGGATGTTGAGAAGGGTGGAGGGAGCTGACTTGATTCGTGGCTTTAAAGTTGAGGGTAGGAGGGGTGGTGGGGAATGCGTTTCACATCTATTGTTTGCAGACGATACTATCATATTTTGTGATGCAGATGTGGAGCAAATTCTTCATATTCGGTTGTTGTTACTCAGTTTTCAGGCGGTAACAGGTTTAAAGGTCAATGTGCACAAGAGTGAAATGGTTCCAATAGGGGAGGTTGATGATGTGCATGCCCTGGCGGAAATTTTGGGCTGTAGAGTTGGAACTTTGCCTATGTCTTATCTTGGCATGCCATTGGGGGCTTCACATAACTTCCCTTCAATTTGGAATCCTATTTTGGAAAAAATTGAGCGGAAATTGGCCGGGTGGAAGAAGTTGTATTTGTCTAAGGGGGGTCGATTGATGTTACTCAAGAGTACGTTATCTAGTCTTCCTACCTATTTTCTATCTCTATTCACCATTCCTACTTATGTGGCTAATAAGATTGAAAAGCTGCAAATGGATTTTCTTTGGGGTGATAGCAAGAATCATCTGGTAAGATGGGATAAAGTTTGTGCGCCTATAGCTAACGGTGGTTTGGGGATAAGGAAAATTACTACTTTCAATAAGGCTTTATTGGGAAAATGGTTATGGCGGTTTGGGAAGGAAGAGGGACGGTTATGGAGGAGGGTGGTAGCATCAAAATATGGGGAAGAATGGGGGGGATGGACCTCAAAGCTAGGTAGGGGAGTTCATGGGTGTGGTTTGTGGAGAGGTATTCGCATGGGATGAGAGGATTTTAGCAAGAATTGTCAGTTTGTTGTTGGGTTGGGGAACAGAGTGAGATTTTGGCAGGATGGGTGGTATGGGGATCAACCTTTCCAAATGGCTTTCCCAAGGCTGTATGGAATTGCCATTAATAAGGAGGCATCTGTAGATGCTTCCTTGTCAAGGCAGGGTGCAGAGGATAGAAGAATTTGGGATGTTCGTTTTATTCGAAGATTTAATGATTGGGAGATGGTTGAAGGGCTACATTTTCTTCGTACATTGGGAGCTAATACTCCTCCAATGAATGTTAGAGACCGAATGAGATGGAAGTTGAAGACTAACGGGGAGTTTGACATCCGGTCATATTATAACAAATTGCGGGATTCTCCCTCAATTGGCTTTCCTTGGAAAGGAATATGGAGAGTAAAGGCTCCTAGGCGAGTTTCTTTCTTTGTTTGGTGTGTAGCTTGGAACAAGATCCTAACGGGTGATAACTTGAGAAGATTGAGGGGATTGGATTTTGTAGACTGGTGCATTATGTGCCGGCATTGCGGAGAGACGGTAGACCACTTACTTCTTCATTGTGAGATGGCTTATCGGTTGTGGAGCTTTGTCTTAAAAACTTTTGGTTTGTCTTGGGTTATGTCTAGATCGATCCCAGATTTGCTTTTTGGCTGGTGGAATTGGTTGGGGAAGCATTCGTCTCAGATTTGGAACTTAGTTCCATTGTGCATCCTATGGTGTATTTGGAAGGAACGGAATCGGAGGACTTTTGAGGATTTAGATAGTTCAGGTGTTCAGATGATTGCCTCTTTTAGTGGGACTCTTTTTGATTGGTCTCGGGCTTGGGGAATCACGACTAGTGATTCTCTCCCCTCTTTTCTTAGCTCTCTTTCTCTTTGTATTTAATCTGTTGTTTGGTTTTCTTTTTTGTTTTTTCTGTTTTCTTCTTCTTGTTTTTTCTGGGTTCGCTCTATGTTTTTCATGCATAGAGTAGCCTTTCATATATATAACATTCTTACTTATCAAAAAAAAAAAGTAAATTCCCAAAGTCATAATCTATTTATTCTAAAGACAACCACACACAAAGACATTTAACATTCTTTCAAACATTACCCTAACAAAAACATTTGAGAGAGAGAGAGAGAGAGAGAGATGGGTAATTATAGAGAGACAAAGTGAGAAAACTGGTGAATCTATTGGACAAAATTATGTGTTGATTAGTATATTAAAGCCAATGAATGTTTTAGATACCAAAGAATGTTGAACGCTGATAGAAAAGGGGTTTTGAAGAGGCCATTTTTGATTTATTTAAGTTTTAATTTTCTTTAAGAATACCTTACAAATTGGCTCCCTGACTAACTCTTCTCCCTTGCTTGGTTGAGTAACTGTTCTTGCTGAAAGAAACTGATACAAAGGGAAAAATACAGAGGCATTTACAATTTAAAGAAAACAGGTTAAACAGCCAAAATTGATGATATAAACTTTGCAACATTTTCTAATAGAGCAAAGCAATAAAAATAAGGAACCAAGCCAACTAAGACTCAGGCATACACTGCCAAAAAAAAAAAAACATTAATGCACAAAGGGTTCATTCTATTACTTTAATTTAGCAGATTTCCTTCTTTTCTGTTCAAACTTCCTAACAATGGGGAAAGAAATACCCTTTCTTTATCTCAGATTTAGGCTTCTTATAAACTTCATTTTCCTCATTTCGTAACAAAGACAACACCACCTTAACAAAAACAGTTCCCATGAATCAAAATTCCTAAGCAAATCTAAATATACCCATAAAGTAATCTCCAAAAGGAATATAAGCAGAGCACTTACCAATAGGAAATATTTACCTCAAGCAAAAGCCTATTTGAAAAAATTTAGTGAAACCCTTCGCATTGAAGTTAAGATTCAAAATAATTTTCAGTAAGGATGGAAAGTCTTCTATCAGATTTTTTACCTTGTACTTCCTAAGTGATGGAAAGTTTGGTTTGGGCATTTTTACAAACACTTTGAAGGAGCAGACAACACAGTCACCAACCTAAATCTTCAACTTGTAGTACAACTTTAAACAACGAATAATTCTTCAACTTTCAATTCCAAATTCATTCAAAATCCAGTACCAAAAAAATAATTAAGTTCCACAAAGTTCCACACAACACTCCAAATCATCACACCAGTATATGGCAGTGGGGTGCATGAGAGTGGCCCTTTGGAGTGTGTACCGTTGTCTCAGTGGGATCCTAAGGCTACGAAGGATTTGGTGTTGAACAGGGGGGAGGATGAGGGTACTCAGTCTAAATGGGTGTCCAATATGATGAGTAGTTTTTGCAAAATGGTGGGTTTTCCTATTGTAAGGCATGAAGCTCAGTGTGTGGCTTTATTTCGTCTCTTGGAACAAGAATGTCTTGAGGTTGTTAATGAGGGAAGTGGTCGAAGAACTTTTAAACCTGGTCAGAAAGGTCTTAGAGAACTTCGGGGTCTAGTTTCCACTGTAAATTACAATGACTCTTCTTCTCGATATAGAGTTTCGTCGAACAGTTTGGGGGCTGTTGGCAGTTTTAAATGACTTTAAGACTTCTTTCTTGGAATGTTAGGGGGTTGAATAATCCCCGAAAGAGAGAGGTTTGCAATAATCTTCTTAAGGAATGGAGGTGTGATATTGTTTGTCTCTAGGAAACTAAGCTTTCTTCGGTAAACTCTGCTGTCTTGCGAAGCTTATCGGGTAGTCCTTTCAATGATTGGGCTGTTTTGGATGCGGTTCAATCATCTGGGGGGGTTTTGCTGGTCTGGGATAAGCGGGTGGTTGAAAAAATTGATGTGTTGGTTGGTCAGTTTTCAGTTAGTGTTCTTTTTAGGGGTGTTGTGGATGGATTTGAATGGATTTGTACTGGCATTTATGGTCCAAACGCAGACCCTCATAGGGCTGTTTTGTGGGAGGAGTTATCAAGGGTGCGTACTCGTTGGAACAAGTCCTGGTTTTTATTTGGTGATTTCAATGTTATTAGATATCCTTGCGAGAGGCTTGGCTGTGACTCTTTCAGCCCAGCCATGTTTGCTTTTTCAGATTTTATAGAAAATAATTTCCTAGTGGATTTACCATTAGAGGGGGCTTCTTTCACTTGGTTTAGGGATTCCGAACCGAAGTCTATGTCCCGAATTGACAGGACATTGGTATCTGCGGATTGGGAGGACCATTTTGGAAACGTGTCTCAGAGGGTGCTTCCTCGGGTTATTTCTGATCATTGTCCAATTTTGGTGGAATCTGGTGTTCTGGGGAGGGGGCGCGGTGCTTTTAAGTTTGAGAACATGTGGTTAAAGGTGGAGGGTTTTGTTGAGTTGGTTCAACAGTGGTGGTTCAGGTATTGCTTTACGGGATCACCTAGCTTTGTTTTGGCGCAGAAATTAAAGGCTCTTAAAGAAGATCTAAAAAAGTGGAATAAGGAGGTTTTTGGTGATTTGGTTTTTAAGAAGAAGAGTTTGCTGTCTGAATTATTGGGTTTGGATGCCAAGGAAGACATTCTAGGCCTTTCGCATGAGGATCAAGCTCGTCGCACTCAGGTTAAAGGTGAGATTGAAGTTTTAGCTTCAATGGAAGAGACTTTTTGGAGACAAAAGTCCCGAGCTTTGTATGTGAAGGAAGGTGATAACAACACACGCTTCTTTCATAGATTAGCAAATTCACATAGAAGAGCTAATCATATCAGTAGTGTCGAGGTGGATGGGGTTTTATATGAGGATGAACTTGCTGTGCGGGGTCAGGTGGTCCAATTTTATCAGGAACTTTATACAGAAACGGATACGTGGCGTCCAACTGTGGATGGGTTGGATTTTGCTAGTATTGGGGAGGATGATAGGTTGTCCCTTGAGAGGGAGTTCTCGAAAGAAGAAGTCTCCCAGGCATTGGCAGAGATGGAGGGGGATAAAGCCCCTGGCCCGGACGGGTTCACCATGGCATTTTTTCATAAATGTTGGAGGGTGGTGGAGGATGATGTGATGGCTGTTTTTAAGCATTTTCATAGGTTTTCAGTTTTTGAAAGGTCTCTTAATGCTTCTTTCCTCACACTTATTCCTAAGAAATCTGATGCTGTCAATATTAAGGATTTTCGGCCTATTAGTTTGGTGGGCAGTGTTTACAAGTTACTGTCTAAGGTGTTGGTGAATAGGTTGAGGGTGGTTTTAGACAGTTTGATCTCGGAGACCCAAAATTCCTTTGTTGGTGGAAGACAAATTTTGGACTCAGTGTTAATTGCAAATGAGTGCCTGGACAGTAGATTGAAGAGTCATTCCCCGGGTGTAGTTTGCAAGCTGGATATAGAAAAAGCTTACGATCATGTTAATTGGAATGCCCTTCTTTATTTGTTGAATAGGATGGGCTTTGGGTTGAAGTGGAGGGAGTGGATTAAGGCTTGCATTTCTACTGTTCGCTTCTCAGTTCTTGTGAATGGTTCCCTGGCAGGCTTTTTTGGAAGCTCTCGTGGGTTGAGACAAGGAGATCCGCTGTCCCCTCTTCTTTTCCTCTTGGTTATGGAAGTTTTATCTCGGATCCTTAAGAAAACCGAGGATAGTGGGCTGCTTCATGGTTTTCATGTGGGACCAGCGAACTCTATCGGGGTTCGCATATCTCATCTGCTATTTGCAGACGATACTATTCTGTTCTATGATGCTTCTAGAGATCAGTTGTTGGCTATTAGACTGGCTTTGTCTTGCTTCCAAGCCTTTACTGGATTAAAGGTTAATGTGGGGAAGAGTGAGATTGTCCCGGTGGGGGAGGTTGGTAATATTGATGCTTTGGCTAATATTCTCAGTTGTAGGGTGGGTAGCCTGCCCATGAAATATTTGGGCATGCCTTTGGGCACCCCGTACAAGACTGCATCCATTTGGAACCCCATTCTGGAGAAGATGGAGAAGAAGCTGGCTGGTTGGAAACGTCTATATTTGTCTAAGGGTGGTAGGATTACTCTCTTGAAGAGTACCCTCTCTAGTCTTCCCACATACTATCTATCCTTATTTACCATCCCTGTAGCTGTGGCTAACAGATTGGAGCGTATTCAGAGGAAATTCTTGTGGGGATCTTCGGAGGAGTGTTTTAAACATTCTTTGGTGGCTTGGGAGAAGGTGTGTTCACCTCTAGAGATGGGTGGTTTGGGGGTTAGGAAGTTAGGTCACTTTAACCAAGCTCTACTAGGGAAATGGTTATGGAGGTTTGGCCAAGAAGGAACTAGTCTTTGGCGGAGGGTTATTGCCACCAAATATGGCAAGGATCAAGGGGGGTGGAATACTAAAGATTGTAGAAGGGCACACGGGTGCGGCCTTTGGCGTGGTATTAATGTCGGTTGGGCGAGGTTCTCCAAACACTTAGTTTTTGTGGTGGGTGATGGTTCCCGTATTCGTTTTTGGCATGATAAGTGGGTTGGGGATTTCACTCTTAAAATGCTCTATCCTCAGTTATTTGCGTGTTCTAGTGACAAGGAAGCCTATATTTCTGATTTGTTGGAGCATCAAGAGGATGGGAGTAGTAGATGTTGGAATGTGAGATTTTATAGGAATTTTCATGAGAGGGAATTTGAGGCTGCCTTCTCCTTCCTAGGACTCATTCAGTCTCGGATCCCACGAGGTTTTGGGTGGGATAGACCTCATTGGTGTCTTAATAGGAATGGTAAGTTTGATACTCGGTCCTTTTATCATAAGATCAGGGGTACAGATACTGCCTACTTCCCTTGGAAGGGGATTTGGAAAGTCAAGGTGCCTAAGAGGGTGGCTTTCTTCTTGTGGACCGCAGCACATGGCCGGATCCTTACCTTGGATAATATCCGGGGCCTCCCTTTGGTGAATAGGTGCTGTATGTGCTGCTGTTCAGCGGAATCTGTGGACCATTTTCTCATTCATTGTCCGGTAGCTTATGCTTTGTGGGTGCAAATGTTACAAGCTTTTGGGATTCAATGGGTTATGCCAGGTTCTGTGATGAGTTTGGTGTCTTGTTGGAGTAATTGGTTGGGAAAATATGCTTCCGACGTATGGAATATGGTTCCTAGTTGTTTGATGTGGGTTGTTTGGTTGGAAAGAAACCGACGCTCTTTTGAGAGTTTGGAGAGAACGCTTGATCAGTTACAAGCGATCAGCCGAAATACTCTTTTTGGATGGGCTAAGTGCTGGGGTTTTTCAAACTGTTCTTCTACTTTGGAGTTCTTTTCTACCCTTAGTAGTGCCTCTTAAGTTGCTTCTCTTATTCTGTTTTTAGTTGTTTTTGTTTGCTGTTTTTTGTGTTCACCATCATGAACACCTGTAATGGCTGTTTGCGTTCTTCTTGTTGAATAAAAGTCTTATTACTTATCAAAAAAAAAAAAATTATCTCACACACACACATACAATGAAGTATACAGAAAATTTAAAATACCAAGAGCAATAAAAGCAAAGACAAAGTAAGAAAAACACAAAAAGGAAACTCACAATATGGTTCATGTGTCCCTAATGTATTTGTTGTTTTCTATTTTAAATGAAGCAGAGTGTTCATAACCATAAGGGCAGAGTTGTAGAGACTGAAGAGAGTTGGGTTAAACAATGGAAAGAGATTGAGGTTGGGACTTGGGAGATTGAGAAAAGAAGGATAGAGCAAACTGTGTTTAAAGAGTCGAAAAGTTTGAAACATAAAATAAAAGAGTCGAACTGTTTTATGTTTTGATTTTGGGTAGAAATAGTTTATTTTTTCCCTATATAAATATTCATAAACCCAAAAAAAAAAAAAAAAAGTTTGAAGTTTATATGACATCCCAAAGCATTAATAGTTAACACATGAAACAAAACAAAGAATCAAACAAAACACACCAAAAAATTTATTTGAATTTTCTCAAGAACGACCCTAAAAACCCAATCTTTACTGTCAATCTCTTCAATCAACAATAATTCCCACAATCACAATTCAAATAAGAAATACGTACGTACCCACTTAGACAGCCATTGGTTTCTGCTTAGGGAATTTTGTAGGGGGGTTTTTGGAACTATGAGAAATCAATCGGAAGGGCAAAAACATAGTACCTGAACGTGAAATCAATCACAAACCATTCTTTAAAACGCCAAGAGACGAAGCCCACGTAGAATCTGATCTTCTATAGGGTTTCCCCATGTTCAACGAAGCCAGCATCGTTTAAATCCGTAGTTGATAGCAAACCCTGATCTTAGACAATTTCAAAACAAATTAGAATTTTTACTTTGAAGAAATTTGGAACCCTAACTTCAAAATTGTTACTTATCTGACCTTAAATTGCAGAGACATTGAAAGTTGAGAGAGACTTTGGAGAGAGATGGGGTTTGTGTGAGGACTTGAATGGGATTGGAGTGATCGGTGTTTGTGTGAGATTTTGAATATGTGTAGAGAAACCCAAAGAGAGGCTGTGGCTGTGTAAGATAAGAACAAAAAATAGTGGTTCGCGGGAAGGAGCAATGAACCAATCAAAATTTATAGTCAAGCCAAAACGCTGTGTCTATTAATTATTATTATTATTATTATTATATAAATAATTACAACCTTATTGAATTTAATCTAATTTTTATTAAAAAAAGGGTAACGTTAACCTTTAATAATAATTATATCATTATAGAGATATTAGGTATAATGTAAAAAATATTAAATAAATTGATTTTAAAACAAAAATTGTAGTGTGAAAAGATTAAAGAATCAGTCCAATTTGAATCCAACCAAAGAACTTAGAAATTTAGAACCACTCACTATTTTTGGTTCCCTTTGCAATCATATTTTTAAAACCATAATGGATTCCTATAATAATTATATATATATATATATATATATATATAATAATACGATAGTTACAACAAAAAAGAAGGTAATTTGAACCCTGCACATTTTTGTTGGACACATAACAAAAAATAATTAATAGTTTTGTAGCTCAACTTTCCCATAATCCCTAGAATTAATATGAATTTTATTTGATATACAGATTATGAGAAATTGTTGAGGGTCATTTTTTGTGAAACAAGGAAGCCCAACCCAGCGACGTAGGCAGCAAATAGAAATGGCAAGCACAGAATAAAACCATTAAGCCCAAACGGTAGGAATAATGGGGCACAGGTCCATAAAATGAATGAATAGGCCTTGAAGAAGCAAATGGGCTCAAAAGAGTCCGAAAATAGAGAAATAGCAAGTAGCATACCCATGGGCAGTGTATGACGTGAAAAAGTAAGAATGGGCCGCGACAGGCCCGAAATAATGTAAGTAAAGAGAGTAGGGGATTGTTGGCAGGCCTACAAACCCCAAGGATGAATATGAAGTAATTGGGTCGGGGAAACTCAATGAAGTTAGTAAAAGCCCATGGGAACACAAAGTTAGGAAAAGGGCCGAGGAAGCCCAAGACAAGCAAATGGGTCGAGGATGTCCAAGGGAAAACACAAGGGACACAGGAGCCCATAAGTAAGAAAACCCATGGCCATGCTAAGCCATTGGGGAAAGAATAAGCGGCAGACCTAGAAAGGCCCGGCAGAATCAAGTCATTACAGCAAGAATGACAGAGTAGTATGGCAGGATGTGATGACAATCAAGAAATGGGCTAAAAGAAATATGAAACCTAGCATTAAATAAAGCCCAGCCCCTTAGGGGAACAGGGAATTATAAAACAGCCCACATAAAAGGTCGAAGAAGGGTGGCAGACTGTGCAAGCAAGCCTCCAGACCGCAGCAAGCGCATGAGTAGCAGGCAGATTTTGGACATACATGAAAGGGAAGTACGCACAAGGCCTAAGCACCACCAGCCTGTACCCAGCCAATATGGGACGTGGTGGGGTCATGGGTCAGAGGTAAGGGGGTATGGTTTGGTGGTGGGGAGAGGGGAAAAGACCTATTCTGCGGCTCCTGCCCAAACTCTTTTGGGGGGTACGTCCTGCTGGGATGACAGACCACCCAAAAGAAGCAAGGTTGAGGGGGGAACTGTTAGGTGCATGACATGAGGGATAGAGAGAGAAAAACACCTACACAGTGGCAGGGGGTGCCACGGCAGACTGATGAATAAAACAAATCTGCCTTTGTCTGGCAAGGGGAAATGGCATGCAGACGAACTCTGGGTGGTCGGCAAGTACACTCAGACCAGACAAAGGTGGTTAAGGGGCAAAACAGTAAAATCTGGTCATGGCATGCACTATAAGAAGACCCTTGTCGTGCCCAAAAAAAAGGATCGAAAAAACAGAGCAAGATCACGAAGAAAAGAAAGAAAGTAAAAAGCAAAAAAGAAAGAAAAATATAAAAGAGAAAACAGAAAACAAAGAGAGTTAATACGGTGGGCATGCACCAGTAGGCCGATTTCCCTCTCTCCCCTTCAAAATCCTGCTCTCTTCCAAAACATAAGAAGGATTCTTTCTTTAGGCATTAACCAGTCAGGTCTGTTTCCCTCAAAGTCATTAATCCCCACGGCAGGATCTTTCTTGGGAGATTATTTGCATTGAGAGGAGGCGTTTTTCCCTCTTTGGTTTTGCTTCTGCTGACCAAACTTAACTTGATTTTTTATGTTCATTCATGATTAACTCATTTTATCATTCACTCCCTTACTTTCTTTGTAAAAGTCATTGTTATCACTGTGATTATGTCTCATAAATAGGGGTTACTTGGTCATTTTCCATTAAATAGTCAGAGTACTCTGTTTTGTTATTATTATTATATTTGCTTGCCGTAACTCATCTGAAACAGCTTTGCTTACCGTAATTCATCTGAAACAGTTCTGCCTACCATAAGCACACTCCTGGCAGACGAGGCATAGTTTGTGCACAAACCGGTCCAAGTTGAGTTGCAGTTGGATCGGCCTCAACTCCCTTACTCAGAAACATTCGGGCACATTACCGCAAGAGGCAGCCCAGCCCAACGCACAACACAAAAAAGACCCCTACAGAAAGTTAACTACAATGTTTGTTTTTTTATTTTTTTATAAGAAAAAATATAAAGAACTCTAAAGCCATTTACAATATGCTATTAACAGTTCAAACACTTTCTCTCCTAAACCTCTAAGCACCTTGTACATGGAAATGTGTCAATTCAGTTACAAGACCTTGGCAAGCACAAAGATTCAGTGTAAGGACATCTTGTCATTGCATATTGGCATATAACTGTTAGAAGATGTCTTTGCCACCGAATAAATAAAATCACAAACTTCAAGCTTTTTTGGGAGCTGTTAAGAGAGGAACATTTACACAAGGAAGAATATTTACGTTTCTAGTTTTACTTTTGTTAGCTTGAAAAAGAGGCTATAAGATTAAGCGGTGTGAAATAAAAGCAAAGAAATTAAAAAAAAAAAAAAAAAGAAAAAGAAAAAAAGAAAAAAGAAGAAGTGAAAGCCAAAGGACCTTGTCATGTGTTAGGCTCAAGCTTTGTTGGATGCTCTTAAAAAATGTACATTTACACAAGTAATATTACATAAACATTAATTCTTATTTTTTAATAGAATATTTATATGCTTCTAGTTTTAGTGTTAGTTTAAAAAAGGGACTGTGGGCTTTTTAAATCTGTCATATATATGCTTCCGTAAGCATTATATATCAATGTGATAGCTTCCTTATTTGAAAGCTTGATCCATTGCCCATACAGATGGGCTGTGACCGTAATTTAAAATTCTTATGGAAATTAAACATTGCAATTAGAAAGTATCAGACTAAAAAGACTGAAATGTTCTTTAAAAAAATCCCTCAAAATTGGACCACTTCAAAGAGTTTATTGTCCCTCAAAAGACCATAAAAATCCAGTACAGCATCCCTTTTAGACAAATCAGAACAATTAAAGTATCATTAGAAGTAGAGGTAGGCGGGTGCCACTGTTGGGTGTGACACTGACAGAGATCCATGAGCTAGAAGTTTGATGATGCCTAGTAAGGGAAGACCAGCAGTTCAAATTGGATTATAATTTGCTAGCTTATTGATATTATTGCTAACGTGAAGTAGGTGATATTGCTTATAACGTGATCCTCTTTGTGTTTGGAATAAACAATCTTCTATAAAAAAATATAAAAAACAAAATCTATAGCGATAATACTTTTCACATACAAGTGAAATTCAAATTCGTGTAATTTTTTAGTACTCTTAAGAATACAATAAACATGTACTTACCATTATATATGAATAATAAGTTCCATTATAAATTTAATTTCTATCATGTAAGAAAAGAGAGCAAGTATTTATTATACTCCTAAAATACTGAATAATTACCCGTCAAATTCATGTTATAATCATCATCAAAAACAGCAAAAGCTTAGGTCTCAAAATGTTTGGGTGGCTTATTGGCTATAGATATGAATAGATTGATTAGAGTTGACAACATTTTTGCATCTTTCACTTTGTTCACACTGATGACTCCAACCCAAGAGTATATGAGAAAAAAAAATTGAAAAATAAAAAACTAAAACGAGCCAATCTGAACTTTGACTAAATTAACTAAAATTTGGTAATGAGACACCTTGAGGCCTAGAGCTAGATGGACCGGCATCCTCAATTTACAATCAAAGCAGCAGCCAGCAAGCTCCATCGATTTTGGAGGTTGTGTTAAACGTTATTACGACTTACGAGGAATAGTAGAAAAAGGATTGTGGAGACGATTTTACCAAGCCACAAAACTCCAGGCTAAAACAACATTCCTACTTTTTTAGCCACTTGTTTTGAATAAATCCCAGAAAGGAAAGAAGGAACAGTGGATTCAGAATGCACCACATAATGAGCTAGAGAATCTCATTGTTTGTAAGCAATCTGTTGAAAATTTAAGGGTTAAATGACAAAAGATCATTGAAACTAGAGTATCACCTAAAGCTGTGAGTGACATTGGAAGAGGTTTCTTCACAACTTAAGCAAGTGATTGGTAGATATGGATGCTCAAGGCCTTTTTCAAAGATACGCATGCAAACTCAGATTTCTTATATATTCAAAATAATATACAGTGGTTCTTTACAAAAGGATTGTGTCAAGAAGCTCAAGTAGGCCCATCTACATAGGATAATTTCAAACAAAAATCTTACGAAACAGCAATGCTAGAACGAACCATAAAGATTTCAGGGGACGTACTTAACATAATTAGTATCGACATGCAGGAAAAAACAAAGGGATACAATAGCACAGAAAACATCAAATTAACCACTACTCAGATTGGACAGTGCTGCTAATCACTTTATTAAGCCATTTTTGCTTCTAAAATGGTGTTCCAAGTGGTTCTTCCTCACTATGTCCTCATGACATCTTTAGGAACTCATATATGCTTAGATCTTTTGCTTCCAAATGGTTCTGCCTATATATTGATAAGATTTGTGGTACATCCCTTCTTTCTATCCCCGATCAAGGACATCTGTATGGTCCAAGTCATTAAGAAACTCGACTGATTGGTTGAAGACGACTGTAGTTTTTTTGTCCACATCATGTCTCTTATCATGACCTTGCTTTGTTTCTCAATTGAACACTGCAACCACAAAATGAGCAAACAAGTCCATATTATATTGCCGGCTAGTTGCCAATAATAAAACCAATATGCTCCTGCCCCAGTTGAAAAAACTCATTTATCATTGAATGAAATTTTGAATAAAAACTTGTAGTCTCTTACAGATTCATTGATCATGTTTCTAGATCAATAGGTGCAACAAGCTATGTGTAAAACAGGCCAGATATTTAAAGGTCAGTTGGACATTTGTGCAAACACACAAACACATACATATAGCTCACAGAGAGAGCCAGACATGAACAGGGAAGGCAAAAATTTCCAACCAAGAAGAAACTTACAGGGAATGGAATGTAAGCATGCCTCCCATCAATAGGCTCGACTGTGAATCCATATACCCTGCCACTAACCCATGAATAGCCCTGTGTGCAAGGAGGGTTGAGCACACGTTTCAGATGCATTGCTCAGAACAACACAGATCATGTAATTAGGATCTGCAAAACAAGCAAACAAAGGCTTATCATTTGCCCATCAATTTGTAGGACAAGGGACAGAGGAAGGAACTGTAGATTTTCCCCCTATACTGATTTTAGACTTCTCCAAATACATGAATATCTCTTTAGACATAAACGACAGCTTGACGCTTGTCTAACATGCCCACTATAGATAACATGCATGCAAGAAAATGACCAAAAAAGAAGTAAGTTTAAAATACAACATTAATCTTTAACACTATGTTCCAGGAAACTTTATATCTCCAAAATGATTTTTGGGCGTTTTACGCAGTCCAACATGTTTCTCCAACATGATGTGTGTTTTCCATAAATCATGGCTAACTATAAGTTTCCACAACAGATTATAGGACATTGTAAGAACAATTATTTTTTAATAAACTAGCCATTATATTTGAGATAGATACCCATCTTACGCAGCCCAACATTGACGCCAGCTTTCTCTTGCAGTACACACAAACGAGATCACAATTGTATCCCCATTTAGCAACCCTGTCATGAGGGAGAATTCTATCCATGAACGTTAGCCAACAAATGAAGGAATGCTTAGGAATAGCAATACAAATCCAAACCAAACACCGTCAATCAACAACTGGAATCTTTTACCTAATCTTCTTCCAAATTGATCTACATTAACAAAATGAATAGAAAAACAGTAATTTATTTACAATAAGGAGCAAAAATAAGAACTCATTTGTCAATTGAACAAACAAAACACAAGTTAATGGAAAATTATATCAAGTACCATGACTAGTAGTGTTAATCTGTGACCACCTAGATGGGGTTTTCTCTTTGAGATTGATCTTGATCTTTCTTCATCATCCATTGCGAGTTTTTTGTGTTAATCTGCTAGGCTTATGCTATTTGTAAAATCCAGAGGACTTGTCTTTGGTCTGAATCATAAGTGCCAAACAGATTAAGATTATCTTGAGATGAGCTAGATGTGACCTAGTTGACAATCATTTGAAAAATAGAGAGTACCAGAGCTCCAATTAATGTGACAATTGTCAATGATTTTAGGAAGTCAAGCCAAAAAAACTTTGGGGGTAGTCCTCCAAATTTCCTACAAAGAAGAGTAATCTTTCACACAAATTTCAAATCCACAAATTATCATTGTGTAGAAACTTATTAATATCACATAGTCCAGTCCACTTTAAATTAGGGATCTCAAAAATCTCAAATTTTAACTCCACAGGACCATAACATAGAAAACCAAAAATAATGCTAAATCAAATTGCATTACCTTACAAACCACTGAAGTCCTTCATGAGCTCCTGCTACTCTGAATGAATAAACTCTTGAGATGCACAAACAAATAATTATCAAAGAAATAAATTGGAGCTGTTCACAAGGCGAAGACAACTACGTAGGCTAAATCTTAAAACTTATTAATGGCAAGGAAAACATATTTACTATAGGACGTGATCCTGTGTGCTTTAGACAGTCTCATATGTGCCATATGGCCACTCTCTCTTAAGCAAGATATGCTTACCCATAAGGATTATAGTTTTGAGTTCAGCTTGCAATAATAAACAAAATGTAGGTACACGAGAAAAAAAAAAATTAGCACTAGACCATTTTGTTAAGATTTACTGGTAAAATTATTTTGTAGTGTTAAACCTGAACTCTACAGCAACTTCTAGGATCACTGTGCCCATAAAAAATATCTAACAATATATGTTGGCCATGGATCATTTCTCATTACCCTGTATCCTCTGCAGATTTTGAGAGTATAAAATTCTCTGACTCATAATTAATTGCTTAAGATACACAATCAATACAAGATTACAACTAAACCATCGAACTTTCTTTTCAACAAGAAGTAAATGTTCAGATCAATCCAATAAATTTTCAAGTGTTAACTCTTTGTTCTGTTAAAATGGCTATTTAGATTAATGAAGCTTACCACTGTAGCAGCACATTAACTTGACAACACCGGTACCACTCTTAATACATTACGATTGAACATGAATTGCAAGAATTATTTCTTGAGCCTCCGGACAGTAGTGTTGCAACCAAAGGATAATTTATAACCTACACTAGGAAGAGCATGATATCCAATATGAGAGTCTCAATATCAAATCATGGTTTTGTATCAGAAGATATACATGACCATCAGATTTTAGAGTTGTGTATGCCTCGAGGAGTACTGGAATGTCATTGTCAATTGTCTTCAGCATTGCTACCGCTGCAACTGTAAGCCACACCTCATAATTTCCTGCATCAAACAGGGCGTTAAAAAAAAACCACGTACTATGACTCGAAATCATTTTCATCTCTATTTTAATGATCGTACCTATCTCAAGGAAAGAACACAAACCCAAAGAGTGGCAAGGAAGGCAGCAGGGAGGGATTGATCCGTCTGGTTCTGAGGGGAGAGTCAAATAAATCCTAAAAAAGGGAGAGTTAAAATCACCCCAAACTTCAATAACAGAGGCTTCATATCCCTCACTATCATCATTTATAAAAACTCTACTTGTAACTAAACTTCATGATCCCTGACACACAAACACACAAAAACTCAATAAAACCGATTAATAAAAATGTTAACATAGTTTTAACAACTATAATCATTAATCTAAACACAATTGGATTTAAAAAATTGATCCAAGATATATATATTAGAGGTAACCAGAAATAATAGGGACAAAGTAACAATAAACACAGATTGAAAATGATGATCATGCAAGTAATCAAGGAATTTCACCTCATCGTTCATCTTTAAAGTCTCTATCTTCTTCTGTGTATGTCAATCGCCCTGTTCTGTTCAGCTCTGCAAAAAACCTTCTTATCATTGTCTATTCCACTTCTTCATCTGCCTTATACTTAGTCCAATCTTCTTTTTTGATAAGTCCTTATGCTTAGTCCCATCTTCTTCATCACCAATGTCCTCAATCTTGTATAGCTTAACCACATAACCTTTGTCATTGATTTCTTGCCCAGATTCATTATCTTGATCATCATCAATCCACATGCATGCCTAAAAGAAAAGCATAAGATTTATGTCACATTATTCTAAATAGCCAAAATAAAGAAACTCCATAAAGACCCATACAATATTAACTGATCCTAAACCATATTCAATTACACTACAATAATCATGTTTTTCTTTGACCTCATGTACAATGTCTTTCTGAAACCATTTCCCTTGAATGAACTTTTATATGTAAAAAAGAAAAAAAAAAAGAAAAAAAAAGAGGAATCTACACAAACAACAATTCCTGTATCTTTTTCTCTATGCTGTTGCTACCCACAATTTCCTTAATAGGCACACCAGAAGGCCAACTTGATGGATAAACCTCACCGCATTTGACCATGTTTTCATCTTCAAAATCCTGCTCAGGTTACAGGTGGCTCCCCCTTTACTTCGCGTCGAACATCTTTCCTGATAGGCACTCCACCAGACCAACTTGCTAAATAAACCATATTACATTTAATCAAGTACTATTTTTCTACAAACTACTCTCAATGCCTTGCTTTTATATTATTTTTAGCTCAGGATAATAGGTGTAGAGATTTTCCATTTAATGTTTTATTTTTAATTTTTTTAATTTCTAAATCTTGACACCCAAAAACAACTTTTTTATCATTGCGTGACCCCTGCTCTGATCATGTTCTTCACAATGCACCAAAATTGTTATTTATCAAATCAAGAAAGCAAATAATAACTCAATCTGCTACACAACTATAAAAAGTGTTAGGGACCTTAAAGGTTTCAATGGAAAAAAAAAAAATGTAAACTGCCACATGATTTACCTATAACAAAATCAATGGTTCCTAAGTTTGCATCTTGTATAGAGGCTGACAATTCCTAAATGAAGGAACTGTCATGTTCTAGTGTTAAGTTTACCATTTACTAAACTGAAAAGGGGCAACTCAAGCAGTTGAAATTACATTAACGTCTCTAGCACCATGTCAGAAAGCAAAATGAAGGAAATAATAGGCAGCCCTTAAAGTTAGAATTAGTCGCTACACAAATAATCCTCTCCAAGTTCTTTCTTTACTATATTTCAAAACTGAGATGTTCACAATTTCCAGGCATGGCAAACAACACAGTTAACTCCAAAGCAAGACTTACATCCTAGCATCCATGCCTAAAACCCCTGAGATATCCGCATACTCATGTCCTGCTAGTCTTTTGTCTGCAATATTTCAAGAAGAGTTTCGTAACTTCAACAATTACTATAACCATGCGTCCATTTTCTTTGTCTTTTCACAATAAATTCAAACAGTCCACTAGCTCCTTCAAGATAAAATGGTGACTCCACAATCAAGCAACACTCCACATCTCAGCTGACAAGGGAAATGTACATTGCTATGAATCTTTCATAAAATTTTCTAACCTACAAGAATTTGGTGAAGCTAATTCAAGAAAGATTGATTCTCTTTAAAATTGGCAGATTTGATCAAGAAGAATTAATGCAGGGAAACACTTCAAAAAGAATAAAGTCAATGAGAACAGAATTGACCTGGGCAGCATAATTACTTGATGGATGTGCCCCAGCCAGCATCCTAGATTGAACAATGATGACCATTTAAAGATGCTTAAGTTCGTTTGAGATAAAAGTAAAGAATAGTGAGGAGAAAAGTGAAAGAGGTTCAAACTGAATCACCTGAATAAGGGAGACAATATTGACATTGACATGGAATGGTAGGAATGTATTTAGGGTTTAATTTTTTTTATTTCACCAAAATGGCAAATGCAAAAACATATTTTTATCAAGATGGTTAAGATTAATCACATGAATTAGTAATAAATCAAAGAAAAAATAACAAATAATGTATATCTCAAATAACAAGCAAGCCAATAAAAACACGGAATTGAAATCAAGAACAAAAAGATATTACAAGAAGAACATCTTATATTAGGAAAAAACTTGGAGAGAGTTTCATAAACAGAGGCTTTATATCTCTCTTTGCTCTTGCCATCATCATTCGAAAAACCTCTACTTGTAGATAAAAACAAAAATTTATTGAAATCAATCAATCAATAAAAAAGTTAAAATGGTTTTATCTAGTATAATCACTAATCTAAACACACAATGGAATTCGAGCAATTAATCGAAGATAGAAATATTAAAGGTAAGTAGAAATAAGAGGCATAAAGTAGCAATATAAACATAGATTTAAAGGTAATGTTTGAGCAATTTAAAAGGGAATCTGACCTCCTCGTTCATTGTCTTCTTCAACACCATGCTCTTACTACCCAGTCTCATCAAAATGTATCTGTCTTCTTCCGTGCATGTCAACTGCCCTGTACTGTCCAGATTTAAAAATGCCACAAACACCATTTCTATTCTCAATTCATTGAATCAATCACTTCTAAACTTTTAATTTTTCAAACAAAGATTCAAAATTTGACAGAGACACACAGAGAGAGAGACTTACCTCTCTCTTCAAACTTTCTTCTCTGGCGCTATAAAAGCTCCACTGGTCTGAATGTTCTCAGTGAAGATCTTCGTGGCGTCTTCTTTAACAACGATTCCAGGAACCGAGCTCCCGGCCGAAGCTGTGGGACCCGCCGGACCGGTCCCCTGGGCCCCACCGTCCTTCGTGCCATCCGAATTCTCGATCTTAGACGCGGCGGAGGAGCTCAGATTCTCGGTCTTGATCTTCGTGTCGCGAGCCGAGCCGGAGCCTCCACCCGCGTTGGCGGCGTCGAGGCGAGCTGTGGTGAAGGTGCGAATGGAGGAGTCGTCTTCATCGGAGTCTTCGGCGTTTGCGGCTTCGGGGGCTTCCTCGTATTTATTCGTATCAATCAATGTTTGCTTCCTCATCATCTTCTACATCCGTCGCATACCACTGAGAGATTAGAGAAACAAGGATCACAACCCAAACAAATAGAATAATTTGGTGGCGGTAGTGTGTTTGTGATATTGGGAAAATTTATCAAGGGACGTGGTTGGTATTATTAATTAATTGTTTTTGATGGGATAAATATAGAAGTTAAGTTAATTAGCTTCCAAATATGTATTAGCATTCATATATTTGCAAAAAAAGAAGAGTTACCTCTGAATCAATCAATGCTGTCTGGAAGTTGACCGTCTTCTTGCACATATTACAATCAAATGATTCAAATATGATGTTTGGAATGTGAGAAATGTAGGGCCAGTAATCTCCTATCCTTCTTTCGCAACGCTGCTTCAGAATTGGACATCTCCAGATTTTCAATTCCTTTAGTAATGGAGTATTACGCAGGTAGTCTGGCAGAGACTTTAGATTGTCGCACGTCTGAAGTCTCAAGGAATGAAGAAGTGGCATTATTTTAATTTTTGGAGTACTATTAGTAACAAAAGCATTAGCACTATTATCTTTTGCTTCTTCTATTGTTCCTCCCATCCCAGTCCATTCTTCCCACTTCTCCAATCCATGAAATTTGAGAGATTTAAGGGTTGGGAATATGATGATGTCTTTGTTGTTGGATGATTCTGATAATTCTTCTTCTTCTATGTCTATTCCCAAAAATTCATCTCCCACCTTTCGAATCGTTGGAGCATCCATTATTTCTAGTTCTTCGAGCAACGGCAGCTTCCCCAAAGGAGGCAACTGCTCTAGGTTTGTGCAAATAAAGAGAACAAGTTTTTTCAAATAGGTCAATTTGGACATCATCCAATTAGGATACATTGTGGTGCCCTTATAAGAATGAATTAGTAAAAATTCCAAGCGGGGAGGTGGCTCTAAGGCATTTAGAATGGCTTCATCTTTCTCCATTTTTCTTCTTCTTTCTTCCTCTTCCTCCTCTACCTTTGTCTCCTCCTCTTCCTTTGTCTCTTCCTCTTCCTCTTCCTCCTCTTCCTTTGTCTCTTCCTCATCCTCTCCAAATTCTTCTCTAATTTCCTCTTCCTCTTCATCCTCTTCCTCATCCTCTCCAAATTCTTCTCTAATTTCCTCTAATGTGTTAAATACTAGATACAAATCACGGAGGTGGTTCTTCTTCTTCAATGTATTCTCGATCGCATCAAAATCTACCACATTTTTCAACCCGGTTATAACAAGTGTCCCTTGAATGTGGTTCAAATGTTCTAATTCTCCTAGTTTACATATTTCTTCTCCCTTACCTATAGGAAAGCATACTAATGTTTTAAGACAAGTTAATCTCCCAAATCCCTTCGGAAACAATTTTATTTTAATTTTAACAATATCATCAACGCTATCAACCCAGATGAGGTGTCTTAAATTAATTAGTTTGCCTATCCCCTTGGGTAATTTCTCAAGTTTTCGACACTCACTAATCTCCAAACTTTGTAAATTACATAAATTACATATACTTTCAGGCAATTCTTTTATCTCTTCACAAGATAACTTGAGTAATCTTAAATGTATCAATTTTTCCACCTCATTTGGAAGTTCCAAAATGTACTCATCTTCCAAATGTAATGTACGTAGACATGTCAAATGGTCGAATAACTTGGGTTGGACAATTGGAGAAGAAATAAAATCCCAGTTATCCAAGTTTAAAAAGCGTAGATTTTTCGCTTCATAAACAAACTCAGGAAATGTTTCATTTACTATTAATGACAAATGGCGAGCCCTCTTAAAGTCTTTCTCAACCTTGTCACCACTATAATTGATTGTGAAGCACACATCTTTTGCCATTGATTCCGCAAAGTCATGCACAATATCATGCATTTTGCAACTTTCAATTTTACCATCATTATTATCTTTCCTAAAGTCTTGAAAAAAAGAGTGCATGGCTAAATTTTCAAAGTAGTGCTCTGCTTTGACTTCCATCTTCATATTTTCTTTTGAGTTGATATATCCTTGTGCCATCCAATTAATGATTAACTCAAATTTATTGAATCGATAATCTTTCGGAAAGACAGCACAAAATAAGAAACATTGTTTCTCTGATGAAGACAATTCATAATAACTCAACAAAAATGGTCCCAAAAGACCTTTTTCAATATCTTCTAGTTCCCATAAATCATTGTGCAAAACCTTCTCCCACTCCTTTTTACTCATCTTGCCACGTAGGTAACTCCCTAGAATCTTTGCAGCAAGTGGCAAACCTTTACACTTATTTGCTAGTTGTTTCCCCAACTCTTCTAAATCCCTATATTGCTCTCCATAATCATCAGAAAATGCTATTTTCTTGATAATTAACCAACAGTCATTGGGAGACAATACCCCCAAATCGATTATGGAAGAACTCTCCATCATGTTTGCAACCCTAGTTTTACGTGTGGTCACTAGAATTCTACTACCTTCGGCACCACATTTGAGTGCATTTCTGAAGGGCTCCCATTTTGTGGAGTCTTCAGTCCACACATCATCTAGGACAAGAAAGAACCTCTTTCCCTCAATCAAAGTACAAAATTTATCTAACAAACTTTGCAATTCAGTAGCGTTGGGAGATTGACCCTCAAGAGATTCAATGATTGCTTTGGCAACCTTGCATTGATCGAAAGGATCAGAAACACAAACCCACATTCTTTTATCAAAATGGGCCTGCACCTCACCATGATTGTAGGCTATTTGGGCAAGAGTGGTTTTTCCAAGACCTCCCATGCCCACCAAAGATATGACATGGGGTTTTCTTTCCTCTGGACTACCCTTGCCTAAGAGGACGCACCGTAGCTCATCCCTATTTCTATCACGACCAATTATATCGGACTCATCCACAAAGGACGTAGTTCTTGGTCGCTCAACTACTTCAGGTTGCCTTTTAAAGTCAATCCCATACTTCTCTCTGTCATTGATGAAAATCTCATCTAATTTTTCATTCAGTTTTTTAATCTTGTGACCAAGATCATGACGCAGTGGAAGGTTAAAACAACTTGATGGAGATGGGAAGAAGGAGCATACCTTCTTCTTCACAACAGCTGGAGCGGCAATATCAGCTGGTTTTTCTTCTTCTTTCTCTATCTCTGCTTTGATCCTTGCAGTGCTCCAGGTGTCCAAAACGTCGTCCATCTCGTAGTATTTGTCTTGGAGCTGCTCTAACCAAAGCTTCTCAGTATCCAGCTTCTTTGCATGTCTTTTATCGGCATCATTCATCATTGCCTTGATGAATCCGAGCTTGTCTTGAAGCTTTTGGACTTCTTCATCAACACCAACAAGCAACTTGATCTCTTGTTTAGCCAGCTGAACAGAGATTGAAGCCAACTGCTTAAAGAGATCGGTAAGTAGTGCATCAGCTGCCATAGTTAATGGAGACTGAAAGTTAAGTTTGGATTGATAACACAGCAAGAAAAGAACAGCAAGTAGGAAATTAGCAATAGTGCGGTTGAGTTTGTGCTTCTCCATTTCCCATTTTCAGCTATTTATAAGGAAGTGGATACCGCGTGAAGGAAGAAGTGGATACCGCGTGAAGGAAGTTGCTAAGTATCCGTTTGGATACCGCGTGAAGGAAGTGGCTAGGCGGTACATGTATGTTGGAACATTTTAAATTACTTGAAGATCAAGTTGCAGCATCTTTGACTTTGTCCATGTGATAGTAATACGCGCGTGCCCCAATACACAACGGTAATGTTCCAATACATGCATGTTGGAACATTTTTATTATTATTTTATGTTGACATGCGGTAGTTAGTCTAATAACTCAATTTGTTATGAAAAAATAAAAAAAACTCAATTTGTTATGAAAATAATATTTTATTGTGTCTATAAAGAATAAGGGTGCATTTGAATACAGTTGAAAACTGAAAATTAAAAATTAAAACTGAAAATACTGTAGCAAAATAATTTTTAAATATGTGAATAGTATCGTGGGATCCTTTTTAATGAAAAAGTGGTTAAAAAGTGATATTTGTAGGTATGTGAACAGTGCACGAATGCACTGTCCACTGTTGAAAAGTCCATTGTTTACGCTAAAAGCAAAAAAAAAAAAAAAAAAAAAAAAAAAAAGCTGAAGGGCACTTCCCAAACGCACACTAATACAAGTGAAAATAATCAATCAAGAATTAGAAAAGAAAAAAAAATGTGAAGGATAAAAGATAGAAAGCTGTTAACCTTTATTATTGGCATAAACCCAAGGATGTCTAGGGTCTTATATTTAATTACCTTTATTCATGGATGAATCATGTGGATCATTAAGATTAAGGAATAAGTGAATAGCTAAAATATTCTATTGGCTAGTACTCTTTAATAATTCTCAAAATCATATACTGATTTTTAACTGTTCCAAGTAATAGTAGGTTATGTTTAGAGCTATAAAACATTGGTGCTAAGGGTTTCTAGTTGAATGGGTACCTTTCTATGCACAAAGTAGTTGTGATTCTAGGATTATTTTTTAGGACGGTCAATAAAAAAATATAAATTATACAAAATTTAAAATAAAAGAGAAGTTGAATATATTGATACCACCCAAAAAAAAAAAAAAAAAAAAAAAACAACAACAACAACCACCATAATATATAAAGTTTTGTAATTTCTTTATACGACGTTTCATATTTTGAAATCATTGCATGATATATTCATTATCATTTTTACAAGCTACATCTTTTTCAATGTGCACAGCTGAGCAATAATTATCTATTGATCTCCCATTTGATTGATTTATTTCAAATTTTTTAAGATCTAAATGCGATTTTTTTAAGTTTTAAGATTAGCAAATTTCTACTTTTGTTGTTGATCTTATTAATTTGTTTTCTAAGATTTTATATCAAATTGGTTTGTTATTGAAGTTTTTTTTTTTTTTTTTTTTTTTTTTGTGCTTTTGTGTTTTTGTGTTTTAAAAAATCAGAATATTGTTAAGAGAATTATATTCAAACTTATTTTAGCTGGGCTTAAAAAAACTTTAAGGTCATGGTGTTAAACTTTTTATATATTTTAAGAGGGGTTAAAATATATATATATATATATATATAGCTTTTTTTTTTTTTTTTTTGGCCAGTTCAGGGGGTTCAAAGAGCTCTAAATGGATTAGCCCATAGTATAAAGTGCTTGAGAGTCTAGGAGGGGAAAGCTAGTTATAATTTTGAACTAATTTTTTTTTAATAATAGATACAATAGTATTTCAAACCTATAACGTTCACCTTTTTAAAGATACAATAATATTAGAAACTTTTTATATATATAAAAAGAGAAAAAAGAAACTATTTTTGTTTACAAATGTTTATATTTTTCATTAAAGTAGTATAAAAAGATTAAAATAGTCCATTAATAAACAAATGACTTGAGAGCACCTGTTATTTAGATTTTTATTTTTTATTTTTTGTATAAATAAGAATTAAACCCTAAATTTTTTATTTGACAATAAGATATTTCATCAATAAAACTAAATGTAACCACCTTTGAGACTAAACTTTTTTTATTGAGCATTAGCATTAGAAAATTCTAATGCTACTCTATTTTACAATTCTAAAAAGATACTTTATTATTATACCATATCATTTTACAATACCTCCACATCCCAAACTTCTATTTCCCTCTTTTACTCATTAAAATAATATATTTACACAATAAAATAATATATCTAAAAATTATATCTTCTCTCCCATCTCTCTCCTCTCTCTCATTTTCAGCTTTCTTCCAAATAAAATATTATTATTTTTTTACAATACTTGCTACAGTGCAATTCTATGTTTAGAATTGCACTGTAGCAGTATTGGAAAAAAATTTGCAATACTGCTGTTTAGCATTCCCCAATGCAGATGATTTTGGAGTTTAAAATTCTAAATTTTCCTTAGATTTGGCATTAGCATTCCCCAATGCTAATGCTCTTATCATATAATATTCTATTGGCCATTCCAAGGCAAAGTGACGTCATGACATGTCACAGCATTTTATATATATTAGTCACTGGCCTTTTGTAAGTAATGTTTTTACGCAGAACGTTGAGGATTATTAACTTATTCTATTGGTTCCATAAAAAATTAAAAAAAAAAAAAAAACCTTATTCTATTGGCTACTCTTTTATAATTCACGGTATCATATTCTATTTTTTATTTGCCATTTTAAGGCAAAGTTACGATGGTAACATGTCACAACATTTTGTATAATCAGTTTAGTTCTTAAAATTAATTTAGTTCTTAAAATAATTGAGAAAAATAACTAATTAGCCTAACAATTTTAAGGAAATAAATTAGCTTTAAAGACTAAATTAATAAATTTTGAAAATTCTTAAACTTAATTGCCATTAACCTAAACCTCAAAATTTGTAAAAAAAATTTACCATTTATTTATTTATTTTTTTTAACGCTAAGGTAAAAATTTGATTCACAATAAAATTTAAAACTCTACAAATTACAAGGGTAGAGTTGGTCCACATAACGTTGGCTGATATTAATTGAAAGCACCTGCCAGCCACTACTTTTTTTGAAAAAAAGGTAAAACGCGTTAGAGCTCCTTGCTATTGTCTGTGGTACTGGTAATAATAATGTCCATAGTGTCAGCCTTAAAATAACTGAAGGTCATTAATGTAGAGGAAATTTGTCGTGCCTGGCTGTTTCCAAATTCCAACCCAACGAGTTGCACGTTGGCTTTAATTTTTTTTTGAGAAAGCGTTGGCTTTAATTGATTGAAAGTTCTGTGCCATTTCTTTTTTATTTTTTATTTTTTGGTTCCTCCCCACTCACCTAACTAACCAAAGAGTGTTCATTAAAAAAAAAAAAAAAAATCACCAACGAGTGAAACAAGTCTTCAAGAACGGTAGTTCAAGAAGAAATCTAGTAATACAACCAAATCTCATTATAATTTTAAAATATTTTTGATTTGAGTTGTAGTGTATATCAATATAATTTTATTTTATTTTACGTTGATCTATGGTAGATTGTCACTTCACTCGCTATAAAAATGCTATAACATTTTGTTATGGTTGTTTGAGAACTTTTCTCTTAAAGCCATCTTAAATGATCAACTCGTTTCTCTATCCAAAAAAAAATGATCAACTCCAGTTTAATTTATTTGTCAATAATTTTTAGGTAAACTAGTCGCAGATTTATGCAATTATTAGAAATACCAGTTGAGCTGCTTGGAACTTACAAAATCTTTTCCAAGCTACTAAGTGGTCAAGTGGTAACATGTTGGAACATTTTAAATTACTGGCACTTAACGAATGCAAATACTTTGTACTATCTTTTGTGTTCCAAACTTCCAATACTTTGTGTTCCTACTGAGCTTCAATCCTCAACCATGCCGTGGCCGGAGGTGGGTTTTATGTTTAAAGGGACCTGCGGTGGAGATGCCAGAAATCGTCCTAACAAAGATTCGATGGAAGATAATTTTTCCATGGACCAAGAAAAGGAAGGGCGATCTGATTTCTTCGGATCCAGTTTGGTTGTTAGCGACGAACCCGTGGTGGGTACATGTGTTCCAGCCGATTATGGTGGTTCAGCCGTGGTGGGTACTTGTGTTGTAGCTGATAAAGATGTTCAGTCTTCGGGCTTCAGCACGGGAATTGGAGATGGGTGTGCTTTAACACAACCCGACGTTGTCTCCAGGGGAGGGACAGAGTAAGGAGATGCCGAAATGGTTCAGATGGATTTTGAGGGAGGAGGTCAAGTTGATGCCTCCTTTTGACGTGTCTCTCACCCCTCAACGCGATTGTTTTCCTCATGAATGTCATTATATGGAATTGTAGGGGAGCTTTGAAGCTCACCTTCCAAGGTCATGTTAGAGAATTGATTCGGATACGCAATCCGGCTATTCTAGTTCTGATGGAAACAAAATTTGGTGGTGAGAGGGCCAGGGAAATTACTAACCGACTCCCTTTTGATGGTGTGATTCACACAGACACTATCGGGTATGCGAGCGGACTCTGGATGTTCTGGAATTCAAATAGGGTGGAGATTAACCCACTGTCCAACACTGAGCAGGAGATCCACGCCGTAGTTAAGGTATTGAATTCTAATTCTAGCTGGTTAATTTCTGCAATTTATGCTAGTCCTAGGAGTGCCGAATGGCACATTCTATGGAATAATTTAAATACAGTCGTAGAGCTTCATGATATGCCATGGGTTATCGCGGGTGAGTTCAATGAAATTCTTACAGTTGAGGATAAGTTTGGGGGAAGAGCTGTTGGGGTTAGTAGTTCTTTGCTGTTCAAGGAGTGTCTGGATAATTGCAACATGATTGACATTGGGTTTACTGGGCCGCGGTTCACTTGGACGAATAAAAGGGAAGTCCATGCTCTTATTCAAGAAAGACTAGGCAGATTTTTCGTTAATCCTAGCTGGTGTTTACTATATTCGGATGCTAGAGTTATGCATCTCACTAGGTGCTACTTGGATCACTGCCCTGTCAAGCTTGAAATGCTCCCAAGTACTAACATTGGGAAAGTCAGACCTTTCAAGTTCCAAACATGTTGGTTGTCTGATCCCACCTTTCCAAACATTGTAACTCAGGCTTGGAGATAGCCTCATAACCTTGGAGAGGTAATTGATCTTTTTTCAAAGAATGCCACCGAGTGGAACAGAAATCATTTTGGTAATATATTTGTTAAAAAGAAGAATATTATGGCGAGATTGAATGGTATTCAGCGGGCTGTAGCTTCTAAGCCTTCAAATTTCCTCCTAAACCTTGAGAAAGAGCTGGTGAAAGAATTTGATACGATTCTTAGCCAGGAAGAGGAACTTTGGGCTCTAAAGTCTCGGGCTAACTAGATGATACAAGGGGATAGGAACACCGCCTTCTACCATGTCTCAACCCTGGTGAGAAGGAAAAGAAACCATATTTTGGCAATTAAAAATGCAGTGGGGGAATGGATATATGAGGACAGTGGAGTTAAGGAGCATATCAGGGCTGGTTTTAGGGATATCTTCACATCCTCCTTCATTAGTGCCCCTAGGGTAGCTCTAGCGTCTTCCCAATGGCAGGCCAAACTCACGGATGAAGAGAAGGTTAGTATCAATGGGGTTGCAACGGAAGATGAAATTAAAGCTGCCTTGTGGTCTTTAAAAGCTTTTAAAGCCCCGGGACCAGATGGCTTGCATGCGGGGTTCTACCATAGATTTTGGTTGATAATGGGAAGCTCAGTGATTGACTAAGTTAAGAGGTTTTTTGTTAAGAGAAGAGTTCCTGAATATTTGAATAGGACTCACATTGCCCTTATTCCAAAGATCCAAGGTCCGGAGACATTAGGTAATTATAGACCTATAAGTCTATGCAATACAGTCTATAAGATTATCACAAAGATCATAGTGGCTAGACTGAGACTTTTTTTAGATAAGCTTATCTCCCCCTTCCAAACTGCCTTTGTTCCGGGAAGAAGGGGTATTGACAATGCAATTATAGCCCAAGAAGTCATACATTCCATCAGCAAAAAGAGAGGAAATGTGGGTTATATGGTGTTGAAAATTGATTTGGAAAAGACATATGATAAGCTCGAATGGAGTTTCATTAGGGATATGCTTTGCAGAGCTAATCTTCCTATGGATCTTATTGAGGTCATTATGAGCTCTGTTTCGACGGTCTCTACCTCGATTTTGGTTAATGGTGAAGCGCTTGATCCTTTTTAGCCCTCAAGAGGGATAAGGCAAGGGGATCCGCTTTCCCCGTATCTTTTCATTCTTTGCATGGACTTCCTTGGCCAACTCATTGAGGAGAAATGCAGTAACAAACTGTGGCAGCCAATTAAAGTCTCTCAAAGTGGCCCGGTTTTCTCTTATTTGCTCTTTGCGGATGACCTTGTGCTTTTTGCCAAAGAGGACCTCACTAATTGCTTAGCTATAAGAGATGTCTTGGATATGTTCTGTAGCTTGTCGGGTCAATCTGTGAGTGAAGCAAAGTCAAGAGTTTATTTCTCTCCTAATGTTGACAGGGACACTAGAGAGTCCTTGAGTGATGTCCTGGGTTTTGCATCTACCCCAAACATTGGCAAGTACTTGATAATTCCTATGAGGGTACCGGGTGCCTCTTCTCGAGATTAAAACTTCATATTGGATAGAGTAAAGCAGAAACTTGCGGGTTGGAAGGCAAATTTGCTATCTTTGGCTGGTCGGAATGTTCTCATTCAGGCCTCCTCAGCGACAATTCCTTCATATGTCATGCAGTGTACTTTATTACCGAGGAAAATTATGGATGATATAGACAGAGTTAACCGTAATTTTCTTTGGGGCACTACAGATTCAGCAAGGAAGATACATTGGGTCGGGTGGCATAAAGTTACCAAGACAAAGGAAGATGGGGGTCTTGGACTTCAAACAGCTAGGGGGAGAAATATCGCCATGCTAGCCAAACTCAATTGGAGACTCCATACCGAGAATGATGCTCCTTGGTCTCAAGTTCTTAGATCAAGATACTGTAACAACAGAAGGGTGAACATGGTAAATGCAGACATGTTGCCCTGCTCACTGGTTTGGGCTGCAATTAAAAAAGGAAGAGAAGTTTTTACCAAAGGGAGTGTCTGGATGGCTGGGAGGTGTAGTACTCTTAGCTTCTGGTATGACAAATGGTTGAAGGAAGGCCCTCTCAGGCAGCTTATTTAGGGCCCACTAACCCGGGATGTAGCCAATTGGGAAATAAAGGATTTGGTTGAATCAGGGCTGGATTGGAGTCGTATGCCTTTTGATCTTCCTATAGACATCAAGGAAAAGCTCCAAGCTATTCCTTTCTCCATTACTAGCAGAGGCCGTGATAAGCTTGCTTGGGCTGAGAATCCGAAGGGCTGTTTTGAGCTTAAGAGTGCCTACAAAGTCGCAATAGGGGCTGATCCAACCTCTCCTTTTACAGCGAGATGGCTTTGGAAAGCTTCAACCTTACCTTGCATTAAAACTTTCCTGTGGCAATGCGCTCACAATAGCATTGGAGTGATGGAGTGCCTTGCAAGGAGAGATGTGGTGGAAGATGTGTTTTGTCCCATATGTAGAAGGGAAGCTGAATCTATTTTGCATGCTCTCAGGGATTGCTCTTGGGTTCAATCGATGTGGAGACAGCTTGGTGTGCAGCTGAATAATCACAGCTTTTGGATGTCTAATCTGCTTGATTGGCTAGATATGACTGGTAGGACAAACACCAATCACATTGCTGGGAAACCTCCTTGGAAAGTTGTTTTTCCCATTGCTATTTGGAGCATTTGGAAGAGTAGGAATGGTTTTGTCTTCAATAGGAAAAACCAAAACCCAATTTGGCGTTTGAGATTTTAAAACAAGTAATGGAATATGTATACTGTGTTACAACACCAAGGGGGCTGACACGCCATGTTATCAAGAGGGTGCGATGGGATAAGCCTGCACTTGGTTGGGTAAAACTTAATATGGACAGGTCTGCTGATGGAAACTCGGGACTAGCAGGATGTGGGGGGTTGCTGAGGGATGATCACGGCAACTGGCTGGTTGGTTTTGCAAGAAGAATTGGGACAACTACCAGCTTTGTGGCAGAGCTATGGGGCCTTAGAGATGGTCTTTCTTTATGCTATAATCTCAATATACCTTCCCTTATTGTTGAGCTTGATGCCAAAGCAATAGTTGATATTTTTCAGAACTCAAACTATGAGAATAACATAATTTCTCCAATCTTGGATGACTGTAGACAGTTGATGGGACTATTCTAGCAAGTTCAAGTCAAGCACTGCTACCGTCAAGTTAATCACTGTGCAGACATGCTAGCTAGGCTGGGGACTGTGCAGGTTTTAAACTTTGTTAGTTTTGATAGTCCACCTGAGGATATTAGGTGTTTTTTGGATGAGGATTGTAATGGCAAATTCTTTAATAGAATCTGCAATGATCTTGATGTTTCCTTTTAGTTGTTAATGAAATCGTCTTTTCTACCCAAAAAAAAAAAAAAATGTTTAAATTTATATTCCACAAATTATAATATGTCTTGTATTTATTTAACTTTTCTTATAAAATAGTTAACGATCAGGTTGCAATATGGTAATAAGCGCATGCCCCAATAATGTGGTTCAATATATACTTAAATAAAAACTAAAAGTGAAATTACATTTTAAATACTAGTCCTTCTAGCTTCAATTGGATCCTCAAAATTTCCAAATAGATCAGCCCAATCTCTTTCTTCAAAAATCTTAGGGATAAATGTTGTCCCTAGGGTATCAAACTTGACAACTCTTTCCACAATGGTAAAAGCCTCTTTGAAAGTGTCTGTGTACGCCTTTGAGTCAATAGGTGTCCTGAATCTCTCAATGGAAGAGTCCCTAGATGACTTAGATGACCGTCGTGTTTGTTTAGCAACCGAGGTTGATGGGTCATCGGTTACAATATCTTTGCCTTTGGAGGAACAACGAATCAACTGAAAAAAAAAAAAAAAAAAAAAAAAACATCAAACACACAGCAGAGAACCAAATGCAGTGCCACATGATACACACATTAGTATGATTAGATTCAGATATAAGAGTGTGAAAAAAAATTTCACAGAATCACAGAAACATGAACTAGTTTAATACCAAGAAGACATAAGCAACACTATCAAATGAAATAGGCACACAGATATGATGAATAACAGTAACAACTCAGAGTCAAATGGGTAATGTGAATCTCAAAATCACAAAAGACAAAATGCCAAGAGCATGATATGAATGGAGCAACACATTCATGAACCACAACATATAGCACAGTCTCTCAATAGACAAAAACATGAAAACACACACGTAGAATGAGAGACAAAGTAAAGGCAAGACAAGAACATCAAAACTCAAAACTCACAAACCCCCAAACAAAGTTCGAACCCATTAAATCTCAACAAAACAGAAACACTACACATAACAGAAAAAAAATACTTGAACCAAGTACAATGAAGTAAGATAGAAATAACCCATACCTTTTTCTTGGTGTTTGATGAAGATATGATGCAAAAATGGGAACTTTTTTCCAGAGAGACACGGAGTGTTTGAGAGAGAGAAATGGGGGAGATAATGAATAGTCACTGATATTCGAGGGAAAACTGAAAAACAATTTTAAAAACTGTCTTTAAAATGCAAAACACGCGTTTTTCGTGACTGGATCAAGTCGCCAGTCAATCGCCAAGTAAGCCGCGAAACACTGAGAACTCAAGATTTTCAAAAAATCTTCTAAGTGTTTTTCGCGACTGGAAGGTCTACCCGCGAGATAGTCGCGATATGAGTCGCGAAAATCTCTGAGTACCTCTCGCGACTGGACTTTCCACCCGCGAACAAGTCGCCACAATGAGCTGCGAAAATCATAAAAACTCAAATTTTGAAAAATTTTCTAAGTGCTTTTCGCAACTGAGACCTTGACTCGTCAGTGAGCCGCGAAAATTCTCGGAGTGAGCTCGTGACTGGAACATGCGACTAGTTCTACTCGCAACTGAGTCGCCAAAACAGGGCAACACTGTTTTTGAAATTTTTGACATTTTTGTAAAAACAAAACACTTTCCAAAAACAAACTAAAACACTCAAAAATCTTTTTGTGTTTGATCAACAAATATTGAGCTTATGAAAACACATTTAAACAAGTACAATCACACAAATGAATATGACATTTATTGAACATAGACTTGTGTGTTGTGTGTGGATACCAAAAATGAGATAGTCCTTAGTCTAATGTGAAGTTTCAATGATCAATTCAATCAAGGGATACACAACTAGCATTAGATAATGTGACACATCTCAATTATAGAAGTATGCATATATGACATCCCACATAAATTTGAGTACAATTCTTTGAAACTTTTCATTTGGCTCCATTTTCAACATATCATTTGATCTTTTTGAATAAATAAATCTCATTGTGAGATCGATGCCTGAAATTTTTAATATTTCAATTTGATGAGTTAGCCTTTGGCTTTTTGGGCATCATACATTTTATTTTGGTCGATTTCCCTTTTTCCTAGTCAAATACTAGTATGTGCGACAAGCTTTTGCAGCTCAGTATCTCTTTTCATTTAGAGATTTATATTTGGAGAGCTCTTTGAGTAAAGCAATAAAATAAAAGTGGGAAGATATATAGGCACAAGTCTATGCATGTCTCAAGATCAACAAAACTATTCACTAATCATTCATGACAAGGTTGAAGATCTATTTACAACAGTCACATAGATTTCAGAATTTCTTCCACAATGATATGAGTGCATAAGAGACAAGCTAAGCTCGTTAGATGCACAAAGCCATTAGTACAAAGGTACAAGGCAAAACATGATTTGAGTCAAAGCTCAACAAAGTTGATCAAACTTTTTGGATTTTCTACTTTTTATGTGTTTTTGGATATTTGACATAAAAGTAATAAAAGATTGATAAAAAACAATGTAAAAATATTTTAGAAACAAAAACAAATAACCAAACAACAATTGAAACAAACAGAAGCAAAAATCATACAAGCGAACATAATCACAAAGCATAGGAAGAATTGATGCATGGACATGTTATGATGCTTATGCATAGTACCCTTCGTCACCCACACGTCACGTGCGTTTGGGGTGATATCCTTGATGGATTGGGTATGAAAGTTAGGACTGTCAAACCTCTTTGTGAAGCTTTCCAAGCAATTTTTGAAGGCACCAATCATCTTCATCATGTCCATCATTCCTGGCTCACGGTTTTGACTTCTTGGTTGCTCACCACCCCAAGACCTCTCATCATTTCTCCTTCCTCGTGATCGAGGAGCGCTTGCATTGTTCAATGCTCTCAGCTTATGGCAGTTGGGTCTAGTATGTCCTTGCACTCCGCAATAGTGACAAAGATAATTCGTTCTAGGACCTTGTTGTGATCTTGGAAGTGATCTTCCTCTAGCTCCATATCTGGATTCTGATTGATTATGGGACTTATTTAACACCCGTTGATCAGCCACATTCTTCTTCTTTTCAGTCTTAACCTTATCAGGAATAGACTCTTCCACAATTGGCTCTTTGGCCTTCACAAACCTTACTTCTTTGGTGACATAGGCTGATGAGCTACTCTCTCCGGTATATCCCACTCCGGACTTGTCTGAGACTGATTTTTGATGTGTAAGCATTTCATTTAGTTTCTTGGATGAGACACGATCAACCTTAGCATTTGCTTGAAGCACTTCATGCTCAAGAAATCGAATCTTTGAATAAGCTTCCAGCAGCTCTCCATTCATTTTCTCCACTTCACATTTGGCCTCTTTGTATTGCACTAGAAGAGTTCTGTAATCTTCCTCGGCCCTCTTCATCTTCTTAATGGCTGCATTAGCCACCTTAGCATATTCACCGGTCTTCTCAAGGAGTGAGTTGTAAGTTTCTTGTAGTCCCACTGCTTCTCCAACTTCCTCATCTTCAGACTCCTCAACTATTCCGATAGACTCCAAATCAGAATGCACACCAAGCTCTTTCACAAGTGCACCCAAATCATCTGAGGACTCCACATGTGCAATGGTCATGAATGCGGAGTAGTTTCCTTCTTCGTCACAACTCTCTTCAGAATCAGAACTTGAAGAATCCGAATCACTCAGCGTTGTGGCATACGCCTTGCCTTTCCCTCTTAAGAAATTGGGACACTCCTTCTTAAGATGTCCATGGCCATTGCATTCATAACACATAATGTCCGAAGGAGATTAAGAATCATTCCCTTCATTCCTCTTAAACTCTTTCCTATCACCTCTTGAAGATGAAAACTTCCCTCTGTTGAATGGTTTCCCACTGTTCTTCATCTTCAAAAATTTGCGGAAGTTTTTCGCAAGATATGCTACTTCCTTCTCCACTCCATCTTCTTTGCAGGAATCATCCATTCTTTCGGTGATGGTTTTGAGAGCAAGTGATTTACTCGTCTTGTGGGAAGGCAGTCCCAGTTCATATGTTTGGAGAGACCCAATTAGCTCTTGAATTTTGATCTCATCCAAGTCTTTACTCTCTTCTATGACTGTGACTTTTGCTCTAAAGCTTTCAGGCAAGGACCTCAAGATTTTTCTCACCACCTTAGTATCTTCAACCTTCTCACCAAGATTGAGCTTAGCAATGACAATTTCATTGAGCTTCCCATAGAACGAATCAAACGATTCATCTTCACCCATCTTGAGCTCTTCAAATTTGGTGGTAAGCATTCGAAGCTTTGTGTCCTTCACCTTCTTAGTCCCCTCATAGGTTGTCTCTAAAATCTCCCAAGCTTCCTTGGCAATTGTCATGTGAGATATCCTATGGAATTCATCTGGAGACACACCACAGAAAATAGCATTTAAAGCTTTATTGTTAGCACTAGCTGTCGCAAGAGCTGCCTTATCCCAAGTAGATTTAGCAGCCTCTGACCTAGTCCAACCTACTTCAACCGCATCCCAAACGATGTCATCAATGAAGCATAGAAATGCCCTCATTCTAACTTTCCAGAAGGCATAATTATTACCATCAAAAAATGGTGGAACATTTAAGGATTAAGACCTATCCATCTCAAAAAGGGTCAAGGATCACACTCAGGTATTTAAACCACAGCGAGTGTACCCGCCCTGATACCAATTGAAAGTTCAAAATGTGTGTAAAACACCCTTGAACGTTTAGATCCCAAATTACAAAAAATCAATTCAAGCTTATTATCAAACAATTAATGTGCGGAACATGAACATAAGCCAAACACAGAATTGATAAACAATCTAAGTCAATATAATCACAACCACAGCAGAAAATAAAAGGTAAAGATAAAGGAAAAGAGATGCAAACATAAGGACAACATGCGATGTGTTATCGAAGAGAAAACCGAAGCCCTCGGCGTAAAACCCCAATATATATATATATTTTAAGCCGAGTAGAGGTATGACCTCTTTTTATGTTATTTTATTCTCCTCCACTTTGTTAATATATATATATATATATATATATATATATATATATATATATATATATAAATTAAAAATATTTTATGGTTTTCATGTATTTTTTAAAAAGTAATTTTCGTACATGAACCACCAAACTCTCTTTAGCCGTTTTTTACAATATAAAAAGCTTGCAATAATTGAAATTATTCTTTTGAATGTAACCCATCTTTCTCTTATATTTCTCTATTGTTTAGTCATATATATTTTGTTTTTTTCAATAATTTCTAAGCAGTGAATCATCTGATTTTTTAATATTTTTTGGTCCTTCAGAAGTTTTAATATCTTGATTTTTGAGTTTTTTTTTTTTTTTTTTTTTGTAGTGTCTGAAACTGTCTAACAAATTTTTTCTAAGTCATTGCATGTTCAAGTAATGGCTTCTTAATCAAATTGTAACACAAATTGAAGTCATACAAGAGCAAATCATGCAATAGTGTAGTTTCTTAATTAATTTAAGATTTTATAAAATTATTTTAATTTACTTTACAAATAAGTAGGTTCCCGTGCATAGCACGAGTTAGCGACTAGTGCATTATAAAAAGATAGTATATAAGGATGTCAATGGAGAGAGAGCGAGTGAGATTTATGGTGAAAAAAAAAAAAACATAGTAATAAAGAATAGATGAAGAAAGGGAAAAATAAAAGAAATCAAACATCAAGAGCAACTCGTTAATTGGAAAACAAAGAGACTGTCGAGAGGAGTAAAAAAAAAAATAAAGATGAGATGACCATATGGAAGACATTAACAACTTTACAGTATAATAAAATCAACTATTACATTCACTTAATTAAATTATATATTTGTGGGTTCCAGTTAACTCAACTGGTAAAGTTTCTGATGGTTGTATAAGAGATCTGGAGTTCAATCCCCACCTACACCAAAAAACTGATTAGTGTTTTGGTCTGATGATAGAGCTATCATGAATAGTGGACGTCACAGGTTGAAACTTTCTCCAAAAAAAATAAAATAAAATAAATTATATAATTCTTCTAAAAAAATCATATAATTTTTCTCAAAAAAAAATAAATCATATAATTAACAATTAAATACAATCACACAAAATTTAAACTTAAAACTAATCTCTCTCTCTCTCTCTCTCTCTATATATATATATATGAGATGGGTTCAAGTTACACCTAATGTAACTCTAAAGAATTATACATTTTTCAAACTATTAGATTTAAGTAGATCCAATGGTAAAAAAAAAAACCCTCATTAATACTAATATTCTAATTGATCTCATTTATTATTCCTTATTTAATATATTCCATACTTATTTCTAAACCCAAATAACTTTATTCGGCTGACTCTTTCTCTCTCCATTGCACGTCTCTCTCTCTCTCTCTCTCTCTCTCTCTCTCTGTGTGCACATTTCTCTCTCTATCTCCACGGCTCTTCCACCTCCACAGCCAGGTCGCCGACAGCCAAAAAAAAAAAAAAAAAGGCCGCAACCTGCTGTACTTTGTTGAATAACACAACTATTGCTGCCTTATATGCCTAAAACTTTTAATGTCATATATTGTTCTTCATCTTTTTAATATTGTTCATGGAAGTTGCAAAGATACGATCTAATTCTCTAAGAGGTTAAACAGACGGAAATGTGTAAAATTCTTGTCTGTGGGATCGCTTGGGTTTCTCGAAGCAGAGAAGTTGTTGGAGAAGCTAAAGCCTTTACCACCTATTATTTCAAAAGTGTGATTCTTTTATATTTGGTTGGCGTTATGCAAAGAAAGGGATTTGTCATTCCCTATTGAAGTTTGGGTATACATTATGATGTGTGTAAGTTCTTGTCATGTTATATATAGATAGATATAGAAAACAAATTCATTTCATTATAAGGGTAATATACACTTTTGCAAAAGGAAGACACATATTTCATACATTCCAATTCAAAATGACATCAAAATGAAGAATTCTTGTCATGTTGAAGTGTTTTGTCTTGTGCTTGATTATGGAGGCTATCCTGTTCTTGTCCCCTAAGAACTTGTAATTCAATATGCTTCATGTTCCAATATATAGCACAATCAAAACTCTCTAGCGTTACTCTTGTTTTTTGATATACTATGCCAATTCAAAAATTATTTTTACTGCACATCAGAAGCTAAGATTGTTGTCAAGTAAGGCTTTGTGTGAGATTGTACCAAACGTGGCCCTTCTAAATGATACGTACATCTGTTTGGGCTGGTCTATACCAATCAAGGTAAGCTGAAGGAGCTAGGTCCTCCCTGAATTCGAGTGCACATTGCAATTACTAGCCTTATAAAGTTTTTTGGGTTTAGAAATAAGTATGGAATGTATTAAATAAGGGATAATAAATGAGATCAATTAAAATATTAGCATTAATAAAAGTCTTTTTTTTACCATTGAATTTACTTAAATTCAATAGCTTAAAAAAAGTGTAACTCTTTAAAATTACACTAGGTGTAACTTGAAACCATCTATATATATATATATATATATATATATATATATATATATATATATATAAGTTACAGTTGGTGTAACTCTACAAAAGTTACACATTTTTTTAGACCGTAAATTTCTAAGAAATCTAATAGTTAGAAAATCACTATAATCAATGTCATCTTTAAAATTAATGGCTTTCCATATTAGCTAACCTAATTAGTTTGAGAGAATATTATATTGTTTTCTTTTCTACTTTCTTTATCTCTCCTAATTAATTTATCCCTAACCTTGCACAAATTCCTATTCTCAATGTTATTGAGTTGCAGATTTTCTTTCTCGTGGACTTATTCTTATTTGGTATTATGTGAAGCTTAGATAATCCTAATCTAAGAATATCTACATTTTGGCTCCTTAAACGTTAAGAGAGAGAGAGAGAGAGAGAGAGAGAGAGAGAGGGGAGGGGGGGTTTAATACGGTAAGAACTCCTACTCTCCTAGCGTTATTATTGTCTTGTCATATGGTAAGGATTAGAATTTGAATTACAAACAAATTCTTTTCTTTCTTTTTCTTTTTTGAGAAAGAATTACAAACAAATTCTATTCACTAGAGATCAAATTTTGATAGTTCAATCTTATTATAATTTTACAATTTGATAATTTTATTTTATCTCTAAGGATCATATTTGGTTTCATTTGTTTTTCTCCTTATAAAAACAATATCTAAAAGGCTAAGATCATTGAACAGTAACTCTTCCTCACTAAGATAAATATCTCTCTTATTAATAGCATCCACCTGCAATTGATTTTCACATTCCACCACAAGATTTATGAATCCAAAATAAAGAAACCTAAATCTAGACCCAAATAATCATTTGCTAAACGGCCTCACATATTAAATAATCAATATGTAAATACCGGATAAGAATAAGTCCATGAGAAAGAAAATTTGCAACTCAAGAATGTTGAGAATAGGTTCTTGTGCAAGGTTAGGGATGAGTTAATTACGAGAGAGAAAGAAAGTAGAAAAGAAAATAATATAATATTATCTCAAATTAATTAGGTTAGCTAATATGGACAGCAATTAATTTTAAAGATGACATTGAGTATAGAGATTTTCTAACCATTAGATTTCTTAAAAATCTACAGTCTAAAAAAGGTGTAACTTTTGTAGAGTTACACCAGGTTTAACTTGAACCCATCTCAAACTATATATATATATATATATATATATATATGAGACGGGTTCAAATTAAACCTGGTGTAACTTTAAAAAGTTACACATTTCCGTCTATTCAACCTCTTAGAGAATTAGATCATATCTTTGCAACTTCCATGAACAATATATATGATGTTAAAAGTTTTAGGCATATAGAGCAGCAATAGTTGTGTTATTCAACAAAGTACGACAGGCTATGGCTTTTTTTTATTTGTTTCTGCCGGCGACCTGGCCGTGGAGGTGGAAGAGCCGTGGAGGAGATAGAGAGAGAAACGTGCAAAGAGAGAGAGAGAGAGAGAGAGAGAGACGTGCAGTGGAGAGAGAAAGAGTCAGCCGAATAAAGTTATTTGGTTTTAGAAATAAGTATGGAATGCATTAAAGAAGGGATAATAAATGAGATCAATTAGAATATTAGCATTAATGAGAGTCTTTTTTTGACCATTAGATCTACTTAAATCTAATGGTTTAAAAAAGCTATAACTCTTTAGAGTTACATCAGGTGTAACTTGAACCCATCTCATATATATATATATATATAGAGAGAGAGAGAGAGAGAGAGATTTAAGTTATACCTAGTGTAATTCTAAAAAAAAATTTCTACACCATAAATGCTAATTACAATATCATTTATTCTTAGTACCATCTCATTTATTATTCTTTATTTATAAATTTCCATACTTATCTCTTATTCCCAAAAATATTCTCTATGTTCTCTATCTACCCTACCTCATCTACTCTTTTCCAAAATATGTTAACAACAAACTTTTTGATTATTAAAATCTAGATGCCTTCAGATTACTACACTTTAATTTTTGCTATGATCATGCTATTAGTGCACTTAGAACTAAGATGGAGTATAGGAGTAGAAGAAAAGCTTAAAGGAGACATTGTTAGCCATTGTACCATGTACTTTGTGTTAAGTTTAGGGTTTTTTTTTTTTTTTTGGAAAGAGAGTTTCAACTTATGAGGTCCTCTTTTGATGACAACTCTTTATCATCAAATCAAAATACCAATAAGTTTAGGTACTTGATCCTATAGAAATATCTTGTATGTTCAATTGTCGATATAATCATTCACTTACAAATGGAAAGGGCTGCCACTAATTTTAGATTTTTCTGGGTTAAGAAAAACTTCCCAAAAATTTAACTAAAGGCAGAAAGTCGGTGGCTGGCTATGGTGGAACCTTTTAGCCGATGCCAGTGGAATCCTGTGGTCGGAGATGGTGGAACCCTTTGGCCATGGTAGTGGAGGAGAGAGCAAATGAGGGTAGTGTTAAAAATCAAGCACCGCCTCTCCCTTTCTCTAGAAAATTTTCTTACATTTCGGAAATTTCTCTATGATGCTTTTTTCAGATTTCTCTATGAGATGTCACTAGAGACTTCTATGTAGAAGTAAAACTCAGCCGCTAATTTTTGTAATAGTCTAGAAGCTATCATGGGCTGGAAATTAAAATAATAAGAAAATAAGTCATAAGAAAATAAGGCCTAGAACTACTAGAACTCTACTGGCAGAAATTAGATGAAGCTAGAAGCTTCAATATTCGTTACTTAACCGACCTCCAGCTTATAAAAATAGGAACTTTGGTTCCCACTTGCGAGAGGTGAAATGAAGTAGTGTGAAGTGAAGTGAGGTGAAGTGTGAAGTGTGAAGTGAAGAAAAGAAAGTCAAGAGCCAGTGTGTGTAGGTGTTTAGGTGTGTGCAGCTATATTTCTCAGTGTGTGTAGGTGTCTAGGTGTGTGCAGCTATATTTATGTGAGTTGATGTGTGTCTTTTAAAAGGTCAATTGGTGGAGAAGTGTAAAGGAAAAAATAAAGTGTTGTGTGTGTGTTTAAGCAAGTGTGACTTGTGTTTTTGTAGTGTGTTGTCAAATTTTCAATATTATGAAATAAAATTTTGTTCTCCTGAGCATGTGTTATCCTTTTTAGTTCAACGAAGAAGTCTAGTGCTATAACTTGTGCCATAACTCACCAATGTGGTGAGTTGTAGTTGGTGGAGGGTATCCCCACATGGACCCACCATCACCCCTCCACCAACCACAACTCGCCGAGTTCAATGAATAAGTCTGGACCCACCATCACCCCTCCACCAATCACAACTCGCCCAATTCAATGAATAAGTCTAGTGCCACAACTCGCCCATGTGGCGAGTTGTAGTTGGTGGAGGGGTGTCCTCACATGGACCCACCATCACCCCTCCACCAAACACAACTCACCACATGGGCGAGTTGTGGCAGAAGTTGTGCGACAAGTTGTCTAGACTTGTTCTAGTTCAATAGGCAGAGAGTTGAATTGGAGGAAAGAATAGATGAGGGAGGGTAGATAGAGAACATAGAGAATGTTTTTGGGGAGAAGAGATAAGTATGAAAATTTATAAATAAATAAGGAATAATAAATGAGATGGTAATCAGAATAAATGCTATTGTAATTAGCATTAATGAGTTTTTTATTTTACCGTTATATCTACTTAAATCTAAAAGACGTGTTATATTCACAACATTTTTACAACAAATCATAGGTGGTTAGTTGTTATTGGTTCAAATTTAAACCTACCACTAAGATTACTTTTTTACCCCAACAATAATAAAGTAACAACCTGCTACTTAAGATTTGTTATGAAAATGTTATGGACATAACATTTCTTTAAATCTGATGGTGTAGAAAAAGTATAATTCTTTTGAGTTACATCAGATATAACATGAATTCATCTTTGTGTGTGTGTGTGAGAGAGAGAGAGAGAGTATAATGGTAAATGAAATGTTACAAATGAGCTCATTAAAATAACTATAAAACTGATTAGCCACTGTCCATAGAAGCAAAATTTGTCCACATTAACCTTTATTAAAACTAGCCGCGAACCCGAGCGATGCATGTGATAATTATTTTTATGGTGGTTTTATTAAAAATATTTTTACAATTTAAACTAATCTAATAATGAGTAATGTATTTTGTAATTATATTTTTATTTATTATAGGAACAATCATAAATGTAATATAGGAAAAATCCAAAACACCAAAAAAATGTAAACTAAAAAAAATTAATAAAACTTAACAATGATTAATTGAACCAATATTAGGATAAAATTTTGTTTTTGATAATCTATTAAGGTTTTTTTCTTTGTAGAAATTATAATTTCAGCCACCCAAAACATATTATCAAATAAACAATTATTAGCAAAATCTAAGAATTAAATTTCTATACATGCATTGTTATAAAATAATAATAATTAAAATAGAATTGCAAAAGTTAAAATTTGTCACCTATCCGATTATTTTCGTTTGGCTAACCTTTGGTTTTCTTTAAATAAATGACATTATAGAGTACTTCTAATACAACTATTAAGAGTACTTTGTCCACCACAAAGCATTAGAAAATAAACAAAAATTAGTAAAGTCTCATAGTTTAACATCTAAATTGAGCACTATAAAAAATCATGCTATGTAATAGAATAAATACCAAATTATCCAAATCATGCTATGTAATAGAATAATATTATATTTTTATATGCTATATTTAATTCTTTAGAACGCAATAGGATAACATTTAACAATCAAAGAGAATAAAAAATAAAAACAAAAACAACAACAACAATTTAAAAAACAAAACTATATTGCATTAACCAAAAATAGAGTTTTAAAGAATATAAAAAATTATCAACCTAAAGTAGAGATGCAAGAAAAATAAAAATAAAAAATCCACCAAAAAATTTAGAGAGAGAGAGAGAGAGAGAGAGGGAACCATTTTTTTTTTTTTGGTGAGGGAAAACTATGCATAGAATAGAAGAGATAGTGACAAATTTATAATAAGAGGGTGTGAATAAGAAGAGACAAAAATAAAGGAAGATGAAGGGAAAGAGAAAGAATAATATTAATGTAAAGGGTAGTAGGGAGATGAAAAGGTAAGAGAGGGAGAAAGATTGAATAAGTAGTGGGGAGATGAAACGGTAAGGGAGAGAGAAAGGTTGGAGAAGTATAAATATTAAAAAAAAAAATGTTAAAAACAATTATATGAAAATTGGAAAAAAAAAAAAAACGTTGAAAGGCTTCAACGTTTTTTTTTTTTTTTTTTTTTTTTTCCCTTTAAGCTGAAAAGGTTTACACAAAACCCTAAAGTTGAACTAAAAAGACTTTGGGTTGGGATTGATAGTGGAACTAAATAAATAAGAGCTAAGCTGGATTAATTATACAGATTTATTATAGGGTGATAGTGGAAGTAAATAAATAAATAGTGGACAGCATTTATATGGTTGAAAATTGTAAAAACCGTTTTAAAATATTAGGACAAATTATATTTATAAAAAAAAAAAAAAAAAAATGACGTGGCAGCTGATGTGGCACAACGTGAGAGTAGCAGCATTAAACACTATGCTTCAGCTTTTAGTAATATATAGATATAGATAAAATAAATAAATGTTAAAAACAATTATAGGAAAATTGAAAAAAAAAAAAAAAGAAAAAAAAAGAACACCCTAAAGCTTGAAAGGCTTCAACGGGTTTTTTTTTCTTTCCTTTAAGCTAAAAATGATCACACAAAACCCTAAAACTGAACTGAAAAGGTTTTGGGTTGAACTTGATAGTGGAACTAAATAAATAAAAGGTGTGCTAGATTAATTATACAAATTTATTATAGGGTGATAGTGGAAGTAAATGAATAAGTAGTGGGCAGCATTTATAGGGCTGAAAATTGTAAAAACTATTTTAAAATTGTAGGACAAATTATATTTATTAAAAAAAAATGACGTGGTAGCTGATGTGGCATAACGTGAGAGCAGTAGCATTAAACGCTACACTTTAGCTTTTAGTAATACTAGTGAGTAGCCCTGTGCATATGCACGGGTACAATTAAAAATTTTAAAAGATGTTCAAATTATATATGGTATTAGTTTACACTTTTTTTAAACCACACATTTCTAAAATAATGCATTTTATAGTATAATTTTTATAGAACTTTATTAATAATGAGTTCATCATAAGAAGTAACAATTATAAATTGCACAAACATATCCATTATAATTATTCTATTGAAGTAATGAGAAGGAAAAAAAAAAAAAACAACTTTGGAAGAATATTATTGAATAAAATTTGATATAAAATGTGTATTTCACATTACAAACACCTACATGATGCTGTTAGCAGCCTCTTAGATTTTTCTTTTTCCTTTTCTTACAAATGTTTTGTCAATCTCAAGTCTTTTATTTTAGCAATAGTGAAACAGTGCATTTCATTTAACAATCCACAACATTTTTGTGTCTCTCTATCTCTCCCCAAGGCCTTATCTAGTTAGTTATATTAATCCTTAATATTTTTTCTTTAGTTTTTAATATAACCTACCTACTATCCTCAAAACACACCTGTAGACCAAACAATAATAAGTTGTAGGAGGCTTGCGTGTAAAACCCATGTAACAGTTCCTTAATTTTGCACCATTTCAGAAATTTAGTATCTAGGAACACAAAGTTATATTTAAAGTCCTAGTAATGCGTTCAACAATGACAACAATATATATTGAAATATAGTAATGTAATACTTACAATTGACTAATTTATCCAAAGGGGAAAAAAAGTAACTACACTTCACCAAAAATAACATTAATAACAAAAACAGTAGGTAAGATGTTGCAATTGGACCTTGGCTCAAGTGGTAGAGGGATGATTGATGAGATATCAGGTAGCACTTAGCTACAAATCTTGCTTCACAAACATTTGCTGAGATGACGACCACTATTTTCCTTCCAGCAAATTCAAATTAGTAAATTACAACATGCTTGACATGGGTTGAATAAGTTAGCTACAAAAGCTGGGACACCTGCAAGCATGTACGCCACGCACACATATTGATACAAACATATCTATTTAAGAAATGTTCACATGTGAAGTCATTTAATCTTACCTATAGAAGATTGAAAGAAGCAATAAAAGATATTTCAAGATATACATGACACTATTATCTTACTGCGTCAACAAAACACATGCTCTCCAAATTGCAAACAGCACAAACTCTCAGGTCCAGCAACACATGAAATGCCCCAACAAATTGGAAACTTTATATAGATGCAGCATCAAGGTAAAGAGTAGCATCTTCAATGTTCTCTGAAATCCAAAGACAAAGGTGAATAAATAATATTAGAATAGATCAACTAAATGTCGGATAAAAGTAATCACATGTCAAGTTAATACCATCACTAAATTCAAAGCAACTGCAATATTGAACTCTACTCAGTGCCTCTCAAAGGCAAATACAAAGCAGGAACTTAAAAGTAGAAACGCATTCAAATACATGCATATTAAGAAAAAAGAAAACTACTTTTCAGGTAGACAGAAGCTATGTCAGTGATCAGGAAACTATCATTAGACTTGTGCTTATACCTCTAGTAATAATGTGCTCAATAAGGATATCAAATTAAAAACACAGAGAAAAATGAAGGCATCATCACTCTGGGATAAAATTTGTTAAGTTACAACTTATAAGGCATCAACTGTTTCACACCCTTCACCAAATTCATTTTGGTCTTCAACTTTGTGGTGTCTTCAACTTGAAGCACATAAATTCATTTAGGTGCCTTAAAATTGGTCCTTGTCTCAAAAGACTAATCCCTGTAGCCTAGGTGTCTCCTCTACTTTCCAAAGAAAATAATAGATGGACACTAAGAACTAAGAAGGCATCATCACAAACCTCTAACCTATGCTTGTTAGATTTAAATCAGACGACATATATCCCAACTCTGATGAAGCAAACCAGAATGTTCTTTATAAAATTAGAGAGCATTTTTACAAAACTATTTTATATAGACAATTCAAAGAACTATTTAAAAACTTGAGACCAAGAATAAAATAGCTTTCATCTAACGCTATACGTAAAATGGGTTGATAGAAAATTGAAAATCAATTTTCATATTGGTTATCTCTAAAACAGGGAACATGAATTGGCATGTGTACTGCTTGTTAGACATTGAGCTTGAGCCCAAGCAAATGAGTGTCTATATAATCAACTAAAGGGGGAAAGACCTTAGCTTTTCTAACTTGCCCACGCTTGCTCCTACTTTTTAACATAAAAGTACATTACATAAAAATAAGATAAAAAATAAGTTGATACAAAATTGAAAAAAGGAAGAAAAACCGGAGCTAAATTGTTGGGCCTTATCAGATCTTGCATATACTGTAGGAAGAAATAAACACGTCCACGTAATAGACCTACAAAGTGGAAATTTACAAAGTTAGATTCTACAAAAAGCACAAAACATTCAGGTATTCTATCAAACAATTTCCGTGCATGTAATAAAAAGTTTGTTAGTTAAGTCCATCCCAGCAACAACATTTTTTTGAGAAAAGGGGGTGATTGGTAGAGAGAGAGAGAAACAAATTAAACTTTTAGAATAGAAAATAATCAAACCTTGAATTAGAAGGTGGAATCAATGTGACCAAAACATGCTCCAATTGAGTCAAGGAAAGTAGCTATGAGAAGGAGATAAAACGCTCCAAGCAAATGGCATCAAAGGAGTAAAATGCTTGAGTGTGATATATAATTGGCTGAAAGGATAAGGGAAAGTGGCTGGATTGAAGGCCAAAAGACCAAATACTGAAACCAAAGCTTAGGTAACTCTTAGAAAAATAATCTTTGCCACAACCTACAAAGTAATCAACTTTGTACAAAGAACATTATACTTTCAGATTTCACAATTTAAACCCATTAAAACCAAACATCAAAAACAACAAAATCAAGACTTAAAAAGTCTTTTTTTTTTTTTTTAAATACCAACCAAAATCTACAAAGTAATAAACTTAGTATAAAGAAAGTTATACTAACAGATTTCAAAATCCCACAGTTTCGCTCACCCTTACATAAAAAAAATAAAAATAAAAAAAAAAGAAAAAAAGAAAAAAAAGAAAAAGAAAGGTAAGAGGCCATTAAAACTGAGGCAGGACTTTCATATTGTGAAGGGTTTTCCTTGATTTTAACAAACAAAAAGGGTTATGAATCCAAATTCCTAAATTGACAACAAACTATAATGGAAAAGAATATTAGGAAAAGAAATTAGTACCTTTGGTTTGATTAGATTAGAGACTCTAGATTGTAGAAATATTCCACTTCATTTCTATAGAAAAAGAATTTGAATGATTTAAATCCAAAAAGAGAAGAATTCAAACAAACCAATTACCAAAATAATTTCTGAAAAATAGTCACATATCATAATTCCAATTTTCTTAACCCTAATTGCTAGAACCAAAATCCAACTGCAATTGTAAAAGTTGAAAACATATAATGGAACAAATTTAACTTTATATTTGGGGGAAAAAAGTCAGAGAAAGAATAGTAACCCATGAAAATTCAGAGGGAACTCTTTTTAGTCGGCTTCATACTCCTTCTGCTTCTTTTTCTGGAAAAATCAGAAATCAAAAAGGTTAGTTTAGCGTAACTGGAAACCAAGATTTTTTTAGAGGAACTGGCAGACGGTTTTCTTTTTTCTTGATCGGAATCTCTGGAAACAAAGATTGAAGCAGATCAAACAAAATCTGTCATAGAACTAATCTAAAATAGATAAAAATTGAATAAAACATTTTTAACATGCAATAGAAAATTTTAAGAACTTATTCTAGAACCTGTTCTATAGAAAACAGAATATGCAGCAGCAGAAATACAGCCATGGACATACATCACAGAAATAGCAACAGATACATCATTTTTCTTTGGGTTCAAATAGATGCATCGTTTTTCTTTTGAGTGTGGTGTTTCAAGTTTGTTTTACGCATGTTTGTTTTTTAAGTGGGAATTTTTCCTACATGGTAGATAACTAAATCTAAATCTAAATCTAAACCAATCCAACCAAGGACTTCAAACCTAAATCATATTCAATCCCCAGATTTGAAAACGGAAAAAAAAAAAAAAAAAAACCATAAAAAAGCAATAACTTTACTGATTATGGGGTAATGGGTATGCGGCCTCTCTTTGTGCAGCGTGCATTGGTTCTAACAAAAAAAAACCTAAATTAAGATTGAAAAAGAAAAAAGTAATATCAGCATAACATTCAATTCTATACTTATTTGATGCCAGTGAAAATTTCTCAAAAACCCGAAATAGAAACGAATCAAAGCCAAAATAAAATCTAAACCTATACCAAAAAAAAAAAAAAAAAATCCATAAAAAGTAACATTGCATACCCAAATCTGGAAAAATAAAAAATAAAAAATAAAAAAGAGAGAGAAAAATGTACTGATGCCGGTTTCGACAATCTGCGGTTCCCTCTCTGTATCCCTCTCAATCATTCTATGTTTTAAAAATCCAAAACAAAAACAAATAAAATCTAAACCTATCCAACATGAAAACTCAATTAAAAGTAACATTTCATACCCAAATCTAAAAAAATTTACCGGTGTTGATGGGCCATAGGTTTTTCTTTCTATGTTTTTGTGGTTCCGATGGTCTGATTCTGCCTTTTTCTCTGTTTCTTTCTCCGTGTCCCAGGATCGCCTCTCTCTTTCTCTGCTTCTTTCCCCGTTTCCTCGTTGCCTCTCTCTCTTTCATCACCTCTCTATTTCCGTGTTTCTTTTAATATTAACCGGTTATTTTTTTATATATTTATAATGAGAGGCTTTGAAACGGTGCGTAGCATTGCCAAAATATATAATGTATCGCTTTTTAAAGTTACGTCACTTTTCTGATTTGTCAACACGGCCTTAATTGTAGGCGCACTCACTTTCTCCCAGCTTTGTCTATTATATAAATATAGATATAGATATAGATGAGGAATTACATGTAACATGCAAATGTGTTTGATTGACTTGGAAATGTACAAATTAGTCATCCAACAATGGTAGAGTAATCTTATTAAAATAAATAAAAAACTAGCGTAGAATAAAGGTTTCAAAAATTAAATAAAACAATTATACATTAATAATAATAAAAATTAGGTTGCCATAAATATAATTATGAAATGCATTACTCTTCATTAAATTAGTTAAAAAAATAATAATCACCCTCAACGGACGGATCCACAGCTAGGATTAAAATAAAAATCCACTCTATTACACTTCTATAGTTCTATTGTCAATGTTTCTCCAAAAAAAAAAAAAAGTTCTATTGTCAATAATATTTACATAAAAATAAAATAAATTACATACTAGCATGCCACTTTCACTTTCTAAACCCCCATCAAGATGGGAATCGAATTCCAAGAAAGGAACCTCGAATTACATTTCAATTTATCATTACAAAATTCAACTAATTAAAAAGGATTTTTCTGTTCCAATGCTGCCTCAAGGGAACTTGAATTGAACTGACCTGCCAGCATTACTCAGTTACCTGCAAGTAAAACAATCTTTAGATTTTGATCGTTGGACTTTTTGCTTTAAGTGTTTATCAATCTATACCTGATTATTATTCTGCTAGTGATGATGTACTTCATAAGTTTTCAAGGAGTGGATTGCTTATAACATCCTGCAAAAACTACTTCCGTAAGAAAAAAGTTTAGCTACAACATTGATTATAGTTTAAGGCTACAACCTTACTCAATAAAATAAACATTACTATATATTTTAAAAATCTTACTGTTAAATTGCATATGTCAAATTTTGTATCAATTAGATATCATTTTCTATATGATATATAAGCTTATATTTTGTGTATAATTTTAAACTTCAAAAACTTAAAATTTAAACAATTTATTGATGACATAGCTATTGATCTTTAATATTTTAGAAATTTTGCAAGCATGGAGAGTATAAAAAGAAGATGGAACCTAATTGTGGATTTATCAAAATTCACATCTAATAAAAAGATATTGGGTAAGGTTGTAGCCTAAAACTACAACCAGTTTTGTAGCTAAACTTTGGTCGTTTAATTTTGTAGCTAGTAAATTTATTTTTGCCATGAGCCCAAAAAGAAAAAAATAATCAGTTCTTTTGCCTTTTATGTGGTTAATTATTTACTGATTTGGGAGAAGATTTAACAGTAATTCAAACGCCAAGTATAGTGAATGGTATCATGTATATTTAGCGAGCAAATAAATGTTCCTGATAATTTACATGTTTTGAACTCACCTGTTGTGTTGAAGCGTTGCTGTAATTGGGCGAGGGATGAAAACTGCCGAAAGGGTGCACATGATTCGTTTTTTCTTCAGCTATATCTCTCAATCTACTGAACTCTGGAAAAACTTCATTGCAAAGATCTGGCCGGTCTTTCCGTCTGAGTTCTGCACATTTGAGTGCAAGCTTTGCAAAGCACAAGGTTTCTTCGACTGGCCAATCATGCACAGCTGGGTCCAGCAACTCAGTGAATGTGCCGTTCTCAATAGACTGTTCAACAATGTGAGTCAGTCCCATTGGTGGCTTGGCTGTTATCAACTGCAGAAGCATGACTCCTAGGGAATAGATATCAGACTTCACACCAAGCATTCCTGTCTGTTGATATTCTGGATCAATGTAGCAGAAAGTTCCAGCTGTTGAGGTCATGTGGTACTGTGTTGCATTTTCAGCTACAGCAGGTACGAGCCTGGCCAATCCAACATCACTAATCTTACTGACATAGTTGTGGTCTAGCAAAATGTTTCCTGGCTTGAGGTCACGATGCACCAGTGGCTCTGGCTTGGTCTCATGGAGGAAGAGTAGGCCAGTGGCAATTTCTGCAGCAATTCGGAACCTGAGTTGCCAAGAGAGAGGTGTAGTGTGTCCTTTCTGGAAGATACAGTCATCTAAGCTTCCATTAGCCATGTATTCATAGACTAGGATGCCGAACTCGGGACAGGCTCCTAGAAGGAGTACCATATTGGGATGTCTTATACAGCTAAGTATGTCTATCTGCATTAGAGTTATCAAGGAAAATGTAAGAAGCAACTCATTCTTTATTGGTAATGTGCATGTCATGTTCGGGAGGAAGTGCTTAAGAAAATGAAATGTTTAACCAAATATTTGTTTTACAAGCTCTTGAGAGGACTCTTATAGGATTTGGCATAATAACTTTTTGTTTGTAACCATCCTGTCAAGCCTATGTGCAAGGCTCCTTGAAATTGAAAGGAGTACTATTCAACAGAAACTTATGTATTTTTCATAGGGTGGCTACTTGAAATTGGAAAACCATGTTGGGATCCACTTGCTTTTTCATTTTTAAATGTATGCTATCTTATTATTTCTTTGTTTTTTGCGTGCCTAGTTGTCTAATACAATCAAGTGCATGAAATATGATTTATTCATGTATGTTAAGCAGTCTACATTCTTGGTTACGCACCTCTTGCTGAAATTGTGATCTCCCGTGAGCAGCATCTGGACGTAAAACCTTGACTGCGACTGGTGTATGATCAAGGTAACACCTATAGACAGGGCCATAACCTCCTTCCCCAATCTTCTGAGATTCAGCAAAGAAATTTGTTGCCTTCTCAGTCTCCTCAATAGTGTATCTCCTGTACTTGAGATCACTTCGGGCTAGATTATCCAAAACCTCCCTAGCTTGTGGTGCTTCTTTGAGGGCTCTCATTTCTGCATTTGCTCTTTTTTGTGATTCCAACTCTGCAATCCTCTTTGCTGCTTCGGCGGTTTCCATGGCTAACTTGGACCTAGCTCTCTCTTTCTCTGCTATTGCCAGTGCAACTTCCTCGGAGTGTTTTGCCTCTTAAAACTTGTGCTCTTCTGTAAGTTTCCAATGATGCAGCTCCGATGCCTATGGTAATTGTAACATTAGAAACTATCTTTTAATTTTGAGAAGACACAAATTAGATGTGTCTTTTAAATACCTTTTGCTTTGCAGTAAGTGCTTCTTTGCATGCTGTACTGTACATGTCCATTGTTTGCTTCAGCCTCCTCATCTCCGCTTCCACATCATCCTGCACATTTTAAATAACCATAAGTGGAAATTATCTGGATGACGGATGTATGGTAGCATCTTAATGAGAAATTTTGATATTTAAAAATTGAGCAAGTACTATTATGTGGTGCAGGCTATTGAATTCTTTTAACCTTTTTGAACTTCAAATGATATTGCAATGCATCATATGAAATAAAATTGACTGTTTTAATTTAGAAGAAATGAATGCACTGAAAATGGTTCGTCTTCTGCAATCTCACAAGTAGCCATTGTATTATGTCTTTGTGCTCAATCTAATGGATACCTTGGATAGGCATCAAGCAAAAAAAATGTGCTTATCCCGGGAAAAAATACTTGAGAAAACAGAAAGGTTTGAGGGATAATTTTGTTCAAGCTGTCTAAAGAATAAGGGGGTGTTTGGTACACCATTTCAAACATCAATTTTCAGTTTTTAAATAACATTATACGTATTTTTACACACTTTTTCATATACACGTATTTTCACATATGCTTTCAAACAACAAAACACATGTTTTTAAGAAGAGGATGTCTATACCAAATTTTGGGATGACCATGAACATGGCGTTCCACCACTCTCCTGTGAAAATGATGAGATATCATGCAGAAAACTGAGGTCAGTGAACTTGGCATCTAAATGGATTGATTGAAAACTTTGATCTGAGCTGGTTGAAAGCTGAGATGTTCGGCCTGAATCAGTAAAATCGTAGCCTGACATGATGTTTGTAAGGCTAATCATTCGAAACTCTTGGAAAAGAGAGAAAAAAAAAATCCAGAAAACTCAGGAAAGAGAAATTACTTATGTAGCAAAGGACCAAGATCGTTAATAGTTTCACCAGATTGGAGACACATAAATGCTCGATGAAACATACTACATCCCATGGTCCTGAACAAACTCCCCTGCAGGTCAAAGTCAAAACAGATGAGACCAAGTAAATCCATGACTATGAACATGCATGCAAGACGAAGTTACATCATCCACACTGGCTGTGGGTGAAACATGAGAACCGAAAACATATCTGAGGCGACAAAATTTTATGTTCATACATCTTAGCCACATTTAAAACTACTATTAACTAGTTTCTTGACCTGAAGAAGCTCAACAGAACCAATACCCCTAAGTATCCTTTTGTCACCTCCTCAGGGCCCATGATAATTGTCCCATCATGAATCAACTGATTGCTTGTGGAATTAAATGGCCTTCAGTTCAAAAACAAAATTTTCTACTCTTTGACAATAAAATAGTCACATTTGTTCACTTAATGTGATTCCCAACAAGAAGTCTATAAAGATTTTTTTTTTTTTTGCCAATACTGTCTCACAGTAACATGACGCCATTTTCTTTTAGATTCAAGCACAAAATGACATTTGCTAGACCACAGAATTATATATAATAAAAAAATCCTTAAATTTTTTGGCAGACCATAGAGTGGCTGTCAGAACTGAAATTGGGTTGGTTACACAAACCAGAAAAAACCCTTGCTGTGACTGCTTTCAATTGGGGGAAAAAGACTTGCACGATTTAGTTCAATAAGACACAGAATTGGCTAAAGATCAGTTCTTTTTCTGCTTGCAGATAATTAAACTATGGATAATAACTTATGCTCAAAAAAAGAAAAAAAAGAAGAAGATGAAGGACAACAAACTGAACCATCTCAGTTTTAAAATTATTTCTAAATATCAACTTCATGCAAACAAACATAATTCCATTTACAAACCAAAACTTCCCAATCAAATTTATAGAATAAATTGTTCATTTGAGAATTTCATATTACACTCATAGTCATTACCCAAATCCCTATCTACAAACATAAAATTGACCAAAGCAAGAAGGAAAATAAAAATAAAATTGTGCCAATAATGTAAACCTGCTAAAAGTATATGAAAGCTCGGAAAAGTGTCGAAAACACACGAGCTGTTTAGACTCCCAAATTAAAGTTACGGCTTGGTTGATTTTACACTAACTTAATACTAAGTGCGGAATAGTGTAAACACAAGCGTATAAGCAAGACAACTACTCTAATCCATATTTAAAGCAACCCAGCAGTAAAAATGAAATGAACAAGAGTAGGGAAGAGAGATGCAAGCACAGATAACACCGAGACGTGTTATCGAAGAGGAAACCGAAGAACAAAGCGAAAAACCTTTCTGCCGCCCTCCAAGTGAAAATCGATCCACTAGACAATCAATTAGGATACAAGGGTAAGCAAGAGACCCTCCAAGCCTAATCTACCCTCTATACCTAAGCCCTCCAAGCTCCTACTCCAACAAGGCTTCTCGAAATCGTGTCTTGTCTAGTTCTCCGAATCCCGCAACAAGCTCCATGTTGCATCTGCCATTCCAGGCTTCTTCCAATGCTTCCCAGCAGCACCAAAACTTCACTTGACACTCTCAAAGGGTGTGGTAAGTGTTTGGGTTATCAACCTCTCAATGATATGGAAATGGAGAGGTAGGAGATGAGGAAATTCTCAAAACAAATGTGTAGAGGATTGTGGGTATAACAATCTCTAACTCTCAAGGTATTTGGCTAGGGTTTTCTCTCAGAAGCTCTCCTTAACATTTGTGGGTAATGTGGGTATAAATAGTGTAGGCACAGAAAGTGTGTATCAGACTGGACAGGCTGGCAGAACAGAATGCCTTGCGGATGTCTCGCGGGAAGTCCTTACTCACAAGATACTCGCGAGACACAGCTGTCTCCATCTGGCCTGACTCTTTGCATTCCAGCATGTGCAGGGCATATGATTCATTTTGCAGGTAGCTAAGTCGCGATATACCCGCGAGAAATCTTCAGTCTTCAAATGCTTGAGTCTTCACACACTCTCTCTCTATCACAAAACCCTTACAAAGAAATCCCACAATAAATACAGGGTACAATAGATTGAATATAATTACAATCAAATTTGGCACGGAATATAAACCAACAAAACAAATAGTTGTAAATAACAACTTTACAATCTCCCCCTTTGGCTATTCCGTGACAAAACCCCTAAAACAGACTCTAGACTTAAACGTGAGTTTGGGAACAGTGGCAAAACTCACTCACACCTAATCTAGAAGCTGTGAAGCGCTTGCAAGCATATACTTGTTACTTGAAACCTTGCACACAAACAAAACTTTCATTAAGCTTATGACAAGTTAAATACAAGGTACGTACATGAGCAAGTAAAGTGCGATCAAGTTTGTAAGCACATCATAACATGTAAGCATATCTTGATCAAACAAAAAGAACCAGTCATTAACGAATGACTACAATGAACATTTAGCAAGTAAATGCTCATCCGGACACATAATGCAATTAAGAACAATCCAAAGGATCAATTGCATGTCCAACACTCAATCAATGCAAAATATACTAAGTACTTGCATCTAGGATAAAAGATCCTACTAGGGCACAAGAGTGAGGTACTTAAGATATATTAGCAATATCTTAAAAGTACAAAAAAATGCTACAAAAGCATTGAGATAAACACAAAATAAACTGAAATAAAAACTGAGATTAAAACAGAGTATTTAAGTTTTAAACAAAGGCAGTAAAAACTATAAGCATAAAACAACAGTTATAAATACTAAAATAAACAAAAGTAAACCGTTTATGAACCAATAACCAATGCTTATAAGTCTAAAACTATGCTCCCCCTAACACTGTGCAAGCTCTTCCTCAGCTCCCCCTCAAAATTTTCTCCCCCTTTTTGACTGGAATGGCCAAAGAGGCTAGAACTGATCAAACTCTGAATCTAATCCATTTGCCGTGGACAAGTCACTGATCTGGGAAGACAATGCAGTTATCTGTCCCTGGACGTATGGAAACTGGGTCGCTGTGTGCTGCACATGGGAGTCTAACATGATGAACATCTGGTCTACCCTCTGTAGGAGACGATCTAATCTATCTGGTCCTCGTGCTGGTGCAGAAGATGATGGCCGTGCTAAGGGCTGATCTGATGACTCTGGAGCAATAGTAAAGCGCTCTATCTCATCTTCTGTGTCACCTTCCTCCTGCTGAACCCGCGGTTGGGGTATGGTATGCACACAGGTCTTGGAGCCTTTGATGTGTGCTGTGCTTCTAGTCAATGTATGACCACCAATGGGGTAGTCCCTCTGAACTACTGTGAGGCCACTGGTAAGTTTGAGCTTTGCCTTAGCAATTAATCCCATAATCAAAGAAGGAAAGGGCATTACAGTCCTTGAATTCTACTTCGTAATGCTCTTTTTCAGCACGTGGATGATATGACCACAAATATCTATCTCCTTATGGGTAAAGAGATCATACATGAATCTTGTTCTTGGAGCAGATAGTGTTGTGAGGTTGGTGATCGGATACAAATTATGAATCATCACATAACACAATGTCCTCATCTCCGGAGAAAATTGGATTGTGTTCATGGATGATTTCTTCGGTTCGCCACCAAGAACTTTAATCATCTCATCAATAGAGCCCAATCTGTCCTCATATGCCATTGTAATTGGTTGAGATGGAGGACGAACTTCCAAAAAATCTTGGATGATCTCTCTTGTAATCACAAATTCTTTGTGCCTTACCTAGCACTCGATACGATTTCCGTCGACAGTAGCATTTGAGAAAAACTCCTTGATTATCTCGGAATAAACAACCCCAACTGGGTTCAACAGCTTGGTCCAAGTCCTTTCTTTGAACACCTCAGGGATGAATGTGTCCTCAAGAGTTTCTAACTGAACCACCCTTTCCATGATGATTGTCTTGTCCTTGTAGCAGTCATTATACTTCATATCAGCTTCAGCAGACTTGAAATGATCAGAATCAGTGCGTGCTCATTTCGAGGTTGGTTTCTTTGTAGCTACATGCTTGGTTGGAGCCATCTGTATAACAACAGAACCAGAAAAGAACCAAGTGCACAAGGCGCAAACAACATACAAAAACTTGATTAGTTTCAAGTTAGTTCCAAGACAAATGAAAAAAATGACCTAAACAGAGCATAACCAATTCAAAACAATATGCTAAAGTATATAGATCAAGAAATAATAAACACAATGCATGAAAATAAGTTACTGTGCATGTGTGTGCATATGTGTGCATGTGCTGATGCAAGTGTGTGCATGTGTGTGCATGTGCTGATGCAAGTGTGTGCAGCACAAGATGCATGAAGGGTGCCTAGGTGAGTGCCTAGTGTGAGCAACAAGGACATAGATTGTGAAGCACAAAGACACGACCAAAACAAGTTAGCTAAAGTCAAATAAGAGAAAACTCAAAGATTGGAATTCAATTGAATCCAATTTAACACAAAAATTTCACTGGGACATTTTGTCGAACACCTAGCATGCACAAAAGCAAATAAAACATGAATAATGCATGAACAGAGTGAAATCTAGCCTCAATACACGTTAAAACGCCACAAAGGGCCAACACAGATGCACAAACAGAAAATGGGACTCAGCCCAATCAAAGAATTTGAAAAATTTTCACTTTAAAAGGAAACCCAACCCAATTTTTTCGAAAATCCCCTATTTTCAAAACCCTAACATAAATTTCTGCATAAATGAAGAAAAACATGAAGCAAATGTTTAAGAAAACATACCTTGAAGTTGAAAATGCAGAAAATATGCTTGAGAATGATGGGGTTTGAGAGAAATTTGATTTTGGGTTGAGAGAAGTTCAAGAAGGACTTAGCGAAGGAAAGAGTATGATTTGAAAAACTGTCACATCTGCTACATAAAAACTGAAAACACGCGTTTTTCGCGGGTTAGAGAGTAGCGAGACAGTCGCGAGAAAGGCACCTTAAGCAAAAAAACTTTCGCAAGAAGCTATAAGTCGCGAGACAGTAGCGATAGAGTCGCAAGAGTTTCTGTGTGATTTTGGAAAAATCCCATTTTGGCCAAACCTCATTTCGCGAGAAGCTGTTGGTTGTGAGGTAGTTGTGATATAGTCGCGAGAGTTTCTGTGTGACAGGATAAAAGAATATTTCCCTCAAGCCCTTTTCGTGGGAAGCTCTAAGTCGCAAGCTTCTCGCGAGACAACCTCTGAACCAATTTTTGAAGAAAACACAAAAATGCATTTAGAACAAAAAAACAACAGACACGAAAGTAACAAATCACTTTCAAAAACAAATAAAACACTCAAAAATCTTTTTGGGTTTGATCAACAAGTATTTGAGCATACACATCATATTTGAACATGTATAATCACACAAATGAGATAAGCATTTATTAAATCAAAGTCTTGTGTGTTGTGGGTGAGTATCAAGTGTGAAATAGTCCTTAGACCAGAATGAAGCTTCAATGATCAATTCAATCGAGTCATACACAACTGATATGAAATCAGGTGGACTATCTCAATTATAGAAATGAGTATATATGACCTCCCACAAATTGATTACATAGCTTAGAAGCTTTTCATTTGGCTTCTGCACAAATCATAAATTGATTACATTTGATCCATTTTGGATGATACATCTCCTTTTTGAGATCGGTGCATGATATTTTTGATATATCAACATTTAGAATTAGCCTTTGACTTTTGAGCACCATATATTTCAAAAACAAAAGTCGCTTTCCCTTTTTTCTAGTCAAATACTAGTATGTACGATAGGCTTTTGCAGCTTGATATCTCTTTTCATTTAGAGATTTACATTTAGTGAGCTCTTTTGCAAAAACATAAAAATAAAGTGGGAAGAGATATAGACACAAATCTATGCAAGTATCAAGACCATCAAGACTATTGACCAATCATTCATGACAAGCTTGAAGATCTATTTACAACAATCACACATAGTTTTCAAGATTTCTTCCACAAAGATAAATGTGCATACATAACAAGCTAAGCTCGTAAATGCACTACGCCATTAGTACGAAGGTACTAGGCCAAACTCACATGTGATAAGCACAACACAAACGATCAAACTTTTTGAAGATTTTTCATTTTTTATGGGTTTTTGAATATTTTGAACACACTAAAAAACAAACCGAAAAAAATAAGATAAACAAAACAAAAAAACAGGCACAAGCCAACAGGTAAAAGAAACATGCTATCAAAAGAAGACAATGCATGATAAGATGCAACAGCAAAAGTCCCCAAACATTGAAAGAATTAAATCATAGACAAGTGAAAATGCTTATGCATGTGTACCCCTTTTCACCCACACGACACTTGCGTTTGGGGTGATATCTTTAAAGGATTGGGTACGAGAGTTGGGAGTTTCAAACCATCTAGTAAAGCTCAGACTGGTGGTGAACTAGAGCAAGAGCAGCCCTCGGAGGGGAGGGGGAGGGTAAGGTTTACCTTACCATAAGGGTTTCATTAAACAGTGAGCTCCCTAAGAGTGAGATTCCTTAATAAGAGCTCAAGAAAAGCACTATTCTCCAAGCAAGTAGTGAAAGCACTGATCATTTTCATCACGTCCACCGTGCCGGAATCACCATTTCGACTTCTTGATTGCTCACCAGCCTAACTTCTTTTGTCCCTTTTAGGGCTATACGACCTCTGAACACTTGTATTCTTTAATGCCTTCAGCTTATGACAGTTTGGTCTTGTGTGTCCTTGAAGTCCACAGAAATGACAGAAATGTTGAATTCTTGGACCTTTTTGCAAGTTTGGAGGTGATTTCCCTTGAACTCTAGGTTTAACCACAGTTTGAATACGAGGCTTATTCAACATTCGTTGCTCAGCTCCATTCTTCTTCTTTTCATCCTTTATTTTCTCAGGAGTAGGGGCAACTACAGCTGGCTCTTTGGCTTTCACAAATCTCACATCTCTGGCGACATTGTTTGATGAGCTACTCCCTCCGGTATATCCCAACCCGGACTTATTTGAAAAATGTTTCTGAGATGAAATAACCTCTTCCAACTTCTTCGTGGATACCCTTTCTATCTTGGCATTTGCTTGCACTACTTCTAGCTCAAGAAATTTGATTTTTGAATAAGTTTCAGTCAGCTCACCATTCATTGTCTCTATTTCACACTTGGCATCTTTATAACGCACTAGAAGACTTTTATAGTCCTCCTCAGCTTTCTTTATCTTCTTCACAGCCGCCTTGGCTACCCTTGTGTATTCTCCAGACTTCTCAAGAAGAAAATTGTAATTTTCTTGAAGACTGGCTGTGTTATCATCTTCCTTAGCATCATTTTCTTCAACACCTCCTACTGATTCTTCATCACTATGATCTCCTCGTTCTTGTACCAGCAATTTCAAGTCTTCTGACAACTCATTATGGGTGATGGTCATAAAGGCGGAGTAGTTTCCTTCTCCATCACAACTTTCTTCAGAATCAGAACTTGAAGAATCCGAATCACTCAGCGTTGTGGCATACGCCTTGCCTTTCCCTCTTAAGAAATTGGGACACTTCCTCTTGAGATGTCCATGGCCATTGCATTCATAACACACAATGTCTGAAGGAGATTGAGAATCCTTCCCCTCTTTCCTCTTAAACTTTTTCCTATCACCTCTTGAAGATGAAAACTTCCCTCTGTTGAATGGTTTCCCACTGTTCTTCATCTTCAGAAATTTGCGGAAGTTTTTCGCAAGAAATGCTATCCTTCTCCACTCTATCTTCTTCAGAGGAATCATCCATTCTTTCGGTGATGGTTTTGAGAGCAAGAGATTTACTTTTCTTATGGGAAGGCAGTCCCAGTTCATATGTTTGGAGAGACCCAATTAGCTCTTGGATTTTGATCTCATCCAAGTCTTTACTCTCTTCTATGGCTGTGACTTTTGATCTAAATCTTTCAGGCAAGGACCTCAAGATTTTCTCACCACCTTAGTATCTTCAATCTTCTCACCAAGATTGAGCTTAGCAATAACAATTTCGTTGAGCTTCCCATAGAACGAATCAAAAGATTCATCATCACCCATCTTAAGCTCTTCAAATTTGGTGGTAAGCATTTGGAGTTTTGTGTCCTTAACTTTCTTTGTACCTTCATAGGTAGTCTCCAAAATCTCCCAAGCTTCCTTGGCAACTGTCATGTGAGATATCCTGTGGAATTCATCTGGAGACACACCATAAAAAATAGCATTTAAAGCTTTACTGTTAGCACTGGCTGCTGCAAGAGCTGCCTTATCCCAAGTGGATTTAGTAGCCTCCGGCCTAGTCCAACCTACTTCAACCGCATCCCAAATGGTATCATCAATAGAGCACAGAAATGCCCTCATTTTGACTTTCCAGAAAGCATAATTGTTACCATAAAAAAATGGTGGAACATTTAGGGATTGAGACCTATTCATCTTAAAAAGGGTCAAGGATCACACTCAGTTATTTAAACTACAGCGAGTGTACCCGCTCTGATACCAATTGAAAGCTCGGAAAAGTGTCGAAAACACATGAGCTGTTTAGACTCCTAAATTAAAGTTACGGCTTGGTTGATTTTACACTAACTTAATACCAAGTGCGGAATAGTGTAAACACAAGCGTATAAGCAAAACAACTACTTTAATCCATATTTAAAGCAACCCAGTAGTAAAAATGAAATGAACAAGAGTAAGGAAGAGAGATGCAAACACAAATAACACTGAGTCGTGTTATCGAAGAGGAAACCGAAGAACTCGGTAAAAAACCTCTCCCCCGCCCTCCAAGTGGAAATCGATCTACTAGACAATCAGTTGGGATACAAGGGTAAGCAAGAGACCCTCTAAGCCTAATCTACCCTTTGTACCTAAGCCCTTCAAGCTCTTACTCCAACAAAACTTCTCGGAACCGTGTCTTATCTAGTTCTCCGGATCCTGCAACAAGCTCCATGTTGCATCTTCCATTCTAGGCTTCTTCCAATGCTTCCCAGCAGCATCAAAATTTCACTTGACACTCTCAAAGGGTGTGGTAAGTGTTTGGGCTATCAACCTCTCAATGATATGGAAATGGAGAGGTAGGAGATGAGGAAATTCCCAAAACAAATGTGTAGAGGATTGTGGGTATAACAATCTCTAACTCTCAAGGTGTTTGGCTAGGGTTTTCTCTCAGAAGCTCTCCTTAACATTTGTGGGTAATGTGGGTATAAATAGTGCAGGCACAGAAAGTGTGTATTAGACTGGACAGGCTGGCAGAACAGAATGCCTCAAAGGTGTCTCGCAGGAAGGCCTTATCCGCGAGATACTCGCGATATACAGCTGTCTCCATCTGGCCTGACTCTTCGCATTCCAGCACGTGTAGGGCACATGATTCATTTCGCGGGTAGCTAAGTCGCGATATACCCGCGAGAAATTTTCAGTCTTCAAATGCTTGAGTTTTCACACACTCTCTCTCTATCACACAACCCTTACAAAGAAATCCCACAATAAATACAGGGTACAACAGATTGAATATAATTACAATCAAATTTGGCACGAAATATAAGCCAACAAAACAAATAGTTGTAAATAACAACTTTACAGTGTATATGCTTGTGGACCAAATCATGGTACTTCCATACACAGAAATATACTGCACATATTACATATACATACCCAAGTATGCATGTTCATAGCATCATCTTAAAACCATTTTTGTTAATCTAACAGTGTAAAATCCAACGTATCCAACATCTTGAACTTTTTTTAAAATTACCCCTAATTTTATTTAAATCCTAATATACACTAACCTATGTTACATCTTTGTTCACAACTTCCCATACGTGTATACATATAAAGAAAACAGAAAAGCAAGAAGAAACATTGTTATTAAGAATAGGAACTGGACAAAGAGACAAAGCAGAAGTTTGCAGAAATCTATGTTCAAACCTGGAATCTGATTACAAAAGCCAAAGAGTTGTCAGTCAGTGTGCGCAATCTGACTATGACACAAGATAAAGTAGTAACGGTTCCAACGGTTGAAGGAACAAGCAAAGACAAAGAAGGCTGAGAACGGGCCTTGGGCTGAACTTGGGCCCTGATGAACCCGAGTCTAATTTAACTTCCAACTCTCTGATAATTTTATTTATATTTTTTTTATAAAGACCACAAATAAATAAAATTATGTTCGTTTTAACTTTTTAAATTATTTCGGGTTGGAAAAGGGCTTTGCTTTTTTTATCATCCACGGTATTATAGTATATGGACACATAAATCAAGGGGTGGATCCTAAATTTGCATTGAGAGTGGTTGAACATCCTATCCTAAAATTAAAAAATAATAATAATAAAATAAAAGAGTAAGTATTTCTAAATAAAATACCTAATTAAGATTTAAATATACCCACCCCAATTACCCAATTAAATTTATTTAAAAAAAAAAAAACGAAAAGGGTCACAAGCCACAACATCTTGAAATTTTTTTATTTTTTTATTATTATTATTATTTTATATATCATGCCACAACATCTTGATTATTACTGTATTATAGGTAAAAGCAACTCTCCAGCTGCTTTTGAGAGCAACAATGGTCTATGCCTTAAGGGGCATTTGGTTCGCCATAATGTTATATTATACCATAACATTAAGTTATTGTAATTTTACATTAATGTAATCTCAATATAATAATGCAACATTACATTGTTTAGGGAGATGAGGAAATTAAGATGATGTGACATATTTTGTAATTTTAAATTATGGTGATGTTGGAAAAAATAAAATAAACAAAAAACCTTAATGTTACATCATTGTAATGTACATTACATCAAGAACATATCATAGTGAACCAAATGCCTGCTAAGAGTGATGCTCAATTAAATAGTCCAAACTCAGTTGCATGCCATCTTTTACCACATGACTCACGAGGAGTTCTCAGGGTTTGCAAGTCCTAATGATGTTAAACAATCAGGTAAACCAAAATTATTTGTGTTCAATTGTTGTATGATGATTCTAGGACAGAAATTCAGTTTGATGCCTGTAATGATTATCTGCAATTTTTTGTGCTGACAATTTTCTCCATAACCTTATGTTTTAACTTGCCATAAAGCTGAGGCCACTTTTTATTGATATAATGTTCTACTTTGAAGAGGAAGAATTTGGGCACAAAATGGGCCTGACGGTCCGTCACTGTGGGCCAATAATGGACGGGCCCAATATGAAATGTCAGTAGGCCCAAAGGCCATAAGGACCTTTGGTAAGAGATGCTTGCGGTCCACGTTTGATGTAAGAGTCTTATAAGGAAGGGATCCCGCGATCCACGATGAAGAGGATTCCTACATGGAAACGACTTCTACTCCAAGTAAGAGAAGTCCACCCTCTACTACTATAAAAGCTCCATGACCCTCACTAATCAAGGTACGCATAATTTTACCCTCTCTAGCACTCTAGAGTTGTGAGCATATCTTCTGACTTAACCTTCGGAGGGTATTTGGCCGGTACCACACCGGTACTCTCTGTAAGGCTTTCCCTTCTTTGTGTTGTGCAGATCGATATTCAAGCGCATAGGTACCGTGTGACTCATTGGTGAAATTCTTGACTTCATCAGTTGGCGCCGTCTGTGGGAAAACGGTTAAGTAGAGATCCAAAAACTCGTACTATCGTTTTTCAGGACTTAAGGGTTGCATGGTACTCACTCGCTCGATGGCAACCACCAACGACGTTCAGGGAGACGAACAACCCAGTACTGCGCTCGAAAGACAAGTTCGGACCCTCGCTGCCGCGGTAGAACGTCTCACCAAACAAAATAATGACTTAGAAGAACAGCTGCGTCAGAAGAATGCAGAACAGAACGACCAGCAAGAAGAAGAAGAAGGGACCAGCGCTGCAAAGAGAAACCAGGAGAAACCTGAAGGCAGCCATGCCCCAAGCAGGCCGGAGAGGCAGAACATGAGCATGCCGTCCCTCACGAACGCGACACCACCACAGATTGCCGCGGAGATGCAGGCGATGAGGGAACAGATGGAAGTAATGATGAATGCGCTCAAAGGGCGGGTTTCCAGCGATCTGGACGACTTAGTCAACCGTACTGACTCGCCCTTCACCGCGGCAGTGAACGCCTTCCCCTTGCCGCATAAATTCCGCATGCCTCATATAGACAGCTACGATGGAGTAAAGGATCCCCTGGACCATCTGGAGACATTCAAGACCCTAATGCACCTACAAGGGATAGCTGACGAGATCATGTGCAGGGCCTTCCCCACGACGCTCAAAGGCCCCGCAAGGATATGGTTTAGCCGACTAACACCAAACTCCATCAGCACCTTCAAGGAGCTAAGTGCTCAGTTTACTACACATTTCATCGGGGGACACAGATACAAGAAGTCTACGGCTTGCCTAATGAGTATTAAGCAACGGGAGGACGAGACGCTGAGGGCCTACATAACGCGCTTCAATAAGGAAGCGCTCTCAATAGACGAAGCAGACGACAAAATACTGGTTGCTGCCTTCACGAACGGGCTTCGCAAGGGCAAATTTCTGTTCTCGTTGTACAAAAACGACCCTAAAACCATGGCAGAAGTACTCTACAGGGCAACCAAATACATGAACGCAGAAGACGCGTTGCAGGCTCGAGATGATAAGCCGAGGAAGAGGGAACGACAGGAGGAAAGACAGAGGGATCAAGGGTCGAAGAGGCCAAGAGTAGACGACCGAAGACTTGAGCGACGTTCTAAGCCACCCGGAGGAAGATTCACGAGCTTCACACCGTTGACGGCTCCGATAGATCAAGTCCTGATGCAAATCAAGGACGAGGGGGCTCTAACCTTCCCCGGGAAGTTGAAATCGGATCCCAGCAAAAGGTCAAGGGACAAATACTGCCGCTTCCACCGCGATCACGGCCACGACACAGCAGATTGCTATGACTTAAAGCAGCAGATAGAAGCCCTTATAAGACAAGGAAAACTACAAAAATTTGTAAGAAAAGAGAGGACGGACCAACCACCTCAGGAGCCTCAGCCACGGAGGGATAATGAGCGTCCCAGACCACCAATCGGAGACATAAGGATGATCGTAGGGGGTACACCAACAATTGGGTCGTCCAAAAAAGCCCGAAAAACTTACCTCCGAATGGTCCAGAGTGTTCAGCTGGCGGGCTCGGAACCAAAGATAGCACGGATGGATAGCTCAATCGTCGGGTTTTCAGAGGAAGATGCACGACGTCTTCACCACCCGCATGACGACGCATTAGTTGTCACCCTACGAGTGGGAGAATACAACTTACACCGAGTGCTGGTTGACAATGGTAGCTCGGCGGACATCCTATACTACCCAGCGTTCCAACAGATGATGATTGATAGGGAGCGGCTAATACCGACAAATTCCCCGCTAGTAGGGTTTGGAGGAACGAGAGTATTCCCATTGGGTGCGGTCACACTGGCAGTGACGGTGGGCGATTATCCTAAGCAGATCACTCGGAACGTAACATTCCTCGTAGTCAACTGCTCATCAGCATACAATGCTATCCTTGGACGGCCAACTCTCAATAGCTGGAAGGCTGCTACCTCGACGTACCATTTGATGATTAAATTCCCCACGGAGTACGGGGTTGGCGAGTTGCGTGGGAATCAGGTGGCTGCCCGCGAGTGCTATGTAGCCATGTTGGAAATGGATGACCACCAGCACGCCATGTGCATAGAAGAAAAGCGGGTCGCAGCAGAACCAGTGGAAGAACTAGAGGAAGTAACTCTAGACGAGTCAAGACCCGGACGGACAACTAGAATGGGGACGCTGGCCAGTCAATCCACACGACAGGCCCTAAAAAAGTTCCTAAGGAATAATCAGGATGTTTTCGCTTGGAGCCACGAGGACATGCCGGGTATTGATCGCTCAGTCATAGTTCACAGGCTGAATGTGAACCCCACGTTTTCGCCCGTAAGACAGAAAAAGAGAGTTTTCGCTGAAGAGCGGGACAAAGCAATAGCCGAGGAGGTTAGGAAGCTCCTTGAGGCAGATTTCATTCGGGAGGTATATTACCCCGACTGGCTAGCAAACGTAGTAATGGTCAAGAAAGCCACAGGGAAGTGGCGAATGTGCGTCGACTTCACGGACCTCAACAAGGCCTGCCCGAAGGACAGCTTCCTGCTACCTCGTATCGATACCTTGGTAGACTCAACGGCAAGGCACCAACTCTTGAGCTTCATGGATGCCTTCTCTGGCTACAATCAAATCAAGATGGACGAGGCCGACCAGGAGAAGACCTCCTTCGTCACAAGTCAGGGACTATTTTGCTACAAAGTGATGCCGTTTGGGCTAAAGAATGCAGGAGCAACCTACCAAAGGCTAATGAATAAGATGTTCGCGCATCAGATTGGGAGGAATGTGCAAGTGTATGTTGACGACATGCTTGTAAAAAGCATCTTGGAGCACGATCACCTGAAAGACCTACAAGAGACTTTCAACACTCTCAGGTCGTATAATATGAAGTTAAATCCGAACAAATGCGCATTTGGAGTGACGGCAGGAAAGTTCTTGGGGTTCATGGTTTCCCATCGAGGGATAGAGGTTAACCCAGAGAAGGTTCGGGCCATCATGGAGTTAGAACCGCCGAAGACAATCAAGGATGTGCAGAGATTGAACGGTAAAATTGCAGCTCTGAATCGGTTCGTCTCAAAGGCGACGGACAAGTGTCTCCCATTCTTCCGTACGTTAAGGAAGTCGTTCGTATGGACGGACGAATGTCAGAAAGCATTTGAGGACTTGAAGGAGTACCTGTCGTCCCCACCGTTGCTAAGCCCATCTAAGCCTGGGGAAGAACTCTACCTCTATTTAGCGGTTTCACAAGCGGCAGTCAGCGCAGCACTAATTAGGGAGGAGGATGGATCACAGAAACCCGTCTACTTCGTAAGTAGGGCGTTCCGGGGAGCGGAAGAAAGGTATTCTAAAATGGAGAAATTGGCTTTCGCGCTAGTGACTGCGGCAAGAAAGCTCAAGCCATACTTCCAGGCGCACACAATAGTGGTCCTAACGGATCAACCCCTGCGGAGAGCCATGAGTAGCCCGGATACCGCAGGACGCATGGCCCTATGGACGGTTGAACTGAGCGAATTTGATATACAGTATCGTCCGCGAAATGCAATTAAGGGACAAGCCGTGGCCGACTTCATTGCAGAATTTTCCAGGACAGAAGACGTGGGGAAAGACACACAGGCTCAATGGAGCATCTACACGGACGGATCCTCCAACAGGCATGCAGGAGGAGCCGGTGTACTAATCCATACCCCCGACGGAGATAAAATCGAATGCATGATTCGTCTGGACTTCCCCACAACCAACAATGAGGCCGAATACGAGGCTTTGGTAGCAGGACTAGACCTCGCGAAGGCAGCAGGCGCAGAATCCATGATCATACATTGCGACTCCCAGGTGATAACAAGTCAAATCAATGGCATCTACGAATGCAAGAGCGAGAGGATGAGAAAGTACCTGGACGAAGTAAAGAAACGGATCAATGACCTCACAGTAAAATTCGTTCAAATCCCAAGGGAAGAAAACGAATGCGCCGACCGTCTTGCGAAGGCAGCCTCAGCAGAGCTCATGATCGTTCCCGAGCAGGTATTGTCGTTTGTACAACACTCCCCACTCATTATTGACGGAATAAAAGTGCAGGAGCTGAATTCTGGAGACTGTTGGACTACACCGCTGATAGCATACCTGAAGACGGGCACACTACCTGAAGAAAAAAACGTAGCCAGGAAGCTGAAGGTCCATGCCTCGCGATTTGTACTAATCAACGATATCTTATACAAAAGAGGTTTCGCACGCCCGTACCTGAGGTGCCTAGGTCAAGACGAAGCCGACTACGTAATGAGGGAAGTACATGAGGGCATCTGTGGAAACCATTCAGGGGCACGATCCTTAGTGAACAAACTGATCAGAGCGGGGTACTACTGGCCGACAATGCAAAAAGACGCACAAGCGTACGTCAAAACATGCGACAAATGTCAGAGGTTCAGTAACCTGATCAGGCAGCCGACCGAGGAGCTGACACCTATGACGGCCCCTTGGCCGTTTGCCCAATGGGGACTAGATATCATGGGCCCCTTCCCGATGGCCGCGAAACAGCTCAAATTTCTGGTAGTTGGAATTGACTACTTCACCAAATGGGTAGAAGCAGAGGCCTTGGCCACTATCACGGAGAAGAACATCCGGAGTTTCGTTTGGAGGAATATTATATGCAGGTTCGGGATACCCAGGGTGCTCGTCTCCGACAACGGAAAGCAATTCGATAACGGAGCATTCAAGAGTTTCTGTTCAGAACTAGGGATCAAAAATCACTACTCGTCGCCCGCACACCCTCAAGCCAACGGGCAAGTAGAAGTTACGAACCGGTCCTTACTGAAGATCATCAAGACCCGGCTCGAGGGGGCGAAGGGCATCTGGCCTGACGAACTACCGAGCGTCTTGTGGGCGTACCGTACAACCACAAGAACACCAACTGGAGAATCTCCGTTCAGACTGACGTACGGAAGCGAAGCCGTCATTCCAGCGGAGGTTGGGCTCACTAGCTATCGAGTGGAGAACTACGACAAGGATGGCAACGAAGAAGCCCTACGGCTCCAGATGGACCTGATAGACGAAGTCCGGGCTACAGCAGAACAGAGGTTGGCAAGGTACCAGAACCTCATGGCAAAATACTACAACTCCAATGTCAAACACAGGGACTTCCAGATTGGAGACCTTGTGCTACGAAAAGTAATGGGAGCTGCCAAAGATCCAGCGCAAGGAAAGCTCGGCCCCAACTGGGAAGGACCATACAGGATCTCGTCTTGGCAAAGAAAAGGGACCTACCACCTCGAAACCATGGACGGACAGAAGCTTCAGCACCCATGGAACACAGAGCACCTTCGGAGGTACTACCAGTAGGAACGCCAAAAAAGAACGTCGACTCTCCCCCAGTTTCCAGTTTGCTACCATGTTTTACTTAAGTCTACTATAAGATTCTTTTTACCTCAGACAATTTTCTTATTACTTTAGTTTTGCTCTCTACTTCGAACAAATTTCTCTACAAGTACCTTTTTTAAGCCCAAGGGGGCAGGTACATTTTCATCATCATTATTTTCTTTCAATAAAGAGAAGTGTTCAGACTCTACTGTGATTTCCCTACATAAACAAAATTAAGTCCCATAGTGGACGGAGAAAATTAAGTCCACAAAGTGGACGGATCATCCCACAGGGATGAAAATCCAAAGTCCCATAGAGGACGGATAAAATTATGTCCACAAGGTGGACGGATAATCCCACAGGGATGAAAATCCAAAGTCCCATAGAGGACGGATAAAATTATGTCCACAAGGTGGACGGATAATCCCACAGGGATGAAAATCCAAAGTCCCATAGAGGACGGATAAAATTATGTCCACAAGGTGGACGGATAATCCCACAGGGATTGGACGGATAAAATTAAGTCCACAAAGTGGACGGATCATCCCACAGGGATGAAAATCCAAAGTCCCATAGAGGACGGATAAAATTAAGTCCACAAAGTGGACGGATCATCCCACAGGGATGAAAATCCAAAGTCCCATAGAGGACGGATAAAATTAAGTCCACAAGGTGAACGGATCATCCCACAGGGATGAAAATCCGAAGTCCCATTAAGGACGGATAAAACTAAGTCCACAAAGTGAACGGATCATCCCACAGGGATGAAAATCCGAAGTCCCATTGAGGACGGCTAAAAATGGACGGATAATCCCAAAAATGATGAGAATCCAAAATCCTATAGAGGACGGCTAAAACTAAGCGCACAAAGGGGACGGCTAATCGCAAGCCAATTAAAACCCAAACTCCCATTAAGGACGTCCGGTAGAGGACGGATAATGAATCAGTCAACAAATTTGGCAATAAAATAAGTGAGGGATCCGCGAAGTAACTTCAAACGGAATTATGGAAACGACGGGTCCTAGAAGACCCATAAAGAGGAGGATGTTAATCAAATTCAAACAAAGTGGACGGTTATCATTTTCCCAGCATTGACGGACAATGCGCCTTTACTTAAATATTTCATGACGGTTGTAAATTAACACATCTAAGGCGAAGTCGAATCTCATCTATACCCGTCCTTATGAACGGAGTCATTCGTAAAACATATCCAAACAAAATTGCAAAGATCCAAAACACGACGGAGTATGTCAAGCAACTTTAAAATTAAGCAAATATGTAAAAACGACAAACATGTCCAAAAATAAGGGCTTACAAGTTGACGGAGTCATGTACTGATCTAATATTGAATTACAATAAGTTCAAAACAAAGATTAGCCTACGACGGGCCTATGACATCATCTGTGTGACGGGCGGAAGCTTCCTTTGGGTCATCGTCCACAACTGGCTGGTCAAGAGGAGCATCGGGGACGGCTTTCTCGCCAAAAATTTCCTCCGTGTCCTCAGATTGCGCAGGTTGGACGGACGCTTGTCCCGCGGCATCTATGTTGACGGATGTCAAGTCGAGCTTTGGGAAAAGAGCTTTAACTTGACGGAGGGCCTCGTCAAATCCGTCGGCATATGAGACCCCTAGCTCCGTCAGGAGAGCATCCGAGTCGCGATACTCGAGCACAGCAACCTCCTTGGCTTGACGGAGTTCTACATCTTTTTTCTCAATTGTTTTCTTCATTTCCTCCGTCGCCTCGAGGTATTGGTCCCGTACCTCCTCAGCCAATTTCAGCTTCTTCTCCTGAGTAACCTTCCAGGCTTGAAGCTGGGCCAGCTCGTCCTCCGTCACCTGAGCCTTCTCCCTTAAACGGCCCAGGGTCGTCTCATGGTTCAAGCACCGTCCAAAGAGACCCTTCATCATCACCATAGCCTGAAGAACGGAAAAATTAGTCTCATATGCAAACGAAGTATAGACGGATAAAAATAATAAAAGGAAGGACCATTACCTGAGCTATACTGAAGAGGCCCGTCTCGCCCATCGCCTCCGTCGAGTGATTACTCAGGTCTTCATAATCCTCGGAGGTCATTATGGAGGAGAGTTGCTCCAAAGCATATTTAGGGTCGTCCCTGAGAAGGGGAGGAGGTTTCTTGTCACCAGTCGACGGACCCACCATAAGGCCCTTACCAACCCCGTGCTTAACTGGGGTGACGGATTTTGTTCCTCCAGCCATAAGACCTAGGACGGGGTCCAGAGGAACCTTGGGTTTCTTGGATGGACGATCTCCCTTCAAGGGTTGTCTTCTCTTCGCTAACGGGTTTTGGGTACCCGTCTCCTTCAGCTCAGCATCACCCGTCCCCCTTTTCTTTGCAGCATTTGCTCGAATCAGCGCCCTTCTCTTAGCGTCTTCCATTTCTGCCAAAGTAGACGGAGTAAACTGTAAAAAAGAGTAGTAGATGGAATAAAAAGAAGGTTCTAAGATTTGAAACTTACGTTGACGGACTTTCTCGTCGTACTTTCTTGCCGCTGGAGATGGATCAGGACCGTCACAATACCAATGAATAGTATCAAGGGTGACGAGTTTTGCCCAGGTCCTTTCCTCCGACGATGTCTTCTTAAAAATCTTTTCCAAGAAGTTGAATTCTTCTAATTCTATCTGGGGGCGCTGACGGACTGAAAAAACAGACGGTTGTAAAGTTTAGTGAAAACTGGATCAAGTGAAATAAAGATGAAGATAAGATATTTTGTTATGACGGGTATACCAGACTCGGCTAAAATGCCCCACGTTGTGTCTACTGGCATGTAATCCGTCTCCCCAGGACGGCACATCCAACCGTCACCTTCTATGAAGAAGTAACGGCTCTTCCAGTCTCTATTTGAATCTGGAGTTTCGAAGATAACCTTCAAGAGGGAGCTCCTGGGGACGAAGCTATACATTCCCCTCGACTTATCTATCTCGTCTGGACGGTAGCAGTGAAGGAATTCCCTCACCGTCAGCCTACGCCTACCGTCCGACATGGCTCCGTACAGCACCTCCATGGCAATAAAGACTCGCCAGGCGTTTGGGGATATCTGGCTGACGGACAATCCCAAATATTGTAGGAGTTCGCGATGGAGTGAACTCAGTGGGAATCTAAGGCCAGCCTTGAGCACCTGCTCATATATCCCAACGCCGTCGACCCCCTTGTAATAACACTTCTCAGACTTATAAGGTAGACGGAGGGGGATATATTCGGGGATTTGGTAGTTGTCCCTAATGGTGTTGAAATGTGGCTCCTTGATTTTTGAAGTAAATGCGTTGACCGTCCACTCCGGCAGCATGACGAACAGCCTAAGTCCGTCCGCTCCCACGACGGATCTATATTCCTCTACTTGCTCTTCATCTATTTCTACGATTTCCATATCCTCATTTGTTGAGGAAGGAGAAGATGCAGACGGACTCCTATCCTCGCTCAAATCCTCTCGGTCTTTGTGACCTGACGGATACACCTCCTCATAACACTCGCCGTCGCGAACGACGGACTGGTTACTTGACGCACTAGACATTTTCCTACAGGTAAGGACAAAACCTAAGGCTATAATGGATATTACAAAATATGACGGGAAAGAAAGGGAATTGTTTCTTCATAGTTAATATAAGGAATTAAATATAAGACGGATAGAAATGGCTTACCTGGAAAAATTAGATTGAACGGAGGTATCGCTGACGGTTGCAGTAGGTGGACGGTCTCTCTCTGACAGGTGCGACGGTCTCTCTCTGACAATGAAATTCTTTCTGAAAGTGAAAAATGAGAGGAGGAGGAAGCAGTATTTATAAGAGAAGTGCACGGAAGACGAAGCGACGCCTCGATCCCATCTAATGGCCTGTAAAAACGTGACACGTGTCGATGGCCATTTAATGCATTTCAGGCCTTGTCGATTACCAGATTACTAACTGTTTAAGCCTTCTTACCGTCATCCTTGGTGACTAGGACCGACGACCCACAGCCCCTTTTAACCGTCATGCCTCAGTATTATCGTCACCCCTTGATTCCGTCCACTAAAGTATGACGGACCCATGAGGTGAAGGGGGCAACTGAAGAGGAAGAATTTGGGCACAAAATGGGCCTGACGGTCCGTCACTGTGGGCCAATAATGGACGGGCCCAATATGAAATGTCAGTAGGCCCAAAGGCCATAAGGACCTTTGGTAAGAGATGCTTGCGGTCCACGTTTGATGTAAGAGTCTTATAAGGAAGGGATCCCGCGATCCACGATGAAGAGGATTCCTACATGGAAACGACTTCTACTCCAAGTAAGAGAAGTCCACCCTCTACTACTATAAAAGCTCCATGACCCTCACTAATCAAGGTACGCATAATTTTACCCTCTCTAGCACTCTAGAGTTGTGAGCATATCTTCTGACTTAACCTTCGGAGGGTATTTGGCCGGTACCACACCGGTACTCTCTGTAAGGCTTTCCCTTCTTTGTGTTGTGCAGATCGATATTCAAGCGCATAGGTACCGTGTGACTCATTGGTGAAATTCTTGACTTCATCATACTTAAAATTAATTCCTCTTATTGATTTTTGAATCATATACGCATTTATTTATACATAAACTTGAATGTAATATATATATATATATATATATATCAGTGGATTAATTGTGTTTTATATATTTATAATAATTTTATTCAGGCACAGAATCGGATTATTGGCCAACTCATTGTCATTGATCGATGTGATGATCCAGAAAAACGCACACGAAAATTTGCATATTTTCTAATCCCATTTTTAATGACATTTTCTTTACTTCAAACACTGTTTCCGTAGAATATAATCTCTTCCTCATAATCCTATTATTAAATTTCTGGCAGAGCCCATTCATCTCATCTACGTGAATAAATATTGAAGGTATATATCCTTATAGATAAATAACATAAGGCTACTAATATACTGTATCTATTTTCTTTTAGAATGGAAATGCAGCCTTGTTGTTAAATTACAGATTGTCCAAAAAGTTTAAACTATTAGGATATGATAAATTTAATCATTTAATCAATACTTCTAACACTCTGGAGAACAGTACCCCACAGAGTTACACCGGATATGATTGAAATTTTGTCCAAAGAATATAGTGCGGAGGAGATTAAAGCAACTTTGTTCCAAATGGGACCATCAAAGGCTTTTGGACCTGACGATATGAATGCTCTTTTCTACCAAAATTTTTGACATATTGTGGGTAATGATGTGATCACTGCTGTGTTAGATTTTTTAAATGCTGGTAACATGCAGTCTAAAATTAATTTTACTCATATTGTCCTTATTCCCAAAGTTAAGTGGCCTGAAAGAATGTCTGATTACAGACCTATAAGTCTTTGTAATGTCATATACAAAGTCATAGCCAAAGTGTTGGCCAATAGGCTAAAGATTATTCTTCCTCAACTAATTTCATCCAATCAAAGTGCTTTTGTCCCTAGTCGGCTGATTACTGATAATGTGTTAGTGGCATATAAGTCTTTGCATTCCATGCATAATAGAAGATCGGGCAGAAGAGGTTATTTAGCTCTGAAATTGGATGTTAGCAAGGCGTATGATAGGGTTGAATTGCCTTTTCTGAGGGGTATTATGTTAAATTGGGTTTGCCAGCTGTGTGGATTTATAGGGTTATGAAGTGTGTGACAACTCCTACTTTCTCAGTTTGTATTAATTGCAGAGTTTATGGTAAGATTTGCCCTACGAGGGGAATCCGGCAAGGTGCATGATCCTTTATCACCCTATTTGTTTTTGTTGTGTGCAGAAGGTTTTTCATCGTTATTGGCTAAGGCAAAATGGGAGAGGCGGATCTATGGTGTTTCTATTTGTAGGAGTGCTTCCAGCATTTCACATCTTTTATTTGCGGATGACTCACTACTGTTTTGCCGGGCTAACTTGGAGGAGGCGCAAACTATCTCTAATATTTTGCAGACATATGTAGTTGCATCGGGTCAGTGTGTTAACTTTGATAAATCTTCTGTATTTTTTAGCACTAATACGGTGGGTGAATAGAGGGAGAGGATTAGGGAGTTGTTGGGAGTAAGAGAGGTGGCACACTTTAAGTCCTATCTTGGGCTGCCCACTATGGTTGAAAGATCAAAATACCAAACGTTTGCTTATTTGAAGGAGAGAATATGGAAGAAAATGCAAGGATGGGAAGGATTATTTATCAAGGGCAGGGAAGGAAGTTCTCATTAAAGCCGTGGCTCAAGCTATTCCTACTTACGCTATGGGTGTTTTCCAATTACCGGTGAAGTTGTGCAATGATTTGAATGCAATGTATGCGAGGTTTTGGTGGGGGCAGGGCAACAATGAAAGGAAAATACATTGGAAGAGTTGGAGTGTATTATCTCAATCTAATAAAGAGGGTGGAATGGGATTTCAGGACATAAGGAGCTTTAATTTGACTATGTTGGCAAAACAAAGGTGGAGGCTTTTGCTGTTGGCATATGCAGTATTTTTATTGACAAATAACAATGGATTACAAGGCTTATTTTTGTGATGCAGAGCTGCTGCTCCTGCACAATGCTAGGCTGATTTTTCTGATCTGCATAAACCAGAACAATAGCACTTATTTATACTTGAAAGAGCCTTCTAGACTTCTAGATACAAGTAACTGACCCTTAGGAACATAGAACACCAACAGACTTGAAATACTAACAGCCATCATCTAGAAATTTCTTTATTAAAATTACAAATTAATTCTAACACCCCCTCTTAATTTCTAATTTTTAATTGCTTCTTGAACCACTCCATTCTGTCAACTGTAGCTGCTTTGGTGAGAACATCTGCTGGCTGATCATTGGTACTGACAAATTGCAGTTGGATTTCACCTTCACCAACCAAGTCTCGAATAAAATGGTGCCTAAGCTCAATGTGCTTTGTCCTTGCATGAAAAACAGGATTCTTAGTCATTGCAATAGCTGACATATTGTCACAACAAATAACAGTAGGTTCTTCAATTTTTTGTTGCAAATCTGAAAGTAATCTCCTTAGCCAAATAGCTTCACATGCTGCATCAGTTGCTGCAATATATTCAGCTTCTGCTGAGGATAAGGCAACTGTCTTTTGCTTCTTTGAACTCCAAGCAATCACATTTGATCCCAAGCAAAAGATGTAGCCAGAGGTGCTTTTTCTGTCATCAAGTGATCCAGCCCAATCACTGTCAGTGAAACCAACAAGATTGTTGCCATTCTCCTTTTTGTACAAAATGCCTAGCTTCTTGGTGCCTTGCAGGTAGCGAAGAATTCTTTTTGCTGCTGCATAATGCAGCTTGCTAGGCTGATTCATGAACCTTGATATAAGGCTGACTGAATGAACAATATCTAGCCTTGTATTTGTGAGATAAATCAAAGAACCAACAAGGCTTCGATATGTCTTTGCATCTGCCTTTTCCGCTGCATCTTCTTGCTGCAATTTCTCATTAGTAGACATAGGTGTGGACACTGGCTTACATGCTGCCATGTGAAATTTTTTAAGCAAATCTTCAATGTACTTTTCTTGGCAAAGAAAAACTTCACCTGCAGACTGTCGCACTTGAAAACCAAGAAAGTATTTCATCAAACCCAAATCAGTCATCTCAAATTCTTTCATCATGGCCTTTTTAAAATCTTCAACCATCTTCCTATTTGTGCCCATATAGATCAAATCATCAACATATAAGCAAATTACTAGAAAATCTCTAGTACCTTCACGCTTGACATAAAGCGATGGCTCACATATGCTCCTTTGAAAACCATTTTGGTGAAAGTAGCTGTCAATTTTGCTATTCCAAGCTCTTGGAGCTTGCTTTAGGCCATACAATGCCTTTCGAAGTCGATAGACTTTGTCTTCTTTGCCTTTCTTCATGTATCCCTTCGGTTGCTCTACGTACACTTCTTCTTCTAAGTCACCATTTAAAAATGCTGACTTAACATCAAGCTGAAATACTTCAAGCTCCATTTGTGCAGCAAGAGCTAAGAAAGTTCTAATGGTTTCCATGCGAACAACAGGTGCAAATGTTTCATGGAAATCTACTCCAGGCTGTTGTGAATAGCCTTTTGTGACCAAACGTGCCTTATGCTTTTGAATTGAGCCATCTTCATTGTACTTAGTTTTGTAAATCCATTTTAAGCCAATCACATCTCTTCCATTAGGCAGGTCCACCAGCTCCCATGTCTGATTCTTCTCAATACTAGTAATTTCTTCATCCATGGCTTTTGCCCACACGTTCTCCTTTGCAGCATCTTTAAAGGTTTGTGGCTCACTAGCAAATAATGCAAATTCACAAGATTGATATATATCTGACAATGAGCGAAACTTCCTTGGAGGGCTGTCTGAATCATAAGAATCTGAATTTGGCAAGACAGTGCTTGAAGATCTAGTTGGAGATGATGTTGCTCTTGGGGCTTCTTCAGAATTCATGCTTGGAAGTGAATTAGACTTGTCTTGAAAATCAAGAGAAGCAGGAACTTCCAAGTTTTTGCTTTCTTGGACATTTTCCTCCCATTGCCATGCTGCCAACTCATCAAAAATAACATCTCTTGAAATCACCAGCTTGTTTGTCTTGGGATTCAAAAGGCGAAATCCCTTAGACTCATCACTATAGCCAATGAAGATATACTTTTCCCCCTTTTCATCAAACTTCTCTCTTTCTTGTGAGGGAATATGAGCACATGCAATGCAGCCAAAGACTTTAAGCTGATTCACCATAGGTTTTTGCTTATGCCAGGCTTCAAATGGAGTCTTGTCTCTAACTGCTTTTGTTGGAGAGCGATTGAGAATATAAACTGCTGTGTTGACAACTTCTGCCCATAGCATGTTGGGTAATCCCTTGCCCTTGAGCATGCTTCTAGCCATTTCTTCAATTGTTCGATTCTTCCGTTCAGCTACTCCGTTTTGTTGAGGAGTTCTTCGAACTGTGAGTTGCCTTTGAATGCCATTTTCTTTACAATATTGCATAAATGGCTTATAGATAAACTCCCCACCACGGTCAGTTCTCAAGGTCTTCATTTGATGACCACTTTGCCTTTCAACAAGAGCTTTAAACTAAAGAAAAAATGAGAATGCTTCTGACTTCTGATCAAGAAAATAAATCCACATCATTCTTGTATAATCATCAACAAACAAAAGAAAATATCTTTTGTTGCTCAATGATGGAGTTCTAGTTGGCCCACATATGTCTGCATGCACAAGCTCTAAAGGAGCACGAGCTCTCCAGGCTGTCTTTGGAAATGGAAGACGATGCATCTTGCCATATATACAGCCTTCACAAACGTTGTCATTTTTCTGAATTGAAGGAAGACCAACCACCATATTTTTTTGTTTCAGCAATTGAAGGCCTTGATAGTTCAAATGGCCATATCTTAGATGCCAAAGATGAGACTCATCAACACCCTCACTTTTCAAAGCAATTTTCTCATGTAATGGCATGCTAAGAGGGAAAACATTATTTTGTGATATTCCAACCTTTGCCACTGTCAATTTGTTTTTCTTATCATATACAGTACACACACCATCATCAAAGTATAAAGAAAACCTTTTCTAAGCAACTGACCAACACTAAGAAGGTTTTGTGATAAGCTTGGCACATAAAGAACATCATGAATAAATTTTTGGTTACCTTCTTCAGTGTGGACAGCAATGGTTCCTTTTCCTTCAACTTTCTTTAGCTTCCCATCTCCAAGCTTTACTATAGAAGTATAGCTCCGATCAAGTTCCACAAAAGACTTGGAATTCATTGTCATATGATTGCTGCATCCACTATCCAGAAACCATGTATCTTGTGTTTCATGTTGAGCATTCAAGCAAGAATAAAATAACTGATTTTCTTGACTGTCTTTTACAAAATTTGCATCATTTTTCTCTTGTTTGTCTTGGTACCAGCAATCTCTTTTAGAGTGATTAGGAATTTTGCATCTAGTGCATCTGAAACGACATTCCCTTGACTCATGACCAGGTTTCTTGCAAATAAAACATTGACCACTAGAGGTACCTGGTTTTTGCTGGTATTTTTCTCCATTCCTTCCTCGTCCTCTGTTCTGCCCTTCTTTGAAGTTGCCTCGGCCTTTTCCATACTGACCCTTCTTTTGGTAATTGCTTCCTCTTTTCCCTTGTTCTTCTTTTGAAAATTCATTATGAGAAACCTTCAGCCTTGATTGAAATGCTTGCTCCAATGGCTGGCTTGAAAATCTGCTCATCCTTCCTTCATGTGCTTCAAGAGACCCCATCAATTCATATATGGTAAGAACTGATAGATCTTTGGATTCTTCTATTGCTGCTACTACATGATCAAATTTTTGAGGCAAACTCCGGAGTATCTTCTCAACAAGTTTCTGCTCTTGAATAGTATCTCCATAACTCTTGATTTGATTAACAATCTCAGCAACTCTTGAATTGAAATCTTTGACAGATTCAGTTTCTTTCATTGTCAAATTATCAAAGTCTCTCCACAAATTTTGAAGCTTAACAGAGATGGCTTTATTTGAGCCTTGAAACTCCTTTTGCAGAATCTCCCATGCATCTTTTGCCTTTTTAACACCAAAGATTCTAGGATAGATAGACTTGCTTACCCCATGATGAATGATCCTCAAGGCAGTAGCATTTTTCTTCAATTTCTCCTTGTACTCCTTTTGATTTTCATCAGTCCAGGAAGAATTCCCGGTTGCAGGTGGGTCTTGGAAACCATCTTCAATCAAATCCCATAGATCTTGGGAAATGAAAATGGTCATCAATTGAGAGCTCCAGTAGTCATAGTGTTCTCCATTGAAAATAGGAACCTGGTTTGTTGAATAAGAAAACAAGACATCTCCAGATTTGGCATCCATGGAGATTAACTAAAGAGAGTTTTAAAACTGGGTGAACAATGAAAAATCAGGTTCTGTATAGGTGCTGTATAGGCTGAATAGGCTGGCTCTGATACCAAAATTTGTTGGCATATGCGGTATTTTTATTGACAAATAACAATGGATTACAAGGCTTATTTTTGTGATGCAGAGCTGCTGCTCCTGCACAATGCTAGGCTGATTTTTCTGATCTGCATAAACCAGAACAATAGCACTTATTTATACTTGAAAGAGCCTTCTAGACTTCTAGATACAAGTAACTGACCCTTAGGAACATAGAACACCAACAGACCTGAAATACTAACAGCCATCATCTAGAAATTTCTTTATGATCACCTTGGATTGATCTTTATGCAGCAATTGTGTATCTACCAAATCTTGATTGTAGATCTAGCTTTGGTAGGGTCTTGTAGTGTTAGTAGGTAAACACCTCTCAAATCTCATAATAGAGTAACACACAAGGCTTCCAAAGGACTTTGAAATGTAGATAGGGTTTTCCTTATATATGAGAAAGAATTAGACTTAACCCTAAACATTTCATGGGCTTGGGCTTTGTTTTAAATCTTCTGCAGAATTCGTTTTCTGCGAAGTTCGATCGATCGGGCCTTTCTTTCGATCGACCGATTGAGCTTGGCAGAATGTCACTTCTTTTTCCTGCGTACAACTCAATTCTGAAACTTGAATTACACACTTTAAGCAATGCCTAAACCTAGTAGACTAGTTTTGGACTTGGTTTACAAACAAATACAAGTTGATATTCTAAACATTTAATCCTAAATCTTTAGAACCTAACACATACTATATATACTCTCATTACCCACAAAATTGTAAAGAGACTATTCAGAAGAAAACCCTAGAGAGAGGTTTCTACAACACACCCACCTTGTTAGAGAGAGCTACACATCCTCAAGAAAGAAATCCTTGTTGTCTCTTCTCCTCCCCTCTCTCATTGTTATACCTTGAGAAGAGGTTTGTACCCAAACAAAATTCACACCTATTTAGAGTGCAGAGAGTGTTTTGGAGCTTGGGAAACGTTGGGTATTTGCCAAAATAAGCCAGAGAGGCTTGCTGGATGCAATCAAGCGATATTGCGAGATCCGAGAAGCTAGTCAAGACAAGACTTCGAAAATCCATTGGTAGTTAGAGCTTAGAGGGCTTAAGTACTTTAAGCAGATTAGGCTTGGAGGATCTTTTTGGTATCTTCGTACTCTAACTTATTCACTAGTGGATCATTTCGGCTTGTAGGGCTGTGGAGAGGTTTTTCGCTAAGTTCTTTGATTTCCTCTTCGATAACACATCGCCTTGTTATCTTGGGTTCGCTATCCTTTACCCATTGCCCTTTCCATTTTAGCATTGCACTTATTTGTTCATCTATGCAATTGTTGAATGCTTCATTTATTAATTTGCTAATCACTTATATTCTGCATTAAGTGCTTTGAACATAAAAATTAATTAAGCCGTAATTAAAATTGGGGGTCTAAACAAGCTCTAGCATTTGTAATATCGAGCTTTCAATAACCTCTAGCTTATATGATTTTTAAGATCATTCATTTTTTTTATATACTTTATGGATATATGTATATATAACTTTTCATAAAATTGAAACTGGTGCGGGAGGAACTTGCTATTAAGTTATTAAAAAAATGGGGTCTATATATAGTTGTGTGATCAAATTATTTGCCTGATTTCTAAACTGTAAACATTGCACCACAGAAAAGAAAGTGAAAATTTGATCCGACTTATAGAGTTTAAAACCAACCAAGTTCATGACTTCAATTTGCAGTTGTAAATCTCAGTTTTGTGTACGAAGGTGAAGTGTGCTTTATGGACAAAATTTTTATTGATTTGTAAGAGTTTCCAACAACAGAGGCATTAGCACGTGCAAAAGGTTGCGTGACTTCTCTTGCCCTATATTGGGCATGAGGTTGGCAGTGGAGTGAGGCCACAGCGTGACAGTCACTTGGGTTTGCAAAGCAGGGCTGGCCCTAAGCCTAGGCCACTTGGCCTAATGATGATAGGCTTGATTAGCAAAAACCCAGATATATAAGATAAATTTCACACTCTAATTTTATTTCAAAAAACTCAATTCGTAGTCACTTATCTTTGAAAATCCCTTGGCTGAAACTATCATCAGACTTTGTCAAGATTGATTCTCTAGCATATCTACTTCACTAAAAAACCAATGCGGACCAAACTCACAATAAATTACCTAGCATCACAAAGAAGCATATTCAATTAATTCTTCAACTAAGTAGTAGTAAATGTAGAGTTCATTGATAATTTCCTCGAGGACATTTTTTTTATACTAATTTTCTGGTGAGGAGTATTACATGTTAGCAAATAATGAAGAGGAAAAAAAACATATGGTTGAGTTCAGCTGAGGTGTATGGGAAAAAGAATTCATAAGCAAAAGGTGAACAATAAACATTCACCATTTTTTATTTTCGTTAATAAGTAGGAATTATGACAGAAACACCTTTTTTGAGTCCAGTCTAAGGCATTTTAGTCTCAAAGATAAAAAGAAATAACTCAGTAAGGAATAATTATTTCTGAAAACTGCAAGTAGAGCATCAGAAAGATACCAAGTATTCGCTATTGAGTTTGCTACTCAATTGACTGCATAAAAACTAAATAAAACAACCTTTTTTTTATTTTCTTTTTAGAGGGACAAAATTTAAATAAAAATAATTAGAACCAACTCAATTACAAGTGCCTTAAGATTTGAAAGGCAATTAAAAAAATTAGGACTGCAGATACTGGTGTCAACTATGTCTCAATACAACATTATATCCAAAAGAAAAGAGATTCCACAACAACAAAAAACTCACCTTTATTCCAAGTGAAAATAAGATTGGTGCACCAAAGGATGATGTCACAGGGTATAGCTGATTGAAATTAGTGGAAATGTGGAATACATTTGTTGCAAAACACTTTTATCCAACATATCAATTCTTTCAATAGAGTATTGAATCCAACAAACAAATTCAGGGAAGAAAAGAAAACAACCGCTTAAATTAGAATATTCAACTGAAATTCTGAAACTTTTGTTTTCGTAAGAGAGCAGAGATTAGATAATTTTAAAGAGCATCTGCAAATCTAAATAAAAGTACTACTACTGAAAGATATACAATAGTATCAAGAATAATTGAGCAACAATAGCCTTGCCAAAGGATTAATCTAAAGATAAATTATGGTACAGAGACTTGGTATACCAACAGAAACTTCAAGAATAAATAAAAAGACATTTAACTGTCACAGTTTTGAAGCATGCTAAAAGAATACCACAGTGACAACAGCCTTGAAGACATTAGGCACTATTACCATCCCATCTAATGTGCTTCTCATATGTGTGATACAACTATTCCTCTAGGGCCATGACATTGTTTAGAAAGTGAAAGTGGACAGGATAAACTTGGGTAAAAAGTATAATATGTAGATGAAGCTATACAGAATTCCATCAAAAGTTTTAATAAAATGAAAACCTGTAGAAAGTCCTCAACTGATATCAAAAGAGCATCAAAGGCCTACATCTCCTTGAATCAACATAAGCCATGCTCTATTGGGAAATTTCTTGAATGTCCTCTTATTTCACCTTTTTTTTATTCCTATATGGCCATCCAACAACACACATAGCAAGGAATACCCATCAACATCAAGCTTTTTTTCACTAAACATCTGTTAAAAATTGAATTTTTATTTAATGCCCATAAACACAATCTTGATTCTTGAATGAGAAACAGAATAAAGAAAAAACCTTTATCTATTTATTCTCAATCCCACCAAAAAAAAAAAAAAATGAAATTTTGATTTCAATGACATCTGTGTTTACAAATATGAAGCAACTTTAACCAAAACCCAAATGGGCATGTATCAAAAGCAACTAAAAACCCAAATGTTAAAATATATTATTATTAGCAACACAATGTGTGATACCATGTTGTATATGCTAGAGTGAATACGGAATGGGAAGCACAGAATAGGAACACTGAGAACACGAGGATTACGTGATTCAGCCTTGTTAGCCTACATCCATGGAGGAATCCCTCAAGGGCTACATCTTTATTGTATAAGAGTGTGGTACAATAACCTGTGTTACAATGAACCCTAACATGAGTATATATAGGCGACTAAACCCTAGACTACTATTACAAGTAGGACTGGGCCTGGGCCTATTATATTGGGCTAATATATGTCTAATATATATATCTCTAACACCCTCCCTCAAACTCAAGGCGGAAACTCGATGAAGGCTTGAGGTTAGATAAGCATGAGAAGATCACTTGGAGATGCCTTGAAGAATGCCTTTGAAGAAACCAAAATGAAGAATGTGCCAATTGACCAATTTCGGAGTTTCAAATGAAGAAACGGAGTCCAAAATTGGAATCTACGCAAAAAAAACTGAGCAAGATAGGCCCTTTCGGAAATTTTGACTTTTGGTCAAAGGTCAACGCAAAAAGTCAAAGTCAACTGGTCTAGATTAAAGTCAATGGATACTGGTCCGGGTCGGTTCCGGGTTTTCGGGTCGGGTCACGGATCGGGCAACAGAGCCGTTGACGTGGAAAAGGTTGATGTGGACGTGCTTGCGTGGCTGATGACATCATCAATGGTCTTTCGGCGCGTGGAAGAGCGTGATAAGTCCACCGGCGCGTGAATGACAAGCCAGAATCCCAGGCGGTGCGTGGGGGCGCGTGCAACATTGGTTGAAAGCCAAATTTCTTCCGTAGGCTGATCGGTGGTCTACATGGCCGATAGGACGGCGCGTGTGACCAATGGATGAGCTACAAAATAGGAAATCGGGGCAGCGCGTGGGGATGTTCCGGAGCTATTAGCAGCGAGTGGTGGCGCGTGAAGCTTCCGTTGGGGGTCGCGTTTCTAGGTTTTTGTCGCAGGAGGTCGTGGAGCACATCTGTGGTGTTGGTTTCATAAGGCGAAGCTTGGACTTGCACATATCTGATAAGTTAAGTCACGGCTTGCTTGGTTGTTGGATATTGACACAGCACAGAGCCATGGTGGCTACGAGATGCTGTGGAGTCTGGATCCAGCAGACAAACATGTGTGACTTCAGATGGTGGTATGCACGTGAGAATCTTCTTTGCTGTGTAGAGATGTTTGTTTGATGCCAAGAACGAAGTTTGGCTCTGATACCATGTTAAAATATATTATTATTAGCAACACAATGTGTGATACCATGTTGTATATATTAGAGTGAATACGGAAGGGGAAGCACAGAATAGGAACACTGAGAACACGAGGGTTATGTGGTTCAGCCTTGTTGGCCTACATCCACGGAGGAATCCCTTAAGGGCTACATCTTTATTGTATAAGAGTGTAGTACAATAACCTGTGTTACAATGAACCCTAACATGAGTATATATAGGCGACTAAACCCTAGACTACTACTACAAGTAGGACTGGACTTGGGCCTATTATATTGGACTAATATATGTCTAATATATATATATCTCTAACAAAAAGCAACTAAAAACCCAAATAAATCCACAACCCAGAAACAAAAACAATAGCAACAAAAAATCCTTCAATCAAAATAAGTTCTAACATTTAGATTTCTAACTATGTGTAACCCACCATGCAGAAAACCCAAATCTATAACATAAATTCAGCAAAAGAGGAACGGAGAATTGTTACATGGCAAACGAGATGAAGAACAAAGACTCCAATCAAAGCAGAAGTAGGAATAGAGAATAGAGAATAGAGAGCCCGTGGAGACTGAGAGAACAGGGCAGCAGATATACATGAAGGAGTATAGACTAACTGAGAAAATAGAGGAGGAGATATACATTGTAAGGGATAAACCTGGTATTTCAATAAAAACCGATTATCGTTTTGGCGTGATTTTGATTTTCTAAAAAAAAAAATTGCGGTAACCCAATCTGCGTTTCTGAAGAAGCAGAGCTTGGCAATGTTTTGTAAACGTGTAAAATCAGAATTTTGAAAACGCAAACGTGCTGATTTCTGTGGAGCCAAACGGTTTACAAAAAAGCTTTTTGTCTAAAACGTGCATTAAGGCTTTGTAAACAGCCTATCCAAACAGCTTCTAAATATGTTAAAAATAAAGTATGATTGGATTGCGTAAAGCTTAGGCAATGAAATGGTTATTTGGAATGTGTAAAGTTTATTGGAGACTAGCACGTTTAACACATCAGGTAAAAAAAGAAATTTCTCTGGTACATTTGAGGCAATGGTTGTGGATATTGAAAATGAGAAGAAACCTAAATTTCAAAATGGATCAGATGAGCATGGTATTTTCTTAACTTCACAATTGGGATCAGCGGAGGCTGTTGAGCAGCCCCGCCGAGACCAATGAGTCTCTTAAGCTGGAACTACTGGGGGCTTGGGAACCAACGAACAGTTAATGCCTTAAAAAAGATTATTAAGGCACAAGTTTCCAATTTAGTTTTTCTTATGGAAACTAAATCTAATAGAGGCTGGATGGAATATGTTCATGATCAATGTGAATTTAAAAATGGATTGTTTGTACCTAGTGAAGGAGCTAGTGGTGGCTTAGTTTTATTTTGGAGGAAGGAGGTAACAGTACACATTCAAAATTACACATCTTCCCACATTGATGCGTTTGTTGATGGGGTGTTAATGGATGGTGGCATCTAACTTGTTTTTATGGTAACCCGAAAACTTCTAGAAGATGTGAATCTTGGTCCCTACTTAAATCCCTTAGTACTTATTCACAGTTACCTTGGCTTGTTATTGGTGATTTCAACGAATTGGTGGGTTTTTCTGAAAAGGAAGGAGGTGCTTCTAGACCTACAAGTCAAATGGCACGGTTTAAAGATGTAATTGATGTGTGTGGACTTAAGTATCTTGGCTTTATTGGTCCTCGATTTACTTGGTTATATCAGAAATTTGATGGGTCACAAATTCGTGAGAGGTTGGATCGGGCTTTGGCTACAAGTGATTGGTTGAGTAAGTTCCCTACAGCAAAACTTTACCATCTTTCCTCTTCTGCTTCTGATCATTGTCCGCTAGCTTTGCAATTTGTTAGAAGACAAAAGAAGCGCAGGTATCATAAACCATTTAGATTTGAATCTATGTGGTTAAAAAATGAAAAATGTGAATAGGTTGTTCAAAGAGCTTGGGAGGAGGGATTATTGAGGAACTCGGCCTTCCCTTTAAACTCATACTTAGAATCATGTCGTGTATGTTTGGATGATTGGAATAAGAATGACTTTGGACATGTGGGCCAGCAGATTACACGATTGCAGAAAGCTCTTGAATGGTTGGAGTTACAGCCTACTTCTCCTTCAATCATTGCGGACATTCAGAAAACAAGAGTTGAATTAAATTGCTGGTTGGACAAAGAAAATGCCATGTGGTCACAAAGATCTAGAATTAACTGGTTTCAAGAAGGAGATAGAAATACCAGGTACCTTCACTCTAAAGCTTCTGCTCGATTTCAAAATAATATAATAGAAGGTATGGAGGATTCGGTGGTACTTGGCAGGAGGATATTGGCATTGTAGAGGGCATAATTGTAGATTACTATTCAGCACTATTTTCATCATCAAATCCTACGGACTTTATGGAATTACTTGATGCCGTGGAGCCTAAGGTCACCAATGCCATGAACCAGATGCTTCTTCGGGATTTCCATGATAGTGAAGTGAAGACAGCCTTAAAGCAGATGTATCCACTGAAAGCGCCTGGTCCAGATGATATGCCTCCTCTCTTCTATCAACATTTTTGGCCTTTAATTGGTAATGTTGTCACTAAAACAGTACTTGATTTTCTTAATTTTGGAATTATACCTCCAAATTTTAATGAAACTCATATTGTTTTAGTTCCTAAAATTAAAGAGCTAAAAAGAGTTACTGATTATTGCCCTATTAGCTTGTGTAATGTTGTTTATAAGCTTGCCTCAAAGGCGATTGCAAATAGATTAAAGAAGATTTTGCCATCTATTATCAGTGACACTCAAAGTGCCTTTGTGCATGGAAGATTAATAACTGACAATGTTTTGGTGGCTTTTGAAACTATGCATCATATCAATATGAAAAAGGGAGGAAAAAAGGGGGAGATGACACTTAAATTAGATATGAGTAAAGCCTATGATAAGGTGGAATGGGGCTGCCCTGATAAAATTATGGAAAAATTGGGATTTGAGAGTAGGTGGAGAAAATTATTGTTGACATGCATCTCTACAGTTACATACTCTATTTGGATTAATGGGGAACCACATGGGCATATAGTACCATCAAGGGGTTTAAGGCAGGGAGATCCACTATCCCCTTATCTTTTTCTGTTATGTACTGAGGGTCTTTTTGCTTTGATTAAGAAAGAGGTTGCTGATGGTAGACTTGAAGGTATAGCTGTTTGTAGGGGTCAGCCCAAATTATCTCATTTATTTTTTGCAGACGACGGCCTCATTTTTTGTAGGGCATCATTGGAAGAATGTGATTCACTACAAAGGATCCTTCAGGTTTATGAGAGAGCTTCTAGTCAACAATTAAATAGAGCGAAAACTTCCCTTTTCTTTAGCTCTAATACTGATCATTCAGTTCAAGAGGAAATTAAACGTAGATTTGGTGCTCAAGTCATTAGACAACATGAGAAATATCTTGGTCTCCCTTTGCTGGTTGGAAGAAAAAAGCGCAACACTTTTAATGAAATAAAAGAAAACTTGCAAAGAAGCTAGCTGGTTGGAAGGAAAAATTGCTTTCTAAAGCAGGTAAGGAAATCTTGATCAAAGCGGTGGCACAGGCAATTCCAACTTATTCAATGAGTTGTTTCAAACTTCCTGATACTCTCTGTGAAGAATTGACGAGTATGATTCGTAATTTTTGGTAGGGTCAAAAACAAGATGAAAGAAAACTAAATTGGATGAGTTGGGATAATCTTTGTAAGCCTAAGGTAGATAGGGGTATGGGTTTTAAAGAGCTGAAACCTTTCAATTTGGCTTTACTAGCTAAACAAGGTTGGAGATTGCAAATGGGACAAAATTCTCTTGTTTATCATGTCTTCAAAGCAAGATATTTTCCTAATTGTGATTTTGTTGATGCGTCACTTGGTAATAATCCATCGTATGTTTGACGTAGTCTTATGGCTGCCCAAAAGCTAGTGCAACATGGTTGAGATGGCAGATTGGTAATGGTCTCAATGTGCAGGTATGGAAGGATAAATGGTTACCAAGCTCCTCAACTTTTCAAATTGTTTCCCCAAGGCTGAACTCCCCAATAGATCTTCGGGTTTCTGAACTCACTGATTCGGAAAATAAGTGCTGGAATCTACATTTACTACAGCAGCTGTTCTTGCCGTTTGAGGTGCAGGAAATAAGAAGTATTCCACTTAGTTCTTCTCTTCCGCCTGATAAGCTAATCTGGACAGGTACCTCTAATGGGATGTTTACTGTACGAAGTGCCTATAAACTTGCTTTGGAGTGTTTAGGTGATTTTGGTGGTGCTTCTTCTTCGGAAGGCAGCCACTTACGCCTTTTTTGGAAGAAACTGTGGTGGCTACCTACTCCACATAAAGTCAGACATTTGCTATGGAGGGCTTGTAGGGATATTCTTCCAACCAAATCAAATCTTAAGCGACGAAAGGTGTTGACTGAAGATCTTTGTGATACCTGTTTGCTAGAGCCCAAAACTTCTGGCCATTTATTTTGGTCATGTCCAAGAGCTAAAATAGTATGGAGCTGTGCAGGTATGTTTGATTTGGTTTCTGCATTTCATTTTAACAGTTTTATGGAGTTAGCGTGGAAGCTGATTATGGTGGATGGGTGTGATGAAAATGCTGCTGCGTTGATGGGAACGATTGCTTGGAGGTTATGGGGCAACCGGAATGAAATATGCAATGGTGGAAAAAGGCTAAGTGCAATGGAGTTGTGTCGTGATGCATCAATGTGGCTGCTGGAATTTCAAGAAGCTAATGTTACTGCATTACCATGGCTGTCTAAACCGATTCTCCAACAGTGTTGGCTACCTCCCTCTGATCAATTGTACAAAGTGAATGTGGATGGAGCTGTGTTTAAAGCAAGGAACGAATCTGGGATTGGTGTAATAGTCCGAGATGCTAACGGTTTGGTTGTGGCTGCTATGAGCAAAAAAATCCATGCTCCATTGGGTCCTTTAGAGGTCGAAGCAAAAGCATTTGAATTGGGTTTGGAGTTTGCCAAAGAGATAGGATTACAGGAATTTATTTTGGAAGGTGACTCTCTCAATGTGGTTCGTGCCCTTCAAGGTTTAGCGCCTTCACCTGTTTCGGTGATGCCTATTATTTATGGGATTCAAAGTTCTACCCATGATGTTAGGAATGTGTTATTTTCTCATGTATGTAGAAATGGGAATAAACCTGCCCATATTTTAGCAAAACATGCTATTGGTATTGTTGACTTTGTGGTGTGGATGGAAGAGAATCCTTGTTTCTTGGATCAAGCTCTCCATCATGATGTAATGTTTTCTTCTGTTTAATGAAAGTTTTCAAGTTTGTTATCAAAAAAAAAAAAAAAAAAGAACGGCCACAAGTGGGGGCCTAGGCCCCCTATCCAATTTTTTTAAATTATTATTTTATATATATATATATATATATATAAACTATAATATTTTTCATTTATGTAATTGGCCTTTTCCAAAACTTTAGGCTCTCCTTCTCCTCAATAAGCCTAAGTAGCTTATCCCAAATAGCAACTATCTAACCAAAAATTTAACAAAAACAATAAAAACATTCACAATAGTGATTGTATTTTAGAAAAAATAAAAAATAAAAATAAAAATAACTATTTTATCACCAAAGAACCAAAAAAATCATGTGTTATTGGAGAAGTTAAAGCTAACTCTTTTGCAACTTAAGTAAACTAGTGTAAATACTAGTTAACTGTAGCAAGTTGTTAAAAATAAAAATACAATATTTTATTAAGATTATATTTCTTACTTCAATTTAAAAACTCAAAATATCACATTTCTCTTATAATTTTTCTTTCTAATTTTTCCTATAATTTTGTTAACATTTAAGGTAAATTAAAAACTTCATTATTTAACAATCAAAATATCACCTTTTTGTTTCTTTTTTTTTACACTTTTTCCAACTCTTCTCTCTTTTTGCTTTTACCTTTTCATCTCCCCACTACTCTCCACCTTAATATCACTTTCCTATATCCTTTTATCTTCCTTTATTTTTTTTCTTATTCTCACCATTTTATTATAATTAAATTTGTCAATCTCTCTCTCTCATTCTATGCATAGTTTTTTGTTTTCCCACACAAAAAAAAATGTTATTTTGCTCTCTCAAATTTTTTTCATTTTCTAATGGATTGTTTTTTTATTGTATCTCTACTATAGGTTGATGACCTTTTGTAGAACTCCACTTTCGGTTGATGAGATTTAGTTTTGTATTTTAAGTTATTATCTTTTTTTTCTTTAATTTTTAAATGTTATCCTATTGCATTATAAAGAGATAGTATATAAGGAATTAAGGATGCCAAAGAAGAGAAAGAGGGAGGTTTTTTTTTTTTTTTGAGGAACAGTGAGGGAGGTTTATGGTAAAGAATAAAAAAACAATACAAAGTTATAAAGAGTAGATAGAGAAAAGGTAAAATAAAAGAAATCCAACATCAATAGCAACCCATTAATTGGAAAACAAAGAGACTTTGAGGAGGAGTGAAAAAATGAAAAAGAAAAAAAGAAGACGATGAGATGACCAAATGGAGGATATTAAAAACTTTACAGTACAATAAATCAACTGTTACATTCACTTAATTAAATCATAAAATTTTTCTAAAAAAAATTATATATTCAATAATTAAGTTTCTCAAAAAATATATATATAATCAACAATTAAATATAATCATACAAAATTTAAACTTAAGACTAATCAAACTTTACCACCAGTGGATAGGGTACAACTGGCAGGTGACTGCTGAGGCTTCACCACATCCCAGGTTCGAGCTCCCGCGCGAACTGTAATTGCAATTTCTGGTAAGTCCCAGAAATCGATAGAGCCTAAAGTGTGTGTGGGTTCGGGGTCTCCAAGTTTCGATTCGAGTTGGTGGTACCCATGGGCTTACCCAAATGTACCATGGGACGTGGGACAATGACTACCACATACAAGTCCCCTTTTTTTCTTTCTCAAAAAAAAGAAAGACTAATCAAACTCTAACCAAATGAGTTCAAGTTATATCTGGTGTAACTCTGTAGAGTTACACTTTTTCTACACATTAATAAATTTCCATCTCATTAATGCTAATTACAATATCATTTACACATTTTATACTCATTAATGCTAATTACAATATCATTTATTCTTATTACCATCTCATTTATTATTTCTTATTTATAAATTTCCATATTTATCTCTTATTCCCAAAAACATTCTCTACATTCTCTACCCAAAAAAAATAAAAAATTCTCTACATTTTTATAGAATTCTTACATATTAATAAAGTTTTTTCATTTATCTTGTTAAAATTAAGATGTAAGAGTTCTATAAAATGTCATTTTTATATAAATAATTTATTTACCGAACTCAACACCAATCAAGTATCTCTCTCTCTCTCTCCAAAGGCCTTGTAGCTGAATTGGCACCTCCCCATGCACAAAGTGCTTGGGGGTCTAGGGGAGAAAGGGTTCGACCTGCGGGGTTAGCAATATGTTGTAATTATCTCCAAAAAAAAAAAAAAGGTATCTCTCTCTCTCTCTCTTGTTTAATGAATAATTCCCAATCTACTATAACATAAACAAAAATTATTACTACTTCTATTTAAATATCAGCTTCTAAACATGGTCCTTTACAGGTTGTCTAAAAACCACAATGATTTGTTGGGGGCGTGTTATTGCATTTACAGTACTACTTGCACTTTCATGTTTGATTGTTGATGAGAGCTTAAGGCCTGTCACATATGCAACCAAATTACCATCAGAAGTACTGGATTTCAATGGTGATTCCGGTAATAATGCTAGTTGTAACACTAATTTCCGCGGAAAGAGATGGGCAATTCTAATTGCCGGGTCAAATGGTTACCAAAATTATAGACATCAGGTGTACATTAGACAAAATTATTTATACTTGTACTGAACATGTAAATTAAGTTTTGTTCATTAGCACCAAAAAAAAATAAAGCTCAGTAATTTTTATTAAATTTTGGAAATGCAGGCTGATGTATGTCATGCCTATCAAATATTGAAGAAAGGTGGGTTAAAAGATGAGAACATCATTGCTTTCATGTATGATGATATTGCATCTGACAAAGACAACTTTAGGCCTGGTGTGATTATCAACAAACCAAATGGGGATGATGTTTATAAAGGAGTGCCCAAGGTCTTTTTTATTGTACTTAATACAGTTTTCAATTATGAGCTCGTCATAACATATATTAACATTTAACCATATATACTTTTTCAACTTTGATTTATATTTCTTCTTGTAGGATTATACAGGGCAACATGTTAATGTCAACAACTTTTATGCTGTTATTCTTGGAAACAAAAGTGCCCTCACTGGTGGTAGTGGTAAGGTTGTGGATAGCGGACCAAATGACCATATTTTCATATATTATACCGACCATGGAGGTCCTGGTGTCCTGGGTTAGTAATTTTCCATTATATACCAAAATTTGGATTGAATAATACAATATTATGATTAATCTCACAATAATTTGAAGGGTTTTTTTGCCAATGACTAAGATAATGAGTCCATCATTGATCATACTGTTTGTTAGTGATGCCAAATGGTGAATATGCTTATGCCAATGATCTTAACAATGTGTTGAAGAAGAAGCATGCAGCAAAAGCTTACAAAAGCATGGTATGTTATTATCAACACATCGTGATTTGTTCAAGAATGACTAATTTATAATATGTAGCTTGATTAGTATTTATCATTTTAGGGTTCACTTACTTAATCTGGTTTTTATACTGCCGTGAAAATCATAGGTATTTTACCTTGAATCTTGTGAGTCTGGGAGTATTTTTGAAGGCCTTCTTCCAGATAATTTGGATATATATGCAACTACAGCATCAAATGCAACTGAGGATAGTTTTGCAACATATTGTCCTGATGAACCTGGAGCTCCTGAGGTGGGCTATAACACATGTTTGGGAGACTTATATAGTATTTCCTGGTTGGAGGATAGGTATGCAATATTTTGTATTATTATGAAAATAATGTATTCTAATAACCTCACTGAAAACATTGCCTTAAACCAATGTGCTATTAGTTCTAATGAATTCAAATTAAACCCAACACTATTTTTATTTTTTATTTTTTCGCTATGCGGCTAATTTTTGGAACTTGAAAACTTGGAGCAGTGACAAACATGATCTACGCAAGGAAACGTTGCAGAAGCAATATGAAGTGGTAAACATTACATCTTGTGAATGTTTTACAAAAACTCATGTTAAAAATGTCATTGTTAAATCTTAAAACAGGTCGAATATGTATTGTACACTGTTTTTAATTATATATTGAATATGCTTTTAAAAATTAAAATAAATAAAGAGCTTTCCTAATAGACCTTCTTGTTAGACCTTCTAATTGCTATGTCTCTTGACCAATCACCAATTCGACTAAAATCTAGATGCTGCAATTACAGGTTCAAAGGAGAACAGAAAAAGGTGATGGTTTTTCACATCAGGGTTCTCATGTAAAGCAATATGGAGACAAAAAGCTAAGTAATGAATGCCTCTACTCTTACATGGGTACAAATCCTGCAAATGATAACGATACTTCTGTTGAATATGGTTCTTCACCATCAACTCTGAGGGTTGTTAACCAACGTGATGCAACTCTCCTTCATTTCTGGCACAAGGTTTTTTTTCTTTCAATCATTTGTCACTGTTAATTTCTCATAGGTTCTTTTAAGTTATGTGTCTCTTTTTTTTTCTTTAAAAAAAAGTAAGAATCACATGTCCTTGACATATATAGAAGTCAATTTCAAATTTTTTTTATCTTGTTGCATGTCAGTACCGTAAAGCCCCCGTAGGCTCCCATAAAAAGCTTGAAGCTCAAAGGCAACTACAAGATGAGATTTCTTTAAGGAAGCATGTGGACTACAGTATAAATCATATTGGAGAGCTTTTGTTTGGAAATGGTAGTAGATCAAAAGTGTTGGAGACTATTCGGCCAAGTGGGCAGCCTATTGTGGATGATTGGAATTGTTTTAAGATGCTTGTAGGTCCTTATTTCCTACTTTGATGTGTGGATAAATTGCCAGCCTCATGACTTTGATGTTAATATTTTACTGTCTTCATGCTACAGGTAAGTACATATGAAAAATATTGTGGATCATTATCCAAATATGGGACGCAATACTTGCGAGCAATTGCTAACATGTGCAATGCTGGAGTTACCATGGAGCAAATGGTTACAGCATCAACTCAAACATGTTCTTAAGATACCTCCTACTTATTAGCATTTCTACCAAAATAGAATAAATAGATCCTCCTGCATTATCCGGCTCTAATGTGCCTCATATATATATATATATATATGCGTAAGAAATTTAGCAAGTTATTGGCATGTATGTGTAACTCCTTTTTCAAGTTACACCTGGTGTAACTCTTTAAGAGTTACACAATTTTTGTACCGTAGATTTCTAATAGATCCAACGGTTGAAAAAGTAGCATTAAATGATTAAGGATTTTCACCATATTTACTTAATTAATAACATATTTTCTTTATCTTTATTTATTATTTTCCATAGACCTCCTTAGGTGTTGTTTAACTGTGTCCCTTTCTTCCTTATAATAAAAATAAAAATAAAAATAAAAAATAAAAAAAAACATTGTACCTCCGAGTCACACCAACCTCTTTCTTCTTCTTCCCACTCAGGATGGAATTATACACAATACGAATTTCATTTATAATTAGAAGGCGTTGTAATGAAAAAATCCCTTGCCTGTAACTCTTGTATCAAGGAGTATATATATGGTTCAAATATTTCTTAACCACAAAAAAGAATTCAACACGGTGACAGTAAAATAGGCCAAATTTATCATGTTAGATTTTTTTTTTTTTTTTTTATAAGTACCATGTTAGATGTTAACCACCTGAATCAAGCAAGCCCATTCGTTGCCAGTCTGACTATAATATGCTTTTCATAACTTTTTTTTTTATACACATGCTTTTCATAACTGAATGAACATCGATCCGCCAATTTTTTCAATTAACCAAATGGTTACTTCTTTGTAGATTCTGGTCATCATTTATTTTCAACATTATAATAAAACATGAAATAGGTTCAAGTTACACCTGGTTTAACTTTACAAAAGTTAACACTGTTCGCGTAAAATAATCTGCAAGCGCACAGAATCGTAACAACTAGTAAAGTGTTTTTAGAAAACGAATGTCAAACCCACAGGGATTAACTATGTTATTGAATACCGAAATTCACTAAATTAAATACTATTTGGAAAATCGAAAATAAAAGGAACGTTCTACTATCTGAATTAAGTTAAACTATTTAATAAAAATAAATCTACAAATAAAAAAAATTAACAAAGCATAAAACTCTAACAATGTAAAAATATGATAAGAATGGATCTAGAGCAGTTGATTTCACCTAACAAATCCCACACAATTTATTCTTCCTAATTATTAAATTCTAATAATCTCCCGTTGATGATTAAAAATTTCTTAGCTATTCAATATCTTCTCTTGAATAATATCAAAAATATCTTCAGCTAACAATTCCATATCTCTATGCGAATTTAATTAACTGGAGGCTCATTACGTACTTTGAATTTTCTAAAAAATCACACTAATCGCGGTAAAGCATCTCTACTTTCGCTCAACTAATGGTGTTTAATTCTAGAACTAAAATAACAAATCACCTCTCGGTCTCATTGCAATTCAATTGATCAAATAAGAATCCGTAAAAAAGGATAGTAAGCATTAAGAATAAGAATTAAACACTCAATCATGGAGATATTAAAAATAAAATAACTTAGAATATAAATTGTATGTTCATTGCTAGACTACATCAACGCTCTAGAAAATAAAATTTAGTTCATAATAAAATTGAAAAGAAAACAAATAAAACTTATGTTTTTCATCTAAATTGGTTGATCAACAAGAAGCTCTCGCCTTTGTCCTCAGATCCTCCTCCTCAGAAAGACTCCCAAAAAATATTAATTCTTCAATGTGGCCCCCCTTGAATTTGCCCTAAAGAGCCTTTAAATAGGTCAAGGAATCCTATTACAAGTTGAATTCTCGTTTGGAGAAAATCCCAGATTTTTAGGCTTCACTTAACTGACGATTTTGGCCCATTTAACGTCAGAATTCGGGCTCTTGGTAAACTACAAAGTTGTAGCCCTTTAAGTTAAATTTCCAGCCCAACTTGAATCATCTCGATTGGACATCTGAGCCGAAAGTTATGCCAAAAATACTAACTGATGTGCGGGCTGGAATCCTAATCCAAATTGGACTTAAATTTAATTGGGTCTTCAAGTCAACCGATTTACATCCACAATATGTGGATTAATCTGAAATCTTCTCAATCCTTCAAAGCACAAATGAATAGATAAATATAAATAAAAAATCAAATCAAATCAAAAGAAATAAAGGAAAACTAACAATTTTAATAAATAAGAGGATAATAAAAATCATGTAAAAATTACACTTATCAAACACCTTTTTTAAACCGTAGATTTCTAAGAAATCTAATGGTTAGAAAATCACTATAATCAATGGCATCATTAAAATTAATTTCTTTCCATATTAGCCAACCTAATTAATTTGAGAGAATATTATATTATTTTCTTTTTAACTTTCTTTATCTCTCATAATCAATTCAATCCCTAACCTTGCACAAGAGCATATTCTCAACGTTCGTGAGCATGGAGGCAGTTGTGTTGGACTTTCAATTGTTAAAGAAGCAGGTGTCAACTTTTATAGTGACTTTAATTCATTGGTTTGACTAAAACTCTTTAAAGTAACCATGAAAAGTAGTAGTTAAAAATTTGAACTATGATGTACTATTTTGTCACAGCATTCTCTCTGAGCTTGTAACAGAAACCAAGCCAAATTTAAAGAGATGGATAGTTGAAACCACACCATTTTCAGAAACCAAGCCATTGCTACCAAAATTAGTCTTGCTTGTAACATTTGAATTTTCTGTGGGAACTAAATAATAAGAAAATTTTCCACCAATAGACTTGTTTAGTTGAGAGACTAGAGAAAGAGGGACACCTCCTAGGCCAATTATGCTTGATCCTGCCTCACCAAATGTACCATCATTATTGTGCCTACACCCAAATACAATCTTTGGTATTGTGGCTTGATGGCTAGTAGTTGAGCCAACGGTGAAGCTAGTTTCAACACCAAGATCACCATTAGTGAATGATTAGTCTCCATATAAATAACCATACTAGCAGGTGTTTTTATCAGTGCCACAAGAGGCAGTGTCTAATGCCTTGCAAGGACTTGAATTGCAAGGCACGTTACCATATGTTGAAGCTTGCTGAGGATCAAAGGGTGGAAGGTTTTGCTTGTAACATTTTTCACATGGCTCACATTGTGTCCCTGTTAGATCTCTACCTATATCTGCAATGAAAGTAAAAGTACTTTGAGAGTCTTTCAATACCTACGACAAAGTCTAGAAACGTGGAGATAGAGAACAACTAAAAGCAATAGTTGTGTTATTCAACAAAGTCTGGCGGCTGTGGCTTTTTTTTTTGGTTGGTGCCGATGACCTGGCCATGGAGGTGGAAGGGCCATGGAGGAGATAGAGAGAGAAATGTGCAAAGAGAGAGAGAGAGAGAGAAAGTCAGGCGTATAGATTTTTTTGGGTTAAGAAATAAGTATGGAATGTATTAAATAATAGATAATAAAGGAAATTAATTAGAATATTAGCATTAATGAGAGTCTTTTTTTGACCGTTGAATCTACTTAAATCCAATGATTTAAAAAATTTACTCTAAAGAATTACACCAGGTGTAACTTGAACCCATCTATATATATCTATCTATATATATATATATATAACCAAAACCTCTGAAACTCTCACTTTATTTAAATAAAATTATATTTGTTTAGTCCAAACTTAACAAGAGTGAAACTCTATTTCTCTAACAAGTCCAACTTAAACTCAAACTCATCATTATCATTTTTTTTAAAAACAAAATTATTTTTATTTAATCTAAACTAAACAATGAGTGAAACTCTATCTCTTTAACAAGTCTAACTTAAACTCAAACTCATCATTATCATTTTTTTTAAACAAAATTATTTTTGTTTAATCCAAACTTAATAAGAAGTGAGACTCTATCTCTCTAACAAGTCAAACTTAAACTCAAACTCAAATGTTGATAATTTATCTTCAAATTTATGAGATTAATTATGAACACTATAAAAGCAATGCAAACCCCAATTTTTTTTTTTTTAAGCCGAGTAGAGGTATAAGCTATTTTTATGTTATTTTCTTCTCCTCTACTTTGTTAAAAAAAAAAAAAAATTTATTTTATGGTTTTCATGTATTTTTTAGAAAGTAATTTTCATACATGAACCACCAAACTCTCTTTAGCCGTTTTTTACAAGATAAAAAGCTTGCAATAATTGAAATTATTCTTTTGAATGTAGCCCCATCTTTCTCTTATATTTCTCTATTACTTAGTCATATATATTTTGTTTTTTTCAATAATTTCTAGGCAGTGAATCATCTAATTTTTTTAATATTTTTTGGTCTTTCAAAAGTTTTAATATCTTAATTTTTGAGTTATTTTTTTGCAGTGTCTGAAACTGTCTGACAAATTTTTTTCTAAGTAATTACATGTTTAAGCAATGGCTTCTTCATCAAATTGTAACACAAATTAAAGTCATACAAGAGCAAATCATGTAATAGTGTAGTTTCTTAATTAATTTAAGATTTTATAAAATTATTTTAGTCTACCTTACAAATAGGTAGGTTCCTGTGCATAGCACGAGTTAGCGACTAGTGCATTATAAAAAGATAGTATATAAGGATGTCAATGGAGAGAGAGAGTGAGATTTATGGTGAAGAAAAAAAAATAATACATAGTAAGAAAGAATAGATGAAGAAAGGGAAAAATAAAAGAAATCAAACATCAATAGCAACCAGTTAATTGGAAAACAAAGGGACTGTCGGGAGGACTGAAAAAAAAAATAAAGATGAGATGACCATATGGAAGATATTAAAAACTTTACAGTATAATAAAATCAACTATTACATTCACTTAATTAAATTATATATTTGTGGGTTCCAGACTCCAGTTAACTCAATTGGTAAAGTCTTTGATGGTTGTATAAGAGACTTAGAGGCTGTTTGGTTTACTAGTTTTCATTACTCAATTCTCTGTTTTCATAACTCAGTTCTCAAAAATGGTGGGACCCATAGCAAAATACTCGTTTGTCTGCACAATTTTTTTGTTTTCATAACTCTGTTTTCAACACTCAATTCTCTACTTTTTGAGTTATGAGTTGTGGAAATTGAAAACAACTTTTGGCTGTTTTCAGTTTCCAATTCTTTGTTTTCAATGGCAAACTTGTAAATAGCATTACACTACCGGTCCCACAGTCAGACTTTGCTCCCTCTTTATCTTCTTTTCTCTTTTTTTATCTTTTCTTTTTGTCTTTCACGGTACAGACCTGCTCTTCTTCTTCTTCTTCTTCTTCTTTTTCTTCTTCTTTTCACTTTCTGGGTTTGGTTCTTATTTTTTTCTTCTTTTCTTTTCTATTCTCCTTTTCTTCTCTTTTCACTTTCTAGGTTTCTTTTCTATTCTCCTTTCTTTTCTTTTTTCTTTTTTCTTTTCTTTTCTTTTCACGTTGGTTTCTGGGTTTGGTTTTTTTTTTTTTTTTTTTCTCCTTTTCCTGGGTTCGGTCTCCATGGTGTTCATCCTCTCTTTTTTTTCCTTTTCCTGGGTTCGGTCTCCCCGGTGTTCATCCTTTTTTTTTTCCTGGGTTCAGTCTCCCCGGTGTTCATCCTCTTTTTCTTTTCTTTTTTTCCTTGTCCTGGGTTCGGTGATCTGGGTATTTTTTTTCTTCCTTTCTTCTTTCACTGGTTCGGGTTTGTGGGTACTGAAAAAAAAAAAAAAAAAAAAAAAAAAAGCTGCACCAGTGACAGGTATGGGGCTCACAAATAATGTGAAAAAAATTGAGTGATGACATTTCAGTGATGGAGCCAAACGGGTATTAATTTTAGAGTGATGGGTGATGAGTGATGAATAATGAGTGATGAGTAATGAGTGATGAGTGATGAAAATTGAGTGACGAAAATTGAGTGGTGAAAAAGTAAGAGCCAAAAAGCCTCTTAGAGTTCAATCCCCACCTATACCAAAAAACTAATTGGTGTCTTGGTCTGATGATAGAGCTATCATCAGGAACGAACGCCATAGGTTGAAATTTTCTATAAAAAAATTAAATTAAATTATATAATTCTTCTAAAAAAATCATATAATTTTTCTCAAAAAAATTATATCATATAATCAACAATTAAATACAATCACACAAAATTTAAACTTAAAACTAATCTCTCTCTCTCTCTCTCTCTCTATATATATATATATATATATATATGAGATGGGTTCAAGTTACACCTGGTATAACTCACATTTTTTAAACTATTAGATTTAAGTAGATCCAATGGTCAAAAAAAGACCCTCATTAATACTAATATTCTAATTGATCTCATTTATTATCCCTTATTTAATACATTCCATACTTATTTCTAAACCCAAATAACTTTATTCGGCTGACTCTTTCTCTCTCCACTGCACGTCTCTCTCTCTCTCTCTCTCTGTGCACGTTTCTCTCTCTATCTCCTCCACGGCTCTTCCACCTCCCCAGCCAGGTCACCAGTAGCAACAAAAAAAAAAGCCAAAGCCTGCCGCACTTTGTTGAATAACACAACTATTGCTGCCCTATATGCCTGAAACTTTTAATGTCATATATTGTTCTTCATCTTTTAATATTGTTCATGGAAGTTGCAAAGATACGATCTAATTCTCTAAAAGGTTGAACAGATGGAAATGTGTAAAATTCTTGTCTGTGGATCACTTGGGTTTCTCGAAGCAGAGAAGTTGTTGGAGAAGCTAAAGCCTTTACCACCTATTATTTCAAAGTGTGATTCTTTTATATGTGATTGACGTTATGCAAAGTAAAGGGATTTGTCATTCCCTATTGAAGCTTGGGTATACATTCTAATGTGTGTAAGTTCTTGTCATGTTATATATAGATAGATATAGGAAACAAATTCATTTCATTATAAGGGTAATATACACTTTTGAAAAAGGAAGACACATATTTCATACATTCCAATTCAAAATGACATCAAAATGAAGAATTCTTGTCATGTTGAAGTGTTCTGTCTTGTGCTTGATTATGGAGGCTATCCTGTTCTTGTCCCCTAAGAACTTGTAATTCAATATGCTTCATGTTCCAATATATAGCACAATCAAAACTCTCTAGCGTTACTCTTGTTTTTTGATATACTATGCCAATTCAAAAATTATTTTTACTATACATCAGAAATGCAAATGCTAAGATTGTTGTCAAGTAAGGCTTTGTGTGAGATTGTACCAAACGTGGCCCTTCTAAATGATACGTACATCTATTTGGGTTGGTCTATAACAATTAAGGTAAGCTGAAGGAGCTAGGTCCTCCTTGAATTCGAGTGCACATTGTAATTACTAGCCTTATAAAGTTTTTTGGGTTTAGAAATAAGTATGGAATGTATTAAATAAGGGATAATAAATGAGATCAATTAAAATATTAGCATTAATAAGGGTCTTTTTTTTACCATTGGATTTACTTTATCCAATGGTTTAAAAAATGTGTATTTCTTTAAAGTTACACCAGGTGTGGTGTAATTCTACAAAAGTTACACATTTTTTTAGACCGTAAATTTCTAAGAAATCTAATAGTTAGAAAATCACTATAATCAATGTCATCTTTAAAATTAATTGCTTTCCATATTAGCTAACCTAATTAGTTTGAGAGAATATTATATTATTTTCTTTTCTACTTTCTTTCTCTCTCCTAATTAATTCATCACTAACCTTGCACCAATTCCTATTCTCAATGTTATTGAGTTGCAGATTTTCTTTCTCATGGACTTATTCTTATCTGGTATTACGTGAAGCTTAGATAATCCTAATCTAAGAATATCTACATATTGGCTCCTTAAACGTTGAGAGAGAAATATAGTAAGAACTCCTACTCTCCTAGCATTATTGTTGTCTTGTCATATGGTAGGGATTATAATTTGAATTGCAAACAATTTCTTTTTCTTTTTCTTTTTCTTTTTTTTTTTTTTGAGAAAGAATTACAACCAATTCGAATCACTAGAGATCAAATTTTGATAGCTCAATCTTATTATAATTTTACAATTTGATAATTTTATTTTATCTCAAAGGATCAGATTTGGTTTCATTTGTTTTTCTCCTTATAAAAACAATATCTAAGAGGCTAAGATCATTGAACAGTAACTCTTCCTCACTAAGATAAATATCTCTCTTATTAAGAGCATCCACCTGTAGTTGATTTTCACATTCCACCACAAGATTTGTGAATCCAAAATAAAGAAACCTAAATCTAGACCCAAATAATCATTTGCTAAATAGCCTCACATATTAAATAATCAATACGTAAATACCAGATAAGAATAAGTCCATCAGAAAGAAAATTTGCAACTCAAGAATGTTGAGAATAGACTCTTGTGCAAGGTTAGGGATGAGTTAATTAGGAGAGAGAAAGAAAGTAGAAAAGAAAATAATATAATATTCTATCAAATTAATTAGATTAGCTAATATGGACAACAATTCATTTTAAAAATGACATTGAGTATATAGATTTTCTAACCATTAGATTTCTTTAAAATCTACAGTCTAAAAAATATGTAACTTTTGTAGAGTTACACTAGGTCTAACTTGAACCCATCTCAAACTATATATATATATATATATATATATGAAATGGGTTTAAGTTAAACCTGGTGTAACTTTAAAGAATTACATATTTCCGTCTATTCAACCTCTTAGAGAATTAGATCATATCTTTGCAACTTCCATGAACAATATTAAAAGATGAAGAACAATATATGACATTAAAAGTTTTAGACATATAGAGCAGCAATAGTTGTGTAATTCAACAAAGTACAGCAAGCTGTGGTTTTTTTTTTTTTTTTTTTGTTGCCAGTGACCTGGCCGTGGAGGTGGAAGAGCTGTGGAGGAGATAGAGAGAGAAACGTGCAAAGAGAGAGAGAGAGAAAGTGTCAGCCGAATAAAGTTATTTGGGTTTAGAAATAAGTATGGAATGTATTAAAGAAGGGATAATAAATGAGATCAATTAGAATATTAGCATTAATGAGGGTTTTTTTTTTACCATTGGATCTACTTAAATCTAATAGTTTAAAAAATATGTAACTCTTTAGAGTTACACCAGGTGTAACTTGAACCCATCTCATAAATATATATATATATATAGAGAGAGAGAGAGAGAGAGAGAGAGAGAGATTTAAGTTATACCTAGTGTAATTCTAAAACAATTTTTCGACACCATAAATGCTAATTACAATATCATTTATTCTTAGTACCGTCTCATTTATTATTCTTTATTTATAAATTTCCATACTTATCTCTTATTCCCAAAAACATTCTCTATGTTCTCTATCTACCCTACCTCATCTACTCTTTTCTTTTTCTTTTTTGCTAAGTAATCTCATCTTATGCATTCCAAAATATGTTAACTACAAACTTTTTGATAATTAAAATCTAGATGCCTTCAGATTACAACACTTTAATTTTTGCTATGATCATTTTATTAGTGCACTTAGAACTAAGAAGGAGTAGAGGAGTAGAAGAAAAGCTTAAAGGAGACATTTTTAGCCATTGTACCATGTACTTTGTGTTAAGTTTAGGGTTTTTTTTTTTGTGTTAAGTTTAGGTTTTTTTTTTTTTTTTTTTAGAGAGTTTCAACTTATGATGTCCGCTCCTGATGACAGTTCTTTATCATCAGACCAAAACACCAATAAGTTTTGGTACTTGATCCTATAGAAATATCTTGTATGTTCAATTGTCGATATAATCATTCACTTACAAATGGAAAGGGCTGCCACTAATTTTAGATTTTTCCGAGTTAAGAAAAACTTCCCAAAAATTTAATTAAAGGCAGAAAGTCAGTGGCTGGCTACGGTGGAACCTTGTAGCCGATGGCAGTGGAATCCTATGGCCGGAGATGGTGGAACCCGTTGGCCATGGTAGTGGAGGAGAGAGCAAATGAGGGTAGTGTTAAAAATCAAACACAGCCTCTCTCTTTCTCTAGAAAATTCTCTTGCATTTCGGAAATTTCTCTATGATGCTTTTTCTGGATTTCTCCATGAGATGTCAATAGAGACTTCTATGTATAAGTAAAACTCAGCCACTAATTTTTGTAATAGTCTAGAAGCTGTCATGGGCTGGAAATTAAAATAATAAGAAAATAAGGCATAAGAAAATAAGGCCTAGAACTACTAGAACTCTACTGGCAGAAATTAGATGAAGCTAGAAGCTTCAATGTCCATTACTTAACCGACCTCCAGCATATATAAATAGGAACTTTGGTTCCCACTTGCGAGAGGTGAAATGAAGTAGTGTGAAGTGAAGTGAGGTGAAGTGTGAAGTGTGTGAAGTGAACAAAAGAAAGTCAAGAGCCAGTATGTGTAGGTGTCTAGGTGTGTGCAGCTATATTTATGTGAGTTGATGTGTGTCTTGTAAAAGGTCAATTGGTGGAGAAGTGTACAGGAAAAAATAAAGTGTTGTGTGTGTGTTTAAGCAAGTGTGACTTGTGTTTTTGTAGTGTACTATCAACTTTTCAATATTATGAAATAAAATTTTGTTCTCCTGAGCATGTGTTATCCTTTTTAGTTCAACGAATAAGTCTAGTGATATAACTTGTGCCATAACTCGCCAATGTGGTGAGTTATAGTTGGTGGAGGGGTATCCCCACATGGACCCACCATCACCCCTCCACCAACCACAACTCGCCTAGTTCAACGAATAAGTCTGGACCCACCATCACTCCTCCACCAATCACAACTCGCCCAGTTCAAAAAATAAGTCAGTGCCACAACTTGTGTCACAACTCGCCCACGTGGCGAGTTTTAGTTGGTGGAGGGGTATCCTCACATGAACCCACCATCACCCCTCTACCAAACACAACTCACCACATGGGCGAATTGTGGCACAAGTTGTGCGACAAGTTGTAGCACTAGTTGTGCGACAAGTTGTAGCACTAGACTTGTTCTAGTTCAACAGGCAAAGAGTTGAACAAGAGGAAAGAACAGATGAGGGAGGGTAGATAGAAAACGTAGAGAATGTTTTTGGGGAGAAGAGATAAGTAAGAAAATTTATAAATAAATAAATAAGGAATAATAAATGAGATGGTAATTAAAATAAATGCTATTGTAATTAGCATTACTGAGTTTTTTATTTTACCGTTATATCTACTTAAATCTAAAAGAAGTGTTATATTCACAATATTTTCACAACAAATCATAGGTGGTTAGTTGTTATTGGTTCAAATTTAAACCTACCAATGAGATTACTTTTTTACCCCAGCAATAATAAAGTAACAACCTGCTACTTAAAATTTATTGTGCAAATGTTGTGAACATAGCATTTCTCTAAATCTAATGGTGTAGAAAAAGTATAATTCTTTTGAGTTACATCAAGTATAACTTGAATCCATCTTTATGTGTGTGTGTGTGTGAGTGTGTGTGTGTGTAATATGTGAGTGTGTATATGTGTATATAATACTATATATATGTGTGTGTGTGTGTGTATAATGGTAAATGAAATGTTACAAATAAGCTCATTAAAATAACTATAAAACTGATTAGCCACTGTCCATAGAAGCAAAATTTGTCCACATTATTTCAACCTTTATTGAAATGAGGAATTACATGTAACATGCAAATGTGTTTGATTGACTTGGAAATGTACAAATTAGTCAACCAACAATGGTAGAATAATCTTATTAAAATTAAAAAATAAATAAAAATAAAAAACTAGGGTAGAATAAAGGTTTCAAAAATCAAATAAAACAATTATACTTTAATAATAAAAAAATTATGTTGCCATAAATATGATTATGAAATGCATTACTCTTCATTAAATTAGTTTTAAAAAATAATCACGCTCATTAATGGACGGATCCACAGCTAGGATTAAAATAAAAATCCACTCTATTACACTTCTATAGTTCTATTGTCAATGTTTCTCAACAAAAAAAAAAAAAGGTTCTATTGTCAATAATATTTACATAAAAATAAAAATAAATTACATACTAGCATGCCAATTTCACTTTCTAAACCCCCATCAAGATGGGAACCAAATTCCAAGAAAGGAACCTCGAATTACATTTCAATTTATCATTACAAAATTTAACTAATTAAAAAGGATTTTTCTGTTCCAATGCTGCCTCAAGGGAACTTGAATTGAATTGACCTGCCAGCATTACTCAGTTACCTGCAAGTAAAACAATCTTTAGATTTTGATCGTTGGACTTTTTGCCTTAAGTGTTTATCAATCTATACCTGATTATTTTTCTGCTAGTGATGATGTACTTGATAAGTTTTCAAGGAGTGGATTGCTTATAACATCCTGCAAAAACTACTTCCGTAAGGAAAAAGTTTAGCTACAAAATTGGTTGTAGTCTAAGGCTACAATCTTACTCAATAAAATAAACATTACTACATATTTTGAAAATCTTACCATTAAATTGCACATGTCAAATTTTGTGTCAATTAGATATCATTTACGATATAATATATAAGCTTATATTTTGTATATAATTTTAAACTTCAAAAACTTAAAATCTAAATAATTTATTGATGACATAGTTATTGATCTTTAATATTTTAGAAATTTTGCAAACATGAAGAGTATAAAAAGAAGATGGAATCCAATGGTGGATTTGTCAAAATTCACTTTTAATAAAAAGATATTGGGTAAGGTTGTAACCTAACACTACAACCAATTTTGTAGCTAAACTTTGGTCGTTCAATTTTGTAGCTAGTAAATTTATTTTTGCCATGAGCCCAAAAAGAAAAAAAAAATCAGTTCTTTTGCCTTTTATGTGGTTAATTATTTACTGATTTGGGAGAAGATTTAACAGTAATTCTAATGCCAAGTATAGTGAATGGTATCATGTATATTTAGCGAGCAAATAAATGTTCCTGATAATTTACATGTTTTGAACTCACCTGTTGTGTTGAAGCGTTGCTGTGATTGGGCGAGGGATGAAAACTGCCGAAAGGGTGCACATGATTCATTTTTTCTTCAGCTATATCTCTCAATCTACTGAGCTCTGGAAAAACTTCATTGCAAAGATCTGGCCGGTCTTTCCGTCTGAGTTCTGCACATTTGAGTGCAAGCTTTGCAAAGCACAAGGTTTCTTCGACTGGCCAATCATGCACAGCTGGGTCCAGCAACTCAGTGAATGTGCCGTTCTCAATAGACTGTTCAACAATGTGAGTCAGTCCCATTGGTGGCTTGGCTGTTATCAACTGCAGAAGCATGACTCCTAGGGAATAGATATCAGACTTCACACCAAGCATTCCTGTTTGTTGATATTCTGGATCAATATAGCAGAAAGTTCCAGCTGTTGAGGTCATGTGGTACTGTGTTGCATTTTCAGCTACAGCAGGTACGAGCCTGGCCAATCCAACATCACTAATCTTACTGACATAGTTGTGGTCTAGCAAAATGTTTCCTGGCTTGAGGTCACGGTGCACCAGTGGCTCTGGCTTGGTCTCATGGAGGAAGAGTAGGCCAGTGGCAATTTCTGCAGCAATTCGGAACCTGAGTTGCCAAGAGAGAGGTGGACTGTGTCCTTTCTGGAAGATACAGTCATCTAAACTTCCATTAGCCATGTATTCATAGACTAGGATGCCGAACTCGGGACAGGCTCCTAGAAGGAGTACCATATTGGGATGTCTTATACAACTAAGTATGTCTATCTGCATTAGAGTTATCAAGGAAAATGTAAGAAGCAACTCATTCTTTATTGGTAATGTTTAACCAAATATTTATTTTACAAGCTCTTGAGAGGACTCTTATAGGATTTGGCATAATAACTTTTTGTTTGTAACCATCCTGCCAAGCCTATGTGCAAGGCTTCTTGAAATTGAAAGGAGTACTATTCAACAAAAACTTATGTATTCCTCATAGGGTGGCTACTAGAAATTGGAAAACCATGTTGGGATCCACTTGCTTTTTCATTTTTAAATGTATGCTATCTTATTATTTCTTTGTTTTTTGCATGCCTAGTTGTCTAATACAATCAAGTGCATCATGAAATATGATTTATTCATGTATGTTAAGCAGTCTACATTCTTGGTTACGCACCTCTTGCTGAAATTGTGATCTCCCGTGAGCAGCATCTGGACGTAAAACCTTGACTGCGACTGGTGTATGATCAAGGTAACACCTATAGACAGGGCCATAACCTCCTTCCCCAATCTTCTGAGATTCAGCAAAGAAATTTGTTGCCTTCTCAATCTCCTCAATAGTGTATTTCCTGTATTTGAGATCACTTCGGGCTAGATTTTCCAAAACCTCCCTAGCTTGCGCTGCTTCTTTGAGGGCTCTCATTTCTGCATTTGCTCTTTTTTGTGATTCCAACTCTGCAATCCTCTTTGCTGCTTCAGCGGTTTCCATGGCTACCTTGGACCTAGCTCTCTCTTTCTCTGCTATTGCCAGTGCAACTTCCTCGGAGTGTTTTGCCTCTTCAAACTTGTGCTCTTCTGTAAGTTTCCAATGATGCAGCTCCGATGCCTACGGTAATTGTAACTTTAGAAACTATCTTTTAATTTTGAGAAGGCACAAATTAGATGTGTCTTTAAATACCTTTTGCTTTGCAGTAAGTGCTTCTTTGCATGCTGTACTGTACATGTCCATTGTCTGCTTCAGCTCCAGCTTCAGCCTCCTCATCTCCGCTTCCACATCATCCTGCACATTTTAAATACCCATAAGTGGAAATTATCTGGATGACGGATGTATGGTACCATCTTAATGAGAAATTTTGACATTTAAAAATTGAGCAAGTACTATTATGTGGTGCAGGCTATTGAATTCTTTTAACCTTGTTGAACTTCAAATGATATTGCAATGCATCATATGAAATAAAATTGAATGTTTTAATTTTGAAGAAATGAATGCACTGAAAATGGTTCGTCTTCTGCTATCTCACAAGTAGCCATTGTATTATGTCTTTGTGCTCAATCTAATGGATATCTTGGATAGGCATCAAGCAAAAAAAATGTGCTTAAAAAAAATACTTGAGAAAACAGAAAGGTTTAAGGGATAATTTTGTTCAAGCTGTCTAAAGAATAAATTACAGTGAAATCAGTTTGGGTTGGCATATGGAGGTTTAAGACTCATGTGAAGTCAGAATTCCGGTACTTGCTTCCATTTTTCATAACTACTAGGAAATTTCCTAGAAAGGTACGACTAAAGGAACCATTTAGGTATGACTTGTCAGATGGTTTCTACAAAGAAATGCTGTTTTTAAGAAGAGAATGTCTTTACCAAATTTTGGGATGACCAGGAACATGACGTTCTACCACTCTCCTGTGAAAATGATGAGATATCATGCAGAAAACTGAGGTCGCTGAACTTGGCATCTAAATGGATTGATTGAAAACTTTGATCTGAGCTGGTTGAAAGCCGAGATGTTCGGCCTGAATCAGTCAAATCATAGACTGTAGGGGACAGCCGTTCAATGCTTGGCCTATCAGAGCTTATAAATGATATGTCAGTATCTGATTCTGATAAGTCCGAATAGGCCTTTGCATTCAAACCTCTTCCTCCTTTTGTAGACGGTGGCCTGTGTTCGGTCATGATGAAGTCAGTCATGGAATAAACTTAAAATCACATATGAATTTTAACTTCTGTATTCAAAACAATGGACTACTAAATAGGCAGCCCTCTCTCTCTCTCCCTCCCCCCCAATTTAAGAATTTAAACATTGATTTTCACATGAAAAATAACATGAGGTAGCTCAAATTCAACCTGAATAACTGTAAACAATTCTAAATTCTATAGAGCTTTAGAAAAATCCCATGAACTTCAGCCTTCTTCTTTTCAGGTCAACAGAATTCTTTGATTGATTTAAATATTAAGATTTCATTTCTTTGTCGAGCCAAATTTACCCCTTGAAACAATGAAATCCATTTTTACTTTGTCAACAGATAGTTGACAAATATCATTATCCATAACACTAAGGTGTTAACAAGTTTACTGCATGATATCATTCTCAATTGGGGAGATTTATTATGACTAACCTGACTGGCTCATCGCTTGAGCTATGAGGCTTAAATGACGTCCTGTCTGCTACACATAAATGAGAGATGTTTGTATCAGTACTTAAATGAAGACAAGTTGAGAAATCTATATAATTGAGAGGAGTAAACCTCTTAAGTTCATGGTACGTTTGGAGGGTGAGGCAGGAGGTTTGCTGTTTATATTCTGAATATGTTCAAGTAGTGGGGAAGTATAGGGGGCTGGACGAGAAGCATTTCGAACTGAAGAGACCTTCCCTTTTGAGATCACATATATAGAGCAGAAATCTGGTGCACCTTTTGATACAGTGCTTGGAACGCTTGATGACTTGAATCTGCATAAGAAAAACAATTGAAACTAAGCATACTAACAATAGTCAATGCATCTATAGCCTCATCCAATTATGGATTTATTTTCTGAAATTCAGCTTCATATATTCGCTCTAAAATGTAGGTCACACAATTAATTAGGATAGCTGATTAGAGTGATGAGTCTGCTACTTCAGTTAAAACTACAAAGAAAGCATGGTGAAAGTATTTTTCACTGGATGTGATTCATACATAACAAATAAAACTACATTGTTCAATTGAAGGATGGGTTACTTTTTTAAGTTTGAGTAGAGTGGATATTGTTTCTGAATATGTACTTGCCCTTTTGTTGTTGTTTGAAAGTGAGCTTCCTACAAATCCAGAAATATTTTTGGCAAAAGAAAAAAAGGGTGCTACTGATTAATTTGTTTGGATCATATAGCTGCAATTAACTTAATCATTTGACAATCTCAAACTGAGTAGATATTAGTTAATTTTTTATTAAACTAATCTACTTAATAATTGAATAAGAGAAGGATTATATTTTTTTTTTCTTTCAATCAATCAATAATGCAATTCTATTTACATTGTAATAGTTTGAATTAAGAATGAACATAAGGTACGTTGTTTTTTATTTCTCTAGCAGCTTGACCAATTTTCTCTTGCAATTTAGGAACCCTGCATTCCCACAATCAGATTTTGGAAATCATTGCTAATCATAGCTCTATCTCTGATCTTGGGACTTAAGATTAGTTTTGTCAGTTAGGAGTTACAATCAGGTAGGTTTTGTTGATGACTTTGTTATCTATCTACTAGTTAAAAAAAATAAGAAGGCTATATTACTAGTGCTTCAGTTTGAACAGTTGAACTATTAATGATGTCTTCTTTTTTAGTGGTTTTCTGACTTCCAATTGTTCTGCTCCCTAGAGATCAATAATCTAACTATAACTTCACTTATTCATGAGTCATAACATCAATTGGTTAATTATTGTGATTTTTAATTCCTATTTCCTTGTTTACTCAATTACGGAAGTGCAACACCTTGGAGAAACAAGGAATTTTGTGCATATCACAGTGGCATAATAATCCAAGGAAGTTTTACAAGCCCCTCTAATATTTGAAGATATTATCTATATTGACCTCTTATTGTCAGTTTCTTTCTTTTTTCTTTCCCCTTCTGGGAGCTTGATTATGTTAAAAGATTTGAAGGAGATTACCTCATAAATCCATGATGTGACGCACCAAGAACCAAGTTCTCTATTGCAGCATAGGAAACATATTCTGTTAATGCCTTTCCTATATCTGTGTCTTCGAGTAAGACATCGAGGCAGTTTATCTGATACAAAATTTTGTGCATGTCAATAATAGAACGAAAAGGGTTAGAAATAAAAAAAAAGAAGCTGGTATCATGAATAGAAATAAAACAGAATGGCATTTTCTCATGGCATAAAGAGAAAATAATGAGCAATGCCAAAACCTACATCTTTACGAGTACAGTAGCAGTGGAAGGTAAGGAATAGATCCCTAGTTTGCTTCTCAAGTTGTTTTCTGTGTGGCGAGGCAACTGCTTCGTTGCTATCACAAACGACAGCACGGTATCCCCCATCTGTACACACAAGTCATTATAGCTTGTAATCTTGTATTGAAGAGAAATTAGCTGCAACGGTAAGAACAGGCATGCAATCTTGCTAGTGTAACACCAAAAGCCTTTTTTCAGATGTATTAAACCTTTTGAACCTATTATCTTAGTTTCTGCTATTACTGTTACAAATATAAATGTTGTAGAGCAACAAGGTTTTATCCAAATAAGAACACAAGGATTTAAATGTTACATATAGATATGTATCATGGTGTATGCAGAATTTCCTTTTGCATCCAAAATATTTTAAATAGATATCAACTAGCAATTATTTTTTTTACAAATATTTGTCTATAATTATTATTGCACTGTAGTTGTTATTTTCTTCGTTAGTATCATTGTGATCTGAATTATTACAAAATAATTGAGGAATCCGAAACCCCTATGAAATGCCATTCTATGGCAACTATTCATCCTCGGTTTCTGTATTCATCTATAACCGGTTATTCCAAACCGATTTTATCAGTTAAAGCATGATACAATTCCTTTTGCTTTATACTTAAATTTTCCAATTAAATTCAAATTCAACCATATGCCTATATTGACCAAATACAACACAAGCACTTTAATCTCCCAAGACAATTAAATTCAACCATGTGATTCATTGGTCAATGCAATCACATGGTTGAATTTAATTGGAAAATCTAAAATATAACACTTAAGAAACTGCATTTCAGTTTTGCTCATAAACTTAACATGTTAATGTGTATATGTGAGAGAGAGAGAGAGAGAGAGACATGGAGATGAGGATGCTCTATGAACAACATGGATTAGAACGACAGTTTGGCCCTTGGAGAGAAGATGGTCAGCAGCCCATCTGAGAGCTTGTTGGCTCCCTTTGTCCTTGTCTATGGCAAGTGCAACCATCCCATTTCCTTCTGTCTTCTTTGCTCCATGTAATTTTGGAAGCCACATTTTCTTTCTTCAACACAAAAAAAAAAAAAAAAAAAAAAAGGCTCTCTATCTGTTAAAAAACTCTACTCTAGACAATCTTAACTACCTTTCACAAACTATTCAAGAATAGCCAGAATCTTAAAATGTCAAAAAAAAAAAAAAAAAAAAAATTTGCTCATGAAACTTGACAACCCTTTATCTGTTTCGTTACAAAGCCACCTGAGAGGCTGAAAAATCTCTCTCTCTCTCTCTCTCTCTCTCCCTGAAAACAACAAATTCTGATGCCTTGATATTGACCAGATCTTTTCTTAATTAATCCATTTTCTGGTAGATCATTCTGTTTGTTAATTTCCCTATTTTTACTCATCAAATGAGAGCCTCTCACAAAGAGTTTGAAGAAGACAGACAATTAATTTAGAAAAATTAAAGGCCCCCATAACTCTTTCCCTCTCTCTCGTGAAGATTTACTAATATTGGTAGGTAGTCAAAAGCCTAATATTTGACTTTCCTGATGAGGCGTGTGATTTTGAGATCATGATAAGTAAATATTCTATATATGTATGAAAATCCTATCTCCTATTTTAGTGAATCAGTTCATACTCCACCAATCATAACTTTTCATTTTTTTTTTCTTTTTTTATAATTTTTTATGGGATCTTCTATCCTTATAAATTAAGTAAAGTTTAACTTAAAAAAAAAAAAAAAAAAAAAGAGACATATGAGATTATGCAGTCAGTGGAATTTAAAGTGAAACATTGAAAATGGGACAAAAAATTTTCATTCAATCAATATTCTACATGGTAGGCCAGTAACATTGAGTGTGCTATATTTAGAGGCTGTCAAGTTTGAACTATTTCATTATGTGTAGCATTTTGTTTTGTCAAACTTAAAATGGCACGTAATATTTTTAAGTTTTTACTATTTTCGCTAACTTGTGCAGGAATTTTGCATTAATAATTTGATAATACATATGCATTATAATAAAATAACATTTTTCCACTATCCAAAAGATTAGAAATCCAAAAGATTAGAAATCCAAAAATGTTATGAATGAATAGAAAAGAGATATATTGTTACAAGGTAAAAATTCATTTATAACATGACACCCAATTTTTGTTCTAGAGTAGATTCAAAATAGATCGAATGAATTGAAGGGGACTGAAATGAGGCATGGAGCTAGGTGGGGATCCAAAAGGGCTTGAGCCCCACCTGACCTTAAAAAAATAAATAAAATAATTATAGGTATTTTCTCTACAATTTTATATTTGGGTCCCTCTTCCAAAAATCTTGGCACTACCCTACAATTTTACATTGATTTCATTGTAAGAGCATTTGTATAGGTTATTGTAAAATAGCATAATGCTCTAAATTTGCCCAAATAACCCCAAAATACACCCACATCATTCTATGTACGTATCATTGTACAAAAATACATTTATATTATAGTAATATAGTAAGAAATGATATTTTGTGTTTTTGTCTTTATTAGTAGATTATTGCATTGTAATATATTATGAAACAATGATTCTGTGTCTTTAGCTTTTAAACATTAACTAGTCGTAGACGTGGGAATTTATAATTAATTTGTAATTTTAATATAATTTATAATTTATTTTCTAAAATTTGTTGGAAAAAATTTGTTCTCCCTAAAAGTTAAACAATTTCTAAAATTATTTTCATCTTTCTATCTCTACCAATATATCATTCTATTATTTTTGGTGTGTTTGATTGATATTATTCCTTATAAGGTGGTCCATAATCTTCGAAATTATGTTATAGTATGCTAGATGAATTATTCAAAGTATTTATTCTCTTGGCATGGAAGATTTCAGATTTCAAAGATAAACTCGAGGACAAGTTTGTTTCAAGTGGAGGGGTCTAATGTAGGATAGGATCTACGATTTAATTATTTTGATTTATTAATTTTAGTATTTAATTTGTAATTTTCGCTATTTTAGGTTTAGAGTTATTATTTCCTTGTTTTTAGGTGCTTTTAATGCTTTTTAGATCAAATTTGATTCCTGTTATGGTTAGGTATCAATTAGGAGTTATTTTAAAATATATTTTCTTATTTGTCAAGTTTTATGGAGCTCTTTAATAAGCCCCTAAGTCTGTACACGTTTTTTAAGAATTATTCAATCAATAAAATTCAGACTTTTGTCTTTCTATGTTCTGGTGGATTCCAGATCCTTTCTCCTTGTAGATTCAAGGAACCCTCGTGGATTCGAGGTTATTTTCAAGAGCAAACGTGTTTTGTCTCTTATTTTCTAGAGGTGGACGTGTTCTACTTATTGACACTTTCACATCCCACAGCACTTTGTCATGAGAGAATGTGAGAGAGAACAATAAGAAATTTATAGAAAATAAGATGAAAATAAAAAGAGTAAAAATTTAAATATATATATATATAGTAATAAACATTAATTATTTAAGTCATGGTATGTAATAAAATAACATTATATTACTATATACTATGTTTATAATGTAATAGGATAACAACAATGAAATCAAAGAGAAGAAAAAAGTTAACAACTTAAAAATACAAAACTTAATTATATCAACCCAAAGTAAAGTTCCAAATGATACAAAAATTGATCAACCTAAAGTGAAGATGCAATAAAAATAAAATAAAAAATCTACAGGAAAAATAAAATAAAAAATTTGAGAGAGAGAAATTTAAAAAAAAAAATGTGTGCGAAAACTATGCATAAAATGGGAGAGAGAATTGTAGATATATAGTAAGACGATAAGAATAAGAAACACCAAAAATAAAGGAAGATAAAGAGACAGAGGAAAATTAAGTGATATTAAGATAGATAATATAATAGTGAGGAGAAGAAAAGGTAAAAGGGAGGGGAAAAGTTAGAGAAAGTGTAACAATACTTAAGTTAGGAAATTAATAAGAAAGAAAAATTGTTAAAAATAGGAGAGAGGGAATTGGAAAAGGTGGATGATGGGCCGCTAATGTGACTCAACAAAAGAGTAATATATATATATATATATATATTAATAGGCAAAACTGAGAGAAAATCTAATTAGATTTTAAATTGAAATTCAATTAGAGTCTAATTTTACACCACGTGTCTTATCTATTTTAAATTTTTAAATTTTTGCGCCAATTGAGTTAATTTAGTGTAAAATGATTTCAATTAAAGTTTAATTTTGAAAAATGTGTCCCATCTAATCTTAATCTAAGTTTTTTTTAATTTTTGTTCTAAATGAGTTAATTTAGTGTAGAAAATAAGGAATCCAATATAAATAAACCATAAAAAAACATAATTATATATCTAGCTAACTCTATATATAAAATTAGAAGAAGAAAGAGTTTGAATGATTTTATATTTATGAGTATTTTTTTTGTATAACTAAAAACAATTCAAATTTATAAGTTATTTATATAATATACCATGACTATGTATTGTTTATTACTAATTATGTGATATATATATATATATATATATATGTGTGTGTGTGTGTGTGTGCGCGCGCGCGCGCGCGTGCACACGCTTTTTAAAACTAAAGTTTAGAGAAAATTCAATTATAATCAAAATTGGATTTTGCTTTTGTTAGCTTTCCATACAAATTAAATTATTTAAATTTTTGCTGTTATTTTTTCTCTAAACTAATGAAAATATTTTTTATAGTGTTTCTATTTAGAATTTTGTATACGAAAATATTGAACGTAACAAATTGTAATTAAGCTAAACGATTCCATGCACCTATCCCAACTCAATTTAGGAGATACTATTTGACCAATTTATTATTTTATCTTGTGTCATAATTAGTAGAATTTCACAAGCAACAATTGTGAATTTATATTGTATATGTAGTATCCAGTAGTGATTTTCAAAATTATATACATAATCAATATATATATATATATAACCGAAATCTCTGAAGTTTTCACAATTTTCCACGTCATCACTATTTTCTTTTTCTTTTTATTTTAGATTCTTTTTATTTTAGGTTTCATATCTTATATATTTATTATTTCTTTTCAACGTGCTCATACTTTTTTGCTAAGTTCTACAAATTTTCACGTCAGTATTATTTAAAAAACAAAAAACAAAAATTCTGATTTTATATGATAGATATTAGAAGATCATATATAGATACGTATAGTTAGATTAATGCCACTTAGCCAGTTGCCATGTATTAAGAGTCCCATTAGGAATTGGATTTTTTGGAGTAGCGTGGAAGTCTCCAAATCATGTTTGTATGCAATGCATCCTCCTTCACAGTGAAGGAGGTGCCAACTTACTCTCCTATATATGTATAAACCTATGTGTGTTGCCACAAACTATTCTTTTGTTACAAACACTTCTTTCTCAACCTCAAGGTACGAATAATTCTATTCATATTTCTCTCTTTAGTTTTTGTATTCTTTCTGTAACTGTAGTTTGTGTATGTTTTTCCTTTAATGGTTTGTGTTTTTGTTTGTTTTTCCTTTAATAGTCTGTGTGAGTATATTTCCTTCATATTCTATGTTTCCTTTTCGTTTGCTATTTCTTGGCTTATATTATAGATTGTAATGTATATATTCATCAAACAATTTACTTAATTGGTTTTTACTTCCTTAAACATCACCCGTTCATGCATGAAGATCCCGTGCAATATTCCATTAGGTTATTGTAGAGTGAAATTCTCTCACAACAATTATGACATTTTTACTCTTTTTTTTCTCAATTTATTTTATTCAAGGGCTTAGATTCAAAGTTACAGAAGCAACTTTCAACCCAAACCTTTCAAAAAAAATTTCTATTGATGAATTAAAAAGCTGGTGACTTTTTTTCATAAATTCATTTTTTTTTATTCTTAAGTAGAAAGGATAAGATTAAAAAAATGCAAAACTATTTTATAAGTGTGCTAATTACATGGAAACCTAATTCAATTAGGAGAGAAGTTCAATTAGAATTAGGAGAAGAAGCTACAGGTCAAATGGAAACCTAATTCAATTAGAATTAGTAGACAGAAGTTACCACATAGAATAGAAACCTAATTCAACTAAAATAGAAACCTAACTCAATTAAAATTAGTAGAATAGAAGTTACCGCATATTGTTCCGTATTATATGTTAATATATCTATATTTGGTTTTGAAATTTGCTATTATAGTTTTAAAGTGTGAATAATAAAGGAAAAAATGTTCCATATTTAGAAGATAGGCTTTAACCCTCTATTCCAAATGTTACTTTTATTACTTTTACAGTTTTACTTAAACTAAGTGATATTTGAATGTCAGTGGAATTTTCATAGTGAGATTGTGTTTGAAATTGTAACTTTTAAATCAATATGTTGGATTATGATACTTTTTCAATTACTAATATTGTTTGGTTCCTCAGCATAATAGTTAGAACTTAGAAGCTATATGGGCATGGTCATAAGAATATGTTTGTTCTAATCTCTGCCCTGTACAACACTTCACTATATAACATTGGTTACACATTTTTGGATTGAATATTCACTTTAGGATGTTGATTATAATGAGAAGAATTTTGTGTAACAAGTCGCTTTCTTTGAACTCTACCATTGGGCCCAAAAATTGGAAAAAATATTTCTTATAGGACCTTTAATCCTTCATTAACAATTGTAGTAGCTCTTGCTTGTACTAAAATTTTTGACTTTTTAAATCAAATTGTTTTCTTCTAAATGCCTGTGTTATTACCCAATCCATTAAATATCATTATCTTTGTTTTCATACTAAAAGTTTGTGTTCTAATAAATTTATATCTTTGTGGTGGGGAGTTTAATGAAAAGTTTTTAAAATCTCATATTCAATAGCTTTCCCGTGCATCACACGGGTTAGCGACTAATAGAAATGTAATAAGAAACTTAGCATAACCAATATAATTAAAATTGTAAGAAAAAACTATTTTAGCACCTTCAAATAATCTGGTCAAATTATGTCCTATATGTTAAAACTCAAACTAAGAGCAATAGCATCAGTTATTGCAAAATTTCCATCTATTTTGCAAGAAAAAACCTACACCCACATCAGTTTATCTATTCTACACATTTATTCAATAAAATATTCATTTCTTTAACACTGTCATTTCTCTCACAGACCCAACACAACCCACACAGCCACCATCATCAAGCAACCACCATCATCAACCCAGCCATATGAAATCCAGAAACTCATTCAACCCAGCCATATGAAATCCCAAAAACCCACTAATCAAACAAAGAATAAAAAATGGATTAAAACCCAAAAGCCATAGATCCAAACGGCAAGAAGGTAACGGAGCTCCAGCTAGAACTCGTCGAATTTGGAACTAGTATCACTTTCTTAGAGCTTCTGATTATTGAGTCAAGGCCTTGGATCAACGATCCAACGATCGGAGAGGCTGAGAGAGTCAAGGCCTTGGATCAACGAAGGCTCATCGAATCAAAGATAGGAAAGGCTAAGAGATCGGAGAGGCTGAAAGAGTCAAGGCCTTGGATCAACGAAGACTCAAGAGTTGAGATGAGAGAAAGAGAGAGCTGTGATGAAATGAGAAAGAGAGAGTTGAGATGAGAGTCAGAGGTACAGAGAGGAGAGAGAAATAAATACTAAAATAATAAATGGAAGAGCTACAGTAACCATACATATATGCACGTTTACTGTAGCAGTGATGCATATTTGCACACTTTTACACTGATTGATGTGGGCTTTTTTTTTTTATTAAAATGTGCAAAATGATGCACTTTTTGTATTATGCATGATTTTGCACCCGCTGATGCGGTTACTCTAACATTAATAGCACCGCTACAATTTACCATTCTCGTGCGTAAGCAAGGGTTAGATACTAGTAATAATAAATGCTACGTTTTAATTTTAAATATATATAAACATATTAAAGATACATCTAAGAAAACAATTTTTGACAAACTGCTTATGGTTTTATTTGACAAATAATCTCTCTATGTACTCGATATAATTTTCTGCTAAACGAAAACAGATACTGACATTTTTGTACATGTATGTGGAGGACCTTGGTACTTGGAAGGTTTCTATAAATCGGCCTAAGACCATCGTGATAGCTAAAATCAATTCATGGGCTTGAAGTGAATACAATTTGAGGTGTTACAACGTGTGATTGTGCAGTTTACTAGCTTTGAGTTGCAATAGCTTTCCCAATTGCGCTAAAATGGATATAGCGTGGTGCAATACAAAACAATATTATTTCCATTTCCATTTCCATAGATTCCATTTTACGGTTAAAATTTTACCTTTTTTTTCCTAGATGTAACATTATATAGGATACTCTTTCATATTTATATATAATATTTAATTTGAAGCATAAAATGAATTCATTTCTAATGTAGAATAATTAGTACATGGACATAACATATCTAACCTAAGGTAAGGGAGGGAGAGACAGAGAGAAACAGACATATTGTGTGTAATCCTAACTAGTTCTAAAAAAAAAAGGTCACTCTTTACACAAAGAAACAGAAGTCATGATCCAATTCCTACACATTGAAAACCAACTTGTCCAAAATAAAAAACAAAAAGGCAAACCAAAAAACAAGTTGATATTTCATTGTGTGTCCATCTCCTGTTCTTCAACATTGGGAAGCCAAAAATATATGATCCGATCCCTGCAATATATTTGTACGTTTTCATTTGTGTTTTACATACCCCTAAAATTATCCCCATCATTGGTAACACTTGATATATATTCACTATCACCATCTCCCTCTTTAAACTCTTCAATCATTCGAACAACCTCCTTAATATCTAACCTTCTCTCCACATCCTCCTCACAACAACTCAATCCAATCTTCAAAAGCTTTAAAATTTCACTTTTGCTGTTCGTTGCTCCCCCCATTTCTAAATCAAACACATCACTCACCAGCTTTTCCTTAATCATTGTGTTAACCCAACTCGCTAAATCCGCATTTCTATCATGAGCATGTGTGAGATAGTTCTCTGGGAACTTGCCTGTTAAAATCTCCAAAATTAGTATTCCAAAACTCCATATGTCAGTCTTCTTTGTTATGCGGCCATGTTGTGCAAACTCGGGTGACTTGTAAGCCATCATGATCTGTTGAACAAGGTCAAGGTTGATCACTGGGGATAGAGCGTAATCAGCTAGTATGGCATCCATGGACTCATCTAGAAGCACATTTGAAGATTTTAGGTGGCCATGGGGTATAATTAGGCTAGGGATGGCATCATAGAGGTAAGCCAATCCCCGAGCTACACCTTTGATTATTCGCAAACGGGTTGGCCAATCAAGTGCTGGCTTGTCTTCATAATGATTGCCTAAACAAACAAAAGAATCCATACGATTGATGTCACATTAACAATAAAAAGAAAAAGGCAAAAAAAAAAAGAACTTATAAATTACTTTATAGTTTCCTGTTTAAAACTTGATATATTAGTTTTTCAAGTTTATGTAATAAAAATTTTAGTAATAAACATCATGTAAAGCATGGAGAGATTTGATTTCAGAAAAGAAAAAAAAAATTGTAATAAGTAATTTAGTATTACAAAAAAAAGTAACTGCCAATAATCATAATTGAGTAATTCGATTTTGATAAGAGAAGAAACCTACCATGAAGGACACTAGCTAAGCTACCATTCACAACAAAGTCAGAAATCAACAGCTTCTCTTCTTTCCTATAATAATAGGCCACAAGAGGCAGCAAGTTGGGATGACTCAAACTTCCCAGCCTTGTCATATGCTCATCAAACTCTTCTCTTCCCACAATGTTCATATGCTTGTACCTCTTTACAACCACGACTTGATCATTCATTATCATAGCCTTATATGAAGACCCAAATGTGGCACTCCCTAAAATCTCTGCTGAGGCTCTAAGCAGGTCTTCCAAATCAAACTTCTCTCTGTCATCCCTAACAAATGTCAACTTCCCATGTTCAGACTTCACCTTATGTTGTCCAGTGTTCTCTGGTACTTTAGGTTCCACTGGTTCTGGTCCTTCTGAATAGGAAATATCAAACCTGTTTTCGTCGTGCAAGGTTGAGGTTCGTTCTAATGGTTTCGATTTCTTTTTAAAGTAGAATATGAAGATAACTGCAATAATGACTGCTGCTACAAGAACTACCATTACCACAATAGCAGTGATTTTAAAAACTGACAACTTCTTCCCGCCTTTCTTGCATGATTCTAGAGGTGATCCACATAGATTAGCATTGCCTGCATTTTTCTCAAAAAAAAAAAAAAAAAAAAAAAATGAATCAGATTCCATGGTGTTGCTAAGAAAAATTAGAGTAAATTATTCCAAACAAAAAAATTAAAGGTTATGTTTCACACATAAGCAAGTATAACATGCATGGACATTCTTTGATAGGTGCTTTTAAGGCTCACACTCCACAATGGTAATCACCTATTGGTGTGCATTTACTTATCTAAATGCTTGAAGGGCATTACAACCATTGGCAATAAGTCATCTATTATGGTCATGAATTGATTCTAAATGGAAAATTAACCAACATGAAATTAAAGTTAATGAAACCCAAAGGGACATATGAGATGGGAGAACTACTCATACCGAGGACCACTTATATCCTCTAAAGAGTCCTAAACACCCACATTAGCACCCCAAAAAATAATAATAATAAATAAATAAAAGTTAATGTATATAACTCTAAAATATAAATTACCTGAAAAAGAATTGGGATCCATATTGCTTAAACTGGCAGGAATTTGACCTTCCAAATTATTGTTAGACACATTAAACTTCCTCAAACTCTTCTGTAGAAAATCAGGTATTTGGCCTTCAAATTTGTTTCCATCAAGTGACAACACCAAAATATTAGGCAAGGCAGCAAGGGATGAAGGAATTTTACCCGTAAACTCATTATTCGCCAACAAAACTTTCTTCAAAGATTTCATACCGACAAAGGCATCATCCGGAATCTCTCCATTGAAATGATTAAACGATAAGAACACCGATCTTAATGCAGTAAGTTTGTTGAAACTAGGCATTGAACCAGCAAAGGTGTTGTTCATGAAGCTTACCGTCCTCAAATATTGCAAAGAAACAAGTGCATCAATATCTATGTTACCCATTAGTCCCATGTTTTCAAGCTGCAAACCCCGAACATATCCCTTGTGACATTTAACACCAATCCAGTTTCCTCTATTCTCATTACAAGGGTTTACATTAGGATCCCAATTGTTAATAGCTCTTGTATTTGCTAACGACTCCTTGAACTTTAAAAGGTTCTCCATGTCTGATGCCCCGAAGGATGTCATTACCATGCAAGATTGCATGACAATAAAGATGAAGAACAAGAATGTTGATCGTGTCGGTGCGCGCATAAGCCTAGCCAGGCGCGCACCCATCAACATTGTTGTAGCCTGAAGATGGTGCAAATGAATTGAAGGCAGGTTTTTGATTGCATGAGACCCTCTTTTCTTTCCCTGTTTCTTGTTTCTTGTTTTTTTTGTTTTTTGTTTATTTTTTTGGTTTTTTGTTTTAATTATTTATTTGTTTATTTATTTATTTCCTACTGTTTCTTTCTTACTGGTGGTAGGTGTGAAATTCCAAAAACAACAAATGGTGGTAAGGAAAATGAACGGATTAGGATAATAAACTAAAGGTAGGTTAAATTTTGGCAAGGTTTTTGGTTAATTTTGCATGCCAGCCTAGGGATGTTAATTTTGTGTTAAGAGGTTGTGATTGGGTGTGGGAGAGATCTAAGGACGGCCCTTGAATTTTGATATCGTTACAAAAATGTTTGAGTATTTTTCTCCTTTTTTTTTCCTTTTTTTTTTTTTTTTAATTTCTCTAATAATAGGTAACTATGTAAAAAAAGGTTTTCTTTATATAATAAATACGATAGAATTTAAACTTATAGTATTCAAGTAATAATGATTGCTAACTCTTATCATCAAGTTAAAATATCAATTGGTTTTTTTGTTTACGCTAGAATTGAGTCCCAGATGATGACTCACATACCTTTGCATCTAATTAACTATGTAGAAGTAGGTTTTCTGTTTTTGATAAATACAATAAAATTTAAACTTATGGTGTCCATGTAATGATGATTGCTAGCTTTTATCATCAAGCTAAAATATCAATTGTTTTTTTGTTTACGCTTGATTTAAGTCCCAAATGCTTTTCTAGTGAGCTAACTAAAATCCAAAATTAGAAATTTCGGCATTGATCACAATGTGTGTTCGTGTGTGTGTGTATATAGTTTAAATTACACTTATACAAAAGTGACCTCTTTTTTCTTCTCAAAAAAAAGTTACTCCTCTTTTAGAGATAGGTTCATATAATATAATATATTATGTTTATATGATTCTTTTACTTTTACATTTACGCCATTTATACTATGCATGCGTTTAGAGTAATGTTGTTTTACCAATTTTATTGTTAAATGACATTATTAACAACGCAATGTGTTATACCATGTTGTATATGCTAGAGTGGATGCGAAAGATGAAGCATAGAATAGGAACACTAAGAACACGAGGGTTACGTGGTTCAGCCTTGACGGCCTACATCCACGGAGGAATCCCTTAAGGGTTACATCTTTATTGTATAAGAGTGTAGTACAATAAACTTGTGTTACAATGAACCTTAACATGAGTATATATGAGCGACTAAACCCTAAACTACTAGTACAAGTAGGACTGGGCTTGGGCCTATTATATTGGGCTAATATATGTCTAATATATATCTCTAACACCCTCCCTCAAACTCAAGGCGGAAGCTTGATGAAGGCTTGAGGTTGGATAAGCATGAGAAGATCACTCGGAGTTGCCTTGAAGAATGCCTTTAAAGAAACCACAAGGAAGAATGTGCTAATTGACCCATTTTGGAGTTTCAAATGAAGAAACAGAGTCCAAAATTGGAATCTACGCGAAAAACTGAGCAAGATAGGCCATTTCAAAAATTTTAACTTTTGGTCAAAAGTCAACGCAAAAGTCAAGGTCAACGAAAGTCAACGGATTTGGTCAAAGTCAACGGTCAGTGCTCACGGGTCAGATCCGGGTGGTCCGGGTCGGGTCGGTCCGGGTCAACGGTCAGCTAGGTGACGTGGTGCTGACGAGGCGACACTGCTGACGTGGTGATGACGAGGCCTTTTGCTAACGTCATGAATGACGTCATCACATATTTCGGCGCGTGGGAGGTCCACCGGCACGTGGAGGAGAAGCCAGATACCAAATCGGCGCGTGGAGGCGCGTGCTTAAACGGTTGAAAGCCAGATTTCTTCTGTAGGCAGATCGGTGGTCAACATGGCCAATAGGGCGACGCGTGTGACCAATTAATGAGCTACAAAAGAGGAAATCGTGGCGGCGCGTGGGGAGGTTCCGGAGTTATTAGCTGCGCGTGGTGGCGCGTGAGGCCGCCATTAGAGGCCGTGTTTCTGGGTTTTTGTCGCAGGAGGTCGTGGAGCACGTCTGTGGTGTTGGTTTCGTAAGGCGAAGCTTGGATTTGCACAGATCTAAAAAGTTAAGTCACGGTTTGCTTGGTTGTTGGATTTTGACACAGCACAGAGCCATGGTGGCTGCAAGATGCGAGATGCTGTGGAGTCTGGATCCAGCAGACAAACATGTGTGACTTCAGATGGTGGTATGCACGTGAGAATCTTCTTTACTGTGTAGAGATGTTTGTTTGATGCCAAGAATGAAGTTTGGCTCTGATACCATGTTAAATGACATTATTAACAACGCAATGTGTTATACCATGTTGTATATGCTAGAGTGGATGCGGAAGATGAAGTATAAAATAGGAACACTAAGAACACGAGGGTTACGTGGTTCAGCCTTGACGGCCTACATCCACGGAGGAATCCCTTAAGGGTTACATCTTTATTATATAAGAGTGTAGTACAATAAACTTGTGTTACAATGAACCTTAACATGAGTATATATGAGCAACTAAACCCTAGACTACTAATACAAGTAGGACTGGGCTTGGGCCTATTATATTGGGCTAATATATGTCTAATATATATCTCTAACATTTATCATAAAGAATTGATTGGATGCCAAAAGTATTGTAATTCAATACTAGTAGCTTCTCAAAAAAAATATAAAAATAAAAAAGAAAAGAAAGAAATACTAGTAGAATATTCTCATTTATTTTGAGTACTAGGATTTGAATTCCTACTCCTACAGTCCTACGTTGTAATAACTAGCGAATTAGTTTTTTTTTTTTTTTTTTTTTTAAGGACATTAATTTTATAAAGCAGATACTGGTCGAATACAAAGGCATTATTATAAATGAATATCTAGTGGAATGGACAATTCAACAACTTTACAAATCATGATTTTTTTTTCCCCCTTTTTACTTTTTGATGGATTATACCATTCAATTTACGAATTCACTCAAAGAATTATATGTTCCGTTGTTCACATTATTCTTGATAGTTAATATATATATCAATCAAAAACAATATAATAAAATTTTTTTTTCTTGTTAGATTATAGATTGACCTCAATTAATTAATTCAATTACCCTAATTGATTAATTAAATCAAATTACATGCAATATCGTGGAGGCACAAACAAATCACCAAATAATCTAGAGTGCAACGAAAAATAAATTTGACACAATAATTTGTTGACTGATGGGAAAAATCTCTCACAAGACAAAAACCATACCGAGTGATTTTCAAGTCATCACCCCTATGAATTACTAATCAAAATTAAGAGTTTACAAGTACAAGGAATTTTACCCCAACCCTGACTTATCACAAAGTACCTACCTACAATGGAATCCTTAATTACGTCAATCCCCAATTGATTTTGTAGAGACTTCTTCTCTACACGGATCCCAGTACATAACTAACTCCCAGCAACTGGAAGCTTGTTATTGGAAGCAAATTAAGTTCTTCAATAAACTTGAAGAGAAGGAAGCACTCGTTCACAAAACCCTAAGGCGCATAAAAACAAAGTAGCTTCACAATAAGTGTATAGATTCTCTATATGAGTCTCTATCTATGATGACGGTTATAAAATAATCTTTTTATATCATCTAGAAGTTTAGTAAACAAAACTCTAGAAGTCTAAGTCATCATGGCTGAAAAACAAATTTGGAATTTCTAGATCGAGTAGTATCGAGCTTGCATTGAGGTTCATTAAATATCGATAGAAGCTTTTATCAAGCTTGTGTTGAGGTTCACTATTTTCAGCTTTTTACATTTGTTTCTTTGTGCAATTTTAATGTCTTCAATAATACCATTTTTCTTGTTTGTAAAACGAACTTCATGATATTATATAATCCACTTAAAAGTAAAACTACCCAAATACAAGTAAAGTACATTTTGTCAAAGAATATGCCAACTAATGAAAAATATGACCCTAACCAAGGACGAAACTAGGTTGGCGCTGAGGGGGGCCATGCTCCCCCCCCCCCCCCCCTCCCTCTCCCAGCCTTTGAAAAAAAAATCCCTAGTTCATATATTAGCATAAAAAATTTACTTTTAGCTCTTAAATTAATATACTTAGCCCCCCTCTCCCAAACAATTTACAAGCTGACCCATGAAACCAAAAATAAAAAAAATTATGAAATCATCCCTTGTTTGTCTCAAGAATATCAAGAAAAATAGTTAGCTAAACATTTGGACAATTTACAAATCCGGACAACAAGGAAAATCTACAAAACAATTCATATATTCTGATAATAATAGAAAATAAAATAAAAAAAATTGGACATGGTCTAAGTAATAAAAAAAAATTATTACAAATCAATTATAAATCCTAGCAAAACAAATCACAAAAACCCAATAATTTTAACAAATCAATTATAAAGAATTGGTCTAACCTCAGTCAAATCTTGAAACTATCAAGACATGTGAATTAACTTACAGAACTCTTGATTATAAATATCTATTATTGATTAAAAAATACAAAAAATACAAAAAAAAAAAAATTAATGCTAATAATGCATCGTTGTCAACCTCAAGTATTAATATTCCAACTTTTTAAAATTCTTGAACAAAGAACTTTGGCCTCCCTTAAGTTTGAATCTTGGTTCCGTCCCTAACCCTAACGCTATTACATGTAATATTATTAAAACTGATTAAATCTCCAAATATTAATGACATTATATACCATACAGAATATGTACCACACATAAGCCGCATGAAGAACTGTCTACATATTGTTTTAGAATAAGATTATAGAAAATCTGAACAAATTGCCGGGATTATCACCTAAAATATGTACATATAAAAAAAAAAAAGGTCAAAAACTTAATTAAGTACTTGTTAGGTGGTAATGACTATGGTCGCTAATTACTTAAGCCCGTTAGAAGTAGTTAGGAAAGGAAGGGTTGAAAGAAGGTCGGTCAAAGTAAATTGTGTTAGGAGTTGAAAAGTCGAATGACTACTACCAAATGCAAGTATCAACAACAGCTATATATAATATATAGAACATGAAAAAAAAAAAAAAAAAGGACACGTAACATATGTAGTAACAGTAGCAGCAAGTCCACAAAAAATACAAAATGTCAATTAAGTACGCAAACAGTAAGAATTTTGAAAATATTAACTTCACGTGTCCTTCTCATGGCACACCAAAATATAACAAACTATGAGAGATGTGCTGTACAAACTAACAAAGTCATACAGGTAGTCAGATTGTTCACACATGCTTTCAATTAGGCTAATAGCTGTATTATGAGTCCAACAATGCTGGGGCGCAGCCATGTTTTTTTTTTTTTTTTTTTTTTAAACCCAAAATTATTTATTAGCCAGATTATTCTACTCTAACTGTCTATGAGATTCGCTATAAACCTTCTAATAAACAGATAATTTGGTGAATTAAATATGAAATTTTTAGATTTATGTCACATCATAGTCGCTCAGACTAATGAGTCCACCACTCGGGTATTCCGTAGAAAGCCTCCACCCCCATACGGCCGATATGACACAAAATTAGAACATCCCATAAAGTCCAGACCTTGTTCCTGTTTCAGGTCTGAAGAAAATAGTACTAATGCAATTAAAAGAAAATAAAAATTAAAGAAATGTGTTCCATGGTCGTACGTCCTAAGGTTCCACTTCCAAGTTCCATGTCTAGTCATGAATAATTTATGTGTGACACGAAGTATTCAATGTGAAAATGAGTTGTACTATATATAAAATTCCAACTTTCCCTTTATTTTCTTTCCGGGTTTCAAATTTCAAACCAAATAGAAGAAATTACGTGCAGACATGCTTTTCCATGGCTCCCCCTTGGACCTTAAGTGAATATCTCAGCAAGCAATTGAAAAGTAGCATAACACATGTATCTAGGAAAATATCTATATCTCCCCCCACATCTCTCCTCTCTATATCTCTCTCTCTCTCTCTCTTTCTCTCATATTTAGTGGCGCACACAAAATATAGCAAGAGAAGTGTTAAAATGGCTAGGATAGATATGTTGCTTAAGCTATTCGTGGGGTTTGTGTATGTAAATGTAATTCTTGGCTACGTTGAGAGCTCTTACTCTGGTGTGACCGGGTATCATGATGCAATACGCCGTATGGCTTTGTTTAAGACTGCACATATCATCCGCAATGGAGCCCCTCAACCTCAGAGCTATTCAACACCACTGGTAATTAATTCCCAAGATTTTCTTCTTTTCTTTTTTAGATTGGTATCATAGGATTAGATTAAGACACCGATATATTTATTTGGTTTAAGTAAGATTTTATTACAAGTTGTTCATATTCATTGTATTCAATGTTAAGAAATTTTATTAGTTGAATTAATTAAAACCCAACTATGATTTTTTTTTTTTTTTTCTTTTTTAACATATGAAAATTGTAGATGTATATTACGACCATGATTTCATGTAGCATTCCAATTAAAGCTGTGAATATAACACTACTTTCTCTTAATTTGCTTGTGAATTTTGGCAAAACATTGATATGATACTAATATGATGTTTGTGATTTGTGAACTTATTGTGATGTAGGTAGTATCAAGATCACGTGTTCTTCACGTGACCGATTATGGTGCTGATCCTACAGGAAGATTGGATAGCACTGAGGCACTTGAGCAAGCTATTTCTGATGCCTTTGGATCTCCAGTTGATGCCCACTTGATGGAAGGTATTGCTGATCTTGGAGGCACTGAGATTCATCTTGACGGAGGGACATACAAGATTAGCCGTCCATTACGTTTACCAAAAACAAGTGGCGGTAACTTCATGGTACACAATCTATAACACTTAATTTTATTTTTCTGAGTTAATTTGGTTATCTAAATCAAGGTTCATATTACAGTACACACTTCTTCTTCTTTTCTTTTTTTTACAAACCAGTTGTATTTCGTTCATTCAATTTCCTAATTATGTTTCACTTGGGATATGTTATGGTATGACAGATTCATGGAGGGTCACTTCATGCATCCAATAATTTCCCGACGGATCGCCATCTGATCGAGTTGTGGCCATCCTCGGCTTCTTCATCGTATGAGTATATTACACTCAAGGACCTTATGATAAACTCCAATTTTAGAGGGGGTGGTATTTCCATAATTAATTCACTAAGAACCATCATAGACAATTGTTACATTTCACATTTCACTACAAATGGTATACTAATCCAAGATGGGCATGAGACCTACATTAGAAATTCTTTCATTGGTCAACACATTAACATCGGCGGTGACCACCGTGAGAAGGACTTTTCCGGCATCGGAATTAACATCATGGGCAATGACAATGCGGTCACAGATGTGGTCATTTTCTCAGCATCAATAGGAGTTATGGTATCAGGGCAGGCAAATGTGCTCACTGGGGTACATTGTTATAACAAGGCCACTGCATTAGGTGGGACTGGAATTTATGTCAAGGCACCCGGTTTGACCCAAACCCGAATTATGAATTGTTACTTTGATTTCACTGGTATTGTGGCTGAGGATCCGGTCCAGCTCCACATAACCGGATCATTCTTCCTTGGGAATGCCTTTGTTTTGATCAAGTCCTTGGCAGGAGTTGCGTGTGGTGTAAACATTGTTGATAACATGTTCTCTGGTGATTATACAGGGGTTGAAATTGTTCAATTAGAGCAATCAAATGTTCCATTCACAAATATTGATCAAGTAATTGTTGATCGAAATAATGTCCGGGGCATGGTACTCAAATCAACGGTAGCAAGAGGTTCAGTATGGAGTAATGGGACGACATGGACCGTTGATTTTTCAAGGGTCCTATTGTTCCCTAACCTAATAAAAAATGTGCAATATACATTGCATGCAGGTGCTACATTTCCTAATCATGTGTTACGGAATATATCGAAGAATTGTGTCACGGTGGAGTCGAACGTGCCTGTATCGGCAACATTGCATGTATCAGTGGATCAAAGCATGGTTGGGTACATATGATATGCGACATGGGTCTAATTGATCATGTTTTTTTTTTTGTTTTCTTAATTGTTCTTGTTTTTTTCTTGATAGTTGACACAAATGTATGTATATGATGGACATTAAAGCATACACAACAATAATATTATGTGTAAATTTCCCTATGTTTGCCTAAATTGGCGGGTTAAACACTGTTGTTAAATTGTGAGAATCAAATACTCAAATTATGACTTGGAAATTTCAAGATTTGACCATTTTGGGCTCCATCTTTCTTGGGTTTTCAATCTCAAGACTCAAGTTGTCAATCTGCTATCAAACTTTAGCCCCACTAGAAAATAATCCAGCTGCCTTTCTAGGACGAAGGGTTGATTATTTGCTTGACTATGACGAGAATTGCCTGACCTCTACAAAATAATGATAGAAAATTTTCCTTTTTCAAAAAATAGAGCGTCTTGAAGATTAATTTTGTCAGATTAGTTGAATTAAACTACGCGCTCTTCAACAATTAACGTCAGGGAAAAAGTTAAAACAAAAAACAGAAATTAGAAACTCTATCGTTTCTCCCCAAAAAAAAAAAAAAATCTCTAAGATATCATATCTGAATAAGTTTTTGGTCATGAATTGAAAGTTAACGGCCCATTTTGAACTCCAATTTTACCTAATCAATTGAAAGAAAAATCTAGAACCATTCATTATTATTGACTTACCAAACACAACAATTTTCACAATAATTAAGTTGACAAATTATTATTGGTTTTTATTTAAGCTCGTCATTGTAACCACTTTTCTTTATTTACAACTAATGACTAGTTGCCTCAACAGTTGTAAAATTTTTTGTAACTCAAGAATTATTGAGATATATATCATATGTCAATGTCTTTTTTTTACTCAAGAAATTTTTTGACTAGAATAAGAGATGTTTAGAGAAAAAATTTGGTGTGCGGAAGAAACTGTAATTTTTTTCCCTTTTAACTCTCTCTAGTTTCTTTGGTTATGACTTATGACAATAATGAAAAAGTGTATAGTTTCTATTTCTCTCTTCTTCTTCTTCTTCTTTTTTAATTTATATCATGGTCTCTACGTAACTTTAGAATTAATGTTTTAAAAATAAAATTTTACTTTTTTTTTTTTTTTGGGGGTAAACTGGATGTATTAAACACAAAGCTAGAAAACAACAATGCGGCTATTACAGCGCTTAGAATACAGAGTTCCTATGGCATCAAGCTTGATTTGTTCCAAAATATAAACAGGGGGTTAAATCAAAAGAAACAAAATCAAAGAGCATCCCAGCACCCATTCTTGCCAAAGCGTCCGCACAACGATTAGCCTCCCTAAAGCAATGTTGAATCTTGTGATGGGGAATCCTACTAAGAAGGTGCCTACAATCATCAACCAGAGGGGATAAATTTTACTTAAAACCATAAGTATAGCTAGCCATGTTAACATGGATTGCTAGAAGGGAAGGTGTAATATTGAAATCATATTTATTTTCCACAACAGTCTGAAACCATTGGGTTTGGAAGTTTAGGGGGAGAGGAGAGTAGGGATAGAAGGGGAAAAGGAAAGGAGGTATAGCTAGCCATGTTAACATGGGTGGCTAGAAGGGAAGGTGTAATGTTGAAATCATATTTATTTTTCACAACAGTCTAAAACCATTGGGTTTGGAAGTTTAGGGGGGAGAGGAGAGTAGGGATAGAAGGGGAGAAGGAGAGGAGAAAAGAGGGATAATTTGACAATTTTTTTTTAATATAAGAGAATCCATCCTTTTGAAATTGCCCTAATATTGGGGATGAAACATGAGGGGTTTGGAGAGTTGTTCAGCAAAAAAAATGAGTCAAACCACTCTAATCCCCTCTTCCTAGTCTCTCTCTCCCCTTCATCCAACCACACCATAAATTAATGTAATTCCATAATACATACAACAAAGTAGATCTTAATTTAAGTAAGTTTTATATAATTTTAGACTTCCATGGGAAAAATTTTGAGGATTAAAATGCAAATTTGGTATCTCAAAATTTGGGCTATTTGTATCTTTGAGGGTTGTTTGGTAGGGATGATGGAAAGTGAGAGGATAAAATAGTAAGAGGAAAGAAAATATTTGTGTTTTCCTCAATATGCCTTTAGTTAAAGGAATGAAAAAGTGGAAAAATAGAAAATAAGTATGCATTTTCTTTGAAGTGATGATTTGACGTGAATTACTATTATACTCATATTCCTATTATATGAGAAACAAAATTTTATTATTTTTGACAATATAAAAAATTTAATAAGGAGATTGTGTAAAAACCACTTTTTTCACTCTCTAGCAACATTATTATTTTTCGGCGAAAATGCACTTTCCGTCCCTACACTTTGGGTCAATTTCCATTTTGATCCCAAAATTGATTTCTTTGCAAATTTCATCCCTAAAATTTGAAAATCGTTTTTAAAATGGTCCCTACCGTGATCCAACAGACGGAACCCTCCTACGTGGTAGACAGAGTCCCCTTCTTGCTGACGTGGTGCTGACGTGGCCATTAAAATATTGTTAAAAATAATTATTTGGCATTTTTAAATACCACGTCAGCGCCACGTCAGTTTTCTCAATTTTATTTAAAATATTATTAAAAATAAAAAGCCAGATTTCTCAATTTTAATTTTAATTAAAAAAATGAAAAACAAACAAATTTACTTTTTTTTAAGCTGTAAAGATTGAAGCTCAAGCTCTGTTCTCATCTCTCACTCTCTCACACACACTGAACACCTCTCTCAGTCTCAAGAGCCAAACAGCATGACCACTCAAAAATCAAAATCAAGATTAAGAGAACCCACAATCTCATGATCCCTAATCTGACAAACCCTAACCCTTAAATTTTTTTTTTTTTTTTTTTTTTTTGATAGACCCTAACCCTTTAAATTTAAGACCGACAATACCCATCCCACGATCAAACCCCAGCAACCCAAGACGAATCAAGTCGGTTCGTGACCGTGCCGATCTAGCTCGGGCGTTGAGGTTGTTGCCTTTTCCAGTGAAGAAAAGCGTCGCCACTTCGATGGTTTGGTGTTTGTGAACGATTTGGAGACGAATTCTTCTCCACCACGCCCCAAGCGCCGATCTGAACCCAAACTCTCTAATCTCAAAATCTTATCTCCGCTCAAAACCTTACACCCAATATTAACCAACGGCGAGCATATCAAGAGACTGATCTTCAAGGTTTTGATCATGGAGGCCATGGGGTCTTAATGCCATGAAAACAATATGGGAAAAATTTGGATCTGGGTCTGTGTTTGTGTTTGATCTCTATTTTTTTTTTTTTTTTTTCGTTTGTGTTGTTGTGATCTGGGTGTGTTTGTGTTTGATCTCTGTTTCTTTCTTCTTCTTTTTCCCGTTTGTGTTGTTGTGATCTGGGTGTGTTTGTGTTTGATCTCTGTTTCTTTCTTCTTCTTTTTTCCGTTTGTGTTGTTGTGATCTGAGTGTGTTTGTGTTTGATCTCTGTTTCTTTCTTCTTCTTTTTTTCGTTTGTGTTGTTGTGATCTGGGTTTGAGTTATTGGTTGTTGGGTTTGTGTTCTTGTAATCTGGATTGAGTTCTTCATTGCTGGGTTTGATTGGGAAGAACACGAAGAACAAGGTGTAATGTTCTTATGAAATGATAAGTAATTTTTTTTTTAATTAAATTAGATTTAAGGTTTTTTTTTATATTTTAATTTCTTTTTTATATAAATTTTCTGACGTGGCATTGAGTAAAAAAAAATTAAAATGCTGATGTGTATTTAAAAATGCCAAATAATTATTTTTAACAATATTTTAATGACTACGTCAGTGCCACGTCAACAAAAAGGACATTTCGTCTGTCACATAGGAGGGTTCCGTCTATTGGATTAGGGATCATTTTAAGAATGATTTTCAAATTTTAGGGATGAAATTTGCAAAGAAATCAATTTTTGGACCAAAATGAGAATTGACCTAAAATGTAGGGACAAAAAGTGCATTTTCGCCTTATATGCTTTCACCACATACAGAAATTCCTCTTAAAATTTGTATTTACTTAAATGCAAAACAAAAAAGATTTGAGAACCCAAAAACCAATTTATAGAGAGAAAAAGGCATATTAGAGAGAGAATACCAATAGGCCAACCCAGTTTTAAAGAAAGGGTTCAAGTAGGCGGCCACACACGACAACCGGTGGTCAATTCACCAATAGACTGGGGTGGCTACCCATCTTGGACCCTTTCTTAGAAATCGAGTCAGGTTGCCAGTCTTCTCTTTCTCTCTCTTTAAATTAGGTCTTTGGATTCTCAAATCTAAAATCTCTTTTTTTTTTTTTATTAGGAAAATATATATGGGATTTTTTAGAAAATAACAATAAAACCCAAACAATAGCATAAGTTAGGCAACGTTTGAAACTATATTGGTTTATAACAATTTGAGTCCAGAGAAATCGATTTCCCTGCTCATATTTGCCTACTTTACCTGCGGCTGCGGTGGAAAGGTTATCCACGTAGGCCAAGAAGTCGAGTTCACTAGACTCATTTCTTATACACAAAAATCGAGTTCACTGGACTCAATTTTTATACATGGAAATCGAGTCCACTGAACTCGTTTTCTATGTATAAAAACCGAGTCCAGTGAACTCGGTTTTTTTGGGTAAAAAAAACATGCTGTCCACAGAACCCAGCAATACCGACGAACGAAGAACAAAGAACAAAGCACGAACCCAGCAAACGAACGTGGTTTCTTGCCGACGAACCCAGGCGCCGATTCTGACCAAACCCCGACAAACCCAGCAACACCGACGAGCAAACGAAGAACCCAGGCGCCGATTCTGACCAAACCCCAGCGAAAGCTTCAGGCGATGGAAATCGGATCAAACGTGGTTTCTTGCCGCCGCTCCAGTGGAAGAAAGAATCAACGACACACGCAAAAACCCATCAACCCAGGCGGCGAAGCACGAAGAACAAAGAACGAACCCAGCAATACCGACGAACAGAACCCAGCAAACGAAGAACAAACTCGATTTCAACGAAGAACAACGATGCAAACCTAGCAACCCAGGCACCGATTCTGACCAAACCCTGGCGAAAGCTTCAAGTGATCGGATCGGATCAGTGGAGAGTGGGTTTGATTTGTTTTGGATTTGATTTTTTCATGGGTTTTTGGGGCTTGGAATTGGAGAAACCCAAGCGGCATTTGGGGAAAAAAAAAAGGAAAGGGAAGAACACGAAAAAAATCCGTGTAAGTTTTTTGGCTGGGTATACTAAAATCGAGTTCAGAGGACTCGGTTTCCATTAAGCTAAACCGAGTCCTTTGGACTCGACTTCAATGAAGCAAAAGCGAGTTCTTTGGACTCGATTTCCAGCCTATGTGGACACTTTGTCCAGCTCAGCTTCTGGTGCGATGGGAAATCGAGTGCAATATACTCGATTTATACATCAAAATCGACCCCTCTGAAGTCGAATTGTTAGAAACCAAAATAGTTTCAAACTTTGGTTAATTAATAATATTGTTTGAGTTTTATAGTTATTTTCTAAAAAAATCCCAAGTATATATTAATCTTCCTCAAGCTTTTGGTGTTGTCTTGTGCTGATGTTCTACCTTAAAGACTTATTTAAATAAAAGAAAAACATTTTACTTAAAAACAATCATTCGGAAAACCCAAAAAAACTATCATTCATTTGAATGGTTACAGCCTCTTCACTTTCTGTTAATGAGGCTCTTCTGTTTCTTGTCATCGCCTCTATACAAAACTGTACCTTTTTCTCCATTTAGTACTGCTGTTCCAAACCAAACAACACCCACAAGGTGGAAAACCTTTTCCCACATTTTCCAACAATGCTCACACCAACGAGCTCTGAGTCCAGGCAAACAAGCCCATGCTCGCATGATTGTAACTGGGTTTCAGCCCACTGTCTTTGTTACCAACTGTTTAATGCAAATGTATGTGAGATGTGGTAGCTTGGAGTATGCATACCATGTGTTTGATAGAATGTGTCAACGAGACATAGTGTCTTGGAACACTGTGATTTTTGGCTATGTGGGACGTGGGAAGATGGGGTTTGCACAGTCAGTTTTTGACTCAATGCCTGAGAGGGATGTCGTCTCATCGAATTCTTTGATTTCAGGGTACTTGCAGAACGATGATTATTGTGAAGCTGTTGATGTCTTTGTTAAAATGCAGAAAATGGGAACAGTGTTTGATCATACTACGTTGGCTGTTGTTTTAAAAGCATGCTCTTTAATGGAAGACATTGATTTGGGGATTCAGATTCATGGAAATGCAGTGCTGAGAGGTTTCGATAATGATGTGGTAACAGGAAGTGCTCTTGTTGATATGTATGCTAAATGTAAGAAATTAGATGACTCTATTAAGGTTTTCCACGAAATGCCTGAAAAGAATTGGGTTTCTTGGAGCGCTGTTATTGCGGGTTGTGTTCAGAATGATCAGTTCATTAAGGGCTTAGAACTGTTCAAGAAGATGCAGATGGCAGGAGCCATTGTTAGTCAATCTATTTATGCTAGTGTTTTCAGGTCCTGTGCAGGCTTATCTGCATTCAGGTTAGGCATGCAGTTGCATGGACATGCTTTAAAGGCCAACTTTGGATCTGATGTCATTGTGGGAACTGCCACTCTAGATATGTATGCAAAATGTGACAGCATGCCTGACGCTCAAAAGGTATTTAACTCATTGACAAACCGTAGTTTGCAATCTTACAATGCCATTATTGTTGGGTATACTCGAAGTGACCAAGGTTTTAGAGCTCTGGAGCTATTTCTGCTTTTACATAAATCTGGCCTTGGTTTTGATGAAATAAGTCTATCTGGTGCATTTAAGGCATGTGCAGTGATCAAAAGCCATTTGGAGGGACTTCAACTACATGGATTAGCAGTCAAGAGTAGTTTGAGGTCAAATATTTGTGTGGCAAATGCCATGTTGGACATGTATGGTAAATGTGGATCTCTGTTTGAAGCTTGTTTTGTGTTTGATGAGATGGGAAAAAGAGATGCTGTATCTTGGAATGCAATTATTGCAGCTCATGAGCAAAATGAAAACAGAGAAGAAACACTTTCACTATTTCTTTCGATGCTTCGATCAAGAATGGAACCTGATGATTTCACCTATGGCAGTGTTTTAAAAGCGTGTGCAAGTCAGCAAGCTTTAAACTGTGGCATGGAGATCCATAACAGAATTATCAAATCTGGAATGGGGTTGGATGTGTTTGTTGCAAGTGCCCTTGTGGATATGTACTGCAAGTGCGGTATGATGGAAGAGGCAGAAAAGATCCATGACAGAACAGAAGAGCCAAATATGGTTTCATGGAATGCCATAATTTCTGGATTCTCACTACAAAATCAAAGTGAGAGTGCTCAGAGATTTTTCTCTCAGATGTTAGAGAGGGGTGTAAACCCCGATAACTTCACTTATGCAACAGTTATTGATACTTGTGCTAATTTGGCTACCATTGGACTTGGGAAGCAAATCCATGCTCAAATTATTAAGCTGCAATTGCAATCAGACGTGTATATAACCAGCACTCTTGTTGATATGTACTCAAAATGTGGAGTCATGCAAGACTCCCAACTAATATTTATGAAAGCACCTAGGCGAGATCCTGTGACATGGAATGCCATGATCTGTGGCTATGCTTACTATGGTCTTGGAGAAGAGGCCCTAACAACTTTTGAGAATATGCAGCTTGAAAATGTGAAACCAAACCATACCACTTTTGTTTCAGTTCTCCGCGCCTGTGGGCACATTGGGCATGTTGAGAAGGGGTTGCGATACTTCCATTCTATGCTAAGCGACTATGGTTTAGATCCTCATTTGGATCATTATTCATGTATGGTGGATATATTAGGCAGGTCCGGTAAAGTTAATGAGGCTTTGAAGCTTATTCAAGAGATGCCTTTTGAAGCTGATGATATTATATGGAGAAATCTTCTTAGTATTTGCATGATGCATGGGAATGTTGAGGTGGCAGAAAAAGCAGCCAATTCTCTCCTGCAATTAGACCCTCAAGACTCTTCTGCTTATATCCTTTTATCAAATATCTATGCTCATGCAGGTATGTGGGGTGAAGTTTCAGAGATGAGAAAAATAATGAAGTACAATAAGTTGAAAAAGGAACCGGGTTGCAGTTGGATTGAGGTAAAAGATGAGGTTCACACCTTTCTTGTGTGTGACAAGGCTCATCCTAGATGCAAAGATATATATGAGAAGCTTGGTGTGCTAATTAATGAGATGAAGTGGGATGGGTATGTTCCAGATATTGATTTTTTGCTTGATGGGGGAACTGAAGAACTCGAAGAGCAAGAAGAGCTTAGATCTTGCGTGTATATTATGTAGTTTTACAACCACAGGACAAACATGATTTTTTTCAATTATTTGGCGATGATGGAAATTCAGAATTATTCAGGAACAGATACAAAAGAGTTGGGCACAAGTCCAGCAGCTCATTCAGCAGGACCTGGAGTTCTGTAATTTAATTGATTTGTGGGAAGACCGCACAACTTGTGACATTGCACTGGGATATGTCTTATATAATTTGAGAGTTCTTAGAAATTTCGAGATCATTGTTGCCATGTTTAAGAAGAAGTGGTAAGAACTGGGGTTATAAGGATGACATGAGACTGAGGTTGACTGATGGTGACGTGAGGGAAAAGGGTAAAATGGGAAGTATCACCGGTGATGGGTGGTGACTGCAGATGTGCTAGTGATGGGAGGCCTGCTGGCATAGGTCTTGCCAACGGAGCTGGCGAGGAAGAGGTGAGGCCGTTTTTGGTATCGTAGGTGAGGGGAGAGAGAATAAAATAAATGAGTAACCCTTTGATGTTTCAGAATTTGCTAGGTGCAACCAAGAGTTTTTCTTCACCTGAAGAAGCTAAATCCTTTTGCTTGGATACCATTGAAGAGGAGATCTCTATATTGGAAAAGGAGCTCCCAGTAGCTCATCAACGTATAATTTATTGCCGTAGTGATTTTCAATATAGTAACATAACAATTGATGAAGAAACTAATTCTATAACCATCAGTGTAATTTTATATTTCTTTTTGCTGGTTATCTAAATTTTCCTTTGCAGAACTGGAATCTCTAGGTAATAAAGCCATGTTTTGAATTTTCTCATAAAACATGTATTGTCGTGACATGACGAGGATGTACAATTGTTTGGTATTCCCTGTGGAATGCAACATATAGGAGATTAGAATACTTCACCTGTTGATCCCTTCATGCCCGTACAGTACATATTGTTCCGAAAATTTGTTGATTTGTGCTAGATTGAATAAGAGCGTTTATTAAATAATAAGAGCTTTCATGTGCCTTCTAATTTTGAACTCTGCATTTCTTTTCTTATTTTGTGAGAGAGAGAGAGATAGGGAAAGACTTTTCTTTTTGTCTTCCCACCTAATGTGCATCTAATTCCAAAAGAAAAGCAAAAAGCAAAATACTTTGAAACTCGTCATTCTCTATGCAGGTTTTCAAGGCTAGTAAGAATTATTGGAACTTTGGAAGTGAATTTAGAAATTACTGTTAAGGAGGTCAATGGGAATCGGTTTAGGTTAACTGGTTAGGTAGTAGCTGCTTTGATAACATTGCCTTTTGTTTCAGTACAACATAAACAACTCTCCCTCACTCTCAACACAAGACCCGGTGATTTCCATCCAACAGTATTGATCTACTGAAGAATAACAAAATTGAATTACAACTAAAAAAATTCTCTCAATTATATAAAGAAAGGGATTGCCAAATTAGTAATGTTTCGACGGCTAACACAGTCGGTGCTCTCAGCGATTTCCTTCAAACTAGTCCAAGATTTTCTTCTTCGTTTATTTGAGCTAACAGTTTTTTCTACGTCTGTTGGGGTAGAATCATTTTCAGGTTCAGCTGGTTTCTTCAATGCCAATCGATTCCTCTTTCTCCTTCTAGCCTCCAACAAAATAGAACCACTACTCACCAATGGAGTCACAGGACTATCTGTAGTAGGGACCAATGGAGTTGCAGGACCATCTGTTGTAGGATTCTCCCTGGCTAAGGCTGGTGAAGCTATCTCATTTGTTTTATAGGTATCATCTTTGCCTCTGGTGACCTTCTCCAAGCTAGTGCACTTCTGAAGCCTGGATTTTGCAGGTTCTGATTTTAAAGATGTTTTGGCCTTTGAGGGACATATCTCTTTCATATGTCCTTTTGGGGTCCCTCTCCTTAGATTCCAATGTGAACAGAAGTAACACTTGTACACCACATTGTTCTGTGTAAAACCATTAGTTTTCTTGCGCCTATGTCTTGCCTTTGCCCTATTCTTTTCTATTCGAACAGTGCAGTTAAACCCAGGCTGAAGAATTGTTTCACATCTGCAATACAGTTACGTGGTAATCAGAGTCACTCTATATGATATATATTATCATATAATCAGTGGGTAGTTCAACTCATAAAATTCTTACAGTTATTAAGGATATCCAACAAGGCAACTTAGGAATATAAAATAATAAATAAAACAAAAACTAGTTGAAGACCTCCATTTGATACATCATATTTGCTAATAAAATCAAGACCAATATTTTTATTTAAATTTCAATATCCTACAGGTTACATGATATTATACTCTAATGCAACTCATTAATGCACAAAATCACCAAGCCGATTAATGCCACACAGAAGACTCGAGACATATCAAGAAATAAAAATCTCTCTGGTCAAATTATATGTCCTAACAAAGACCAAGTAGCTAGATTCTTGTTGGGACTAAGATGTTGTCAATACTGAACTAAGCAAAATTTGCACCAAAGAGACTTGGCAAATGGGACGATAATAAAAGTTTATCTATTCATGGTTTGAGAGACAAAAACCCATGTGTAGGTTCTAGTTGTTTCAATGAAGCTTATGATTTGTATTAGATTCTTGAAGGTTTATGCCTGTGGTTTGGACAGTGACTCCATATGCATATCGTCTCACTGGTCTTAAGGGTGTTGAAAATTTTCAAGATTTTTTTTTTGGATAAGTAATAAGATATATTGATATAAAAAAGGAAGCACCCTAGTACACAGGGAGTGAACAAGGGGACAACAAATCAAAAACAAAAATTGCAAGAATCTAGGGAAACAAAAAAAGACGGGAAAGATTTGTTTTGCAAAGCAAACAACCAATCCAACAAAGTTCTAAAAAAGAAAAGCTTGAGGTCCGGAATAGATCTCTCAATATCTTCAAAACAACGACTATTTATCTCCCTCCAAAGACACCATATTAAGCCATGAGGAACAATGGACCATATATAACCATTTCAATGACGACCAAAGCTACCTTGCCAACACCCTAACAGCCCCAAAACAGTAAGAGGCATAACCCAAGATACTCCAAATAAACCCAAAACCATAGACCATAGATCCATAGCAACAGGACAATGAAGGAAGAGATGGCCAACCAATTCACCATTACTCTTGCACATGTAGCACCAATCCAAAATCCACGCCTTCCTTTTTCGCAAATTATCAATCGTCAAGCATTTCCCTAAGGCAGCGGACCATACAAAGAAAGCTACTCTAGAGAGAATCTTTTGCTTCCAAATACTTCTCCAAGAAAAACCAAAGCTGGTAGGACCAGCTAAAATTTTATAATAATCTTTCACCAAGAACCCCTTAGCTTTGCTAGGAATCCAACACATCTTATCCTCACCAAACCCCCTTATAGAAGAATCATAAATGGTTTCCATCAAGCTTGACAAAGCCTCTAATTTCCGAACATGCACACCCCTAAAGAAACTCACATCCCAAAAAAGGACACCATTGGGGGATTTCATAAGCTTAGCCACACTAGTCTCCTTATTCCTGCAAAATCTGAACAGATCAGGGTAGCTAACTGCAAGAGGTGTCTCTCCACACCAACGGTCTTGCCAAAACTTCACCCTAGACCCATCACCAATATCATACAGAATATGGAGAGAGAGAGAAGGCCAACCCTGACTGATACTCTTCTATAAACCAACACCGTAAGGACCGTTAACAGATCCAGTACACCACCCCCCCACAAACATCCATATTTCAACTCTATCACTTGTCTCCAAAGGGCATCCTTCTCAAACCCAAATCTCCATAACCACTTCCCAAGTAGAGCGATATTGAAAAGTCTTATCTTCCTTATCCCTAATCCACCCGAAGAAATAGGAGCGCATACAGTAGCCCATTTAACCTAATGCATTTTAGGATCATCACCTAAACCGCCCCATAAGAAATTCCGCTGAAAATTTTCAAGATTTCTATTAAACTTCTTTGCATATAGTAATGAAGGTGATAGAGACATGCCAACTACTTTCTATATTGACTTACTCTAACCAATTTCGAGCATAACTGCAAAAAGAACACCCTCATTCGATCTAATCACTCAAATTTCATTAAAATTTCTTCCTATTTACATTAAGTAGAACACCTAAGAACGTATTATTCCACACTTCCAACACATTTAATTCTTTAGCATTAGCATTGGCTAGCACAACAAATAAACAAAAATCTCAATTGAAATTCTCCCCAATGCAAAGACTCAGCTCTTGCATTAAAAGCTTATTTGGACAAAACCACATAACTCTCTGTATAATTACATGCATCTTCAGAAGATTAAAAAGTTTTTGCATGTGCACATCCATGCACATCAGTTATTTTGACGATCAAAACTAAATTAATGCCAATGGAACTTACCTATGTTGGAAATAAGGTCTGTTTGGACCCAATTGTGGGCAGTTAGATGGGCTCCAAAAAGGTAAAAAGATGTACTAGTTGAAGAGTTAGTTATCGGTGGCGACTACTCTTTTTGACAAAAACTTTTTTTTTTTGATAGGTAATATAACTTTTATTTTAAAAAATTGAACATCATGTTCACGATGGTGAACACTTTGAGCAAGAAACCTCTTTTTGACAAAAACTAACTTAAAGCATTGTAAATTAACATAAAACATGAAGATAGAAAATCATTTTCTCTCCTCTTTTTTCTCCATCTCTCTCTCTCTCCTAATAAGATTACTCACTAAGGTTCCATCATCACCCTAATCCCAGAAGCCTGGATACACTTCTTTTATATAGGTAGATAGTGGCGGTGGGAGAGGTGGGGTTCAAACTACAAATGATGTCATTACTACTGAGTTATCACATGAACCCTAGAAGCATGGATACACTCTAACTATTACTGTAATTCTGCAGTCATCAACAGGTATAATTAGTGTAAACTAAGCTGACACCAATCCACATTTGATCCCGCATTCAATTCCATCTCAGCAATATCTCTCTCTCTCTCTCTCTCTCTCTCTAAATATTTTCCTTTCCCTGCATAAAATCCTTTTTACTATTCAACCTACACTAAATACCTAAACACAAGACAACTGCTTTCAGTTCTCTATTTAGCAGCAATTCAAAATTCAAAGAAATTACAAACAAGACTTTCACTAAAACATCCCATCTGTTCTCCTACTCCATGCTCTAATTTAATTATCAAAACAGTTTACCATATTCAACAAGAAGAAAAATTTTAATATTCCAGGTGAATCTAAATTGTAAGAAGGATGTAGCCATGCAATCCATACCAAACTAACTATCAAATAACCTGCAAACCTAAGCCCAAACTGCTACAAGCAATTCCCAATACAACAACAAAGCTTTAGTTGCAAAACTGCTATGTCAGCCATTGATCCTCAACGGTCTAATTAGAATTGTTCGCTGATATTCCTCTCTATCATATCATCCTATCCAAAATCATACTTTCTATCAACTCCTTGATTATTATGTCTTCTTTTACTACTTCTATCAACTTTTCTTAATTGCAAAACTATAGGGTCGACCATAGGCTCTCAACGATCATTCACAATATTCTTCTTTATCACTTCATCGTATCCAAAATCATGCTCCCTATCTACTCTTTAGTTAAATGTCTCTTTTACGGTTTCTATCAACTCTTTTTAATTGCAAAACTATTGTGTCAGCTATGGATTATCATCGGACTAATCAGAGTCTTTCACTTATATTATTCTCTATCATTATCATATCCAAAAGCGTACTCTCTATCAACTCTTAATCAACATGTCTTTTTTACTACTTCTATCAACTATTTTTATGAGCAAAACTATTGGGTCATCTATGGATTCTCTAACAGACCAATCAGGCTCTTTCACTTATATTCCTCTCCATCATTACATCCTACCCAAAATCATACTCTCTATCAACTCTTCAATTAACATATCATTTTCTTACTCCAAAATAAAATAAAATAAAAGTCTTTTTTACTACTTCTGTCAACCCTTTGCGTTGCAAAACTATTGGGTCAGCTATGAATTTTCAATAAACTAATCAGAGTCATTCACATATATCATATATTCTTCTATATCATTCAATCCTATCCAAAACCATACTCTCTATCTACTCTTTAATCGAGTACACAAGAAATCCAACCTCTCACAACAAAACAGAGAATGGTTCGGTGGCGCCCTCGTGGCCTCCGTTACAGCAGCCAAACGTTGCCCAAAAAGAGCACCCAGAGAAGGAATAGCGGCCTCCCCACTGGCCCACGTTGCAAGCTTCTGCAAATGCTCGAGCTTTAACATGGACTTGGAATTGATAGAGTTGCCTCCTTTGCTTTGCTTTTTTCCAGTGATCTCTTCTCTCAGTGAGATTGGATTGTGAATCCCGTTTGAAGATGGCAACTTTTGCGCTGATTTCTTGTTCCCGGAACCTCCTCCTCCTCCTCCTCTCTTGCCCATGTCGTCTTGTCTCGTGTTCTGTTCTTTCTGTCTCTCAGGAATTTTGACGAACATATGCAATGCAATTATGCAGCTGCCGTCTCCTTTTTATGCTACTACTTCCCTAGCTTGCAATTTATGTAAGCTTTGGCTTTTTATTTTTATTTTATTTTTTAGGGGTAATTTTGATTTTTCCTTCTATAGTTTCAAATTTTTATTTCAAATTTCTTTTTGGCAAAAATGCAAAATTGACCCTTTAACTTTCACATTTTTTTATTTCAGTCCTCTAACTTTCAATTTTATCATTTCAGTCATCTAACTTTCAATTTTTATCAATTCAAGGCTCCGTTATAAATCTATTACTGCTGCTGTTACACCCACCAAAACGACGTCATTTTGCATGTGTTTTTTTATTTTTTATAATTCGAGAGAAAAAAAAAAAAAAAAAACATTAAGGGGAACGGCGACGTCGTTGTTCCCCTTCCCCTGAATCAAAACAAAACAAAATCCCTAACTTTGACAGAGAAAGAGAGAGTGAGCCGGTTTGAGAGAGAGAGAGAGAGAGCAAGCCAGTTTGAGAGAGAGAAAGACTGAGTTCACCGACGACTGAGTTCGCCGCCCCTGATCTTTCGATTATCACACAGCATTTTACATTCATTCTTTTCTTCTTCTTTTTTGATGGAAAGCATTTTACATTCATTCTTGATTGTTAATCTTACAGAAACAAGGATATAAATCTATTGTGCATTACAAAACCAACCCACTAGTTTTCTGAAATGGAAAACATTACAAAAGAGGAAAAAAAACAAAAAAATAACACCTTCATGATACATATGGAGATAATTTATATAAAAATTCTATAAGGACTAAGGAGAGCAAAATTCCTAAACCCAAAACTCCAATAAGAATGTTTCAACTCTGCCATGATCACAAATCCATGAATAGCTTCCGGACCTGTTCAAGTGTGACAAATAGCACCAAACCCATCACCGATTCAAAGCACCCATCACCGATTCAATCAAGGCAAAGCAGCGAGGTGGTTTACACGACGAGCAGGGGCGGCGAACTCAGTCGCCGATGAACTCAGACTTAGATACCAATAGTAGACTTAGATACCAATAGATTTTTAATGTTGGCAGGTGTAGGGGTACGGGCTAGGAGCTCATTATTTATGTGAATATTGGGCCTGAGGCCTAACCTTTATTATCCGAGGAGGCATTCATCCTCGGCCCACCCTTCTAGGCAATTATGACCAAAACTAACTTTTTTATTTACTAACACGGACTCCCTTGACAATGTCTACTCCTCGGATAATAAAGGTTGAGGTAAACAGAAGTGGTCTACCGTTCAGGGAAACATTCTAGGAAGTTTTGTTGGTGTGGATAAGCATGGTAGAGACATAGGACAAGAGGAAGTTCTAAAATATCTAAAGAGAAAGCTGCTACCACCGTATTAAATGCATTGTAGCTAACTCTCTGGCCGTATTAATGTGGAGGTTATACCTGAACAGTGGTTATCAGCCTTACAGCTATTACATGAAGGCTTATGAAAGGTGTTGATGGGACAATTATCAACACCAGCCATCTAGCATGCACATGGAGGACAAAGATGAAAGGAGAAGAGAGTATAAAAGAAAGAAGAGGCAATGGGAGAGAAGAATCGAGAAATCAAGAGAGAAACATTGTAACAATCAGGAATCAAATTTGTAATAAAACTTAAGAATCATATATAAGAATCAGTCTCCTCTGACTTTACCGAGGGCAATTTTCTTCAGTTTAAACTTGTTTATTTTCATCCTTTTGTAATCTGAATCCATTTTAGTGCTTGTTTGATTCATTAAAGCTCGGTCTTTCTAACCCACTCTCTACAAATTCATTATTTTAGGCCTAAGTCCATCCACCTTTTGGGCTAGAGACTTAAATCAGGTCCTTACAGCAGGGATTAAAAATCAAATCTTTTAAATTCACCAATTGAGCTAAATTTCAATTTCGACTATTATGTATTGTTTGGATTTTTTATTTTTTATTTTATTAAAAGATTGAATTTTTTTTTTCATTATGAAATGAACCATGATAAGATGTCAGTTAAGTGTCAGTTAAGATGTAATAGCATTCAAAACTGCATGTACAATTTAGTGAAAATAATATTTGACATGACTTTAATAGCATTCAAAACTGCATTTTTTTGAATGACATTATTTTGAGCTTAGATAGAACTTAATGGACCTCGTCATCTCATCAAAAAAAAAAAAAAAAGGACCTTGTCATAGTATATTGATCAAAAGACATTCAAACCAAATGTAACAAAAGGGGTGAGAATCTAACTTTTGAAAATTTAAGTGAAAAAAACTTTACGCCCCATTTTGTTTTGAAGTAAAATATGTTTAGGTAATTGGTATGACAAGTAAAATTTTTCAAGCAAATCTCTAAAATTAATGGCTCAACATTGAAGTTGCTAGTGTTAGAGGTCTGGTGACTAGACCGCTAGAACCAGCATTCAAAGTAGTGGCTTTAGCAAACAGAGTGCCGACGATCACCGTAAGAGTGGTATCTAAGGTGACTAGACTGCCAACATCAGTCGCCATTTCAGCGTCTCCAACCATCAAACTACCGCCACTGATCACTGGTGAGGTGTCTTTTGTAACCAGACTGTCGACACTTGTCGTCGAAGTGGAGTCTCCGAACATTGGATTGTCGGCACTGGTCGCAAAGAAGAGTCACTGTCCACTAGATCGTTGGCACTAGTTGTCGAAGTAATTAAAGTCTCTAAACATTGGACTGTTGGCTTCGAGTGCAAAATGGAGTCACCGAACATTGGATCAATGGCATTGGTCGCCGTAGCGAAGTCTCCGGCCATTGGACCACAAGCATAGGTCTCCAGAGCGATGTTTTCGGCCACTAGATTAGTGGCCTAGTGACTTAGATGGGGGAAGTTACTGTGTGTTTTTGGAAAATGTTTTATCAAATTTTCAAATGTACATTTTACAACTTTTTATAAATGATTTTACCATCAACAGAAAATATTTTACAAGTTTGACTATATTTTACCCACAAACAAATACTTAAAAATGGGAAAACATTTTTCAAAAAATATTTTACTTTAAAACAAATTAATTGATTTGTCTTTAACAAAAAGATAAGAATAAATAAAATTATAAAACAATAATTTGATCACCAGATCCGCTGTAGCAAATTGAAAATTCGTTATGTTGAATTAATCTGGGTTCAAATTTCAGCAGCGGAAAATATTTTTTCTCTCTCAATTTATTTATTTATTTAATGGCCCTTTATGGGTATGCCGTTGCATGGTGAGCTCTTGTCGGCCCATTTTTGTGGATCCAATGTAAGTGGCCCTTAAAAATCCACAGTAGATCGGGATTTTTGACAATTTTAGTCTTTTCACAATCTACTCTCCATAAAATTCTTTCCTTTCTTATTATTTTTATAAAAAAAGTGGTTAAAGAGTTTTTTAAACGTGAGAAAAGACAATATAAAACCCAACAAAAGTGATATGATGGTCAATATTTAATATTAATATTGTTATTATTATCGTAAAACTTGGTTACAAAATCTAAAGATATAATATGTCTCTGTTTGTTTCGATGGAAAATGTTGTGTGAAAATAGTTTTTCATGTTTTCCAGTGTTTGGTAACATCAGAAAAAATGAGTCAAAGGAAAATTATCTTTGGTCAACAGAAAAAATATGACTTATTTTTAGAGATTGTTTTCCATTAAATTTGTTTGGAAAACAACTTTATTTTATAGTAAGCTAAATAAGGAAATTTAAGAGGTTATTTTTCAACTCATTTAAGGTTGCAACCAAATATATAAGAAAATAAGATAGTTTTATGGAAAATACTTTTTGGAAAATGATTTATTTTCTAGAAAACATTATCGCCAAACAAACAGAGCGTATTGGATTCTTTAATTCAATTCAAACACTTCGGTGGATTAAAATTAATTGTCCTTGAAAATACAACACTGTTTATATTTTATTAGTCAATGCAATCAGGTATTTGAAATTCATTTTTAGAAAAATGTGTTTTAATTTAATTGAAAAACCTAATATACTGCAACTATAGTAATGTATCTAACTTTTATCCTTATTATTGTTTTTAGCTATTCTCTAAACAATGGGTGGGCATTGAGTTTCATTTTAAAAAATAAGCACACATTTATATCGATGCATTATTTCTACAACAAGTTGGAACTGTGCACTGAAGTGCTTTAACGCTAATAGATTCCAGTTAGTTCAACTGGTAAAGTCTCTTATCATTGAATAAGAGATTTGATATTTGAACTCTGTTAAGACCAAAAAACGATTGGTATTTTGGTTTGATGATTAGAGTAGTAATCATGGAATGGACCCTAAAAAAAGCACTTTAATGCTAAAATCCAAAATTCCAGCTTCAGCTCCAAATTATTTTTCAACTTTAATCAGGTTAAAGTGCCTTGACGTGGCTAATGTCGGTGACATTCTTTTAGACTTTAATAATTGAGTAGGAATAATTTACTTAAAAAATAATTAAGAAATACTTAACAACACTTTCAAAAAAAAATTGAAAAATTGAGCATCACAAACTTGACAACACTTGGTATAAGAAGCCAACCATCCAAAGTGAAACTAATGGTTTACTTTAAGATGATCATCTCAGAAGCCATAACTAGTTCAATTTATATGGGTTCATATATATGGGACATTAAGTAGTTGTAGAAAGTTAGCCATAACTAGTTCAATTTATATGGGTTCATATATATGGGACATTAAGTAGTTGTAGAAAGTTGTGATAATGTGATTGAGAAAAAGGAAGTACGAAGATTGTAGAGCTTATGTAGTTCCGCCTTATAAGTTATAATTTATATTGACCGGATGATACCCTAAAAAGCTATATTTTGTTATTTTTTGAACATTTTTTTTAATTCAATAATTACAACATTGGGAAAGATGAGCTTATAAAAGAGAGAATATCATGTCACTCGGCTATGAGACTTTTGAGCTCAACTTTTTATATATGATAATACAATAAAATGGAATATATGTTTATAATGTGGATTACTAACAAAAGTCAATGATATTTTGATTTTTAAATTATAGTTTAATTAGTTATTTCAATTTCACAACTTTTTTCTAGCAACTACAGCAACTAATCATGTTATTTTATTTTATTTGACAATCATTAACTTGATTTTGGTCTTCAATGACATAAAAAGTAAATTACACTTTCCTACATTCCCCTCAAGTTGTTCATAGAATCCTTGATGAAATGCACGTCATGCAGAAATTTAATCTAATTTTTGAAAGTATTTCTTTAGTCTTTCACCGGAAAGTCGTTTTACTTCTATTTTTTTTTTTTTGAAGTACAAATAAATTTTACATTAAAATTTTATTTTTCAGTACAGGAAAATGAACTTAACAAAGCAAGACTTGGTATGAATCAATTTGGATGCTCCAAAGGCATGTAAGCCACTATGGTAAACATCAGCAAGACAGCAACTGATAGAATGGCAACAAAGGAAAGATAGGATGGGATTAAAAAGATTTGTAAATGGAAAAGCAAAAAAAAAAAAAAAAAAAAGGGATAGTTACATACTACCTATCCAAGGTTAGGTCCAATTTCATGTTGTGTATCTTTGATTTGAAAAATGCAATTTTATACACTCCAAGTTGACTCCATTATACAGCTGTTACTGTCTCATCACTTTCACCGTTAAAAAAATTATAAATAAATATATAAAAAAACATAACAAAAACAAATAAATCAAAACCTGAAAGTTAGGTTTTGTAAAATCCCTTTCCTAAAAAAAAAAAAAAAAGGTTTTGTAAAGTTCCGTTAAAAGAATTGTATATTGACAACAGTTTGTATTCACCTTCTCCTAGTGTAATTATCGAATTATGGGGAAGAAATAAAATTTCATACTTAACAAAAGTTGAAAATACCTTTAAAGCACAATTATGTAACTCTCTAAATTTGGGGTTAAAAATTATTAATTTTATTTTATATATGAAAGTACTATTTGAAAAAAAAAAGAATTTAAAATAATTTTAGTGAAAAAATATATTTTGACCAAAAAAGAAGAAGAAGTAGGAACTTCTATTTTTATATTTGAGAGAGGGTTTAAGAAGGGGTTTGGTCCCAATTCGCCGCTTTGTTACAGAGACAGAAGAAAAGAGCAAGCAAGCTATCATCATGGGTGAAAAGAAGGATTCTTTGGAAGACCCCACAAAGCAAAATCAACAGTAAGCTACCCCTAACCTTTCTTCCTTATTCTTTTTCATTGTTTGTCAATTTTTATTTTTTATTTTGCTGGGTTGCATTCTATGTGTTTGATAAATTGCCTCAATGAAAAGAGGTCTAAAAAGATTGAAACTTTCAGTGTTGGGAAGCAATTGCCTGACAATCTGGACATCGACATGCAATTCCTCTCCGCCCCTATCAAATCCGCGGTCGACAAGTACCAGCTTGTTCCCGAGTTCCTAAAGGTGTGACATTTGTTTATATTTCATATATCTTTCCCTGTTTATCAATGTATGTGTGTGAATGGGTATTTATTTATGTGTGTATTTATGTATAAATGTTGTAACTGTGATGTGGGAAATTTTAGGTGAGGGGGTTAGTGAAGCAACACTTGGATTCGTTTAACTACTTTGTGAATATTGGCATAAAGAAGATTGTCCGAGCTAATGACCGTATTGAATCAAGCCTTGACCCCAGTGTTTATGTCAGGTAAGTCATTAGATTATTTTAAAAATTCTTGGGTGTATGTGTTGCCTTGAAATTGGTATTCTTTGTGGGGTAGCATTCGTTTTGTGGTTAGAAGTCAATAGTGTATAAGTTATGATGGTGGTGTTGCTGTAGGATTAAGAAACATCATAGTACTTGCTCTAATGGGTGTGCATTTTCTTTTTTGAAACTTGATTCTAGTGATGAATTTCTGTTAGAAATAATGTTTGAAAACCAAGTGTTAAGATTTTGATTTTTTTAAGTTTAGTAGTTTCAGTTTCTTTGGCTGATTCAGTTCCATTTTCCTTTCCTCGTTTTTATGCAGGTTTAAAAATGTCAGAATTGGTAAACCCTCAGTACCAAGCGATGGTGTCGATGATGAAATCTGTCCCCAATTTTGCCGCTTATCTGACATGACGTATGCTCTGTTTGCCCTTCATATGCATATCATATATGTTTTTGATTTCATGTAATTTGCTATTCATGGGACTGATTTTAGTCCATATAGGTATTCTATTTATTTTTAATTTTTAAAGTGCTAAGGTGCTGCATTTGAAAGATATATTAATTCTTTATTTTGTTTTTGGTTTCACCATTGGTGATTTTGCGTCCTGGCATCCTAAACTAATGACATGAAAGATTTTGTACCGTAGTCTAACCTACAAAGGCATATGGTTGATAAATAGTTCAATAGAAAAGATTACTTGTCCTAACAATTAGTCATTATTGGATACTTTTTGGTTGAATGCTAAGCAAATAAAAGCATTAAAGCACAGATTTATAAACATTTTGCATGAGCTAAGTATTGGAGAACCCACATTAGGTTGTCTCAAATGACTAATGATAAAAAACCCACTGTAAATTGATAATGTGCATCACATGGTCTACTTTTGATGTAGTTGCTACCCATTGCAAACGGTGTGTTAAATTATCGATTGTCTCAAAAGTTTAAGCTAATGGGATATGGTAAATTTAATCATTTAGCTGCTCAATTCTAACACTCCCCCTCATGTGTGGGCTGAAACTACATTTTAATAGGTGAGGCTTAACACATGAGAATTTAAGTGGGAGGTAGAGTAGAGGAGATAAGGATTGAACTTAGGATCTCATGCTTTGATACCATGTTAAATTACTGACTATCCTAAAAGTTTAAGCTATTAGGAAATGATGAGTTTAATCACATAATCATAATTCTAACACTTCTCCTTACTTGTGTACCTAAACTTTCCCTTAATAAGTGGGGGCTCAACATGTGAGAATTTAACATTTTAAATGGGAGGTAGAGTGAAGACAATGATCGAACTCAGAATCTCCTGCTCTAATACCATGTTAAAGACAAGAATAAAATAATATAGAGAAGCAGAAGCAAGAGAGAAAGAAGAACATAAGGATTATGTGGATTGGCCAATGGCCTACACCGACATTATAAAACCCTAGCGGCTGCATCTTTATTGTATATTCAAGTCATCTATTACAGTGAACCCTAACAGGGTATATATAGAGATTTGATGCTAGGGTTAGCCCAACATTGGCTTACAACATAATTGGGCCTCCTGGGCCATTACATCAACATAAACTCAATACTTAAACACTTCCCCTCAAGCTGGAGCATATAGTCATATAGATCTAGCTTGTAACACACAACTGGCAAAATTGCTTGAAGAGGATGAAAACATAGTGAACCGGCCAAAATTGAAGCTAAACCGACCAAAAAAAAAAGATGAACCAGCTGAAGTTCTTTAATATCAAACAAAACCAAACAAAGGTTTTATAAGGGTTAGGTTATCCTTATCATGGGTAAGGGACAGCTAAAACCTATACCCAAACAACAAAAAATCACCAAATAGGCAAACAAGGGATTTCCCTGTCTACTCTGACCAACAACCAACTTTGGCAGCTGCAACACAAGACAACCTGCTGAGAGCAATAACAACAACCAATAGCAACAACAATTACCAACAAAAACCATCAAGTATCAACAACCACAGCCACACCAACAACTAACAAGAACAACCAACAAACTTAGATATGAAGGTTGCACAAGCAAACAACCACCGGTAACCATTGGCTCTGATACTATGTTAAATTACCAATTGTCCCAAAAGCATAAGCTAATGAGATTTGGTAAATTTAATCAACTAGGTCTATAAATGAACTAAGATGTTTATGAACATTTTGAGCTCAACTCAAGAAAAAACTTGTTTATGTTCGTTTGTTTAGAAAACAAACAAAGTTCAAGCCTTAAGTTTAGGCTTGATTATTAAACGAGTCAAGTTCAAACATAATAATGTGTTTGTGAACATGAGGGCTTGATTTAATTATATATAATATTGTATTTTTATATGTATACTCTACCAAACATTTTTGTATAGCTGTAAATATTTTTATATGTTGATAAGTAAATATATATATGTAAATATTGATAAGTAAATACTCCCTCCGTCCTAGTTAGTTTGTCCTCTATTCTATTTTGGGATGTCCCAAAATATTGTCATGTTTTTAAAAATAAAAGTCATTAATTTACTAATGTTCCTATTATACCCCTACTTTATTTTCAAAACTATTTGAAAAGAAAACTAACAAATATTTATAAAATCAATCTAATTAGGGCACCTTTTTAGTTGCCTCTTTAAAAATAGCTCTTTTAAAAAAAAAGTTGATAAATTTATTTAAGGGTAGTTTTGTAAATTTATATATCTTATAAGGTAGATAAGACAATAAATGATATTCCCTTAAAAAGTTTGACTTTTCAAATAGGACTAACAAATTGGGACGGAGGGAGTAAGTTTTATTGATATAAAAAAGAGACACCCTAGTACACAGGGAGTGTACAGGGGTTAATAAATCAAGTACAAAAATTACACGAATCAAGAAAATCAAAGAAAGAAGAGAGTGATTGGTTTCACAAAGCAGCCAACCAATCCAATAAAGTTCTAAAGAAGAATAACTTGAGTTCTGGTATGGATTTCTCATTATCTTCAAAACACCTACTATTTCTTTCCCCCCAAAGACACCACATTAAACAGTGGGGGACAATTAACCATATATGACCATTTTGATGATGAACAAGTGCTGGGAAAGATATTGACTATTGATAATCTGAGGAGGAGGCAAGTGGTGGTGGTGGATTGGTGTTGTATGTGTAAGAGGAATGGGGAGAGTGATGATCACTTACTTCTACATTACCCTGTAGCTTGAAAGTTGTGGAATATGGTATGTTCACTTTTTGGTGTTCATTGGGTTATGCCGAGTGGTGTGGTGGAGCTTCTTGCTAGTTGGACATGCAACTTTAAAAGACATAGATCCATGGTAATTTTTAGTATGATCTCTCATTGTCTCATGCGGGGGTATTTGGAGGGAAAGGATTGCGCGTACATTTCAGGGGAATGAAAGAACAACTCATGATTTGAAGCTTTCCTTCCTTCAAACTCTATTTGAATGGGAAAATGCATCTGTTGTTTCTACTTACAGTTTCTTCCATGAATTTCTTGATTTTGTTACTCTCATTGTTATTTAGTTATAAAAATTCTGCTGGTATCATAGCACACTGCCTGTGTGCTTTTTGTACTATGTACTTTCTCATTTTATTTTACCGAAGTTTTTTACTTATAAAAAAAACTGTTTATAAAATGATATGGTGAAACCATCTAGCCTTAGTGTTTTATCTTCATCCATATCATTTAGGGACCTCCATTATCTTGTCTTTAGAGAATTCCCTTTTCAGCCATCTGCAACTTATTTCACTAAGAAAACAAGTCTAGATTCTCTACAGTGGTCTCCAATCTTTAAACTCAGAATTGCGGTTTTTACTGACACAAACAATTAGGTCCTTTGCTTCTTGTTCCTGTATAAGATGTACCCCATCCTCTTCAAGCTTGCTGTATTATTATAGCATTTGTGGAAATTGGCCAATCTATAAAAAAAACCTCCTTTTTCTGTCTCCATCTTTCAACCAGAGTGCTCTAGATTTTTGGCACCAATTAATTTCCTCAAGATTGACTCAATTAATTCTAGCTTTAATGCTATAGAGAAAGGGATGTGAAATCATAAAGTTGCTTTTGTTCGGGTGCATGCATCAACTGATTGTCCAATCTGCCCTGTGGCGCATGCTCTATGGTTCCAATATCATGGAAGAGGATGCAATTTATCATCAATGTCATCCTCAACATTATCCTTTGGTATGTCCTAGGGTTCACAATTGCCCTCTAGAATCTCCATATGGGCCTCCCTATAGTTTCTGTCATTGAGGAGCTTGTATAGCTCGTGACAAATCTTCAATCATATGCTTCATTTTAGTCATTTCTGTTTGTTAACCTTGATTTCCTCAGATCTGAATTTTGTGGCTTAGAACTAGGATAACCACTCTTAATTCATCTCTAACAGATTGTTGCAAGTGAGTTATAGAATGAGATGTCCTTTTCATGTTAGTCCGATTGACCTCACTTGAATAGAGAGATTGTTGAACTCCAAAGTGTATCCCTCCATGGACTATTAGGGAGAGGTGAAATCACAAAGGTGTAGTAGCTAACAGGCTAGACAAAATGGACTAATAGGCCTTTTTTCCCTAAGGCTTAGATGCTAATGTATCATGTTCTTTCCCTGAAAGTCATTTTTTTATTGATCAAGGAAAGGAAGAAGAACATAGCAGTTAATCTTTCTGGTATGTTCTCACATTGGATTGCATGCCCTTATACCTCAAGAGCCATTGTATAAAGTTCTTGGACATGTTGGGTTTGTGTTCTGAGAAATTCTTGAAGTCATTTAATCAGAGAAGTCTTTTACTTAGAAAATTAGAAGATTCTTGCAAAATTAAGTTCATATTTGACTTATGCCTGTGAATATTCATATCTTTGTTGTTTCTGATTGTTTTGGGTTTATGGACCAGACTTCTCTTTGTTTGCTGATAGTCTGGTGAAGAATATGAAATGCTTATGAGGCCAATGATCTTTAGGTCAACTAGCACTTCCTAATATTTTTAATAGAGATGTCTAGTGTTCGAATCCCCTTCCCCCACTTAAGATGTTAAAAAGAAAAAAAAAAAATTTTTTTTTGGAGGAATGAAATGTTGCTTAGTACTCAACCTTTTTGCTAGGTTGCATGGACACTCCATTTTTGGCATCGTGTCGGTGTTGGACACCGGAATGAGTACGACTCGCCGGATTTTGGTGTCCGGAGAGTGTCCTTTTTTTTTTTTTTCCGCTTCTCCGACACGGCACCAATGCGGCGCCGACATGTCCGACACGCCAGCAGTGAAAAAAAAAAAGAAAGAAAAGAAAATCACAAATTTTGACAGATGGACTTACTAATACCATTGATTTTGTGATATACCCTTAGAGTTTGAGAAGTCATTTTGAGAAACCCGCATCTCAACTTCTCAAGTTCTCAACCCGCTGCCAGCCTGCTGCTGCCCTCTGTCCCTCGCCGAAGCTAGATTGGGCCAATCGGTGAGCGACGCGGACCGGTCAACGCCGTGCCCTGTCCCTTCTGATCTCTCTCTCTCTCTCGGCGTGGACCGGTCAACCTCTTCTCTAGTTCTCTTCTCTCTCTGTTTTTTTTTTTTTTTTTCAGATATTAATTTTGGTGAATGGGTCATGGGTGTATTGTTACTCACTTATTTATATAAGTTATAACGCGTTTGTTTGTTTTTTTTTAGTCCCACTCTCACAGTTTCATTGTCCCAGTGTCACTGTTACTGTGTTTCTTTACTCAGCCTTTTTTTCCTTATAAATTATAATGTTTATTATGAATTTAGTAATTTTTGTTTTTGTGTGTCCTGCTATAGTTTTATTTATTTATTTATTTATTAAAGTTAAATATTGTATGCGATTTTACTAAAATGAATACTAAAAGTGAAAAATCATCAGCTGAGACAGCTGCTCCTCTATGGAAATATGTTACTAAACATTTTATGTGTATTATTGTACTACTTTGGGTGTTGGTTTACTTATTTGTAGTTCTTACATAATTTAAATTCTAGACATAAACATATTTTATGTCTAAAAAATTAAAAAATATGCCTAAATATAAAATTTAATTAATTATTTAACTGCCGTGTCTCCGCCGTGTTGTATCCTTATTTTTCAAAAATTTCCGTATCCCTGTGTCCGTGCGACATAGCCTTTTTGGCTGGCAGATTTGGTTCAGGGTTGTATCCCTTATGGACAGTGGGGTGTCTTTGTTGAATTAAAAGAGTATCTGCAACTATTTCAGTTGGAATTTTTTAGCTATCCAGTTGTTGGTTGCTGGGTGGATGTTTTCTTTCTTTTCTTTTCCCTTCTTTCCTTGTTACTTTTATTTATATGCATTATCCATGTTTCTGCATGTGTACAAGAGTACATATGTACTTTGAATATTTACATATATGATGGCTGGGACTCAAAGCTCATGCGGCTAGCAAAACTATTTGAAAACTAATGGCTTAAATTCTGAATTATTTTGATATTGATAATGTGTAAATTCAAGGTATGCTGCTCCAATATTGGTCAATGTTGAGTACAACACTCAAGGAAATAATCCCCAAAAAACCAGATTTGAGAAGGTATTTCTAGAATCGACTGTAGTTATATTTGGTGACTTGAGTTTGGATATTATATAAAGTTTGTTCTTGCAGAATGATGTTACAATTGGAAGAATGCCTATCATGTTAAGGAGTTGCTGCTGCGTATTATATGGAAAAGATGAAGCTGAACTTGCAAGACTTGGTTTGTGTGCACAGAATTCAATTAATTAGCTCTTTCCTGTCCCTGCTTTTGTGGTCTTATTTCTATGTTCTGTTGTTACATGTATATAATTATTTTTTGGATGTGGATTACAGGTGAGTGCCCCCTTGATCCTGGAGGATATTTTGTTATCAAAGGGACAGAGAAGGTATTATTCTCTCATAATATAATGTATTCTAATATTGGGTAAAATGTTAAGAAATATTTTTATGAAAGAAAGTTGAAAAGTGGTTCTTTTAACTGTACATGATTCTGTTCTCAGCCTTTTTTTTTCATAGTAGTTTCTGTTATTTGTATATTATGACTCCACTGATCATCTCCAGGTGATGTTGATACAAGAGCAACTATCTAAGAATAGGATTATTATTGATAGTGACAAGAAGGGAAAGTGAGTATTTCTTTTTGCTTTTTGTATGACTTAGCCTTTTTCAATTATCTTTGTGTTCCTCTTTTTTCATTATTTTAGTTGTCATATGAGTTTTTTCTGCAATTCAAGTGATCTCTGGTGGGAGTCGTTTTAATGATAAATTTTATTCTTACTTTGGGTAGAAACTACAATGGCGCCAAATATATGGTGAAAGCATCATAGCTGTAGAATTTTTTTGGGGGTCAATATATATATATATATATATATATATTTGTGTGTGTGTATATATATATCACTTCTTTATTTTAACCTTAAAAAAAAAAAAAAAGTTTAAAGTAAAATTTCATTAAAAAAGCAGAAAGGGCAGACCCATGTACACAGGAAGTGTACAATAGATCTACCCAATATAGATCAAGGAAATCAGGGAAAGCAGCACAAGAACACAACCCCGAAACATTTATCCACTCAAACAACGTCTTGTGGATTAAAAGCTTCGGGTTATGAACTGATCTTTCTCAGCCCTCAAAGCTGAGCATTTCCTCTCCCTCCATAGACCCCACATAGGGTGATGAGGGATCATGCTCCAGGTTTCAACATTAGAACTCCTGCTAAACTTGCCTTTCCAACTTGCTGAAAGCTTCACAACATCTTGTGGCATAACCCAATAAATCATTAAAAGTGAAAATTCTATGGCCCAAAGCTCTCTAGCCATTGTGCAATGGAGAAGTGGATGATCAATAGTTTCCCTATTCCTCTTACACATGCAGCACTAATCTATCACAACTAATCTCTGCTTTCAAAGGTTATCTGTAATTAAAATTTTCCCAGACACTGCAGTCCGTAGTACAAAGCTCACCTTTGTCAGAACTTCAGGCTTCCAAAGACTCTTTCAAGTATATGACTGATGAGATGTTGAGTGAAGACAATCTGTGAAGATAGAGTTCACAAAGTGTATCTGTTACTCGTCTTTTCTCCAAAAAGTAAGTTAAATCCATAAAAGTGGTGATCGACTGTAGTTCCCAGCCTTGGATGAGGCAAACAAAACCGATATCCCAATGGTAACTATCCCCTATGCACAAAATTTCCCTTCAAATCAGATTGGAGGAAATAGGTGACGGGCCAAAAATCTGTGTATTTTATTTAGACAACTTGTTAGGTCATCTATATAAATTACATGACCATAGTTAGTAATATATGGTATGTAATATATATGGTATGGAATACGTGTGCATTCCATTAGGTTTAAGATTTTAAAAAATATTTTTAAATGTTGGCATAAAAAACAAAAATGAAAAAAAAGTCAATAGATGTACCTACGGGTATATTACAGATTTAAATGAAACATTTGGGACTAAAAGAATGGCCATAACTAGACATGTAAGACCATATGACTTTTATTTCAATTGGAATTCACACGGGGTTCCCATTAAATAAGTCTTGAATAGACGAAGTTGCGAAGTAGATGGCTGCATCAGTGAGGGTAATATTAACTGAGGATAAAATGATGTAGAATCTTTCGAGATGGTTAGGACATGATGCCTATGAATGTTCTAGTACAAAAGAGTGACTATATTGATATGGAACGGACAAAGAGAAATAAGAGCAGACAAAATAATGCTTAAAAGTTATAAGGCATGATTATTAGAGAATAGGGAAGTAACTGGGGACATGTCCCAGCATGATCAAGTGATGTAAAGGGTTCCATGGTGCCAACCATGATTAATTGGGCTTGTGGCTAGCTACATTAGCCGAGTATTTTTACTCAAATCATATATTACTGGTATATTTTTACTATGATATGGATGCAGTTAATCATGCAGAGTGTTTTTTTTTTTTTGGGGGGGGGGGGATTTAATTTTCAGTAGTTTTGTTACTGGTGGTCTTTTATGTTATTATACTAGTCCATTATGACTTCCTGACTAATGTTTGTAACCCATTTGTATTCTTCCAAATTTTAGTTTGGGTACTATGTAATCACTTAATATGTATTTATGGCTGCTTCCATTGGGTGGTTTCAGCATCAACGCATCTGTGACAAGCAGCACTGAGGATCGGAAAAGCAAAACAGTTATCTTGATGGAAAAGGGGAAGATGTATTTACACCTAAATATGTTTTCGGAAAAGGTCTTTGCATAGCTACCATTTATTTTTCCCTTTTTGTCCATCTCTGATCCAAGTTTATTTGCTTCTCTCTTTTTCGTAGTTGTTGTAAGATTATATTGTTGATAATTTTAAATTATTTAACATTTGCTACAGATTCCTATTATGGTAGTCATGAAGGCAATGGGAATGGAGAGTGATCAAGAAGTTGTACAGATGGTTGGAAGAGATCCTCGTTATAGTGCTGTACTTTTGCCATCCATTGAGGTAGCAATATGGTCAAGGATTTGAAGTCTACATTGAATCTCTTTGTTGGAAATGTCAAATATTGTTTATGCAATCTAACTAAAATTTATAAGTCAAAGCAGAATTTACCCCCAAATTTTCTAGCTTGTGATGTCACTAAGTATCCCAATTTGTCACAGCCACACCATGTTTACAAGAGCAGTCTCCCAACCTTTATTACCTTCCCGCAAAGTAGAAACTAAATTCAAGTTCCCTTTTCAAAACTCACAGCAGGGATCACTTGGCTAAATTTTCCTTCCACAAGAAAACCTAGAGAATACATTGATTCCATGCACAACACACACTCATTTTTCTGCTTGGCTGTTGAAACGCCAAGCTGCCTTAGGGAATTATATGTGTTGCAGCCAAATAATTGTCAACAAGCAGTTAACAAGTAATTTCCCCCTTAGACATGCCCACTTGCATGGGATTGCCTCAGGTTACACACAACTGCTGCTTTTGTGGCCCATCCATGATAATTGCTCTACCTTGCTGTTGCCATTTGTTGCCTAAATGTGCACATTTATAAAAAACGTTCACTTCCCATAGGGAACGTAATTGGCAGCCCCCTTAAAGATGTATAGGAGGTTAGGGAAAGCAGGTTCTAGTGCTCAAGCATTAATTTGGGATGTTTTGGATGATGAAGAGCTCTCTTGGTACCTTGCTTAGTTTGTCTAAAGCTGAATTGAATCTTATTTATTTCTAATCTCCAGATTTCTAGAATGGGCCGTCCTTGGCCGTAGCAAAACCCTATGAGTTGTCCTTTTCCTATTTGGTTTAGAAGTTCTTAAGTATGGCCATGAAATCACTCATCTATGGCAGAGGGTCATAGCCATGAAATATGGGGAGGGGAAAGGGGGTTGGTGCACTAGAGTTTGCAGAAGGGCTTATGGTTGTGGTTTATGGTGGAGTATTAGTGAAAGGTGGGAAAGTTTTGCTAAGCATTTGTCTTTTGTGGTGGGGGATGGTTCTCGTATTCTTTTTTGGCATGATAGATGGACTAGGGATGTCCCTCTTAAAATTCTTTATCTCCAGTTATTTTTGTGTTCAGCCAATAGAGAAGCTTATGTTTTTGAAGTGTTAAGCCCTCCAGTGGGTGATAATGACAGAGTGTGGAGTTTAAGCTTTTTTAGGGATTTTAATGATTGGGAGTTAGCGGCTTCATATTCCTTACTTCAATTCATCCAAACCCGGATTCCTAGGGGTGATGGGTGTGACAGGCTTCGTTGGGGTCTTAATGAAAGTGAGAAATTTGACATTCGGTCTTTTTATCATAAGATTCAAAATGCAGCTCGCTCCACTTTCCCTTGGAAGGGCATTTGGAAAGTAAAGGTTCCTAAAAGGGTGGCATTTTTTATGTGGACAGCAGCTCATGGTCAGATTCTAACCTTGGATAACCTTATGCTTCGTGGTCGCACTTTGGCGAATCGTTGTTGTATGTGCTGTTATAATGTAGAATCTGTGGATCACCTATTACTTTTTTGTTCGATAACTCATTCTTTGTGGACGTATATGCTTCGGCTGTTTGAGATTGATTGGGTCATGCCAGGTTCAGTAGCGGACTTATTATTTTGTTGGTACCATTGGCTTGGGAAGCATAGTTCTGATATTGGGAATTTAGTTCCAGGCTGTTTAATGTGGACTATTTGGACTGAACGGAATCGGCGTTTTTTTGAGGATAAGGGGAAAACTATGGTTCAGTTATTAGATTTAAGCCAATGGACCCTCTTTGATTGGTCTTGGTGTTGGGGTCTCTCGGATTGTTTTACCCTTATGGAATTCCTTTCGTCTATTAGTATTTCTTAGTGGCTACTTGTGGCTGCTTGTGTCTTTTTGTTCACTACCGTGAACTCTTTGTATTTTCATGCTTTTCCCTTATTAATAATATTTTTTTCTTACTTATAAAAAAAAAAAACTTTTTTCCTTGTAATTAGTAAACCTAGTCTTTCTACAAATAGGTTATTTAGGAGTCCTTGGTATTATTTCTTAGGATAGCCTAGTGTTTTATATTTCTTTATTTAATGTTCTATTCATTGTTTTAATACCAAACAGCCATCAACACATTCAAAATCCCATTTTTTTCATTACGTAAACCCTTAAACATCAACACTTATTCAAGAACCTTTCAAGATCTCTTCAAGAAATTTAATATAGTGTTGAATTCCTAAAGATCCTACATCAAACTATCTGAAGTTGGCAATGGGAGCTGCTTTCATGATCCATTCTATTGACAAATAGGTTATTTAGGAGTCCTTGGTATGATTTCTTAGGATAGCCTAGTGTTTTATATTTCTTTATTTAATGTTCTATTCATTGTTTTAATACCAAACAGCCATCAACACATTCAAAATCCCATTTTTTTCATTACGTAAACCCTTAAACATCAACACTTATTCAAGAACCTTTCAAGATCTCATCAAGAAATTTAATATAGTGTTGAATTCCTAAAGATCCTACATCAAACTATCTGAAAATGGCAATGGGAGCTGCTTTCATGATCCATTCTATTGAAATGAAGGTTTTTCTGTTTGTTTGTTTTTTTGGATTTTTTTTTTTTTGTTTTGTTCTGTTTTTAATTTTTAAATAAGTAAAGTTTCATTAAAAAAAGGCTAGAAGGGCGCCACCCATGTACACAAGAAGTGTACAACAGTACATCAGTTTAAATGCTAAAAGTACATTGATCTATTAAACTAGACAAAGTAGTAAAAGAAAACAACCCAACAGCATTTATCCACTCAAACAGAGTCCTGGGGAATACAAAAATTCAGGTGATGAAAAGATTTATCACAATCCTCAAAAGTCCGAGCATTCCTCTCTCGCCAAAGACCCCACCAGAGGCAACGGGAAATCATACTCCAAATCTTATCATTACAAATGCCCGAAAGTTGGATAGGATGGCCCTTACGTAAGGATTATATTGCCCCGAATTTTTATGAAATACAGGATGCTCATTAAATATAAATAATAAAATAAGAAACTAATTTTCACTTCTACACCTGGTGAACTTGTATTTCTGACTAGCTAAAAGCTTTACAACACCTTTTGGCATAATCCAATGCACCCAAACAATGAAAAAAAATCTTGAAATAAAGCTTTCTAGCCACTATGCAATGGGATGTAGATGATCAATAGTTTCCCCATCCTTCTTGCACATGCAGCACCAATCTAGAACAACGATTCTCCACTTCCGATGGTTATTTGTAGTGAAACGAAACGTTTCTGCAAAGCTGTTGTCCATAGGAAAAACCTAACCTTTGTTGGAACTTTAGGCTTCCACAGACTCTTTCAAGGCAAGGAATAGGACTGGTGAGAAGGTGGTTCCAACAAATCGTATCCATTCAATCCTGTCTCATCTGCCCAAAATAAATCAAATCCATAAAAGGAGCAACTGACTCCTGTTTCCAATCCTGGACTGGGTGAACAAATCTTACATAGTTACATCCCAATGGTAACTTTCCCCTACAAAGGACAGGTGTTTTTTTTTTTTTTTTTGTGTGGGAATTTTTAGGTATTGTTGTAGGTATTGTTCATACGTACTGTTCACAGCCCTTGAAAGGTCATGGTGTTTCCTTGTTTTTCCTTCCTTTCAACCCCAACTCAAATCTTTTCTACCATACCCTTCAAAATCTTGAATCCCTAAAATTTTCAAACATTTTAGATCATAAATAGGCTCTGTAACATTCCTAGCAGTATGACCTTTACTGTTGCTAGAGAATTCCAGCAAGTTGTTTTCTTAGTTATTAACTTCTTTTGTCCGTCAAAGTTGTTGAATCTTTTGAAGGCATAATTCAATCTTGAAACCTAACATTTCTCGTGTGATCTCAGATTCTAGATTTATAGATTCTTGTAACTCTAAGCCCACCATAACCACATGTAGATAAAAAAGTTGTATCAAGTGCACAAACCTTCCCCTTTGACCAGGTTTGGGAGATCTGATTGGTAGGCAACCTTACCCCAAATCTTTATTATGTCATTCTATTTACCCTTTTTATTCTTCTATCAATTTGTGGATGTTCTTGCACCCATGTATACACAGAGATGCACATGTTTGTATACTGGTGTGATGTCACTCATGGATATTAGCCCAATATATCCAGAAAGTATACAAGATTATTTATTTATTATTATTATTATTATTATTATTATCTGTGTAGTAGATAATAAAAATGAAGTTTGTGCTTTGTTACGAGTAATTATAAAATTCTTTGGTGGTTGATTATTGCCTGTTGTATCTTTTGAGTGTTGGCATTGTAATTTATATTTCTGATTTTGTTATTTATATTTTGGGCCTGCAAACCCCTTCTTTGATTCTTTTAATATTTTCTCTTTTAGTCTTACCTTTTTAGTATGTTGCTCAACTTTCAGGAATGTGCAAACAAGGGTATATTCACGAAACAGCAGGCTTTGGAGTATCTTGATCCAAAGGTGTTATGCTGCTTGATATTTTAATGCAATTTATTTCATTAATGTGGCATTTCACTCCTTCGTGTTAATAACTTGAAGTGGACTTCTGTGGTTGAAACATACAGTGGACTGTTATAGCATTATTTGGATCCAACACTACTCCTATATCATTATTGGTGATGCAGTTGCTGGGGTCATTACTCCTGTTGTTTGATTCCTGTTCTTCTTGGCTGAGAAAAAATAGTTTCTCACTCTTTTCATTGTGAATTTGTAGATTTTAATTTGACATTAAAGATATCTTGCTTTGTGGCAATGTAGACTTCCTGATGGCTGAAATTTTTTGAAATATTTTTTTTTTTTTTTTTTTTTTTTGGGTTGGATTATGGTTAGGTTTGTTGGATCTTCAGGTCTAGCAATGAATCTTCAGAATCTGATACTTATAAAAAATGGGGGGAATTTTGAGAATCTGATATGCAGCTTATTTTTATGAATTGTGAGAAAGAGGCCACACATAGTGGACAAAGTCAAATGCTCACCATGGTGACATTTTTCTTATTGTTGAGCTTCGCATGTGGGGCTTGAAATGGAACTCTCTTCCCTATCTTCTCTATATGGTTATAATTTTTTTGGTTTGATCTGTTTTGACCCAAAAGAATCTACCGCATGGATGGGCATGTCATCTATGCAGTCAAGTGAAATTTGTAAAGTTTCTTGATTTCTTTTGATTGGTTGCTAAGTAACATGGCTACTTCTGCAATGGATCATTCTTTCTTTTACCTTTTTAACAATTTAAACAAAATTAGGCCATATTTAACACTCTTTACACTTGCCATAATGATTGAAGAATTTCCAAATTTGGACATTCTAGAGACGTGTTGGACCCATTGTGACCTATTGCAACATAAGCTTGTAACTATGTTTATTTGACACATTATAAATATCTATACATACACACAGAGTATAAGTATATTTTGTTGGTAAAGTTACAGACAATTGGTGGGTTTTGAATCTATGACCTTACTCTCAACCTTGCTCTCACAAGAAAAAAAGGGGAGGGGGCGAGGAATATGTGTGTGATATTATGTAAAAATGAACATATTAATTGGTTTTTTTAAGGTTACACTTACATTGAAGAGAACTTTTTAAAAATTGTATGGCTATTTCTCTTGTCCCAAAATCCATTTGAATTATTTTTTTTTGGATAAATAAATCCATTTGAATTTGCTTTGTAGTGCTAAGTTGTCAACTTAGCATTAGTATCTTTAGAATTTGTCTTGGTATCTATGGAACTAGTATCCTGAAAATAGATTGATTTTTGATGTGTTCTTTGATTTTAAGTGGTACAGGTTGTCATGTGTTTCCTAACCTCCATATGGTATTGCTGTTGCAGGCGAAGAGGACTTATGCCAGTGCATCAGAAAAGGTCTTCTTTACCTTATATATATGTGTGTGTATGTGTGTGGATGATGTATTTGTTTTGATCTGTATTTCAATATAATCTTTGCACATACAATCACAAACATATATGTATGTAAGATTTCTTTTCAATTGCAAACAATTTATCTTCTTTAAAATTTTAACTCCAACTACTCTTGAGTTTTTTTATAGGGAGCTTTACCCGTCCTTCGAGATATGTTTCTTGCAAATGTACCAGTAAGTTTTGTTTCAACCTTTTGAGGTTGGAAATTTATGATGGTTCTCCATTGTTCTTTTATTTTTTATTGTTTTTTTCTAGGTGCGCCAGGGTAGTTTCCGTGCGAAATGCATATATGTTGCTGTAATGTTACGACGTGTGATAGATGCATTTCTGAATAAGGATACAATGGATGACAAGGTAATTAGTTTAATTCCAAAACTAACCAAACTTTTCTAGTTTTTAAGATGATAAGCGTGTTTATTAGACAATTTCTCTTTTTATGGTGTATGTATGAATCTTTATTTGAAATGTTTAATAGATTTCAATAGCCTATTAAAAATGGTTTAAATTATTTTATTATAGTGTTTTTATAGAATTCATAACATGGTTTAAATTATTTACGTGTAATCTAACATACACATTTTAATGCGTTTGAGGTCGAAAATATGTAATTAGTGAATTCATGTTCAATATTATTGACATCTCCTTGTTAAAATTGATTTGTCGATTTTTTTTTTTTGGTTTGTCTTTTAGCTATGGTTGCATATTCTAAACACATTAATTCTAATTCCTTTTCATCTATTTGTTAGTGGAGTAGGTTTCAATAAACTTAATTTTTCTTAGAGAAAATTTGTGTGAGCAGTTGGATTTTTATTTTTATTTTTTTGGTTTCTTCTTTCATTTTTGGCTTCAGCAGTTTAGATTGATTTCATCATTCTCAAATATTAGAGTAGTAGAATTTGGTTTAGACTCAGTTTTCTTAGAGCAAAAATTGTGTCATCACTCATCGCCGAGTTTTTCTTGGAGTTGTGATAATTTTTTTGTATATATTTTTTTATGCAGTGGCTGGAATTTATATGTTTTGTAAAGCAATTTTAAAAGAAATCTTTTAGTAGCTGGACAATATTTTCTACAAAATTGGCTATGCCCGTAACAAATTTATGCAATAATAGTTATGTCACTAATACAATAATTTCTATAAAATAGGCAAAAGCCACTGATCAAACACAATAATAATATAATTATTATAAGTACTATCTCTCCCAGTCTCCCACCATGTCCACCCAAACTATCACTGCATTTTCTCAACCAATGTATGTTCATTTTTGGGATTCTGCTAGAATTCTTACTATTCAAAGTAATTATAATTATTATCCTTAATATTAAAACTCTATACTTTACTACCAATCAAACTACCAAACATGGGGTAACATGAGAATTATAGAGTAAATGGCAAAAAAGCAATAGCAACACAGAGCAACACAATTAAACAAAAAAGCAATGTAGAGTAACCCCATTCAAACCAAACGGCATGCAGAGCAAGAGTAATAGCAAAATCAAAAACAAAACCCAACACACTATATCATCTACCTACGCACAGGTGATCCTAGCCAAAACCCACTGAGCGAAAAGAATGTAGCATCTCCCCAATGAAACCGTCTTAGTCCCTGAAACTTGATCCGTTTCAATCACCGATTTGCAGCTTGCCGAAAAGAGTGTATATGACCAATACTCAGACAATGGATTCGCCAACCTAAACCTTGTATGGCCTGAGAGGCAGTCTCTTGGGAATGGAAAACAGGTGGTGGTTTGGGGACGTTGAAGATGCAGAGGAAGGGTTTGAGTGAGGATTTATGGGGTTTTGAAGGGGGGTTTATTTGAGATTTGGGCAATGAGGAGGAAGTGGAGTGCATTTGTGTTATTTGGCGGTGAATGTAAAGGTTTAATATGGGTTTTAAGTGAGAGTGAGGGATTATATTGGTGTGGTGTTTGAAGCAGCGAATGGGCATGACCGGTTTTGATTGAATTTATTGAACTTTGACTGACTGGGATACAGCGGATGGCACTAACATTTTCTTTTGGCTTTGCTGTTTCAGGTTTTGTTTTTTAACGTGCCTGTTTTTAAAGTGGTTTTTTTTCCCTACATGGCAGAACAGGAGACATTTTAGGATTTAACTCTCTCACTTTTTGCTTTTATATATAGTATATTAGATTTAATGTGTGTGTGTGGTCATGTGGTGGTTGGGGGGGAGCGCTTAGGTGGGTTTGAGATTCAAAATCTTGCCATGCAAAGAAAGAAATTGTAGGTGATGCTGCAATTTTTTCCTAGATTAGGCCACTGACTTTGATGCTATAATCATCTCCCACCCCTCTTCTTTATGTTTATCAGTTTTACATGGGTGACGTTGGCTGATTGGTGCTTTTCACACCCATGGTCATTGCTTGTTCTTGATAGAATGTATGCAAGCTTGAAATGCACGTATATCTATGAGTAGTATGTAGGTGTGTGAGTCCTAAACAGATTATTTTCCTTCATTTTATAGGATTATGTGGGAAACAAGCGGTTGGAGTTATCTGGCCAGTTAATTTCTCTACTCTTTGAGGTACCACTTTAACCTTTGTACTCCTAGCTGGAATTTTGATACACAACCTTCATCATCTTGTGTTCAATTTCTTATATGTTCTTATCTCCATTGGTCTTATATCCTAGGATTTGTTCAAGACGATGATTGATAATGTTAAGAAGAAGATGGACGAAATCATGGGAAAGCCTAGCAGGTCTAGCCGATTTGACCCCGCGCCAGTAAGTCCTGGGAATTATTTTATTGACATCAAGGTTTTTTGGATAAGTAGTTTTGAAATTGTTAGAACTGTGGTTAAATGATTAAATTCATCATTTCCTAACAACATAAGCTTTTGGGACATCGGTAATTTATCATGGTATTAAAGCCATTTTACAATGGCCTTCAATTGCTTTCACTCTCTTTTACAATTTTTTCTGTTATCCTGTGGCCTCTAGAAAACACAGAGAGAGACTTTTGATATCCAAGTTGTTACATCTTTTGTTTTGTTAGCCTATTTTAGTTCTAATCCATAGGTGTCATCTGCATTAGTTGTGCTTTTCTGCCGATGCTTACAACATACCAGGCTGCATTTCTGTTGGGAAATCTCAAGCATGTAATTTTTAATACTTCTAAAGTACAGGTTGTGGTTCTGATTATTAAATAAAAAAAGCATTTGACATTTATATAATCAAACAGCAGTTCCTGATTTCAACTTAATTTTTGTTAAAATGCTAATTGCATCTTAATTTTTTGTTAATGAGGTATTTGCTTATACAAAAAATATTATTTCTAATTGAGAAATGTCATGCTATGGTTTTTTTTGTTTTGTTGTGTGTGTGTGGGTATAGTATCTTTGTGGAGACAGTATTACAAATGGCCTGGAGAGGACGCTTTCTACAGGTAACTTCAATGTCAAACGGTTCAGGATGGACAGAAAAGGCATGACACAGGTTCGTTATATTACAATATCTACATTTCTGTTATTGTTCTTTGATGCCTTCTCTTTCTTACCATGTTGCTTAAATTGTTATTTAATTTTCTAGTAGGCATTCTGATGTAATTCAAAGGGGGTAAGAATAAGTACAAAATTAGATGCAGGGATCTAAGACTGATGCTCTAATTTGATTTTTTCTTGCTTCTCTTCCTCTCTCAACTAGGGACATTAGGGTTTGAATTGAAGAAAATTGAGGATGAGGGAGTGTTTAAAATTGAACCAGAAGTAGAAAATAGAAACAAGATTTATAATTGCTAATAGCTTGTTTGGATGGATGGGAGTAGAGGGGAGTATAGTAGAGGGAGGGAGAGTAAGTTAAATTACCTTTTTTGGATGTTTTTTAAGGGAGAAGGGGGAGGGATTTGGAGGGGTTCTAACTACTTCTAACCCCTCATTTTTAATTCTCCCAAATTGGAGAGATTTCGAGGGAGAGTAGAGAATAACAATGTTTGACCAAATGACTTACCAAATTTACTCTTACCATATTAACAAAATTACAAACTATGAAAATGCTAATTATTCCCCCCTTCCCCCCTTAATTTTAAAAACATTCAAACAAGGTGGATGATAACCATTTCCCTTTACTTTCCTTTCCCTTCAAATTTCCAAACATAGCATAAGTTTTCTATAGTTACATGGAAAGATAGGATTCAAAATGAGCAAATTCCCTTAAAGGAAGGGGTGACCCTTATTGATAAAAGGATGAGGGAGAGTTGCTTAAGATGGTTTGGTCATGTTTGGAGGAGAGTAATTAATGCACCCATAAGAAAGAGTGAGTATATTCAAGTTGAGAGAAGGAAAAAAGGTAGAGAAAGACCAAAAATAACATTAGTAAAAATAGTAAAAAATGACGTGTCAATTAAGGAAGTAACATTGAGTGTGATTTTGGATGGCTAAGAAGAATACCTATGGCTGACCTTAACAAATATGGTGAGGATCCATGGCTGGTGAGGATCCATGGCTGACCTCAAAAACTTAGGGACAAAGGATTGGTGGTGGTGGTGGTTGCTGTTGCTGTTGCTGCTGCAACGATACCATGTTCTGTGGAAGTTTGTTTAGGGCACAAAAACGACATACATAATTATTATTTATATAATATATGTGTATATGTGGGTTATTACAATGATATCACTATTTTTCCCTTGACTTGGTACAAAATCATAACACTATATAAACACTTTCTTGCTGTATTATGTCCTAAATCTTTCAGATTGTTGGTTTGCTATGTTCTTATTGCACATTGGTTGTAATTTTTTTCTTAGGCTATCTGTCATATTTTTGAATTGTATGAAATAATAGAAAATTGATGCAAAGCATATGAGAAAATACATTTTACAGACACCTGGTCATTTGAATAGGAACACTAAAAGGATGCTTAGACGTCCATAAGTTTAATTTCAAGATCAATCTTGGTTGATTTTAGTTGCTGTTTTGTGTCTTGAACTTAAATGTTTTCTTATGTGACTTTTGAATTATATGTAATAAGACAAGTGACTTTTTAATTAGGCATGTGACATCTGCAGGAAAAATTCATACCTGTTTGATTAGATTTGAATTAGAGGTTGTAATTGCATCTTAGGGATGCAACTTATTGTCCTGTTTATGATTTTTTATAATAACAATTCTCTAGAGAATTGGATAGTATTTTAGCCAACGCTTGTGGCTTTCCTCTCCCTAAATTTTAGGGATTAGTTTGGTTGTTCTTGCTAATTTGATAGCTCGAAATGGCTCTTGGATTTCCCCTATTAAACTCTCTTTTTCTCTCATTCATATTTACAATTGCATAAAAATCCTCTCTTCACAGGTACTAGCTAGGTTATCATTCATAGCGGCTATGGGGCACATGACGAGAATCTCACCACAGTTTGAGAAGTCTAGGAAAGTCAGTGGACCTCGAGCTTTGCAACCTAGCCAGGTAAGCTTGTAGTGTCTGCACTACCTTTAAAAGCTATCTTCACTAAATTATTTTTATGTGGTAGCATAATGATTATCTTGTTTTGTGCTATGATACTTGTGTCACAGTGGGGCATGCTTTGCCCATGTGATACTCCAGAAGGTGAAGCTTGTGGTCTGGTAAAAAACTTGGCCTTGATGACTCATGTTACAACTGATGAAGAGGAGGGCCCATTAATTTCTCTGGTAAGTTTCAGTTTTTTAAAATTTTTTATTTTTTTGTTAGGCAAGATAAATTTGAATAAAAAAACCTACTTCGTGGAAAAAACATGAAACAGCCAAGAAAATATAACAAAGAATCAAAATTATGTTAAAATTTTTATTATATTCTGAAAGTTTGGTGACACTTTTTGAAAATTTTAGGCTAAATAATTGAAAGTGATCCCTCTTCTAGAAGTCTTATGTGAAACTACCATGTAACTGTTGCTTTTATCTCAAAGTAACATAAAAATCTCCTTATGCATGGAAAATTGATGTTTAATGATTTGAGAACAAAGCCTTAAAACCAATTATATTTTTATTTGGATTTCATCTAAAAGTATAAGACTTGGCCAGATTTAACATCTATCAAATTTGCAATCTTGATTTACTAATCAAAAAAAGTAGAAAAAGAACATATGCTACTATAGTTCAAAAACAATATTTGATGGGGGAAGCTCAAGTAAGGATTTATTTTAATTTAGTCTTATTTAATTTTGGAGTTAATTGTGATGTTAGCATTTTTATTTCCTAGAGTCAACGTTATTTTTGTCATTCAATAATTGGAATTTCCTCAAGTCATTTAGAATTAGGTTTCCTAATTCAATTAGAAGAAGGGTTTCCTATGTCAGTTAATGATAGATTTAGTAGTCTATATAAACATGATAATGCCCTCGTATGGAGTACATTGTTATGCTTATATAGAGATGAAAAAAAATGATGTACTCCTATGGAGACAACCTTCTTTTGATAATGATTAAAATTTCTCTTGAAATTGTCTCAATGGTTTGGCGTTGATGCACACCAACCAACCCTAGGGGCTAGCTCCCAAAGGTTTTCTCTTTCTTTTTTTGCACGGTAGCATGAGGGAAAATCCTTACTTGTGATAATCTCATTAAGAGAGAATACATGTTAGTAAAGTGGTGTTGCATGTGTGGCTATAATGGGGAGACGATGGAGCATCTTCTCCTACATTGTAGTGTTGCGTTTGAGTTATGGAGCTTTGTTTTTGGTTCCCTTGGGTTTCAACAGGTGTTGCCGGAAAAGGTTAACGATCTTTGTTGGTTTCTATTAAATTACCAATTGATTCAAAAGCTTAAGCTATTAGAATATGGTAAATTTAATAATTTAACCACACAATTCTAACCTTCCCCTCATGTGCGGGCCGAAACTACCTTTAATAGGTGAGGCCCAACACATGGGATTTTAAATGGGAGGTAGAATGGAGGACAGAAGGATCGAACTTAAGGTCTTATGCTTTGTTACCATGTTAAATTGCTGATTGTCCCAAAAGTTTAAACTATTGGAATATGGTAAATTTAATCATTTAACCACACAATTCTAACAGTTCCTTTGGATATTTGGAACTTGGTCTTGTTATGTTTGATGCATTGTGGCAGGAACGAAAATGTTGTACTTATGATGACATGAAACTTCCTGGAACACAATTGATAGAATTGTTTGCTAGTTTGTTGTTTGATTTGTCTCGGGTGTGGGGTTTTACTAATAGTGACTCCATGACTGATTTCTTTAGAATCATTGTCCTTTTATACCTAAATTTTGTAATTCTTTAGACTCCATTGTGCCCAATTTAATGTACATGAAGTAGGGTTTTTTTTATATTTATTTTATATTTTATTCTAATAACTAAAATACTCATTTACTTATCTGAAAAGGTTGGTCTACGAGAAATTTTTCTGAGAACAATGGCTGAGAGCATGAGTAGTACCTAGCAAAAAGAAAGAACAGAAACAAAGACAGATGATAATAAGAATAACCAAAGCATATTATTGTTGCATGGCTTGCAAATTATGAAGGACTTAGTTTGTTTGGTATTTTCTATGTAATGCCGAAGATTGTGGTTGAGCTCCTAGCAAGTAGGCAAGGAAAGTTTGGTCATCATTGTGATGGCGTTATCTAGAAGGCTGTCCCTCATTGCTTGATGCGATGCATTTGGTGGGAGAGGAACAATGGGTGCTTTGAATACTCTGAAAGGACAATGGCAAACTTAAAATTTTTCTTTTTTAAAACACCATTGGATTGGATGTCAATCATAGGAAGTCATTCTATTTCTTTGGTTTATGATTTGATCAATGCATGTAATTTGTGTATCTGATTGGTTTGATCCCCAGATGTATACTTCCTGTATACTTGGGTGACTCCTTTTCATGATTTGCATAAGATTTCCATTACTTATCCGAAAAAAATTAAAATTATTTTTATAATAGACTTAGTAGAGATAGAATTTTGTGATGACATAATACTGTAGACATTGTTTTTAGGAACGTGTTGGTGTGTGTGTGTGTGTTTTTCCTAGCAGGATCTACTTCATATGCTTCTATTTGCTATACAGAATTATGACTGGAATAGTGAGCGTTAGTGGGCTATTGATCAAACCAAGGTAAAAAGTGTGTGTGTCACTATAATTAGTCTATTGTGATGATCTTGTATATATGCTATTTGGATAGAGAGGAATTCTTGGATTTATTCCTGTAAATCTAATGCTATGATTGAGGAAGCTGTCATTCAAAGCATCGGATATGTAGTTTGAGGTAGACTAGTATCTTGTGGAAACTTGAAATTTTTGAATACTCCTTGATGCTTCTATGTATGAGTTCTACCTTTATAATATATGGTAAATATAGACATACATATTCACTCTGCTTCAATGTTATGGTAATGGTATTCACATTTGATAAAGATCTGACACTGTTGCCTATGTTTGTGTTACTTATTCATCGTATCTTTAATTACTGGTTGTGATAGTGCTACTATTTGGGCGTTGAAGACTTGGAACTACTATCTGGAGAAGAGCTTCACACACCAAATTCCTTTCTAGTTATATTTAATGGGCTGATCCTTGGCAAGCATCGGAGGCCACAGGTACTAGAAGTATATAATTGAGGTGAATTTTTAGAAAGTTTTTTAATTTTTTAATTTCTTTTTTATGTTCTCTCTAACCTTTAATGTTTTATTTCTTTTTTAGCATTATGCTGCTACCATGAGAAAGTTACGGAGAGCTGGCAAAATTGGCGAGTTCGTAAGTGTCTATGTCAATGAGAAGCAGGTAAATTATTCTAAAACTACTATTTTATCCATTTTATTCTTTCTCCTGGTATTGGCTGTGTTATTTCCCTTGAATGGGCGTGTGTGATATAATATGAAATCTTATATATTTTCATAGGAGGATATGTAATTCATGCATTTGATTTGATGTAAAATGATACAAATGAAAAAAGAATTGATGTAACGACCTGAGGAAATCACTAGTCAAGTTACTATTGGGGCTTCTCGTAATCACTTATTTACCCAAGATCTACCTAGTAAACACTTGGTGTGGGACTCAACACATACTCGCACAACCCACACTCAAACAATCAAATCCAATCAAATCTTTCGTGTATCTCATCTCCCCATCTTAAATTCCCGATGTCCTCGTCAGAGCCCATGTTATATTGCAGTGCCCCCAAGCCACATGGTGTTACCAGATTTGTTCTGATACCATTTTGTCATGCCCCAACCCATCACTAGCATGATATTTTCTGCTTTGGTTGCATTGACCACAACGTCTTTAAAACTTTTTTTTTTTTTTGATAAGTAACGTAAGAATATTATTAATAATAGAAAAAGTGCCAAGCCGAGTACATTGGGGATGTGCTATGGGGGCACAAATCAGGAAACAAAGGTACAACGATCAAGAAAAATAGGAAAAGAAGAACAAGAAAAATGAGAAAAGACCAAACTCCATTCAAAGAGAGTGTGCAAGAAAAAAGACTTAATCTCTAGCAGGGTTCAACGTCTTTAAAACGCGTCATACCAATTAAGGTTCAATGCCTGTATATAAAGTGGTGAGGTCTATGTGACTAAAGCAGTTTCCTTGGGTTGTTACAAATAGAATCAAAGTTGACTTTACCTGCTAGGGTGGTGGGTAGGTACCACACGGGGACATATAGCCCTTAAGGGGGGTTGATTGTGGTGACCCAAAAGTTCAAAAGACCTCTTAAGTGAGGTGAGGTGAGGGAGAATCAAATACTAATTGATTCCCTCATCACCAAGGTAGAGGGAGTTATTGCATGTTGTATGGAGGTCCTGAACTCTAATTGGTAATACGGGTTTTAAAACCTTGAGGGATGAGGCTATGTGTCACTCCCGAAAAGAACAATAGCTTGCCAATGATGAGTGGGGGGGTGTGATAATTGATGTTTAAGCTTAAACACTTAGTTGAGAGAGAGAGAGAGAGAAATCTCATATCTCATTTCTGATTCCGAAGGAAAATTCTCATACAATCATGAAGTAAGTCTATGAGAACAGCATCTATCACTTAAAAATTAAAGGTCATGACCTGTTTCAAATATACAATTTCTATTGCCTAGCTGAGGATGCTTCCTGATATGGTGGAAAGTTTAAAAACTCCTCACCCTAATGTGCTGCCAAGTATCTGTGTATGCACAGAATCATTTTTTGTACTCCACTTGGCAAAGAAAAATTCACCTACCTGCTTGTAGAAGAAATCATTCATTAACTGTGAGATGATTTATTGCCAACACATGGCAATAATCTTTGCTAAAGACGAGAATAAAATAATATAGAGAAGCGGAAGCAAGAAAGAGAGAATAACCCAAGGGATTAGGTGGTTCAACCAACAGTCTACCTCCACGGGATAGAACCCTAGCGGCTACATCTTTACTATATAATAAAAAAAACAATTACATTGAACCCTTAACAGGGTATATATGGACCCTAGAAGCTAGGGTTAGCCAACATGGGTTTACAACATAACTTGTCTTCTTGGGCCATTACATCAACATAAACCCAATACTTTAACACCACCCCCTCAAGTTAGGGCATATGGTCATATGGGTCCAGCTTGCAACACATAAACTTTAAGCAACTTCTACATAGTGCCAACTTGCTTGAAAAGGCTAAAAAATGATGTGAACTAGCCAAAACTTGAGGGAACAAGCCAAAATTGAAGCTGAACTGACCAAAATAATGAGATGAACCGGCTGGAGTTCTTGAATACCAATAATAGATTTTATAGGGGTTAGTTTATCATTATTATCAATAAAGGACATCCAAAACCTATACCCAATCAACCAAAATCACCAAACAAGTTTTCTCCCAATCCAGGATTTAATTATTCTTATCCTGGAAACAGAATAGCCTAAACCTCGAACCAGATAAGGGTAATACATGTCAACTCTGACCAACAACCATATTGGTGGTCTTAGAACTTGTTGGTGAGCACTGCGCTGGCAACCAACAACTCCAGCAACAACCACTGAGAAAACCACCTTGGTACCACTGGAAACTACTTAAGAGATCAAGGACGAGCCACTGCGATATCCGACTAGCAACCTCCGTGACCGGAAAGCTACTAAGAACACGCTGAAAACAACAAAAACAGAGGCCAACTTCAAAAAACACCAAAAACAACTGAATCGGTGGAGGATGGTTGAAAACCACCACCGATCTTTTGAGAACAACAAAAACAAAGGCCAACTACCGAGATCTACCAAGCTAGGTTGCGTTCAGATCTGAATTTCAGGTCAAATCTATGTCTATATGTTGGATCCACAACACCAACAACAACAGCTAAAGCCACCAATGATGGCAATGAGACAACAAGCTAAGAACAACAACAACAACCAACAGCAACAATAACCAATCAGCCGAGAACAACAACCACCAACAACTACAATCACCAACAACAACCACAACCACACCAAAAACCATCAACACCCATAAAGAACAACCAACAAACTTAGATTTGAAGGTTGCACAAGTATACAACCACCAACAAACTTAAAGAAGCAGATGCAAGAAAGAGAGAGGAACATAAGGGATTACACGGTTTGACCAACAACCTACATCCATGGGATAGAGTCCTAGTAGCTACATGTTTACTGTATACTCAAGTTAACAATTACATTGAACCCTTAACAAGGTGTATATAGAGACTAGAAGTTAGGGTTAGCCCAACATGGGCTTCCAGCATAACTTGTCCTCTTGGGCCATTACTTCAACATAAACCCAATACTTTTAACAATCTTGGTAGATATATTAATAACGTTGGACAACATGGAAAATGATTCATCACAACTCATGAAACAAAAGAGATGCTGCTCTGCATAATTACTTGGACACTGAGAAAGTAGTTGCTAATGCAATATGACTACAATTTATGATTGACTCTCTTGTCATAATCTAATTTTATATCACTTTGTTCACTTTGATCTCTTTCTTGATTGGCATTTTAATACTTGATTAGGTTACTTTTCTAACTGAGCGTGTGGCAATTATGTCATTTTGTTGCTTCCCTCTGCATCACTTTGTTTCTGCAATGTTTTTCCAGTATATAAAATCATAACTGCACAGCTGACTTTGAGGCAATTATGTCTTTTGTTGCTTCCCTCTGCATCATCTTGTTTCTGCAATGTTTTTCCAGTATATAAAATCATAACTGCACAGCTGACTTTGATGGGAAACATGTTTTCAGTGCTGTGTTTACGTTGCTTCTGATGGAGGTCGAGTTTGTCGTCCACTTGTCATTGCTGACAAGGGCATATCGAGGATCAAAGAACATCATATGAAGGAGTTGTTGGTAAGTCTAATTTATGCCTTGTTTCCTTAAATAAGAGTTGTAATTTCAAAACTGATTTTATTTTTTGTTCTTTCAAGGCTGGAGTCCGTACATTTGATAGTTTTTTACAAGACGGGTTGATTGAGTATCTTGATGTTAATGAGGAGAACAATGCCTTGGTTTGTTACATTCTAATAACTTTTAAATTCCTTTGATGCTTTGTTGCCATTACTTGATTCAATTTCTCTTGTTGCATAATTATCTATTTCATAGATTGCTTTATACGAAGGAGAGGCTACTCCAGAAACAACACATATTGAAATTGAGCCTTTCACCATCCTAGGTGTTTGTGCTGGGCTTATTCCATTTCCTCATCATAATCAGTCACCCAGAAATACTTATCAGGTTTTTATTATTTTTTTTTTTTTTTAATGTGCTTAACTTCTCTGATTGCTATTTTGGATTCTAAATTTCAGTGATAAAAAATGTTTCGCCCTTTGTGTTCTGAAATTACTTATTTTTATCTTCATAGTGTGCAATGGGGAAGCAAGCTATGGGAAATATTGCATATAACCAGGCAAGTGGATTTATTCTATGTTGTCAATTTTTTTGTTTTGTGGCAGGAGCCTGATTGTTCTTTCTTTACCTTCCAGCATGTTTGTCATGAAGTTACAAAATATGCTTTCCTCTGTTCATACAGAAATTACTGAGTTTTGTTGTTCTGTAGCTTCTTTTAATACGTGTTGGATAAATTTAAATAATCAAGTTTAATTCAATTGTTTGTATAGCTGTATAATTTGTGTGTATAACTTGGCTGAATTACAACTTTAATCTGAAACTTCCAAAACCACTTCATTAGGAGCCAAAAGAAAAAGGTCAATGCGTTGAGACGTCTCAATTATAAATTATTAATCAGATACCGTCTGTTCTATTAGTTATTTTTGTAGTTTTATTTGACATTTTATGGTGGATCTTGTCTATTTGGTCTTTTCCTTTTTAGTGATAAGTTCCCTTTCCCATGGTCTTCTGTGGGTTCAAGTTCCACAAAATAAGAAAGCTACCTTTTTGTATGCATTTTTCTTTTCCTGTGTGAATAGATCATCCATAGTTGTTTATTATGGCAACTTTCATAATTTTGATCTGTATGACTAATACTGCCCAACTCTCTTGATTTGTAGTTACGTCGGATGGACACCCTACTATACCTGCTAGTGTATCCTCAACGACCTCTGTTGACAACAAAAACAATTGAGCTGGTTGGTATGCATTATTTGAAGTATTGCAGGCAATTTTTTGCTGTGAACTAATTACTGCTGTTTTAGGTTGGATATGATAAGCTTGGAGCGGGGCAAAATGCCACTGTTGCTGTGATGAGCTATAGTGGCTATGACATAGAGGATGCAATTGTCATGAACAAGTCATCTTTAGATCGTGGATTTGGCCGTTGTATTGTTATGAAAAGGTACCAAATTCATCACCTATAGTGGTTTCATTTTTTAATGATTGCACAATTTCTTGATAAGTAGTAAGTTTTATTAGAAAAACAATTAGAATTCATCTAGTGCACAGGAAGTATACTAGATGAACATGACAGCTAAGCCATTTGAACAAAGTTCTTAGGAAGTGCAATTTCAGATATAGAATTTTTCCCCCACATCCTTCAAAGTTTCTTGCATTTCTTCCCCTATAGATGCACTGCCAACAAGGTGGTAAGTCAACAACCTTGCCAAGCATCACCCATTGGACCCCAAAAAGAGCAAAAACCATATCCCACATCTCCCTTGCAACAGAACAATGCAGCATCAAGTGATCCATTGTCTCCCCACCCCTCTTGCTCACACAGCACCATCTCACCAACACAATGTTCCACTTCCTCAGGTTATTTGTTAGTATTTTTCCCAAAGAACCAACCCATAGAAAAAATCCCACTTTTGTTGGGACTTTAGGCTTCCAAATGCTTTTCCAAGGAAAATGCTCAACTCCAGCAGGGGCTAGAACTCTATTGTAAGCTATAACCCTGAAACCCTTCAACTTGACTGGCTCGAACACAACTTATCCTCTTCATGACCTTGTACATCAATAAAATACGAAAGATCCAAGAACAATGAGAGTGACTCCAATTCCCGGTCCTGTGCTGCTTGAATGAAATTTATATGCCAATGAACAGATCCATTGTGGAGATGCATATGATCCACTACTAGTGCTTCCTTATCCTGTGTAATATGACACAACTCAGGAAAGGTGCCCTTCAAGCTGATAGTACCACACCAAGCATCAGACCAAAATTTTATTCTAGAACCATCACCGACCGCAATAGTCTATACGGCCCAGAAATAGCCTTAGTACACCAACCTCCCCTCATAGGATTGTACTTTAGATTCTACTACCTGCCTCCACAGCATGTTTTTATTTTTCCTACTTTGTGTTCATTGTCCATGATGTAGTTTCTGTTTACTAAAATTATTCTTATAAAAAAAGTTCTTGCATGTCTTCAATTGCCCAAGTAATTTAATAAGTGTGGCCACTTATCTTAGAGTTCTTTAACAGGTATAGTGCTGTGCTTCAAAAGTATGAGAATGACACACAGGACAGGATACTCAGGCCTGATAGAAAGGGCTATGGTGCAAAACATATGCGGGTAATACATATTAATAGTTGGTGCAGTATCACATGGTGTAGATCCCAATTGTTCTGCATACTTATTTGGTACAGATAGTACTATATCTCATATTGTCGAAGTATATCTATTCCCATGAATTTAAAATCAGTATGTAATAAAACTGTTTTAGACAATGTAAATAACTATTTATTGATAAGGGTTTTCTACCTAATAATTATTTTATTTTATTATTTTTTTATGAAGAGATAAAATTTATTAGCCAAGAAACAAAAAGAGATAACCAGTACACAGGAAGTGTACTAGCAGTATATCAGAATTACATATAAGTACATGAATTCAAAAATTATAGCAAACTAGAGAAGGAATGACCGCTCATATAAAGTGCGCAAAAAAAAAAAAAAAAAAAAAAAAACCAGCTTCACCAACAAAATAGATCGTTCAGTGTCTTCAAATGTCTGACCATAAGAAGTGAATTATGTATCAGATATGTACTCTAATCATTCTTAGCAATGTCCAGCTAAGTCACTCGTTAAACTGTTATGTGAAGCATCTCATAGTATAGATTTAGTACTTTTGTCTTTCTCTGGCTGTCATTTAAATTTGGAATGTGATTCAGAACTTTACTTGGGACAGCCTTCCAATTTGAGGATTAGGTTTTCAATGATCAATTTAGACGCGGTAAAAGCTCAAGACATTTTATGGTTAAGAAGCCTAGTTTAAAGATTATGGAGGGTTTCAAGTTCGAATTGCACAAGTAATAATAATTAAAAAACGAAAAATAAATTAATAAATAAATTTGCTGTTCAGGAGCTGTCAACAGTATCCACTAACAGAATTAGAAATGGTAAAATTGCTCCATTGTAAGTTTTCTCATGCTCTATGGAGTGAAGTCTTTCTTATGTATGGTAGTGGGTGATGCTGAATACAATTTTCTCTCTCCTTTTTGCATGGAGGAATTGGTTGGGGAAATTTTCTTCAAATGTTTGGAATATGGAACTGGCTTGTCTTATGTGTTTAATTTGGAAGAAACATAATTCTTGAATGTTTGAAGCATTGAGAGACCTGTAGATTTGTTGAAGTCTTTGCTAGCTGCGACTTTGTTTGAGTGGTCTCGTATTTGGGGTTTTATGTATTGTATTTCCATGTTTGATTTCCTTATTTTTGTTAGCTTTTCCCTTGATTTGTTTGTATTCATTTCAAGTGCAGTGCTTACTATTGTAAACCCATTGTATTTTTCGTATCAATAAAACTTTTATTACCTATATAAAAAAAAAAAATCTTTTAGAGATTTTCTTTTGGGAATTACCTCAAATTCCCATTTTGACTCGATTAACTATTTTGGTTCTCGTAGTGTGGAAGGAAAGTTTATTCATTGTTAAAGAAATATTGTGATATCACTTTTTGAAGAAGCTATTTGGTTTAAGAGTTGGAGCCTTCTATATAGACAACAATGTAAATGGTTTGATGGCTTTGGGTCAAATAGTCCTCCCATGTGTGGGAAAGGAGAAGAATCTTAGAAGAATATAAGAGGGTTTTCTAGGAGAATAGTTTGGTAGTTCTTTTGAAGTTGAAGGATACCTTTGTTGTGAGTTGATGGTTTGTCTAATTTTTTGGGAAAGAGAATCTTTAGTCTATTGTGGTTTTGGGCTTTTGATTGTATGTTTGTGAGTATTGACAGTTTGTTTTGGGTTTAATGGGATTGAGTTGGTTTGTTTTTGTGGGAGGTTTCGAGAGTTTGTGAGATTCAAGCATGACTTGTGAGGAATTAATTGAGTATAGTTGTAATATATATTGTTGATACCAGATTTTAGTTGGCATTGCCTATGGATGTAACGTGGAATTGGCTGAACCATGTTAACTTCTTTCTTGTTTGTATCAATGTCTTTCTGTTAGCATTGCTATCACAACAAACTGGTATCGGAGCATATTATCCAGTATCAATTAAAGCAAATTAGTTGGGGAGAAGATTCTACAAGTTTACAATTGTTTTACAATTGGCTTGATTTAGGCATGTGTGAGTTTGGGGCTTCAGCTATGGACACTATGTCTATATGTTCAAGGAAAACTTGCTTGAGTTAAGGTGGAGATTTGTTGGAATTGTCTAAAATTCCTATTTTGACTAATTTACCTATTTTTTATATTATTCTTTTACTTATCAAAAACTAATTTACCTTTTTTTGTTTTCTTGATGCGGAAGGAAAGTTCATTCCATTTCAAAGAAGTTGTTTTATATTTCTTGTTCACCAAGAAATAGTAGCTGGAGCCTTAAAATAACATGGGTGGGTTTCTTTGAAGAGTAGTTTGGTAGTTCTTTTGGGGTTGAAATATACTTTTGAGATGATAATTTGTCTCTTGTTTAAGTGGGAGAGTACAATTGGTTGTTTTAAGGTTTTGGGCTGTAAATTTGTGAGCAAGTGTTGAATGTTTATTTTGGTTGTAATGGGATTTGGGATAATTTGTGTTTGTGAGTGGATTTAAGTGTGTGTGCGCGTGTTTGGGAAGGTTATCAGTTTTGTTTGTGAGAGACAACAAGTGTTGTTTGTGAGGTTTTCATTGAGTGCAGTTATATAATCCATATCTTTCATAATGGATTTAAATTGGTGTTTCCTATAGATATAGGCAAGGAGTTGGTTGAAGAATGCTGAACCTTTCTTTTCGTTCGGACGTTTTGATTACTTGTTCTTACTAATACCTTTCTGCGAGCCTTGCAATGGCAATAATTGGTATCAGAGCATGGTGTCTAGGAAAAATACAACTCTCACCAAGTGCCTCAAGGATTCTCACCTAGAAGAATTTTAATGGAGTCTCATCATTAAATATAAAGCAAAACCACTAGAGATTTCGATAATTTAGTTGTTCTCATATTAGCATTCAAGCCCAAAATTCCTGACATGCAGCAGTTGGAATTGAATCCAAAAATCCCCTTACTTGTGAGGTAGTATTCCAAGAGTGGGTCTCTTAAAGTGCTTCTTTCTTTTCTTTAAGCAACTTGCCTTCCAAAACAGCTCTCCTTTTCACCAATTTTTACCTCATCTCCCATTCCAATCCAAAGCATCACAAACTCCATTAGCCTTATGTTCTGCAACCACAAGATCCATTCTGCTTGATCCTCCTTGAATAGAGGATCTGATTTCATGTGGCAGCAGCATGATGTACGTGTGGGAGTGACAAGAACATGCTGTGCATCACAATCTTGAGGTTGCCAGCACATCTGGAACCTAAATCCTCCAGTAATTGATCCTTAATCAGTACTGCTGCCAAACTTCCATCAGGAATTGGCCTTGGTCAAACATCAACAAAGGTGTCTCCACTGGGAGCTTCATGAGGTCACAATATTCAGCGTGATGTGGAAACGGATGTTAGTGATGAGCAAACACAATTGACATGTTGACCATGAAGCCTGTATGCCGTGAAGATTGATGAGCACTAAAAACTTCTATGTTGTTGTAGTTGTTATTACTATTATTATTATTATTGATTCCCCTTCCCCCCTTGGGGCCAAAACTTACTTATCAAAAAACTAATAATAATAAATTAATAATATTGGGCAAGTGTGGATTGCATTGTTGTGGACATGTGATTTGAATGGTTATAATTGCCATGGTTGGGTTTCACTTATCAGTTAGGACCAATGTATATTTTTATGGGTTTTGATGAATGGGATTTCCTGGTCTGTGGACATAATATTCAAAAAGTAAATTAGCATTTGTTTGGATTTTAATTGAAATTTTGTTTGCAAATATCAATTGCTTCAACCAAACACAAACTTTATTTGAAAAGGAAACGATTCTAATAACAAAGAGAGACTCAAACTATACATATACAAGAACAAACTAAAGCTAGAAGCATAACCAAAAAAAGTGCCAAATATGAAAGCAAACTACCCAATGTTGATCTTTTGAAATCTTTGCTAGTTAGGACTTTGTTTGAGTGGTCTAGGATTTGGGGCTTTACACAATGTTTTTCCATTTTTGATTTCCTACAATCTGTAATTTCCTCTTCTTGATTTGTTTGTAACTGTTTCAAGTACATTTTGTTCACCATCGTGAACACGATGTAATTTTTTCAATAAAGCTTTTATTACCTTTAAAAAAAAAATGAAAGCAAACTACCTAATTAAAAGTTACCAAAATATCCCTGTTAATTTTTTTCCCATACTTTGAGAATGCTGAAAGTACATTTGGAAATTATTATGAGGTTTTATTTTTTATGGAAGCCAGATTGACTCTGCCAATCCCAAGGATTCCATTCTTCATCATTTTCCTTTTGTTCTCTGGTTATTTGTTTCTTTGAATTGCAAATGTTTCCTGTATATTCTTTAGTTCTGATATGTTCTAACATGTGTAGATACTGGATGATGATGGGATTGCTTCACCAGGGGAAATTATTAGCCCACAAGATATCTATATAAATAAACAGTCCCCTGCTGTTACAAGGGGGATGAGAGTACCACCATCAGAATTACCAAATATGTTAGTTTCACTTTCCGGCGAAAATTCTTGATAGATTCCTTTAACAACAAGATTGCTTATGCTAGTTTTTAAATGCAGAGGATATAAGAGCAGTAAACAAACATTTAAGGGTCCCGAAGGGGAGTCTTGTGTAGTGGATCGAGTGGCTCTTTATAATGATAGGCATAATAATTTATCTATCAAATTCTTAATTCGCCATACTCGTAGGCCAGAGGTAAAGATTTCTAATCTGGCCTCAGTTTATATGCTATATGAATCTTATATTTTTGGTTGACTTTCTTTCTTGTATTTCTTGCCCCCTCAGGTCGGTGACAAATTTAGTAGCAGACATGGGCAGAAAGGAGTTTGTGGTACCATTATCCAGCAGGAAGACTTCCCATTCTCTGAACGTGGCATTTGCCCTGATTTGATTATGAATCCTCATGGGTTTCCTAGGTAAATAAGTTAAAAGTTTGGAATAGTGGAAAACTTAACAAGCAAGTGACGCAAGAAGATTAATACTGAATTTTCAGTACAGAAAGATTGTAGAGAGAGAGAGAGAGAGAGAGAGAGAGAGAGAGAGAGAGAGAGAGAGAGGGAGTAACAAAAGAGAGGGAACTCAGATCTCAATCTAAACTCAAATATGAGATTCTAAAATTCACTATCAATCTATCTATCTTTACAATGCATGTACATGGATATTTATAGCTTGGGAGTTGGTTATTGTTGATGACATCATCCATAACTAACTCACATTTATCGCATGCTTGAGTACAATTGTAACATACTAATTACAAGCTAGATTTAATAAAGCACATCGCTTTTGCTTCTAAAAACTTTCTAAAATCTAACATGTGCATGTGCCACTAATTAATTTTCCCTTCAAATTTCTACAAACTTGGCACATGTGGACTCAACTGCAATAATAATATGGAACGTGAAATTCAGCCCTTAGGCTTGACTGGCCTCATGCCATGTCATAATCATCCATGTTTTGTGTTATAATCTATAGTTGCTAGCAGTGCAAACACCCAAGATGTAATTTAATGTTTTGATATTCTGCTACCATCAGTCGAATGACAGTGGGGAAGATGATAGAGCTTCTTGGGGGTAAAGCTGGAGTTTCATGTGGTAGGTTTCATTATGGCAGTGCCTTTGGGGAACCAAGCGGTCATGCAGACACAGTTGAAGCTATGAGGTGCTTTCTGCGTCTTTACTATGACATCTGATTATTATGCATTTTTCCATATTTCATTTTTTTTTACCATGCTTCCTTGCTCTGTGACAGTGAAATTCTTGTGAACAAAGGCTTTAGCTACAATGGCAAAGACTTTCTGTATTCAGGTTTAAATTTTTACATCTGAAATATGTACATATGGGAATTCTATTGCAACCGTTCAATTTAATTCTTCTTTTGGAGCTTTGTTACGTATTGTGTTCAATTTTTTGAAACCCTAGGGGTGAAAGGAAACTTATTTTCAATTTAAATTAGACAATGGATTTCTAGCAGCATGTTTCTGGAAGTTACTATCATTAATATAAGTTGGATGTTCTCATAACAATAATAATTAAATTGTGTCATTTCCTTTTTATCATTAGTGTCACAAGTTTGGTGCATGGAATATGACCTTGGAATGGAATAACTATTTTGTGTACTTATGTTTGTGAGCTAGACCTTGCTTGCATATGAAAGGAAACTTCTTAATACTTTTTGTCTTCTCCAGGTATCACAGGTTGCCCACTGCAAGCATATATTTTCATGGGTCCTATTTACTATCAAAAGTTAAAACATATGGTAAGATTCGAAGCCTCCTTTATTATGTTCCAGAGTCCAATCATGCTTATGAATCCTAGGTTCTAAATTTTATGTTGTTACCATTATTTGGTTTCTTGTGGGGTTGGTTGGGGTTATTGTCATGCATTGAAAAATCCTTTAGTTGCTTGATGAACTGTTTAGTCACTACATGAGGTTGATAAGCAGCTAAATTTGACCATATGTGCTCTTAATTTTGACTGTTGGATGAAATTAGAAGGCATGTGTATAACCCCTCACTGAGGGTAAAGGGGAATTGCCTTCAGTCTAAATCTTTCAGTTTGAACACAAGTGCGATTCTCACTTGATCATGAAGCAGATACCTCACACCATTTACACTGGTATAGCTGAGTCTAAATCAGTGTATGCAAAACCTACAGTTTCCTATCTTGCTCTTCCCTTCTTGCCTCATCAGTGATTCTTTTAACCTTTCGAGTCTCTTGTTTTGACATTCCCTTGACGTGCCAACCTGAATAAATTGAGAGAGATCTTTTGGTGCATGGTATGTCTATTTTTTGTCTTGTGATTCTGGTCAGCATTGTTTCTATGATTTAGATTAGTTGATATTCTTTTACTCATTGCATCTAGAATTTCTGTGACAGAAATGCCTTTATTAGTTGTAGTTTTAAATAATCCTAGTAATTTTTCTTTGGTGTATCACACCTTTTCTTCCCTGTTACATAAAGCATGTCATATTGATTTAGAATATTAGCTTGAAAATGTTTATTTTTGATATTTATTTTTTGTGATATCCATTATTTCATGACAAGTAGGTCCTAGATAAAATGCATGCTCGAGCCGATGGGCCCCGTGTTCTGCTAACAAGACAGCCTACAGAGGGGAGAGCTCGCAATGGAGGTTCTTAATTTCTGGTTCTTAGATATTTTATCAGATGCAAATTTACCTTGCATAGTTCTAATTTCTGCTAACCTTTCATTTCCCAGGACTACGTGTAGGAGAAATGGAACGTGATTGTTTGATAGCTTATGGTGCTAGTATGTTAATTTTTGAGCGCCTAATGATCTCTAGCGATCCTTTTGAGGTTCAGGTATCAGCTCATGCCTATGCCAGTCCTTGATAATTGTTTGCTGCGTATGTATTACAATGCTTGCTTGTAAGTCATTTAACAGGAAGACTAGTATATTAGCATTATTATCGTCTAACATGTTGTGTTCAGCCAGAAGAATTAAAATATGATTTCTAAGCACTGTTTTCCTCAAAGCTCTCCCGGTACAAGACTGCTGTCTGACAAAATTCCAGCAGAGTTTCAGCTCTTTCTCCCAAAGTTTTCTTGATTTTCTGGAGTTGCAGCCCTTATGTATAGGGTGGAAGTTGATCAGAAATCAGCTCTTTGCCAGCCCATAAGATTCTGTATTAGCATCTGGTTGTCTATCCCTGTTATTCTTTCTTTTCTATTGTAATAGCTATATAACGCTTCCTTCTTAAGGAGGCCTCCTGGAACTGCAAGAACAGATGACTGTTGATAGAGATCAGCTACCAGAACAGATCTGGAACACCAGCTAAGTTTGCTCGCTGGAAAATATCCAGCTATGCACTTGGAACGAAACCCATTTTTACTGTAACTTGGGCATGTCTTTGAGACTTTCAAGGCTCCTGCTTTAATAGTGCAATGCTGTTTGTCAAAGCCATTTTATTTTTCTCTTTGTCTAAGCCATTTTATTTTTCTCTTCATCAAAGCCATTATCTAACTTCTAAAGGCTTATTTGGACCTTTTTAGGACTTCACTATTGCTGTTCCAAAAACTGTCAGTACAAGGGATACTAACCAACGAAAAGGCTTTTTGTGATTGTTGTGGATATCTTTGGAGAGATTTTTAACTATAACTTACAGTAATTTCCTTTAGACCAACACTATGTTGTGTGTAAGCAAAATGTATATTGTTTTTTTTTTTTTTTTTTAAGATTGTTGTGGTCGTTCAAGCTTCAACATCATTCTTGTTATGCTAGACCTAGACCTACATGTAATTAAGAATTTGTCTCATGCCAAAAAATTCTTTTTTTGGAATTGATTTGTTTATTTAGCTCTTTAAGTATGTGGCAACATCTGCTTTTTGGTGCAGGTCTGCAGAATATGTGGTTTGTTAGGATATTACAACCATCATCTGAAAACTGGAATCTGTTCATCTTGTAAAAAAAGGGACGGTATGTCTACTATGAAGCTTCCTTATGCATGCAAGCTCTTAATCCAGGTATGAATTGACATTGTATTCATTGGTTTATCCATAGCATAGCTCTCATTTTATGCTGTTGATATTTTCTTTCATTAAGTTTTATAACTTGGTTGAGATCTCATCTTTCTTATTCGATTTGTTGGAGGTCTCTATACAAAAGTTATTCTTTTATATCTTTTTTCCTGGTTTCACTTCATAAACTTGGTGTTGGTACTTGTTGTCTGTGTATTATTTTCTCTGACAAAGAAGAATATTTTCTCTTTAGAGACTTTGTCTTCCTTTTGACATGCATTAAGAGCTGTATAATGACCTATGCATTTTTTTGTTACTCCTATACAGTTTGTCTGATTTCACTAGATTAAATTTGGATCTATGGCATAGTGTATTTTTAGCATCAAGATTTGCACGTGGTGTTTTGAAAACATTTAAATGTGGTGCTATATTCTTGTAAAAAAAAAAAATGTATAAAATCGAAAACAACAAATTGAAAGAAGACAATTACATAAAATAAAAAAAAGGCAAAAAATGTTTGCATTTCCACTGTTCACTCTTGGATGAGTATGTTTACTCCTGTCAGTCGTTGACAGATGTTTTTTGTTTAAATTCTCACCACTCAACGGCATGCTTTCAGGAACTCCAATCGATGAATATTGTTCCCCGCTTAAAGCTAGCCGAGGCATGAGTTGAAAGAGATTCTTTTAATTCCTAAGGATCATAAAAGGAGAGAAGGATTTGAGAATGGGTTTTGTATGCTGCACATATCCTTCTGGAGGCTACTGCTATCCAGCTAAGTTTTCATTGCAAAGTTCGATCAGGAATGTAAATACGAGCTACATGGAAGTCTTGTTAGAGGGATGCACAGCCGTTGAGCACGCTTTTCACTCATCTAAGCCAACCATCATGCCATCTATCTATGACATATAGAATTTTATAATGTACAATGGGTTCTCTCTTAGCACAGGTAATATATATTTTTTTCCATTACCATTTTTAGCCTTTTTTCTTTCTGTGGGGAAATCATAGGAATGGATGGACTTTTTCATGGATGAGACTACAACCTTTGATTTGTTTCTATTGATCCATCTTTTGTGTGTGTTTTATTTTATATATATATATATATATATATATTATTTTCTTTTTTGAAAAAATCAACAAAAGAAAGGTAAATTGAGGCAAAGGTGGAGACATTATTTGTTTTGTAGGTATTTATTTACCATTTATGTTTTTGTATCGACCTAATTTGTTTTATAGGTATTTATTTACCGGGTAAATCAATGCAAAAGAACGTTTTCCACACTATATTTTCACAACATTTCATGAAGTTAAAATAGCATTAGAAGTCCCCCAAGGAAGACTATGGACCAGTGACAGAGTTGCGGGTAAATCAATGCAAAAGAACGTTTTCCACACTATATTTTCACAACATTTCATGAAGTTAAAATAGCATTAGAAGTCCCCCAAGGAAGACTATGGACCAGTGACAGAGTTGCGAATTCATAGAGTCTTGATTTTTTGGTAAACGTATTGTGGATCATACATTTTAAGCCAACTCGGAACTTTTGGAATTATTGAATTAAAAACTAGGTAAAGGGTCATTATCATTATCAATATCAATATCAATTATCAATTACAGATAAGTTCCACAAAAATGGCAAAACATATAATTCAGTTGTATGACTAAAACTAAAGATTTCAACAAGTGTGATTCATACGAAGGAAAAAAACAAGGTTTAATTCATTAGGAAAAATAAAATTTATTTTGAAATCGACTCATTACCAAATTAAAAAGAAATACGTCAACCTAGAGTAATTTACTCTGACATCAAGTATTGTAAATTCAATATATATGAAAAATTCAATGATAATTGCACTTTGAATTTGCAAAAGAACCACTATATATAATTTTCCTGATGAATTTGTGATATTCTTTGGTTAATATTCTATTTCAGATAAACTGTGATGGAGCTCTATCCCATCAATATCTATAGTCTCTCACTAATTTTTGTTTAAAATATTTCTTAGATTTATTAAGGGTTCTTGTACAAGGAAATTATGTAAAATACATGTAGTTTTCCCCCTACGTACGCATGTGATGCTATTCATTCACTTTGTAAGTACGATTAAATATGTAAGTTATTATTATTATTATTATTAAAAAAGAAAAGAAAAGAAGATATGCACACACAAAGGAGAGGGGATAGAGCAGTTATAACACAAATGCATACGAAAAAGTTTAATTTAACTTGGAAGACATACTATTTATAAATCTATTCAACCGTTTTGTATCGGTTAAGTATTATAATAAATATGTAAAAATGGTTGAGGCCTTATGAATTTTGATAAGATAACACCTTATTATAATTTATGGTTATAATTATTCTATTGAATATATTAAGCTAAAGAGGTTAAATAATTTTTGATATTGTAATGCTTTTCTTTTTCATTTTCTTTTATTGTCAACTTGAACTTAGGGAGTTGGGGAGGTTAAGGAAGAAAGAAGCAATATTTTACAAGGAAAATCAACTTTTACAATAAGCAATATTTTAAGGAAGAAAGAAGCAATATTTTACAAGAAGCTTTTCTTTTATTGTCAACTTTTCTTAGGTTATGTTTTATTAGGGATCAAATTAAAAGAAAAATCAATATAATAATTGAAAAGTGGAGGATATGGGGCATGCCATGTACACAAAAATGTTAAAAGTATGTCAATATTAGTTTTTATTAAAAATATTATTGAGAGAGTCTCATAGTTATTAATTACAAAATTAAAAAAAAAAAAATAGTTACAATCTTTCTAAGTACGTCTTTTGTACACATTTCATATTTGTATGATATTATAAAAAAATTATTTGAATACTATTTTCTAAGTACATTTCTTGCGGACACTTCTTATTTATATTTTGCTCAATTATCAAATACTAGAAATGGAAAAAAATTAATATGTGTGACAATACAGACAGAAGTGTTTATGCATGTAGGTATGGATTTTAAGCAAGATGTACTACCGGAAGTTTTATTTAACCCAATCCTAGCTTCACCTTAAATCTATTTTATTGTAAATAGGAGTTATCATTTGGTAAATTGTGTTCAAAAAAAGTATCAGAGTTAATTAACCACAATATTCTTTTAAATTCATTTTAAATAATTCTTGATCGCTTTACCACTATTATAAAAAAATAAAGTTTCATAGTCAAGATGTCACAAAATGCAACACTAAAATAAGGAGCCAACCTTTGTTGAAATAAAATACAACGTTGACACGTGAGTTTGACATTTCATAATTTTCGATAGCTTAGAAATTAAAAAAAAAAAAAAAAAAAACTAAACTTTTTCCTCATCAATAAAAAGTGAGTGATTTTGACACTACCTTGAGAATCAGATTTATTTATTTTATTAAAATGAACTTAAAATTAAAACTCAAAAGTCACAACAATAAAGACCGGCAAGTCGACAACTCATGCCCACAAATCTAGACAACTACATATGGACTTCAAATAGCACAAAGGAAATAAAACTATGATTAAGTCTCTCATGAGCCTGGCATATGAGACCTGTCTCTCACAGGCAGACGGGCCCCACACGCTTGGCGCATGAGATATCACTTCATAAAACCATAGTCCCACGTGGGAAACTATGTGTACAAGGTCCCACACAAATTAATGAACCTTTTTAAAGACACAAACCTAAATGCATCGGCAGTGTTTGAGAAAAGTACATTTTTGTGTGTGTGTGTTATGTGTTGTGTAATTGTGGTTATGTTCTTTGTCTGTCCACAATTTTGACAGTGAAACCATGTCGGTTGCCCTTTTATGTTTTCTAGGCATGCAGAAGATTTGTCTTTTGCTATAATTCACTTGGGAAGTGATGCCAAATGTGATTTGGGACAATAATACTTTTTAGGATTTCAATTCTTCCTTATAATTTTATGAGATTTTCTGTTTTTTGAAAGCAATTTGGTGGATGTGAAAATCTCAAAGAATTACGAAGAAGAGTTGAAATTGCAAGGGTTTGCTTTTGCAATTATTCCAAACTACTACATTGAGTATTTTTCAAATTTTTGCCAATACTATATTTGCGGTTAAATTCTTAACTATTTCGATGATACAAAAGTATGTTGAATTTACTGCACAAAATTCCCATTTTTGTAAAGTTTAGAAGAAGTGATTGTTAAGCAAGCAAAGATCCATACAGTAGCAATAAAATCTATATTTTTTTTATGCAAAGATATTTGTCGGGTGCATGAATTTTACGGTACAAAAGATTTGTTAGAATAAAAAGGTATTTTCCTCGTGGAAAATACATAGCACTAGCTAGCTGTGGGGGTAAAGGATTTCAATTCAGTCACTATCAGAAAAGAAACGCCCAACTTAGCTAGGCAGACGTAAAGAAGTAGAAAACTTAATAAGGTAACCAAAACATGCCAAGAATGGCACGAGAAGCATCACTAGCTGTAAGCCCACAATATAGTTTTTGTGATGCATGTGCGTAACGTGTACAAAATATCCAAACCCTTCTAGTACAAAAAAGATGAACGAGTTCAACTATAAATAAGTGGCCTTATATGACCTAATTTTCATGCCAATTTCTATCAATACTACTTCAATGACTATCACTCATTACCCAAAAAACCAATCAAGTAATGGAGGAGGAGAAGAAGAACTAAGCCATGAATGCAAGGAACTTCTTCTCTCTCTTCCCAAAGAAAAAGGGTGGAGAACCTCTCATCTCTACAAGTACCAAGAGTTTTGGTGCCAAGCAATTGAAATCCAATCCATAGTCTCATTCCAAAGGCACTTCCAAGCAAGTGACAATGATGTTGTATTAGCCACCATTCCAAAATCAGGCACCACATGGTTAAAAGCTTTGGCTTTTGCTATTGTGAATCGTAAGCGTTTTGCTTTGGAAAATAATCATCCTTTGCTTACTTCAAACCCTCATGATCTTGTACCTTTCTTTGAGTACAAGCTTTATGCCAACCGCCAACTTCCTGATCTCTCCAACCTTCCACACCCTAGACTTTTTGGCACTCATCTTCCATTTCCTTCCTTGCCTACCTCAATCAAGAAGTCTGGTTGCCGGGTTGTTTATATTTGTCGAAACCCTTTTGACACTTTCATCTCCTCATGGCATTTTCTTAACAAAGTTGATCCTGGATCTAAAGCTCCAATGTCACTAGATGAAGCCTTTGAAATGTATTGTAAGGGGGTAATTGGATTTGGTCCCTTTTGGGACCATATGTTGGGGTACTGGAAGGAGAGCATAGAGAGACCTCACAAGGTGTTGTTCTTGAAGTATGAGGACCTGAAAGAAGATATCACTTTTCACTTGAAAAAGCTAGCAGAGTTTCTGGGGTTCCCATTTTCTTTGGAGGAGGAGAGAGCTGGTGATGTTGAAAAGATAGCAAAACTTTGTAGTTTTGAGAATATGAAGGAGTTGGAGGTAAACAAGGCTGGCAAGTCTATTAAGTACTTTGAAAACAAAACGTTGTTTAGGAAGGGTGAGGTGGGAGATTGGGCTAACTATCTGACACCAAGAATGGTGGAGCAATTGACTAAGGTTGTGGAGGAAAAGTTAGGTGGTTCTGGTTTGTCATTTAAAGTGTTCTCTTAGGATAAAGAATAAAGTCCTTTCTTCTATTATTAGTGTTCTACTTTATTTATATATATATATATATATATATATATACTCTGATTATAGTCTGCCATACATATATATATTTTTTTCAAAAAGTAATTAAAGTTTGGCATGCTACAATAGAGTATAAAGTAGAATATTAAAATTGAGATAGGATTTTCATTCTAGCATAAGCAATATGGGTGCTGTTTGCATTGTTTTGTGTACAACTTCTCCTTTCCCATGTAGGTAGAACGGTGAAGATCTTGTTCAACTAAATTCACATGTTAAATTAATGTGCCGCAATCCAAACAAATTTGGTTTCTTAATGTTGTAAGGTCTTTCTCTTTTGTTAGTTTGTACAAGTTATTTCATTAGCATGTTATTATTAATGAAATTTTAGTTTTTGGCAACTCAAATGATGTCTAAAGATTGTTATTTATCCGGAAATCATTGTTATCATTAATATAATAATATTATTTATAGTTATTAGCGTAATTACACACTAAGTACTTAATTTCTTCTTAAAAAAAAGTACTTAATCTAAGATTTGTTTGAATTCATTGAGAGCATTTTCTCAAAAAGATTTGCTTGAATTCATTGACTTGTTACAAAAAGATAAAACTTAGGTACATGCAGTTTTTTAAATACTATTTTTTAGATTTTTCAATTAAGTTTAAATATGTGTTTATATAAGTCAATGTAGCACATCTTTTTGAAAAAAAAAAAAAATTCAACCATATAATTTATTAGTCAATGTAACCGGACAAATGATTAAATTTAATTAGAGAACCTAAAATATAACATTTAAAAAATTGTATCTAAGTTTCCATTGCCATATTTGAGTAGGTTTGCTATGAAAAAGTACAACTATTACTTTCTTGATTTGCTTTCATGGAGTAATAGTCACTATGGAACTTCACTCATATGTGTATATCTAACAGTTAGACATACAATTCCATTTTTTGATGGTAAATATGAGTACACACTTTGTAATACCAAAAGATAATTTATGTATTTGATGTAAATATAAAGGAATAGAACTTCTATGCGCCACTCTAAGATATCTACTTTATGTATGTTCTATCAATTGTAGTATGATATGTGTTTGATTTTTTTTTTTTTCCATTTTTAATTTTGATTGTTTTATTAAGAAATAAAAAGGCACGTGTGACCGATTGCAATGGGTAAAATATAAAATAGAACACTCAAAATAGGACAAAGGATTTGTATTCAATTTGCATAAAAAAATGATTTGTATTCAATATGAATAAAAAGAATCTTATTAAAAAAGACAAATTAATGTGTATGAAACAAAAACTTGTTTAAGAAGGGTGAGGCGATACACTTGGTAAACTATATTTGTCCCATAGTATGGTGGAGCAATTATCCATAGTCATGGAGGAAGTTAGGTAATTCTTGTTTGTCGTTCAAAATTGTTGTCTTAGGGCAACCCATACATGTGCTCAGCTTGTGCTATTTGCACTGTTAATTTCTCTTCCTTTACAATGTAAGACAGAAAGGTGAAGATCATGTTATACATATAATCTCACAAGCTCGGATAGCTAGGCTTAAACATAACGAATATTATGATGGGTATAACTATATCATGTCACCACACTTAACTTTCCTCCCTCCAAAATTCAAATAAAATTAGAATCAAGTGGGTTGTAATGTCTGTGAGTAAGCACTCTGCGGCAGCTATTTATCTTTCAAGAGCCCACAGAAAATACAGCTAAATAGGGCCGAAGTCAGATAGTCTTGAATGGCTTGGGCTTTAAGGGACCAAATTTGAAATAGATGATGAAATGGGCTCCATACCTATTATTTCAGATAGATGGATCATTGAGTAATGGATCACCAAGGCCCACATGACAACAGTCTTTTAACAGCTACAATCAGCATCTTATGTCCAAAACCTTGAGACGCAACACAATCGGCGAGGCATATTCCCCTTCTTTTGTGTCCAAAAACGAAATTATAATGAGCCATTGCTTGAATTTCACATTTACTCTCTCTTAGGGCTGTATGAGCAATGCCTATATAATAAAATATTTTATAATTTTTTTTTTTTACAACAGTTGAGTTGAAAAATTTGTATTAATTCTTATGTAAATTCATTACCAACATCAATTTTTTATTTACCACATCATCCCAATCCCAGTGTTAAAGTTTTTGGCAAATTTTGTGCTATAGACTCTATTCGCGCATAAAGAAAAACATTTTGAGAAGAGAATACAATGTGAAAACTTATATCTTCTATAACTTTTGGAAAATGATAGAATCACAACTTTTACACCTTATTCATGATGGCAAATTGTGAGTAGTGGAGTAAAATGGTTGAGTAAAAGTGGTGAGTCCATAACTCTACTATCCATGACTTGCCATGTGAGTAAGTTATAACAAAAGTTATGGTAAAAGTTGTGATCCTAACATTATTCATAACTTTTTAGTGTGAAAATAGCATCTTCCTATAACTTGACTTTTTAATTTGAACCGAGTTCAGTTTTTGTCTTGGCGTAAGACATTTTGCAATAATACAATATACTCCTCAGTCACATTCAAATTCAAAAATTCTCTATAGCATTCTATCAAGAATACGTTAAGTCTTTTTTTTTTTTTTTTTTTTTTGAGAAACAGAATGCGTTAAATCTTAAGTTTATTACTTATGCAATTATTTTAATAAGCAACCTTCAGTTATGCTGCATGCATCACAAATTTTGATTTCAGCATGAACTTGTGTTGGTTATTATTGCCCTAGGGGGATGTCAGAGATTTTTTTTAGGTGATAAATTAAAAAAAAAAAATTATTAATTTGCAATTGATTCAAGTATGATACTTGATGAGTCAAAAAATAACACAAGATCGTCATTCCCATTAATGATGACCCAAGCAGGTGTCACACATTTATTGCGCGCTTTGATGATGAAACGTAACGGATAGAGCAACAGTAGCAAGTGAGTTGTGTACTTCAGGGCTCCCATTGATGACACACTAGCTGTTGCCCATAAATTTTGAGATTCATTACCCATTAAGATAGGAAACAACTATAAAAGAGAGGAATAACATAATCCAAAGGTACACACAAATACTCACCCAAAAATCACTCCAAGTCATTTTTTCTCTAAACAGTTTTCTCCCCTTTCTAACTTAAGCATCAGAGTGTTTTTGGCCAACATTACACCGGTGTATTACACTTCTTTCCCAAGCTTTCTTGTAGGTTTTCACCAGAGACACGACCAACTATGGTATCGTCCCCATCCAATAAGACGAGGTCCTCAACTTGGTGATTTTTCACATCATCAATACTAATTATTGACAGATTTTCAACCCTTGGTAACAACTAACAAGTATGTATGCTGAATGAAAGAGGGAATGAAGCAGAATTAAAACCAAATTTTTTTTCTCTCATGTAATAAATTTATGGTCTCTGTCTTGCCAACTAGGCCCTCAATTCCCAAAATGGCTTCAAACTAAAATAATAATAATAATAATAATAATAATAATAATAATAACAACTATTGACTTGATATTTCTAACTCTGGCATTTCAGATACTCTTTCCAGTTTCCAATTTATATTGGAATTTTTCAAATCATTTATTATTGTTGAATGTCATACAACCAAATCAGTGGCAATATCCCATATTTACCATTGGAGTTCTCATTATACTTTGTGTTATGGATATTTTGTGGTATGATTGAATGGGATATTTGTGGGATATTTTGTAGCATGACTGTAAGCAATTGTGCAAGTGCATTAGTCGGTTAAGCATTGTATAGTGTTGTTTGTAATTGCTGGTATTGTAATGTGCAAAGCTGTGACAGGGTGGCAACTCAATTAGTTAGGAATTACTTAGGAATTGGGTTTAGTGGAGTAAGGGTTAGTTGGAAGGGTACCAGACACGGGTTAGAGGGGAAGGCATTAGTCAAAGGGTATTAAAGGAAAGGCTGTATAGAATAAAGGAATAAGAAGAATGTTTCCAAATTTGCTTTCTCTTTCTCTGATCTCTTTCTCTATTCTTTTCTCTTTCTTTTCTTTTTCTCTTTTCCTTTTGAAGGACTAGCCGACCACAAACCCAGTTGAATAAAAGCAAATCCATTCACTCCATTCTTAACATTTGGTATCAGAGCTTTGTTCCTGCTTCACCATGACTGAAACTCATGCCGTTGCCATGAACGTGATGAATGAAGCCCTTGCGTCGCTGCGTACCACATCGGACCATCACAACAGAGAAATCCAAGAAATCCAAAAGATTCAAGGAATCCATACCAGGACCTTGAATGAAATGAATCAAAACCTCAATATCATTCTACAGAAGCTGAGTTCTTAGGATAGCAATTCACATTCTCCTCAAAGAACGGGTCCAGTGAATCAAAATTCTTCAACTTTGTCATTTGCAAGATCGGTGAAATTGGACTTCCCACGCTTCTCAGGTGATGATCCGGCCAGTTGGGTCTATAAAGCCAATCAGTATTTTGGCTATTATCAAACCCCAGTTACAGAGAAGTTGCTAATTGCTTCGTTCCACATGGAATTGGAAGCTTTGATTTGGTTCCAAGAAGTTGAAGAGATGGGTGTGTTCACGGATTGGGATTCATTGGTGAAGGCTTTACACGTGAGTTTTGGGTCAACTGCTTATGATGATCCTATGGAAGTGTTAACAAGGCTGAGACAGTCTTCAACAGTGGCAGTGTACAAAGCAGAGTTTGAAGCTGTGTCTAACAAGATTAAGGGTCTGTCTCCCTTACACAAACTTAGCTGCTTCCTCAGTGGTTTGAAGGATGAAATCCGACTCCCAGTAAGGATGCTGAATCCAAACACTTTGAATGAAGCATTTTGGTTGGCCAAGATTCAGGAAGAATATGTGCTCAGTTGCAAGAAGAGTTCAAGATTTCAACAAGAAACAGGTAAAAGTTCTATCTTGAGCTTACCAAAGAATAATGTAGTAATAAAAGCTAAATCTAAAATACCAATTAAGAGATTAACCCCTGCTCAAATGGATGAAAGAAGGAAAAGGGGGCTTTGCTATAATTGTGATGAGAAGTGGGGGGTTGGGCATAAATGTAAGAATGCTAAACTGTTTTTGCTAGAGGGAATTGATTTGGCTTGTGGGGTGCAGTCTGGGGTATAGATCACTGAATTAGAGGATGAAGTGGGAAGTGAGGTTAATACTAAGCCTGTTAGTCAGGAAGAGGAGGTTGAGATTACCCTGTATGCACTCATAGGAACCCCTACACCTGGTACTATGAGGGTGAGGGGTAAGGTTAATGGGAATGGGTTGGTGATTCTAATAGACACTGGCAGTACCCATAATTTTGTAGATGCTTCTTTGATTTCTGGGTTGCAGTTAAGGGTAGATGTTTCTAAGGTTTTGGAGGTTAAGGTAGCCAACGGTAGTGTGGTTAAGTCTCAGGGTTTTTGTAGTAATGTGCCAGTGTGCATTCAGGGAGTGAAGTTTTGCATTCAATTCCATGTTTTAGCATTGGGGGGCTGTGATGCAGTATTGGGCACCCAATGGTTAAGCACTTTAGGTGAGATTCAATGGAATTTTAGACTCTTGACTATGGGTTTCTGCTATGAGGATCATAAGGTACTACTTCAAGGGCTAACTCCTTCCTTGGGCTCTTCCATTGTGGATGGTAAGCAGTTTTTTAAGGCATCTGTGAAGAGAGGACTGCTGTTACAGATTACTAGTGTGGAAGCTGTTGTATCAGAGGATAGGTTACCTGCTGAAGTGGACTTACTGTTACAAGAGTTTGAGCATGTTTTTGAGACTCCTACAGGGTTACCTCCTCTTAGGGGTCATGAGCATCCCATTGTTCTTAAAGAAGGGGCTCAACCTGTGTGCCAAAGACCCTATAGGTATCCCTTTTATGAGAAAAATGAGATTGAGAAGATTGTGCAAGAATTGTTGTCTGTGGGATCAATTAGGAACAGCAGTAGCCCCTTTGCCTCTCCAGTTTTGTTAGTAAGGAAAGCTGATGGATCATGGAGGATGTGCATTGATTATAGAGCACTTAATAATATAACTGTCAAGGATAAATTTCCAATTTCGGTTATTGATGAATTGTTGGATGAATTGAGTGGAGCTATCATTTTCTCTAAGTTGGACTTGAGGTCTGGATATCATCAAATCAGAATGAGAGAAGAAGACATACCCAAAACAGCTTTTAGAACACATGAGGGCCACTATGAGTTTTTGGTGATGCCATTTGGTCTAACCAATGCTCCCTCAACCTTCCAATCATTGATGAACCAGGTATTCAAACCTTTCCTTAGACAATTTGTATTAGTGTTCTTTGATGACATATTAGTCTATAGCAAGTCCTTGGCTGAGCATGTTATCCATTTAAGAAAGGTTTTGGAGATTTTAGCTACTAACAAGTTGTATGCTAAAAAGTCAAAGTGCATGTTTGCTTGTAAGGAGGTAGAGTATTTGGGACATGTTATTATTGCTGAAGGGGTTCATACAGACCCTAGGAAGGTTGCTGCAATGCAGCAATGGCCTATTCCTAAGGATATTAAGTCCTTGAGAGGGTTTTTGGGGCTTACTGGGTATTATAGACAGTTTGTCAAGGGTTATGGCCAAATTGCAGCTCCCTTGACAGCCTTATTAAAAAAAGATTCCTTTGGTTGGTCTAATGAGGCTGAGTTAGCTTTTCATAAACTTAAAGAGGCTATGGTCAAACCTCAAGTGTTAGCTTTGCCAAACTTTGATCATCCATTTGTGGTGGAGTGTGATGCGTGTGGAAGAGGGATTGGTGCAGTCCTAGTGCAACATGGCAGGCCAATAGCTTACCACAGTCAGGCCCTTAAAGGTAAAAACTTGGCCTTGTCAACATATGAGAAAGAGCTGCTAGCTGTAGTTACTGCTGTCAAGAGGTGGAGAGCTTATCTGGTGGGCAGGCCTTTTATTGTTGAAACTGACCAACAGAGTTTAAAGTACTTGTTGGAGCAGAAAATTGGCACACCAACCCAGCAGAAATGGTTTGCTAAATTGCCAAGCTATGTCTTTGTTGTTGAGTACAAGAAGGGAAAAGACAATTTAGTGGCTGATGCATTGTCTAGGAAGGTTGATTTTGATGATTCTAATTCTGTGGAAGTGTCAGAAGTTCATAAAGGAGTCTTGTGCATGATTTCATTTTCCTCTCCAGCTTGGTTGACTGATCTGAAGGCCAGTTATGCTTCTAACCAGCAGGTACAAGATATTTTACACGCTTTTCAATTGGGAAATGAGGTTCCAAAAGGATATGCTGTGCAGAATGGGTTGTTGTTGTATAAAGGTAAGATTTTTCTTGGGTCTTGTGATGCTTTGAAGGCTACTGTACTGCAGCAAGTCCATGACAGCCCTTTAGGGGGGCATTCAGGATTTCTCAAAACCTTACATAGGGTGCAGAGAGACTTTTATTGGCCTGGGTTGAGATCTGATGTGAAGAAGCATGTTAGGGAATGTGATGTATGCCAAAGACTCAAGTATGAAACTTGTCATGTGGCTGGACTGTTACAACCCCTACCTATACCTGACAAACCTTAGCTCGATGTCAGCATGGATTTTGTTGAAGGCCTTCTTAAGTCTCAATCCAAAGATGTAGTTCTAGTGGTAGTGGATAGACTTACCAAGTTTGTCCATTTTGTTCCCTTATCTCACCCTTATACAGCTGCCAATGTGGCTAATCTCTACTTGCAACATGTGTTAAAATTGCATGGTATGCCAGCTACAATTGTAAGTGATAGGGATCCGGTGTTCACCTCTCATTTTTGGCAAGAGTTGATGAGGTTACAAGGGGTACAGTTGGCGATGTCCTCAGCCTATCACCCTCAGACAGATGGACAAACTGAAGTAGTTAACAAGAGTCTAGAACATTATTTGAGAGCATTTGCAGCTAATAGACCTCAGACTTGGGTGGAGTGGCTACCATTGGCTGAATTTTGGTTCAATATCAATTTTCATACCTCTACCAAGTTAACCCCTTTTGAGGCCTTATTTGGTTACCCTCTTCCCAAGCTACTGGATTATATTCCAGGTACCACTAAAGTTGATAGTGTTGATGTGCAATTAAGGACTAGACAGCAGCTTCTGGCTTTGTTGAAACAGAATTTGGTAGCAGCTCAAGAAAGGATGAAGGTGAATGCTGATAAGCACATGATTGAAAGGGAATTTGCTGTAGGAGATTGGGTCTACCTCAAGTTGCTGCCGTACAAGCAGAAATCCATGAAGCAAAAGCATCTAGGCAAGCTAGCGCCTAGATATTATGGACCTTTTCAAGTTTTGCATAGGGTGGGCAAGGTATCTTACAAGTTGGCTCTACCACCTGAGTCTAGAATCCACCCTACATTCCATGTTTCTTGTCTTAAAGAGAAGTTGGGCAAGCATGTGGCTGTTGTACCTTCATTATCTTCTGTAGATGCAAATGGCAGTTTGAGTCTTGAACCAGTAGCTGTTTTGAAGACTAGAACTCATAATTTGAGAAGCAGAACTATTACTGAAGTCCTGGTGCAATGGCAAGGGGAAAGAGTGGATGATGCCACCTGGGAAGACTTGTATCTGCTGCAACACCAGTATCCTCACCTTGTGGGCAAGGTGTTTTAAAGGGGAAGGTATTGTTATTGATATTTTGTGGTATGATTGAATGGGATATTTGTGGGATATTTTGTAGCATGACTGTAAGCAATTGTGCAAGTGTATTAGTTGGTTAAGCATTGTATAGTGTTGTTTGTAATTGCTGGTATTGTAATGTGAAAAACTGTGATAGGGTGGCAAATCAATTAGTTAGGAATTAGTTAGGAATTGGGTTTAGTGGAGTAAGGGTTAGTTGGAAGGGTACCAGACACGGGTTAAAGGGGAAGGCATTAGTCAAAGGGTATTAAAGGAAAGGCTGTACAGAATAAAGGAATAAGAAGAATGTTTCCAAATTTGCTTTCTCTTTCTCTGATCTCTTTCTCTATTCTTTTCTCTTTCTTTTCTTTTTCTCTTTTCCTTTTGAAGGACCAGCCGACCATAAACCCAGTTGAATAAAAGCAAATCCATTCACTCCATTCTTAACACTTTGTGATGGACTTGAGTTCAAATAAACTAGAAGGTGAAATTCCAATATTTTTGTTTAAAACAACACATTTGGATCTTTCAAAGAATTTGTTTTCAAAGCCAGGGTCATCCCTATGTGAAGCTGATACTGGGAATTCGAGCTTTTTAGATCTCTCTAATAACCGATCATTAGGACAGCTTCCTAATTATTGGATGCATCTTGATGGACTAGAAATTCAATCATTTTCATGGGAAATCCTAGGCTTAATGGGCTCTCTACTTAAGATTGAAACACTGGATTTAGGCGATAATAATTTTAGTGAGGAACTTCCTTCATCTTTGGAGAATTCCTCAAAGTTGATATTTATTAATTTTGGACACAATAATTTTTCAGGACAAATACTGATGAAGTTAGGGACCAACAATCCAAAATTAGTTGTCCTTATCCTTCAATCTAATCACTTATACAGAAGCATGCCTTTACACATGTGCCATCTAGCACATCTCCAATTCTTAGGGCACGTTTGATAGATTGCAGCAGTAATTATATATGAATAGGAATATGTATTACAAGGTATAAAAGATGTTGTAATGTAATACTTATTACTATTTATTTGTTTGATAACAACGTGATAATAGAACCTTGAAGACAATAGAATGAAAGGTAAAATATCATTTTCCTCCCACATCAACACTGGTCAAGCCACGGAGGGACGAAAATCAATACATTTGGAAAAGTTTAGGGACCAAAAATGAACTTTTGAAAGTTTAAGGACAAAAAACGAACTTTTGTAGTAGTTTATGGACGAAAAACGAACTTTTAAAAGTTTAGGGATGAAAAACGAACTTTTGTGATAGTTTAGGGACGAAAATGATATTTTACCCTAGAATGAAAGTATCTTAAATCAAACATAAGATATATTTTAGGAAATATTTTACTCATATAATTATATTTTCTAAAAAATAATATTTGTTAAATTTGAAAGAGAGATTAGTTATTTTTTTTTATTTTTATGATTTTTTATTTTCATAAATGTTATACGCATATAAAAAGTTTGTTTATTTGGAAATATATTAATTTTAGAAATTAATGTCCTTACTAAGGAATAGCTATTATGGCCGTTATAGATGATAGGCCAAGAATGTATTGACCCCTTGTGATGAATTAATTAATTAATTAGCCAAGTTTATTAATTAATCAAATTAATATACAAAATGCGTGGTAGTACAAATAAATCACCAATTAAACTAAATACAGTGGAAATTAAATTTGACACGGGTGATTTGTTTTCAAATGGGGAAAACCTACATGGAAAAAACCCCATCAGGTGATTTTAAGGTCACCACTCTTGGGAATCCACTATTATCAAAACAAGCGGTTACAAGTAAAGGAATCCCAGTACTTTATAGCAACTTATAGTTGAAACCTTACTCCAATACCCAATTGGACTTGTTCTGTAGTGACAATCTCTCATTTTCAATGTACGGCTCCTAGTATGTGACTAATTAATTGCGCGGATCTTAGTACGCGACTTGATCACCAACTTAAGAAGGATGTTGGCTGCAAAATTCTCCAGTTCATCACATGCTGAAGATCATGAAGTTACTTGGTCACAAAACCTTATAGTATATAAACACAGTAGCTTCTTTAAAAGAAAGAAGAATTGGGGCAAACTAGGTTTTTGGTTACACTTTTATTCACACTTGTGGAATTGTGCTCTCTTGTGCAACGTGCGTAACCTTTTACGGCCCTTAAAATAATTTTTATATATGTTTAGGGTTGTGAGAAAAGAAAGCCCAAGCATACATTCACGGACTGGATGAAAATTAGCTCTGAAAAACTGAACTTCATAGATCTCGATAGATACCCTATCTGTCGAGCAGCTGTTAAGCCTCTAGTTGAAACAACTCTCTTTAAACCTCGATAGATACTAGCTTTCGAGATTTAATGAACAACACTTTCACACTTGATTCTTGGACAGACTTGCATGGTTTTAACACTAGAACTTGAAACCTTGTTTCTTGAAGCATTAAACACATCCTAGATCTACCCAATTACAAGTAAGTGTATTTTGTCAAATGATTAGCCAATTACACAAAATATTGACATATGTTCCTAACATTGAATCACATATGTCCTAACAGTAGAGATGAATAGTTATTCCTCATTTTAAAGAATAGCTATTCATAAGGAATGACCATTCCATGTAATAAAAACATAACTAAACTATTGAATAGCAAAACCATAAGAATAACATTTACATTATAGTGCCTATTACAGTCTACCAAACGTACTCTTATACCTTGCTTTAAAGGTTAGACTAAATCTCTAGAATATACTTAAATGCCTTAACAATCTTACCTTTGACTCAAAAATTGAATTCAAATGGCACCTGAAAGTTCAAAATGGGTATGAAACACCCTTGAACGATTAGACCCAAATTATAAAATATCAATTTAAGCTTATAATCAAACAATTAATGTGTGGAACATGAACATAAGCCAATCATAGAATTGATAACTAATCTAAGCCAAATATAAACACATCCACAGCAGTAAATATAAGACAAAGATAAAGGAAAGGAAGATGTAAACACACGGACAACACACGATGTGTTATCGAAGAGGAAACTGAAGTCCTCGGCGTAAAACCTCTCCGCCGCCTCTAAGTGGTAAATAATCCACTAAAGAATGTAGTTGGGATACATGAACAGTAGAAGACCCTCCAAGCTTAATCTACCCAAGTACCTAAGCCCTCTAAGCTTCTTGCTCCAACGAGGTTACGCCGAACCTATTTCTTCTTTAGCTTCCTAGATTCCGCTACTATACCATAGCATCAACCAATGTATATTGGTTTCTTCCAAATTGCTTCCCTTAGTACCAAATGAACCTTCTCACAGATGTGGGTGTGGTGAGATAAGGATTTGGTTAATGACCTCTCAAGGATGTGACAATGGAGGGAAAGAGAGTAGAGGAATTTGTAGAGTCTCTAAAGTAAAGATTGGGGATGAGGCAATCTTGTTTTTCTCTAGGGTTTCTCTCACAAAATTCTCTCTGGAAGCTCTCTCAATTTAGTGGGTATAAGGGTCTATATATAGTAGTGTGTGTTTGGAATACGAAGAGTCAGTTTTTGCCAAATAGGGCTGATTGGCGGCTTGACCTTGCGGCTTGTCCAAGTCATGAGTTCAGGTCACGACGTAACGGCCTGGCCAGCCTGTGACTTTTGTCCTATAGTACGACAGCTGGCGCGACCCTTTAGCTCCCTTGTGTGCATCTCACGTGCCAGCATTTGGCGGCTTGCCAGTAGCGAGTCAACCGTGAGTCCTAGCCGCGACACTCTGCCTTCTTGCACAAACTTGAGCTTTTCTTCACATCTTCTCACACACTACCCTTACAATGATCCCACCTAAATACAGGGTTACTAAGTGCTTAAATTACAAGTAAATTGGCACAGAATAAAGCCAACAAGATGGTTGATAAATTTCAACCTTACAGCACCATTAGCCATTTGTTTGAAGAAATATTTGGCGGGTGTATGATGAATCGCACATATGATGATCGTGTGCTTTGGTTGTGGAAAGGAAGAGAGTTTGAGTACAAAAGTATGCTTGGAGTATTAAAGAGCATTGATCTCTCGAGCAATGATCTCTCAAGCAATAAATCAACTAGGGCAGTTCCTAAAGAAATTACGGAACTTGTTGGATTGATATCTTTGAATCTCTGGAGAAACCTTTTATTTGGACAAATCATTTCAAATATTGGTGCATTCATGCTATTCTCATATTGATAGTCTAAACAACAATTTGTTATGAAAAATTCCAGTAAGTCCTCAACTCAATACCCTTAATACTTCGACATATAAGGGGAATCCAAATCTTTGTGAAGCTCCACTTCTAAAGAAATGTTTAGTAGAAGGAATAGCTCAAAATTATTGAAAAAAGAAAAAAAGAAAAAAAAAAGAGACAGCTAAAACAATGACATGCTTTCCTTTTAAGCTTGTATCCTTTGCACTAGTCTATTTCTCTTAAGAAGATCATGCAATATCGATTAAACATGTATGTCCTAGTATTTTACATCATTTCATAAAAATAAGGGCAAATTACAACTAATTTACTTGTGATTTGGCTGAAATTTAAGTTGTCTACCTATAGTTTGAAATTCGACACTTTACCCAGTTGAAGTTAACTCAGTTAGGGTTCTGTAGCCCACCTCTATTAAAAACATGGCTAATGATGTAATTTTTCTTTACTTTTAAGTGTCTCACTTTTTTTTTATAAAAAAAATACAAGATTAAATAAGATAAAAAAAAAAAAAAAAATCTAGCAGAGCACTTGCATCATAGGATTTCAAACTACAAGCAAGTAGCTTAAATTTCTTTCAGGTGGGTAAAGTGTCAAATTTCAAATCATATGTAGACAATTTAAATTTCAGTCAAACCACAAGTGAGGAAGTTGTAATTTCCCCTAAAAATAAAAAGATCTACATCTTTGTTATCATGCCCCAAAATCATAAATAATAAAAGTTTATTCAATCTAGACAATCCATAAAAATATTAAACAAATGCAACCAACAGTCTAAAATCTCATCAAAATTGTCAGAGCTCTAATCCCGCCAAAGATAAAACATCCTCAAAATAATTTTCCAGTACAATTATTAATACCATAAAAATAATAATAAATCCTCAGTTCCACAAAATAATTTGTAACTGTTGTCTTTCAGAATCTCTAATCCGATGATCCCTCTAATGTATCTGTAAGGGGAATAAAAAAGGGGGTAAGATAATTCAATAAGTGGAATTCACTAACATTTGGGTGTGGTAACGAACATTTTAAATAAATAATCTATACAGCAAAGTTATAACTTGCAAACCATCTATATTTTAACATAAAATATTTCATATAAAATTATCATTATATTGTGAGCCATTATGATATACCAACACTAGCCTATAAACAATTTCTTAAACTTTTCTTGTGGTCAACGTTTACATCTTGTTGACAAGGTTGTCCTGTCCCCTTTTTAGGACTGGAACCCCCTTTTCATCCCCTTTCTTAAGGGTGGCTCTTTTGGAACGTAAAGGTGCACTACCTTACTAAGGAGCTCCCTTTTTGAATCCTTAATAATATACTCCATTACTAAAGAGCTACCAAATGTACACTGTCCCCTTTTTCTAGGACCATCCCTTACTAAAGACTAGCTACATTATGATTGTCCCTTACTAAGGACTAAAATACAACACTGAGCTTTTAATCATGACTTCCCATAAGATTCAAAACAAATTCAAGATGCTCACAAAAAATAATCTAGTCATAATACTTAAAAATACAAAGATTTATCCACACATACAAGTTTAAATAAGTTTAGGTTGTCCCACAAGTTTTTCATATAACAAATAGTCAACGTCTCCATAAAATGTGCACATCAAAAATTTATAGAATATCAACATATTTCTTTGTTGTAAGAATAGTTTGATAATCAAAATTGTTTTGGGGAAACCCCCAAATCAGTAAATACCACTTACCTCTTATTTGCAAAATTGAAATCAACCACCCTTAAGTCATAATAAATTGGTAGAATTAGAACCTAGCAACACCAAAAGAATAGGTCCATCAATACATGAATTTCCCACTTAAAACTATGTTTCCACACTTAAACAGTTTTATCCTGGACAACACTGATATTTCCAGTTCACTTTCATCTTTGATCCAATTGTTCTATTTCACATATTCTTACTATCTACTAATTGGCACGATTGTACTACAACTCTATAGAACTCTAGGATTTCATTATGTGTCTAGCCGTCATATAATCTACTATTCCTTAGAAGCCACATGTTATATTCATATTTGATCAATCAAATATTCATATCTAATTAATCTTTTTTTTTTATAAGAAGAAAATTAATATATTTTTAAAATTGTATCAGCCTTGTCTCTGAGAAAATAACCTAAGAAGAGGAAACCCGAAGCTAAAGGCAGAATTACAAGTATGGAATAGATAAAAGTAACATAAAATTTCAATATAGCCTAATGATGGATATCTGATCAATCTAATAGTAGAAGCCACATATTATATTCTTATCTAATCAATCTTAATGCCTATAGAGGACCCTTTCATGACATACTGCTATATGCACTATGCCTAGTCTAATGTAATAACAATCATAGGACACCTTTTCCATTAATATAATGAGAGGTTGAGATTCAAGAAACCAAAGCCTATTCTTCTATTAGGTACCAAAATAATAGATGCACATACCCATGTCTTCCTATAAGCGTGGGGACAAAAATACTAGACCTAGAAAAATCTGCACTTTCTAAATATTCCAACTTTCTAAAATTATAGCAAGGCCAAACCATACCTACAATTTCCACGAACAGCTGCAGAGAAAACATATATGCTCAATCGTGTGTTGCTGCTAAAAAGAAGGAAAATCTCTTATACATATATATGTATAGCTTAAGCAGTAAGAGACTAGGTTTTTTAAAGCTTATCAAGGCTTATATATTTACTAATGCCATCTCACTTGGGTCTCTTATACCATAATAATTATCTGATTTTAATATTTAGGCCCAAATCAATTAAATACATTTAATTGTGGGCCTCCTTTTTAATTTATGTATATAAAAGAAATTAGTAATAAAATTATGGAGTGTTACATCCTTTCCCCGTAAAAAAAAATTTCGTCCTTGAAATTATAACCTTCGTTAAAAAATGAAAGCTCGAATATGTGTGAATACACAAGAGCTTGTTTAGACCCCCAATTAAAAGTTACAGCTCGGTTGCTTTTACTCTAACTTAAACTAAGTGCGGAATAAGAGTAAATGCGAGCGAACAAACGATAAAACTACTCTAAGCCATATTCATCAAATATCAACAATAAAATGAAAGCTAAAAGTGTAGGGAAGAAGGATGTAAACACAAGATAACACCGAGACGTGTTATCAAAGAGGAAACTGAAGAACTCGGCGAAAAACCTCTCTGCTGCCCTCCAAGCGGTAAATTGATCCACTAGAGAATAAGTTGGAGTACACGAATAACAAAAGACCCTCTAAGCCTAGTCTATCCCATGTACTCGAGCCCTCCAAGCTTCTGCTACCAACTGACTTAATGAAGCCTTGTCTTCTCTAACTTTTTTGAATCATGCAATTCAGCCCGATTGCATCCGCAAACGATTGGCTTCTTCCAATGCTTTCCAGCAGCATAACAACCTCATTTTACACTTAGATTGGGTGTGGTAAGTGTTTAGGCTATCAACCTCTCAAGGATTTGTATAAAGAGAGGTAGGAGTAGAGGAGAACCACAAGGGAATGTGTAGATGATTATGGGTATGATAATCTCTAACTCTCAAGTGTGTATACTAGAGTTTTCTCTCTGAAAATCACTCCTTACAATATGTGGGTAATGAGGGTATATATAGTGTAGGTGAAGATATGGTGGAGCAGATATGTCAAAATAGCAAAACAGAATGTTTCGCGGGAATGTGTAGATGATTATGGGTATGATAATCTCTAACTCTCAAGTGTGTATACTAGGGTTTTCTCTCTGAAAAGTATTCCTTACAATATGTGGGTAATGAGGGTATATATAATGTTGGTGAAGATATGGTGGAGCAGATATGTCAAAATAGCAAAACAGAATGTTTCACGGGAAGGCCTTACCTTCGAATTACTCGTAAAAACCAGCTGTCATGACTCTTCGCATTCCAGTCATGTGCTCTGCACATGGCTTACTTCACGGGATAGCTTCTTGCGAATCTTCTCACGAAATCCACTTGGTCTTCAATAATAGCTTGAGTCTTCACACTCTCTCTCACACACAGCCCTTACTATAAAATTCCACATAAAATACAGGGAAAAAAATTATTGAATAGAATGACAATCAAATTTGGCACGAAATTAAAGCCAACACAAAATAGTTGTAAATAACAACTTTACAAAAAACAACTTCAAATAAGTTGATTTCATCTCATCTTCTTGCACCCAAGATGCCTCCTCCATTGTGTGATTCTTCCAAAGGACCTTAACCAATAATATGGTCTTGGTGCATAGCACTTGATCCTTGCGGTTTAGAATTTGAATTGAAACTTCCTCATAAGTCAAGCTGTCTTTAATTTTAAGTGGCTCATAGTTCAAAACATGTGAAAGGTCCGGGATATACTTCCTTATGGAAACATGAAACACATTATGCAGTCCTGCAAGTGTAGGTGGTAAGAAAGATTTTAGAGGGAGACATCAGCGATTAAACAAAGATTGGTGCCTATTTTTTTACTCTTTTTCTATCAACAACTTGCTGTGGTGGCTATCCATTCCCATTGACTATTGTTTACTGAGCATACAAGGTTTGGACTTTAGATTTTAGAGGGAGACATCAGTGATTAAACTAAAGATTGGTGCAAGAGCTGAAATCTGATTGGTTCAAGGGTTTATTTATTTATTTATTTATTAAGACTTTATTGTAATATTCGAGCGTCTAATATGCATTTATGTCCCATATTTCCAGTTTCTCAAAGAAAAAAAAAAAATGTCCCATGTTTCCAGAAATAAAACCGGCAACCACTGCATCTGCCCACAAAATTCGGATTCATAGTAGGCAAAAGACCAACTACTTAAACGACACTTTTTCTTAACAATGGTGTCTATTGTCTAATCTATTAAAGCTTAAAAGAAATTTCAAGTGACTTTCGTCTTCTTTCTTTTTTCTAGTTACTGCTAATAATTTCTACTTAACGCATGTATAAATAATTGAGGTGGGGATTCTAGGCAAATAAAATCAATCTTCTAAACATTGCACATTTGATGGGTTGATACTCTTATCTTAATCACATTCATCCTAATCATGGGTGGAAGTTCCCTCCAATTTCTCCTCACTTTAATTCTCCTTTTGTTGTGCATGAAATCAACTATTGCAAATAATTTGGGGTTAGCAGATACTCACCTTGGGTGCAAAGAGCATGAGAGACAAGCTCTTCTCAAGATTAAACAAGACCTTATTGATGACTATGGCCATCTTTCTTCTTGGAGCTCCGATCAAGATTGTTGCAAATGGAGTGGGGTCAGGTGTAGCAACCAAACAGGCCACATCATCATGCTCAATCTTGATGTCTCGTTCTCCTTTCCCCCGAGGCCTTTGCGAGGTAAACTTAATCCTTCCTTGATTGAGTTGAAATATTTGACTTATTTGGACGTGAGCTTCAATGATTTTAATCAGAGCCAAATCCCAGAATTCGTTGCTTCTCTCTCCAATTTAAGACACCTATACCTTTATAATGCTAATTTCAGAAGAAATATACCTTTTCAACTTGGGAACCTTTCGAACTTGTAGTATCTTGTTCTTGGCGGGAACAATTTTAATGAACCTGAAAACTTAAAGAGTGGCTCCCTCAACTTTCTTCTTTGGAACACCTTGACATGAGTACCGTAAACCTGAGCAAAGTCAATAATTGGCTCCATGTTGTGAATAAACTACCGTACTTGACATCCTTGTTCTTGAACTCTTGTAATCTTCCGAATATTTTCTCTATTCCCCTTGTTAATTCTTCTACTTCTCTTGATGTCCTCCAACTCTCTGATAATGATCTCACTTCTTCTTCTTCAGTAATAGAGTGGTTGTTCAACTCCAACACTCGTGTTGTTAAACTTTATCTCAATAATAACCAATTTCAAGGTTCAATTCCGGATGATTTTACCAGAATAAACTCTCTTGCACATCTCTATCTCAATTCTAATGAGTTTGAAGGCGGGATACCAAAAGCCTTTGGTGGTATGTGTAATTTGAAAACCTTGTCTCTATCAAGGAACCATCTCAATGGACAACTTGATTTTATTCAAAACTTGACCAGGTGTACGAGCCACTTAATAGAGCCTTTGTATCTTAGAGATAATCCATTGGAAGGTGTTATTTCTGAAGCCCACTTCTCAAAGCTCAAAAAATTGAAGAGTTTTGACTTATCTAATACCTTATTAGATTTCAACATTAACTTTGATTGGGTTCCTCCTTTCCAATTAGAAGTGATAGGGTTGGGGTCTTGCCAACTAGGCCATCGATTCCCAAAATGGCTTTAGACTCAGAAAAATTTATCTTTTCTTGATATTTCTAACTCTAGAGTTTTGGATACTCTTTCCAATTCTAATTGGATCTTCTCAAGCCAATTATGGTTTTTGAATCTGTCTCATAACCAAATCAGTGGCCATGTTCCAAATTTTTCATGGAAGCTCTCCATTTTTCCCGTGACAGACTTGAGTTCCAACAAATTGGAAGGCAAAATACCAAGATTTTTATTTAAAGCATCACATTTGGATCTTTCCAAGAATATGTTTTCAGAGCTAGTCCAATCCCTATCTGCAATTGCTAATGGAAACTTGAACCTTCTATATCTTTCCAATAACCAATTATCAGGAGAGATCCCTGACTGTTGGATGCATTTTGAAGGATTGAAAATTCTTAATTTGGCAAACAATCATTTTCATGGGAAAATCCCAATCTCGGTGGGCTCTTTACTTGGGATTGAAACATTGGATTTAAGCAACAATAATTTCAGTGGGGAACTTCCTTTATCATTGAAGAATTGCACAAAGTTGAGATTTATTAGTCTTCAAGATAATAACTTGTCGGGAGAGATACTAATGTGGTTAGGAAGCAACCATCCAAATTTAATTTTCATTTTACTTCGATCTAACCGCTTTTTTGGAAGCATTCATTCGCATCTATGCCATCTAATACATCTTCAAGTCTTAGACCTTGCCTTAAACCAAATCTCAGGAAGTATACCAAAATGCCTCAAAAATATTATTGCTTTGACTCAGAAATGGACTCCAAATTCAACCATAACCCACTCATATATAAATTACCTCTCCCCAGATTCTTTTAGTTCTAGTAGCTATGATGATCATGCAATTTGGATGTATACAGGAAGAAAGTACGAGTACAAAAGCATTCTTGGCCTATTAAACATCTTTTGAGCAATAAATTAACCGGGGCAATTCCTAGAGAAATTGTGGAGCTTAATGGATTGATTTCTTTGAATCTCTCAAGAAACCTTTTAATTGGAAAAATCCCTTCAGAGATTGGTTTGTTACGCTCATTGGAAGCCATAGACTTATCTGAGAACCAGTTGTGTGGTGGAATTCCTTCAAGCATTTCTCTAATTAATTCTCTAAGTTCCTTGAACTTGTCGAACAATAACTTGTCAGGTAAAATTCCAACAGGCTCTCAACTTAATACCTTTAATGCCACTACATATGAAGGGAACCCAAATCTTTGTGGATTTCCACTTCCAAAGAAATGTTCAAGAGAAAATACAACTAAAAACCTAGCAGTGAATACAGGTAGTGGCCATGTTGGCATTCAAGAGGAGGAAGATAGGTTTGTAACCCTAGGGTTTTATGTTAGCGTGACCCTTGGACTTGTTGTCGGTTTTTGGGGAGTTGTTGGGGCAATGGTACTGAACAGGTTGTTAGGTTCTAAGGTCTTAGGATTTTATGTATTTAGAACTCTAATTTGTAATGTTGGCAAACCATGATCAAAACATTGTATTCAGTCTTATTTAGACTTGCTCAAAGTTGGTTTATTCTTGTAAAGTTGGAATCGAGTGGCTGCAGAAGTACTTGGGACTTTTGGCCTGGCTCGATCGATCGAAGAATAGACTCGATCGATCGAAAATCGCACAGGTTGAATTTTCTGCAGAATTTCCAACTCAGCCCTACTTCATTAAACGTTTAGGGTTTTATGTTTTTACCCTAGGTATATAAACTAAACCCTAGCCACGTTTTTGAAGGTTGTCCATATTGTATTGTTGCTCATACATTGCTGTTTTGTGTGAATCTCTTGTGAGATCTTTGAGGAGCTTTCCTTTACACAAAACTTAGGGTTTTCATGGTAGAGATAATTTCAACATCTTGAAGATCATTACTGTTGCAACCATTGGAACTTAAAAGAAAAGCAAGCGGGGAGCTTGTAGCTGATTGAGGAATTCAAGAAAGAAGTAGTCCGTGGATTCGGAGCCTGCGCGTGGTCGTGTCAGGAAGTTCTACTGGTGGGTAGCATTAGGAAGTCGAGCGGGGAGCTTGTAGTCCTTTTGTATGAACTTCAATTCTTTCATAGTGAATTCAGGTTAGCCTTGAGGATCGGTGGGTCAAATCCTCCCCAGGTTTTTACCGTGTGGTTTCCTGGATGATCATATCTTGTGTTATTTATTTTCCGCTGCATTATTATTCTTGATATGATTGTTTGGATTGTTTTAACCTAGAATTGCTTAATTTGACTAAGTAACAACTTGGCTAATTAATCTAGGCTACGCAATCTGGTTGTTTAAGGGGTCTAAATAACCTGTCAAGTGATATCAGAGCAGGTAGCTCTTTTTGTTTGAGATTTTTAATCTCTGAGCTGATCCTTGACCCCTGTTGTCATGGAGCATGGACACTCTCTTTTTGTTCCTCCTCATTTTGATGGGAACAATTATGCTTATTGGAAAGTAAGGATGAAAGCATTCCTGAAATCCATTGATGAAAGGGTTTGGAATTCCGTTGAATACGGATGGGAGAAGCCCGCTACTCCTGTGAGTGAGTGGCAAACTTCTCAAAAAGAAGCAGCTGGATTCAATAGCAAAGCTATGAATGCCATCTTTAATGCTGTTTCTATGGAGGAATTTAAGAGGATCTCTAATGTTGAGGTTGCTCATACTGCTTGGAAAATCCTCCAAACTGTGCATGAAGGCACAAAGGCAGTTAAGATAAACAAACTGCAGCAATTAACTTCTAGGTTTGAAAGCATTAGGATGTCTGATGATGAATCCTTTGATGAATTTTATGCCAAACTGAATGATATTGTTAATTCTGCTTTTAATTTGGGTGAAATCTATGATCAACCTAAGATTGTTAGGAAGATTCTTAGATCTTTAACTGAAGACTTTAGACCCAAAGTGACTGCCATCACTGAAAGCAAGGATGTGGACTCCATCCCTGTTGATGAGCTTGTAGGATCTCTTCAATCCTATGAGTCTGACCTACCTAAAGTGAACAAATCCAAATCAATGGCTCTTAAGTCAGTTGATGATGTTGATGGTGGTGGATCTGATGATGAGCTCTCTGCTACAGAGATTGCCTATATTGCCAAAAACTTTAAGAACTTTCTTAGGAATACAAATAGAAAGGCAAGAGGTACATACACTGCTGAACCTAGAAATTTTAGGAAGAATGATCCCACTAAGGTTAACAATTTTGAAAAACCTAGAGAAAATTTTGGTCAATCTTCTAATAACTCTTTGGGTCCTCAGTGTTTTGGCTGTCAAGGGTATGGTCATGTGAAATCTGAATGTCCTACATTCTTGAGGACTAAGGGTAAAGCTATGGCTGTAACCCTTAGTGATAATGAGGTTTCTGATGATGAGTCCGGTGGTGACGAGGATGGAAACTTCATTGCTTTCACGGCTACTGCTATAGTCAATGAAAGCATATCTGCTGAAGAGAACCCTTCTGATGGGGAACTCTCTGAAGATGCAGATCTTCAAGAGGCCTATAACAAACTTTGCAAAATTGCTACAAAGGATGCTATGAAAGTTGAACTTGGCCTAAAGAAAATTGATTCTCTTGAGCTTGAAAAGAGAAATTTGCTTGTTAAACTGTTTGATGCTAATGAGCTTTTGAATAATGTTAAATCTGAGAACATGCTTTTACTTGATAAAGTTAGAACTTTGGAACATGATTTATCTGTTGCTAGATCTGCTAGTTCTAAACTTGATCACATGCTGAATGTTCAAAAGTATCCATCTGATAAAACTGGGTTAGGATATGTTGAAAGCATCTTTGATTCTGGACCACATTCCACTACTTTTGTTCCTTCTTCTTCTTCTAAACCTTCTGTGAGTGAGGTTGTGAGTGAAACTGTCAAACCACCTGTAAGTGAGGTAGTTAAACCTGTAGAAGTTTCATCACCTAAGAAGATTAGGGTAGACTTAAGAGAATCTAAACCTAAGGAGCCTACCAAATCTAAGGACAAGATGCATGGTAAACCTGCTTGGGTTTGTCATTATTGTGGTAAGTCTGGACACATTCGTCCTAACTGTTACAAGCTTTAAGCTGATAAGAGAGCAAATAAACCAAAAGTGCCTGTGCCTCAAGCACAAGATCCTATGGCATTAATTGGTGAATTGGTAAAGGTGTTAAACCTTTATTCCAATCCGGGAGTTGGGAATCACTCGAATGTGAATAAGAACTCCAATGCTCGTGGTGCATCTAAAAAGTTTTGGATGCAAAAGACTCGAACTAATTGAGTCTTTCTGACATGGTCCTTGTGCTTCATTGCTCTATTCTTTTGTGACCATTGTTCTTTGTTTTTTTTTGTTTTTTTGTTCTAGGACTTGCATTGCATTAAATTCATGCATTTCATTCTAGGATTTATTTGTTTTCTCTTTTAAAAATTAAAAAAAAAAAAAAAAAAAAGGGAAAAGGAGGAAGCAAAAATTATGTTTAACATGATTTTTCTTGATTTTTGAAAACAAGGTTGGTCAATTTATTTACACATAACATGTCTTATGTACCTTGTTTAGCTTTGATGAGCTTATTTATTGCACTTGACTAGTTGAAGCTTTGTAGTGCATGTTGTGTGGGAAAGATGTTTATGGTTATTAATTACTTTGTCTTGATCTTGAAGTCACATGTTATTTGACTGTCGGACTTGATCCTTTTGAGAAAGGCATAAATAACCATCTCACCACTGTTCACTAGCCAATCATGAACACCTTAGTGCATATCATAAGATTTTGTACTCGAGAAAGTGTAGCACATGCACAAAAAGAACATAAGGTGTAGCCTCTGTTAAATGCTTAATAATTAAAACTGGTGTGTACTATTAGGCTTGATGCCAATTCACTTAATTCAAACCGGTGTGTACTATTAGGCTTGATGCCAAATTTCACCTAAATAATGGGGCAAAATACAAGAAACTTACATGATTGCAAGCTTTTGTTCTAGGAGATGTGGGAGTTATAGGATGTAACTCTTTAGGTGATAGTCTCTTTTGAATTCTATGTGATGAATTTTGTAGACTTTGTGATTGATTACTATTCACATATCACCTCACATGTATCTCAAGTTTTTGCTAGTATCACACACTACACAAGTTACTCTTTGTTAAACTCTGTACATGCTAGTGTGTGTTTTTGGTCTGACCAACCAAGTTTGAAAATATCTTGAGATTTATGCACAACATATTTGTTGCTTGAGAAAATTCAATGGGAATTTGATTGAAATTTGTTTTAAAAAAAAAATTGGGTTCAAAATTTTGGGTTTTTTGAAAAAGCATTTCATCTCATACTCATGCATTTTGTTTCTTCAATTTAATGCTTTGAGGAGTTATTTTCAAAATTAGGCTTGTGTTTTTCAAAAACTGTGATTTTTCCAAAATTTAGTGAGCCTCTGCCCATTTCGATCGATCCAGCCTGTTTTTCGATCAATCGAAAAAGTGCTCTCATTTGTCTTAAAATGACTGTGCTTTTCGATCGATCGAATATCGTGGAAAAGCTTTTTTAAAAGATCAGTTCTGACTTTTTCAAAGGTTCTATTCAAAACTTTTCAACTTTTTTCTCTCTCTCCGCGTTGGCAAGGCTCCACCTTAGAGATTTTTGTCGTTTTCCTCCGTTGTTTTTGCAAGATCTCTCTTTCCTCAAGCCGGTAAGACCCTTTTGCCCTTCCTTTTGAATTTATTTTCATTTTTTCATGCATATTTTCATGAATTTAGGGGCGATTTTCGCAATATGCTATTTTGGGATTTTCTTTTGTTTCAAGCCATAATTTATGCAATTGATCATTGGGTTTTTGTGGGGACACATCATGAAAATGATCCTTGGTGGTTAATTTGATCAATTTTGAGTTTGGTGAAAAATTGAAAATTCTAGGGTTTGTTCTTGATCCGAATTGGGGCTTTTGTGAAATTGAGTTGAATTTGATGAAATTGGCTTATTGTTTGGATGTAATTAAGCATTATACTCTGTGAGTTGTGTTATGTGATGCTCAATTCATCAATTTGTTTAAAAATTCAACAAGTGGTTTTCAAATTTTTGGGATTTTTGATAGAAATTCCTAGTTCAAGCCAATTTTGTCAAATTACTCTCAATTAAACTTAATTGTTTAATGCATTAGATCATGCATCACAATATTTTATTGTTCATGCATCATATAGATTTTTGTTCTATATTCTTTATTGTGCTAATTTGCAGTCTGCCTTTGGTTTTGTTTTCTCTTATTCTTTGTGGTTTTCTCTTTGTGTCTCTGTCCTTTCCTTAGCACTATGCCTAGGAAGACTAGAGCCCGTAGGAATGTTCCCTCACCTTCTCCTTCACCCCCTCCATCCTTTGATAGTGAGAAGTTTTCGAGTGAGAAAAACCAAGAGATTTTTGAGACGCTAAACCTTAAGAGAAAGATTTGGGCTGAGCGTTCTGTGCGGTTAGATGAACTTGATCCTGCCATTAGGGCAAATTTTGAGCGTCGGGGTTGGTTACCCTTGGTGGATGTTTCTGATCCTCCTCCACCTTCTGCCTTGATTAGAGAGTTCTATTCGAACATCTCTATCCACATCTATGATTCCAACACTCTAGTCAAGAGTTGGATAGGAGGCGTAGAGTACACCATTACTCCTCGGGTAGTGGCTGATGCTCTAGGGGTACCATTGGTCCAGCATCCTGTCTATCCTTATGCTGAGTCTCCCGAGATTAGCAATGTTTTGTCTTACATCACTGGTACTACTGTCCAGTGGGGTTCTGATCCTCGGATCACTTCTGCTGAGCTCTCCGGGTTACACTATCTGTTCTTTAGGATAGCTTGTCATTCGATCTGGCCTATTTCCCATGTTCACACCATTCCTCTTGAGAGGTGTGTATTTTTGTACGCTCTAGTTACTGATGCTCTTATTAGTTTTCCCCATCTTTTTCTTCGTTCTTTGAACGAAGTTTATAGGAGTTCATCTACTGCTCATGCTCTTGTACATCCTATTTTCATTCATAGGATTCTTCTCTATCTTGATCTTAGTGGCTTTCCTTCCTCTGAGCCCGTTCATGTGATTGCTCCTATAGGTGCGTCTTTTCTTAGACAAAGGGCCGCTCATCTTCGAGCTGGTTCTAAACACCCTAGGTCTGAGCCCTCTAGTAGCGCACCTCCTCCTTCTTCTTCTACAGGTCTTGCTGGTGAGGATATTACTGATCCAGTTGGTGATGATGATGCTGCTGCTGATGTTCCTCCACCTCCTTCGGCCGACTTCGATGTTCATCGTACTTTGGAGACTGTCATGACTGTTCAGGCGGCTCATGGTCAGATTTTGGTGGACTTGATGGACGAGATTCGTGCTCTCCGAGCTGATTTTGCATGTCTTCATTCACACTCACCACCTCCTTTTGATGGCGACTTGTGATTGCCCTTTGGCATTCCGTCACAAAAAGGGGGAGTAGAGTTTTTGACTTGTAGTGGAGTTTTTGTAGTTAGGGGGAGTTTTTCTTGTTTTAGAGGAGCTTGTGGAGTTTTTAGATTGTATTTAGGTGCTTCACTTTGTATATCATTTTTGGGGATATTCATGTTAGGGGGAGTAACATTGATTGATATACATGTTATATTCATTGATTCTTGTTGTTTTGTGATTCACTGCTTATTGACTTATATTTATGAGTTGTTCATTCATATATGTCTTTATTTTGTGTTGTGTGAATCTTACAAGAATGTTATACCTGTTGTTTTACTCTTTTCTGTCACACATGCGTTTATGCGTTTGTTGAGTATTTCAGGATTATACAGGTTGATTCAACTAAGCTGCTGTCTACACTTGCAACTATGGATAGTAGTTAGGCTGAATTGAATTTTATGAGCACTATCTTTGTAAAGGGCTTTTCATTTGTAAAACTTTGAGCTGTTAGTTAAGGTTTTGTCACGGATTGCCAAAGGGGGAGTTTGTTAGGTTCTAAGGTCTTAGGATTTTATGTATTTAGAACTTTAATTTGTAATGTTGGCAAACCATGATCAAAACATTGTATTCAGTCTTATTTAGACTTGCTCAAAATTGGTTTATTCTTGTAAAGTTGGAATCGAGTGGCTGCAGAAGTACTTGGGACTTTTGGCCTGGCTCGATCGATCGAAGAATAGACTCGATCGATCGAAAATCGCATAGGTTGAATTTTCTGCAGAATTTCCAACTCAGCCCTACTTCATTAAACGTTTAGGGTTTTATGTTTTTACCCTAGGTATATAAACTAAACCCTAGCCACGTTTTTGAAGGTTGTCCATATTGTATTGTTGCTCATACATTGCTGTTTTGTGTGAATCTCTTGTGAGATCTTTGAGGAGCTTTCCTTTATACAAAACTTAGGGTTTTCATGGTAGAGATAATTTCAACATCTTGAAGATCATTACTGTTGCAACCATTGGAACTTAAAAGAAAAGCAAGCGGGGAGCTTGTAGCTGATTGAGGAATTCAAGAAAGAAGTAGTCCGTGGATTCGGAGCCTGCGCGTGGTCGTGTCAGGAAGTTCTACTGGTGGGTAGCATTAGGAAGTCGAGCGGGGAGCTTGTAGTCCTTTTGTATGAACTTCAATTCTTTCATAGTGAATTCAGGTTAGCCTTGAGGATCGGTGGGTCAAATCCTCCCCAGGTTTTTACCGTGTGGTTTCCTGGATGATCATATCTTGTGTTATTTATTTTCCGCTGCATTATTATTCTTGATATGATTGTTTGGATTGTTTTAACCTAGAATTGCTTAATTTGACTAAGTAACAACTTGGCTAATTAATCTAGGCTACGCAATCTGGTTGTTTAAGGGGTCTAAATAACCTGTCACAGGTCATGGTGATTTTCCTATTTCAAGTTCTTGAACAATTTCAAAGATAAGTTGTATGTGACCGGAGTGGTGATTATGGTTAAGTTATAGAGGCAGCTTCAAGCATAATTGGTAATAATTACTTCTCTATTATCATCAACTAGCGTATAACCCGCACAATGTGCAGGATACTTTTATTTGCAAATAATTATTTGCGAGGGGAAAAAAATAGGTTTTATTTTTTATTTTTTATTTTTATTTTTATTTTTATTCTGTGTTTATGTACATACATTACAGAAACAGCAACAAATATTACACTCAGCCCCTCTGTAAGCACAGGTTATGCAGAAAATCCTAAACCTGATCTGCAGAAGCAGAATATACAGCAGCAGAAATATAGCCACATCACAGAAACAGAAACAGATACATCCACGTTACTTCTTCTAAAAGACCTAGAAAAGGAAAAAACCCAATAATCTATTGCTCTCTTCTAACTTGTCAGCTTTATCCAGCAATGTTTATTAAGAACACTTGGTGAATGTAACAAATCTGAATTTTAACGAAATAACAGGATAAGAAAGTTTGTTAAAATTACCAAATTCTCAAATTTTAAACAGTTTAAAACAAAAACATATGTATATTTAACAGTACATTCAGTTTCTCTTCTAAAGAAAAATAAATAAATAAATAACAATACAGTGAAATACATAAAGACTCATTGAGTAAGGTAGTATATACATTAGAGTTCAGTTTTTTTCTTATTTGATGCAATTTGTTTAGTATCCTTTTGACGTTTTTGAAGCATTTGGAGCGGCATTCTTTGAGGTCTTTCAACAGATGTTTCTCCTATTTCTCTTTTTTGACTGGCTATGTACTTGTCCTTCCTTGACTTACTTACAATTTCCTCCATTGTGTCCTGCAATAATTTGCATTCTTATGTATCAGTTAGACACGTATAGTAATTTCTGTATAGATTAATGCTTGAATCATATAGCAAGCAACTTGAAGTAAGTATGCTTCAATTACCTGATGTTCTTCAACTTTATGTGAGTCATTTCTCTTATGTGAAATTTCCATCTCCAAAATCTTCGAAACCGTGTAATTTTCTTTTCCATACTTCAAATTATATTCATCAAGATGCAATTGGAACAAATATTCATTGTCAATTATTTTTTGAATCTCTTTTGGTAATATATTCTCATATAATTTCAAAATCTGCATGAACAAAGATTAAAACAATTAGCAAATAATGTATATATATACATGCATCATGTCTTGTGCAAGTTTATTTCCTTTTAAATTTTAAAAAAACAGAAAATGATGCATATATATATGTGGTTGTGAGTGTGCATACAACATTGGCAAGAAAGTATTAAAACTTCAGTTTTCATATAATAAAGATATGGCGCTGACATTTATATATGAAATTACCTCTTCTTGCTTCTCTGCAAGTTCTTTTGCAGTTTTAGATATAATTTTTTCAGCTCCTTTGTCAAATAATATGAATGTGGTTGAGCCGGTCTCATCTTGCACTTGGACTTGTATTCTATAGCTATTTTAGATACAAAGTTGTTAGTAGAATATTATATATATTTTGTGTGTGTTTGAAAATTTATAAAACTTTTTTTTTTAATTACCTTGGGACTGCAAACTTTGGCTCATTTTTACAATGTTCACACCATAGAACTCCTCTGACTTGTTTCACTTTCGTCTTACATATAAGACATGCAACATAATACCATCCATATTTATTGTTGATATTAATGATTTTGGCATTGCATGTTACTAGCAAGTCCTATAATACAAAATTTAGACAGTTTATAAAATTATATCTTACTATAAAACACATAAACAGTTACTAATTATGATAAATTCAATATCTAAGAGTATAGTTGATACCTTTGTTGCTGAGTTCCATTCCAAGTCCTTAATTTCAGCAATTGTTTTTTTATCACGTAAGGCAAGTTCTCCATATTGTACTTTAGATAGTCCCTTTGGCAGTATTTCTTTTACATTTATGTCCATTGTGGTGTATCTAACCAAAAATTAGGTATAACTCATTAAAACTATAACAGAACAGTTTCTACATATTTAATTATTGATATCTAAACAATAATTTAAAACATACAAACTTTTTTGCCTCATCATTTTCTATATGTATATATATCTAAAAAAACTGTAATAAACATGTTTTTCTTAAAGATACCTGCTGGCCTTTTTAAAAAAAAAACTTATATAGCATCTTTTTTATACAATTTTATGCTATCTATCATTAAAGGAATATCGATAAGTAGGTACACTCTCGAAAAGAAAAAGTGTAATAGTAGTTACTTGTTTCTAATTTCTGCAACTTCTGGAATGTCTAAATTGACATATAGCTTTGTTGCAAAAGTGGATGATAATTGATAGTCACCTACAAAAACGTTGTAAAATTTATAAGCATTATAGATGCATAAATATTATGTATTTGATAAATGAGTTAATCAATTGTTACCTCTGAAAGCTTTCACAATAGTTGAAGTGACTATTATTACGAATGGCCCTTTATTTGTTTTGTAGAAATCATCATCTATTTGTTGTGTAGTATTTCCCCACAAAGTTGTTTGAACTGATTTGTTCCTGAAATTGTTTATATGTAAGTTTGAGTTTTTAAAAAACTATAAAATATGAGTTTTTAAAAAACTATAACATATGAGTTTTTAAAAATGTATATATATCTTACTCATCTAACAACAGTTGAATGTTTCTCATTTTAATTGGACGCCCTCTTGTTTTGATCTCTTCAACGGCTCCAATGTAGTCTAATATACCAATCACATTTGGTAAGAACACATTTAAAAAAAAAAAAAAAGAGTCAGTATTAAGTTATGAATTGCATTATTTTTTAATTCTGTAAAAATAGATGATTGGTTTGTAAAACAATTAAAATTACCTGTCAAGTAAGTAGTGTCAAAGCAACGGGAAGCTATTGTTCCATAATCAGCAAATTCAAATTGGGATTGAGGTATTGAATGATCAAATCCGTTAATTACTCAGCAACTTTCAGATTCTAAAACATCAAAAAATTACACTACAAATTATATCAAAAACAAAACAAAAGCTCTCCTCTTTTACAATGAAACATCCCTCTTCACCCATGTATCACAGCCACAACAACTGAACCAAACTCACCACTATTTCAAATTAAGGGAATGAAAACTAAATGAGAGAGAGATGAACCTTAGTGAGAATGATATCGAAAAGATCCATCCATGCTTTTGAACCCCCAATCGTTGTTTGGTGCCTGAAATTTTCCAGAGTTGGTATCAGTTTTCCAAAATAAAAGTAGAAAGTGAGGCATTGAATTTTGCAAGAAAGAAGTGGGATTGATGTTGTAACTGTATGGCCTACCCTAGTTTTGGGGCCGATTCTGCAGCCTACAGTAAATTCAAGTAGCTTAATTATCATTAGACTTCTTAAAGGTACCTACCTCTAATGTTAATATTAGCCTTGTATCGTTCCTAGTTGTTACATAAATACACAGACACTCATTTATATTTATATATACACAGAGGAGAACCACTCATTGTAATTTTGTATACAACTCTGTTTATGTATTGATGAGACTGTCTATTACATCTCAAGTTAATCTTTAATGCTTTTAAAAATCATATATAAAATTTTGTCTCAGTTCCATATTGCTTGAATTTCTATTTTTTTGTCTTTCCATTGTCTTATTGTTATTTAGCTTAGAAGCAAGTAGTTGCATTGGTAACTTTTTGTGTTGTATGAGTGTTAGTGTGTTACTGGTACTAAGATTTTCTCAAAATTAGTGCTCTTCTTCTTACTACTAAATCTGAGATCTCTTAATGAATCTGAGATCTTTTAGATAATCCATTTTAGCTCAGATTTAAACAATTGCAACAAAAGAAATTGTATTATTAGTAATATTAGTGTATATACAAATTACAGTTTCATGTGAAGAGTATATATCCATTATCTATACCTCTAAGGAAAGAAACATTACAAAACCTTTACATATGTGGATTACATTTTTTAAAAAAAACTACATATTTTCAAGAAAGTTTTCTTCTCTATATTCAACTATTGAAGCTTATAATATCAAGTTCCAGCAGGTATGGAAAATGTTTTATTATTTTTTTGTATCCATTTTTTAAATATTATTTTCTGTTTTAAAAAAACTTTAAACTTACCTATTAGTCAATCGAAATCATAGCAATATTGATCAGATCATGGTTGTTTGCTATGTTAACTGCATCCCACGTTCATTGATATCTGCTTCAAAGTTTTGCACTTCATTGTGATTTGAATCTGTAATATTAGAACATTTTAAACATTAGTAAAGTTTACATATAACAATGTAGGAAAACCTACTTTCTACAATATAAGTGATAATCTAGTTTACATTATAAACAAATTGAAATAATTTTAATAAACAGTAAGTGTTACCTTTTGGCAAATTATCAAATATTTCTTTGTAGACAATATTTTTTGTATGAAAACGATCACCATAATCATTTTCTACAATGAGTATTCTAAGGCCATCTTTACTTGTAACTCTGGATACGGCAACATATAACTGTCCATGGCTGAAAATTGGCCTATCTAAATAAAGTCCAACATGCTGCAAAGATTGACCTTGACTCTTATTAATTGTCATAGCAAAGCAAACAGATATTGGAAACTGCCTTCTTTTTAGTACAAAGGGCCATTTAGATTCAGAAGGGGAAAGAACTATTCTTGGAATAAATACTTTATCTCCAACATGAGATCCTGATATTATTTGAGCTTCCAAAACCCATTTTGATAACTGAGTGACTAAAAGTCTGGTACCATTACAAAGTCCAGCACTTTGGTTTAAATTTCGAAGTAGCATTATTGGTAATCCTACTTTTAACCTAAGTTTATGGTTTGGAATACCGGGGTACTTTAATGAATTGAGAAGTTCTGTTGGATACATGACATCTTGATCTAGAATGTTGGTTGAAGCTTTACATATTGAATCTGCACTGAGATATGTCTCTTCATCAACATTAATAAGGTCAATCATGTAATCATTTATGTCTTCAACTACTTCATTTGTTGGAGCTAAAATTGCCCTTTCTTCTAAATACTTTGAATCGTTGAATTTAGAATGGAAGTCAGGATAAGTAGCATTCACTATATCGTTGAAAGGATGACTACCAGGTTGAATTAGTAAGTCATGTGGTATTTCAATCAATGCTTCGCTTTCACTATTATTAAGTTCACCATCACCAATTTTCAATATCCATTCAACAAATTCTCTTGCAGCAATATCACCTGGATCTTGCGTCAGTCTCATATTTTTGGTCAAAATGAAAACTCTACAATTGTTCCATAATGAAAACTTGTTAATTGATGCTTCAACTATTTGTTCTCTCCGTCCTTTAGCTACGACTGGTAATATTTGTCTAAAATCACCACCAAGAACAACTGTTTTTCCTCCAAAAGGTTTGTATGCACTGTTGCTAGCAGTAAAACATAAAATATCTCTTAGTGAACGATCAATAGCTTCAAAACAGTTTCGGTGTGTCATAGGAGCTTCATCCCAAATTATAAGACTTGCTTTTGTCATAAGTTCTGCAATTTATGAACCTTTTTTAATTCCACAAGTTGAACTATTTGTTACAATTATTGGTATTTGAAATCTCGAATGAGCCGTTCTCCCTCCTGGCAACAATAATGCAGCAATTCCAGATGATGCAACTGCAATGACAATCTTTCCTTCTGAACACAATCGGCATATAATGGTTTTCCAAAGATAAGTCTTCCCAGTTCCTCCATGTCCATATACAAATAAGAAGTCACCTTTATTTCTCAAAACAGAATCAATTACTGCATCATATACATCCCTTCGATCAGAATTAAGACCATTAAAAAGTTCAATATGTTCCACTGCCAAAGAATCTCTATCATAATCCAATTCTTCTTGTAATATTCTATTGTTACATTATCTCAGAAGCAATGTGTTTGGATATGGCATTGTTTCAAATTCTTGCAAAGACCTTCCACTTCTTATCAGAATTTGTTCTATATCACTAAGTGCATAATTCTGCAATTGGAAGTCATCAAGATGTAGATTGTCATAACATAAAACTACTCTCTGACGATGAAGAATGTCCTCAGATAATAACCACCAATTCGAAACCCATAATTTATAGGGGTCAGAAACTTCACAAAAAATCAGCATCGTGACAAATAGCTCACGAAGTTGTTTTCCTGAAGCCCAATGTGACGCATGATTTAAAGCTTCATGCCATTCTTTATCATCATCAAGAAAACCAAGCGCATAACATGCTGATATGAAATCTGAATATACTACATTATTTATAGTTCTTATTTCTTTAAAGAATCGAGCTCCTTTAACAACATTTAATAACATACGTAAATAAAAACGCTCTCCACTTGCAGGATGAGCATAATATATACGCCCTATACATCTCCCAGACTTTCTCAATCTCCATTCCTTGTCTTTTTTATGCCAAACCCATTTTGTTGGAAACTCAGAATAAGTTAATTCCCTTGCTTCTTCATACAATTCATTTGCCTTCATCCACTCCGTAAATTTACTTTTTTTGATATCTGGTCTATTAATAACATTATCTAAATATTCAGTATCTTTAAAAACAACTGGCTGTTGATTTTCGATATGGAAACTAAGTCTTTGGACAGCAAGTTGTCGATAGTGGATTTCGAACTCAAATATTCTCCAGCATGCCTCTATGGCAGACACATATCTACAATTTAAGTATCCCTTAACTTCATCCGTGTCTGTCATATTTTGCATTCCAGTAGAAGCATCAACATGTAAATTTTCTTCAAGAATCAAAGTTGCACGATCAGGTCCCTTCGTAATATACTTGAATAAATATTTGATAGACCTTGAACGATTACACCACTCGACATTTATGTGAGCTTGAAATTTCACCAATAAGTCAATATTGTGAGGAACTATATATCGATTATCGAGTTTAACCCCGTTTCTTTCAACATATATTCCATTATTCCTTCTTCTATATATTGGGAAACCATCATTATCAATAGTGGTTTGAGAACAAAATTGCTTAGGAAAGTGCTTCACACATTTGTTCTCAATCATACAACTTGCCCTTGAATTTACAGATCCGCAAGGACCATGGACCATGTATTGTTTGACAGCATCATAAGCTAGTGGTTCCTTATTAAAATCTGGAATTTCTGCTAAGATTATCTTGTCAATTTCAACGGCTGTAGGGTGTTTGTCATCATTATGCAGAAAAAGCAATATGTGTGCATGAGGTAGGCCTCTCTTTTGATATTCAACGGTATAGACGACTGGTAACCAAAATAGCAAGTAAATATTAATATAGAGTAATTATGAACACCAAAAGGAATAAGAAATCAATCTTACAAAGTGTACCTGCAATCACTCTTCCAAAGTGTTGACCATGCTTTAAATCGTTTAAAAGTTTATCAAGTTTTATCTTAAATACTCTTGCAACCACATCAGGTCGGTCTTCCATTTTCTGTCCAGGTTTCCGAGATAGGAAAAGCTCAATTTTCGACCATTTTGCATTGCATGTGAAGGTAATAAACAGATCTGGATAGCCAGCCCATCTACAGATCGCCATTGCATCTTGATAATTTTCGATCATATACCTTGGACTTCCTGTGAAACTTGAAGGTAAAACAAATCTTTTTCCAACAGATGGAAGGGTGGTATCACCTCTCATAACCGCATCCTTCAATCCATTATACAATTCAATCCTCAGCTTTTCTTGATTGTTTTTCACCCACATAAGTCTTATTGCCTCAATACATGTATAGGCATCTACATCAAATTGCTGAAATAATCAACCACCAGATATCAATGTATGTCCCTCACCATCCCGTTCTTGCAATCTGAATGCATAATACTCTCTCATAGTAATAAAGTCATTTGTGTCAGATCTAACCTCATCTATATTTCTGCACAAAATGCCAAGCCTAAAACCATCCTCGCCATATGGAAATAAAAGAGGATATTGCAATGCCATGTACGATGGATGCAACTCATTGATCCTATGTAACCCTCCTTCTTTTAATTCCACAATAATATCACGAAATTCATTATCAACACCAATATCGCCAGAACATGTAGGAAGATTGTACTCTCTTCCATCTGTATTTCGTGACCCGATAAGACATAATCTTAAATGATGAATATCACGTACTATGAAACGATCTCTAGACATACGAAATATCTTCACTAAATTGTTTGTCTCATCAAACATTTGGACCAATGCATCAACGATAGATGGATCAAGGTCTTTATTAACTGTATTGCTACTAAAGACATTCATTCTATGTTGGACTTCATTCTCAGTATCATAAAAATATAACTGTGCAAATTGTGGATCCTCACCATTATTAGGAAGAAGTGTTCCAATCCTATGATGGGTTTGACCATTAAGTCTGAAAATGTATGGGCTTCGACCATCGTTAACTCTATCATCCACCTTGCCACCCATGGATGTCATTGCAAACATTGCGTTATAACTCCTTATTTGAGTTCTAAATTTTTTAGATCGTTGTCCACCAAGAGGATCTAATAACTCATTAAGAAGAGGAGGTGTTTTTTTAAGCAAAGGCAACTTCACTTTGCCCTCCATACAGCACAAAGAAAACTTTGGAATTCTAGGCCTTTTAGATTTTACACTTCTCTCTTCATACCATAACACCGCACCACAATGGTTACATACATAAGAAGGCGGGCCAAAATTCCAAGGTTCAATAACATTTTCATGATTAACTACCATATTGTCCCTCCTTTTTCTTTTTTTTTTCGGCAATGACTATTTTTCTGTATTTTCTACTTTCAGCAACTTTATTTTGTAAAGTATTTTGTATTTCATTCTATTTTCTTTTGAATCGCTTTTCAAACATTATCCTCCGTTTTTTTTTTGTCGTTCTAATCTTGCATTTTCCATTTTCTCTTTTACTATTATAAGATGGAAAAACGAAAGTAAAATTAGTATTTGTTTTAAAAGTGAAAGAGAACGTATTTAATAATTTTCTCAAAGCTACTTTTGTTCAAAATTTTTTTTAATCAAACATCAACAAATGATAAAGAGATACAAATCTAAATAAAACCAACAATGGATAAATTTGGCTATACTAACCTCTTAATTTAGTCCAACAATTCTTCTTGAATAGTAAATAAGGGTCTTAAAATCCAAAGCAGATATGATTAACCTACAATAGCAGATGAGTATGTAAATGCCATTAAAAAAACAAAACATGGCAGGTTTATTTGAAGTAAACAACAAAAAAAATATAAATTTACTGAAATAATTAAAAATATAGTAATTAATACTAAGAATGTGACATATACAATTAAAACAAATGAATAAACAAAATTAGCAAAGCTTACAACATCAACAATGACATATATAAAGACACTGCCAATTAACTGAACCTAATAGCCTAAGCAGTACAAAAAATAAAAAAATACCAAGTCTAATATAACTATTTTGAAATAAATGTCAAGAAGGAAAATTTAAAAAAAAAAAAATAGTAAGCATTCCAGTAAATAAAACCAATAAATCAAAAGAGAAACAATAGTGAAATTAAAAACTTAAAAAGAAAAAATGCAAAGGTAAGAATAGGAGTGAGTGTGATAAATATGTTAGAAACCATAAAATTTGGTGTAAACAACCATCCAAACCCACAAAATGTTCATCCAACAGGTACAAAGTATCAATCATAATAGAACATGATAGAATTACAATGACAATACCAACTTCAATTCCGTGTGAAGATGGTTTTCTAGCACGTATAGTGAAATACTTCAATTTCAATTACTTCATCAAAGCAGAAACAAAATTGTATCATAATCATATGATTTTGAAATTATGTAGACACAAATAAAACTAAAGCATCACTTCAAAAGCCAAAAAAGGTTTTTTTAATTCCTCAAAGCTTTTCTAACCAATCTAATGAATCACAAAATCAAGGAAAAAACAGAAGTTAGCATCTTGCTATATTTTAATATTTTTCGTCACACATATAATAGTAATTGAAAGCCTTTAAATGCGTACTTTTGGATGAGCACATCAACCAAGAAGGCTTCACTTTTGCACCAACAAAGAGAATGCCTTTATTACAAAAGAAGTGTAAGGCTGTTTTTTTGCAAAACAGTAATTGCAAATGCAGGTATCAACTATACTAAAAGGTTTCTAGAAATAAAAGTTATAGCAAAAAACTTTGGCAAAAGTATACTACAATTAGGATCCCTAAATATAATAATAATTTTTTAAAAACAGTTGAAGAAACAGTTTAAAAAACCAAACAGATATGAAGAATGCAACTACAGGAAAATACTCTTTTAGCATAAAGCATGCATGTCACTTAAAGAGCCTGTCTCATAAATATGGTCATTAACTTACTCTTCATGGAAAAAAAAAAATTTGAGCAAATATTCAGAACTGAGTTACAGTTGGTACAATCCTCAATGGATTTCAATTTAAAAAAACATTTGAGCAGTTTACTGAGTTACAAAGCTAAATTTTCAATAAAAACTCGAAAACTAACATCAAATGATGGGTGCACGCACAAACTAAATATACAAAACTGGCTTGAAATTGTAATTAACAATTAGACAACCCTCACTATTACAAAATAAAATGTCTCAAAAATCAAATATTACAAACACAAATAAGTGAAATTGGTTGGAAAGCATAGTAAACAATAATCTGAGATTTCCAACATCCTATAATGCTGCTGGAAATAGGGTTGAAAAAATTTAAACAGTTCCTACTGTCTAGTAAATTTTAAAATGCAAATAAATATCAATAGAGACATATATCAATAGAGAAATAATAATAAAATTAAATATCAAAAAAGGAAAACAATAAAGGCGATTGAAGGCTCCAAGCAATTAGATTTTTATGAAAACACAAACTTAACCAAAATCTGCCAAGCTTAAAATAAATTTAATCAATACTACAGTAGAACAAAAGAAGGACTCAAGAAATTGCAAAAATAAATGACGAATTAGGGTAAAAGATAGGCAAGCCTTCTGCTTGAAACGCTAAGTCAATGGGAAAAAAAAATGCCTATCTTCTACTAAACCCATATATCTTTGAAAACCCTAGAAACAGAAATTGAATAGAAAACCAAAAAAAGGGAGGAAAATGTATACCTTCTGAATTTTCAATTGTTGAACAACAGAGACGGGATTGTTGAACAATCAGAGACGGGATTGCAAAGCACGAACAGAGATTTCCAATGTTGCTAGTCCGATCTATGTATAGGGAGATGTAACAAAGAATCAAAAGTGTAAGTGAGTCCGAAACCCATATATCTTTGAAAACCCTAGAAGCGGAAACTGAATGGAAAATAGATAAAGGGAGGAAAATGCCTACCTTCTGACTTGTCAATTGTTGAAAAGCGGAGACGGGATTGCAGAGCACGATCTGTGTGTATGCTTTGTTAAGTAAGAATGAAATGGTTAAAATTGAGTTTCACCGACTCCGATCTGTGTGTATATGAAGGAGCAGCGAAGGAACGAAAGTTTGAGGGAGTCCGATTTTTTGATCGGGAAATTTGGTTTGGGTTTTAGGGCTTGCGTTTTTTTTTTTTTTTTTTTTTTTTCTGTTTTGATAAGCGGCTGTTTTTTTTTTTTTTATAAAGGTCTTTGATTGTGTCTGAAATTGATTCTACAAATAAAAACCAAGAACCCTAATTTTTTAAATTTAAAACAGAACTTTACCATGGAGGCTTACAATGATGGCAGAAGATTTGGGTGGCACCCTTCTCTCTATCTCTGTCCCTCTATTTATCTGTCTCTCTTTTCTCATGATCTCTCTCTCCTTTCTCCGTTTGCCATACACACACACACACACATAAAGATCGATTCAAATCTGATTTTTCAAAAAAATTTAAAAATTTGAGGAATTCAATAATATAGAGAGCAAGAAACAAATACGTGAATCTTGAATTGGAAAAAGATTGAATTAAAGAACAAACCTGTAGCTTGGATTGAAGGGATTGAATATTCTTGAAGAAAAAGATTAGGGTTCGTGAGAAGAGAGAGAGAGAGAGTTTGGGGGTATTGGAAGAGACTGTACGGCTCTTCTTCATCTTGATTGGTGTCTGATGTTTTGGGTTTCAGTTTTTGATTTCTCGATCTTTCTCTCCTTCTCCGTTCTCAGTATCGCAATTTTTTTATGGGAGTATTGTAAGCCCTTTTAATTTAATTTTAACCGGTTAGTTTTCCTTTTATACCCTGAGGCTTTTAAACGGTGTTGTATCATTGCCGACCAATATAATGTATCTCTCCTTCTTTTTTCATATGCTTGTTGATCTGGAACACGGTATTCTGATCTGTGTGGCTATGGAGTTGCAGCGAAGAGGTGGATGTCAGAGTCTGGAACACGGTGTTCTGATTTGCGTGGCTATGGAGTTGCAGCGAAGTGGTGGATGTCAAAGTGAAATATGGCATTCTGCATTTGCCTTTTTGTTTTTTGTTTTTGTGGATGAGCGGCTGGTGAGGCTTGCGTTTTCTCTTTTTTTTTTTTTTTTTTTTTTTTTTTTTTTTTTCTTTTGGATAAGTGGGTGGATGTCTGAAAGTGAGCCTCCCAACGCGCCGTGCGATTTTTTCAAAGGGTAAGTTGTACACGTGTCAGCATTTCAGGGGGTCATTTTGCCTCACGTGTCAGCACCTGGTAAAAGCTTCTGCTATTATATATAGTACTAGTCGCAGACCCGCGCGTTGCGCGTGATAATTTTTTAGATAAAATACTATTTTACTCCATAGAATTTATAAAGAGTTTTTAAAAAAGAAAAAAAAATAGTTTTATCATATTTTTCATAATCTTGTCTATAACATTTTTTACCATTATCATATATTTATTGGTTGATGATTTGTATAAAATAGACATTAAATAAGAGGTAGAACTATTTAATAATTTTTTTTAAGTCATGGTGTATGAAGATTATGATTATATATATATATATATATATATATAATTTCCCTAGTTAGAATTTGATTAGTTTTAAGTTACTATTTTGTATTATTTTATTTAATTGTTGATTTTATTGCACTATAAATTTTTTAATGTCCTCTGTATAGCTATCTCTATTTTATTTCTTACTCCTCTTTACCACCTTTTTATTTTCCAAATAATAGTTATTAATTAACGTTTGATTTCATTTCTTTTTTTCTTCCTTCATTATTCTTTATTACTTTGTGTGTTCCCTTGCAAGTTGTAAATTTTATGGTTATCAATAAGAAATAGATATCATGGATGGCTTAAATAGTTATAGATATAGTTACGTTAGTGGTATGTCAAAGGGGTTTTTTTTTTTTTTTTTTTTTCCTTCTGAATTTTCAAGGAAATATGAAAGACATTTCTCTAGTTTGGTCTCAATCAATTAAGATATCCATAACATATTAAAGGAAGTAATAATGAGCCTTAAATTTTTTTAATGTATGAAGTGGTTAGGTTAGTGGTATGTCAAAGGTTTTATAAAAAAATTTAAAAAATATTTCCAAGGAAATGTAAAAGGCCTTTTTTTGAAAAAAGAAATTGTGACTTTTTGAATTGTACAAATATGATTGTTTTAATCACATTGTTTATAGATTTCATTATTAAGTTATAAACATCTAAGTTAAAGTAGATGAATATATAAGCAAAAGTATATGTAAAGTTACAACTGCACAAGATAAATATGTATAGATATATAATTTTTTTTTTTAATTATTCATGAGTCATTATTTCATTGTTTACTTATATATATCTAAATTAAAATATGTAATAATGAGCCTTAAATTTTTTTAATGTATGAAGTGGTTAGGTTAGTGGTATGTCAAAGGTTTTATAAAAAAATTTAAAAAATATTTCCAAGGAAATGTAAAAGGCCTTTTTTTGAAAAAAGAAATTGTGACTTTTTGAATTGTACAAATATGATTGTTTTAATCACCTTGTTTATAGATTTCATTATAAAGTTATAAACATCTAAGTTAAAGTAGATGAATATATAAGCAAAAGTATATGTAAAGTTACAACTGCACAAGATAAATATGTATAGATATATATATATATATTTTTAATTATTCATGAGTCATTATTTCATTGTTTACTTATATATATCTAAATTAAAATATTATTTTGGAAAAAAATCTAAATTAAAATAGATGAATGTGTAAAACATTTTTAGTAGATTGTAATATAAAACATTTTTTTCTCAGTATTTTATGTAACTTTTCCCATAAGATCAATATTGTTGGCATCCTTTAAAGATGATACATAATATTTCTGAGAAGAAGAAGAAGAAGAAACAGAGACTATGCTAACACATAATATAAAATTATTAAGTTTGCGTGATTTAAATATGTGGCAAAAAAAATATTAATGTATCTATGATAAAAGTTTTTATCTAAATGATATATAGTAGTTCATATTTTTTTAGACTTAATTCAAAAAGTTCATTCTCAATAACCTTTTTAAGTCTACAAATTGCTCAATCTATGGGCCTAGTCACATTCAAAGGGTGCTATCTAAATTATAAATTATATGACCCTTTATCACACAAATATATTGATTCCCCCAACGTACGGTAAAGGAAGGCAGGTTTGTATTTAGCCATTTTCTTGATTTGTGCCGCATAATTTAACAATATGGAGGATGTGACTTGATTTAAATGTTGAATAAAATAAGATGAGAGGAAAAAAGAGTAAAAATAAACTATATAGCAATAAACATCAAATTATCCAAGTCATTCTATGTAATATAATAACATTATATTATTATATACTATATGCATAATGCAGTAGGATAATATTTAATCAAAGAAAATATAAAATATAACAACTTAAAACACAAAAATAAATTGCTTCAACCCAAAGTAGAATTCTAATTAACATAAAAATTCATCAACCTAAAGAATTGATGCAATGAAAAAAAAAAATCAAACAAAAAATGAAAAAATTGAGAGAGAGAGAGAGAGAAGTAACCTTTTTTTGTGTGAGAAAACTATGCATAGAAAGAAAAGGAAAATGTCAAATTTATAGTAAGATGTTGAGAATAAGAAAGGTCAAAATAAAGGAAGACAAAAAGGTAGAGAAAGAATGATATTAAGGTAGAAAGTAGTGGGGAGATGAAGAGGTAAAAGGGAGGAAGAGTTTTGGAAAATTAATAATAAAAATAATGGTTAAAAGATATTTTAATTTTTAAATAATTGAGTTTTTAAGTCACCTTAAATGAGAAAATGTTAAAATATATATATATATATATATATATAACAAAAATTAGAAGCAAAAAATGATGACGTGGCTGCTGATGTGGCTCAATGTGAGCGTAGCAACATTAAATGCTACGCTTCAGCTTTTAGTAATATATAGATTAGATGTCATTCTAATTATTATTATGGTTGTTATTGCTGCTGTTTTACTTTTTATTCCTTTTTTTCATTAATAATTTTTTTATATTGATGACTAAAGTAGTATTATTATCATCATTATTAGTCCCTCCCAAGTCCCAACTTTATGAACACATCTTTATTTTTGTTCTTCATTGATTCAACATGTCTTATTAGTGAACTCTACTTTATGAAAACACGTGTCATAGACCCTCTACTCTCCAATTAGTTATGTAACTATCCTTTTACACAACAATGGTTGATCCCAATAAATTACACTATGTAGAATATAATTTATAGTTATCAAGTACAAAAATTCTCCATACCATTCTATCAAGATGCGTTACATCTTTAAGTGCCTAAATTTTGATCCAGTATGAACTTGTTTAGGTTATTATTGCCGTAGGGGGGTGCTAGGGAATTTTTAGGGGATAATTAAAGTTGAAGCAAAAATTATTGACAAATTTTCAACAATCTTGATAACAAGTTTTCTGTTAGGTACAAAATTTTCAACAATCCACTATTTTGTAGTATGGTATTATTGACAAATTTTCAACAATCTTTGTAACAAGTTTTCTGTTAGGTACAAAATTCAGACATCACAAGAGATATCACAACTGCCAAGCCACAGCTCAAGGAAGGAGATAAGGAATTGAATTTAAATGCAACGGCAGATGAGGATAAATAAAAGCATCTGTAGAGATTAGGAATAAAAGATCATATTGTATTTGATGAAGTGCAAACTCGTCAGTCCAAGTGAGTGCGTCCAGATGGAGCCAAGATGTCATCTCTACGGTCACAAAAGTGGTAAACCAGCTTCCTTAGAATGGTCACTGGTATGGTGCCTGCCACAATGCCTCCGATGCCAAAGTCAGTACAAGAGAGCTATTTGTAAGTTAAAACAGAACAATAGAATAACAGTAAAAATTGTCCGAGTATTTTTCATACCTTGTGTTGATATTGTGAGGGCCTTATATATGTTTTTATAGCTCCTAGCCGTTGAGGTAGTTATGGTCGCCTTAATGCCGTTCTTGGTAACGTTTTGTGCTTTATAATGTGGCTTCAATATGCTCCAACGGTTCATACAGTTGGCTCTGTAACTGCTCCGGGTATAATTGGCCGCATTGAATGGCCTGGTTGTCTTCGTTAATGATGTCGGTATTTGTTTGACTCGTTTGAGGATGTCCTCGTCTATATCGTTGAGATCGTCTATGTGAGACAGATTTGTCAGTCCCGTTAGCTACCCCCCGATTCTATGGTTGTTGTGACGTGTCATGATGATCGTAGAATATGAAAGGTTATAGGTTGTAAATGACTCTTGGGTTTTTGCTCCGTATTAAGTGTGTAATGGCGGCGCTCCACAAGTCGTGGCCTACGTGGCACATGCTGACTGGTGGAGTTAATGCTCCAATTTGTGGGACTATTGGGTCTCCCGTTGGTTTTCTGTTTTTCGAGCCTTGGTTTTAAACTTCTCCCTTTCTCATTTTTTCCTTTTCACTTTTCTCAAAAATTTTCAATAATTGTTCTAAGCTTTTTCTTCGCTAACCTCATTTTACAACTCTTCTTCGAACTGGTGTGCTGTGCGGTGGTGCTTCCCTTGTCTGCCATTTTTGAGGTACATTTCTTCTCTTTTTCTGCTTTTCCTTTCCTTCTTTTTATTGCGATATTGCTTCTGATTTCTTTCTTCTTCTCCTTCCCTTTTTCCTTTTGTTTGTTTTTGATTTCTTGGGGGTTTAGCTTGTATTGTTTCCCTTTGTGTTTTTTTTTTTCCAGATTTCCATGGTTAGTAACTCTGAGGTTAGGATAGCTTTCCCCTCAATTTCCTTCCTTTTCGCATGCTTGGGGGGGGGGGGGCTTAGGCAGTTTCCCAAACCTTGAAAGTTTTGTTTTTGAGGGTAATAGATTGACCATGGCATTGGCTGAGTTGTTGCCTCTGATACGACAATCAATTGATTGGTTCAAGGGTTAGGAGAGAGGGGGAAGGAAAATGTCTGAAGTTAGGTCTAGTGAACTCGAGACTGGGTTATTGTCTAACGGTGATCCAGTAGAGGGAGATACAGTCGTCTCTACTCCTCAAGTGGTTAGGGCTTTTCATGCCTTCAAGGAGGTGTGTGGGCTGGATGCTAAAACCGTGAGTAGATTCAAGGATAGGTTTCAGTTTTCGATGAGGGTTTGTGTTCGTCGGCCCAATGACGAGGATAGGGCTTGCAACTTTTAGGCCATTTTGGGATTGCTCCTGGGCAACTAATGCCCAATTCGTGGAGGATAGTGGTCAATTGTATGAAAATATGGTTGGCCGCTAACAGGGACATGATTAAGGTAGGTGAGCTCGTTTACCTATATCGTTTGAAAGAGTCCAAGGAGTATGGATACTATGAGTTGGTACCCTGGGAGAGGAGGACCAGTATTGTTAGGGGATTACCTTCGTCCTTCAGGTACTAGAAATCGAGATTTTTCTTTGTGTCTGGGGATGATTTTGAGACTCCCTCGAGCAGGGATTGGGGTGATATCCCGAGGTTGCTTTGTCGGTGGGGAACCCCGACCTTAGGTGTGTCAGTATTTCTTCTTGTTGCTTTAGTTCTGCCATATTTGTTGTTATCATTACTGACTTCTTTATCCCTTGTTTTTTGCAATAAAGAGACGGCCTAAACTTAAAAGTAGGCATAAGGAGCGTGTTAAGCAGGCGATTGAATACGCTAAGACGATTGAAAGTTGGGACGATTTGGTAGATCCACGGACCTTGCTTTTTATAATCTTGGTCCTGACCCGTCTTCCTATGTCTTGCGCAGTATTGAGATTGAAGGAAAAAAAAGTAAGTGTTGAGCTCTCGGTACTAATTCTCTTCTGTACGTTTTGTTTTTTTTAACAAGTGTTTCCTTCTTGCAGAAATGACGACCAAGTTCAACAAGGATATGTACGCGAAGATGAGGTCCAAGAAAGACGAGCTGTTGTCTAATATTGGGAAGAAAACGGTGCGTGTCACCGGGAAGGGTCCCTCCGTCACTCCAGCTTCCTCCGTCGTTCCCATAATATCTGGTGCTGAGACGACGAGGACAACCTCTCCTATAGCCTCAGTTGAAGAGATCCATTCTCTTGCCTCTAAAAGGCCGCGACTATCTGATAAAGAGAAGGAGAAGGTTAATTCTCGTCCGTCCACTGTCTGGGATGACGAGAGGTTGGTGGTGGATAGGGCTCATGGAGTTGTGAACCCTGATGATTTGAAGGTCTTCTCTGGTGTACCTTTTAACAACGTTGCCACCCGTCACGTCCACAAGCTTGTTCAGGTAATGATGTTGATGCAACTTTTAGTTTCTTTTTCTCTTTCACTCTACTGACGATTTTGAATTTCTTTTCAAGTGTTGGGGGAAAGTCTCCATATTACCTCTGAGTACTTTACTCAAGAGGCTAAGGTGGCATCTCTCACATCCAGAATGGAGGCTCTAGAGGTGGAGAATTCTACACTAAAGAAGAAACTTATCGACTCCATGGGCGAGGCTACCTCCTTGAAGGAAAAAGTGAAGGCCTTGAATGACAACCTTAGAGCAGAGCAGCAGTTGACACTAGAGAAGGATGAGCAACTTCTAAGTGCCAAGGAGAAGCTCAAGACTATTGCTGCTAGGTCTGTCGAAGCTTTCCAGACTACTGATGAGTACAACACCATCCTGTTTAGTTGGTATTTCAAAGGCTTCGAGCTTCTGAGGAGGTACCTCGTCAAGCATCCCTCCAGAGTGGACTTGGAGAGGCTGGACTTGGAAGAGGTTGATCAGGAGATGGCTGCTGACGAGGCTGCCTAGTCTTCGGCCACTGAAACTAATGCTCCTGAGAATGCCCCTACTAATGACGCCCCTTCTAGTGGCGCCCCCACTAGTGACATCGTTGCCACTGATGTCTGAACCTGATCCTTATGAAAATTTTTCTCTTTTCTTTCATTTGCATGTGCCCATTATGCTTTGGGCTTTTTGTAAATCTAATTTCATAACAATTTCTTTTTAATCTGTCTAAAGAACAATATTTTTGGCCCAGTGTTTATGGGCCTTTAGATGTGAAAACAATAGTAACTGCCCGTGGTTTTTGGGCTTTAATTAAATTTGTAGCTGTGTACTTGTATTTGTGATTGCACATTCTTTGGTTTATGATATGCTTGTGGGATCTTACAACTGTCAATGTTGTGTACTTAGTGAAATTTTTAGTTGTGACTTTCCCTTTTCTTCGTCAGTGATTTTTGTCAATTACTTTGTTGATTTCTTGCAACCAACACCTCTTCAGGGGATCTCGTCAAAGGTTTTGGTGAACTAGTTTCATCCTGAGTTCTGTTCTGATTTATTGTAAGATTCTTGTCTTTTCAAGGGATCTTTCAATCGTCAGTAGCTTATATTCGTCTATGCAGGATTTAGTTACTTAGCCATTTTTGGCTTTTACATCCTTTTTGGGATCTTGCCATCGTCAGTAACTTACATTCGCCTAGGCGGAATCTTGTTACTTAGCCATTTTTGGCTTTTGTGACTTACACCCTTTTAGGGATCTTGTCATCATCAGTAACGTACATCCGTCTAAGCGGAATCTTGTTACTTAGCCATTTTTGGCTTTTGTGACTTACACCCTTTTAGGGATCTTTTCATCGCCAGTAACTTACATCTGCCTAGGCGAAATCTTGTTACTTAGCCATTTTTAGCTTTTGTGACTTACACCCTTTTTGGGATCTTGTCATTCTTTGGACTTCCAGCTAATTCAGACCTGCTTGTATGGAGACATTAGCTGAATAATTCATTTATTAATTTCAACAGTGAATACATTTATCTGTTACATCTATTGGTGGTATTTCTTCAAGTGCTCAATGTTCCATGGCCTCGGGAGCCTCTGTCCGTCTAGGGTTTCCAGGTGATAGCTGCCTCGCCTAGAGTAGTGGATGACTCGGTAAGGTCCTTCACATGTGGGGCTGAGCTTTCCTTGGGCAGAATCTCTAGTCGCCGTGGTGACCTTGCGCAGGACAAGGTCACCTATGTCAAGTCGTCTGAGTTTTACCCTCTTGTTGTAATAGTCAGCCATCTTCTGCCGGTACTCTGCCATTTTACGGCAAGCTTCGTCTCTTACTTCATCCAAACAGTCTTGGTTGATTCGCAGACGATCATCATTGTCTTTTTAGTTGAATACCTTTCTTCTGATGCTGGTTACTCCTACCTCGACTGGGATCACTGCTTTAGTGCCATAGGTGAGTCTGAAGGGGGTTTCTCCCGTTGGGGTTCTTGCTGTGGTTCTGTGAGCCCACAAGACATTGGGCAATTCTTCTAGCCAGGAACCCTTCGCATCGTCCAGCTTGGTTTTGATAATCTTGAGTAGTGTTTGATTTGTCACCTCCGTCTGTCCATTCGCTTGTGGATGCCTTAGGGATGAGAACTGATTCTTGATGCCTAGGCCTGAACAGAAGTCCCTGAAGCCTTGGCTGTCGAACTGTCGCCCATTATCAGATATGATCATCCTCAGAATCCCGAACCTGCAAATTATATTCTTCCACACGAAGCTCTGGATTATTACCTCAGTGATGGTTGCTAGTGCTTCTGCTTCAACCCACTTCGTAAAGTAATCAATAGCAACTAGTAAGAATTTTACCTGTCCTTTACCTAGGGGCAGTGGGTCGACGATGTCAATTCCTCATTGCGCAAATGGCCACGGGGATGCTATCGTCGTCAGTATCTCTGTTGGAAGTCGCTGGACATTCCCGAAACATTGGCACTTATCGTACTTCTTGACGAGCTCCACTGCGTCCATCTGCATAGTAGGCTAGAAATAACCTGTTCGAATGATCATGCTTACCAGGGACCTAGGACCAGCATGATCCCCGCAAATCCCTTCGTGGATTTCTTCCAAGATGTACTTGGCTTCCTCTTCGTCAACACACTTCAGGTAAGGCATGGAGAAGCCTCTCTTGTATAAGGTGTCATTAACGATCGTAAATCTGGCCGCCCTCTTCTTGATTTTCTTGGCCTCGTCTACATCTTGAGGGAGGTGCCCGTCCTAGAGGAAAGATACGATGGGTGTCATCCAGCTATTTGTGCTTTAGATTGCGAATGTCTAAACTTCTTCAATGCTGGGGTGTTTCTGGACTTCCATCATCAAGCCCATGTTCGTCGCCCCTTCTTTTGACGAGGCTATCTTCGAGACTTCGTCTGCTTCCATATTCTAGCTTCTGGGGATCTGTACAAATTCGACCTTATCAAACTCCTGAGTTAGATGTCTCGTTAGCCTGAGGTATTTCTGCATTCTTTCTTCCTTTGCTTCGTATTCTCCTTTGATTTGCCCAATTATCAATTTTGAGTCATTTTGGACCAACAGGTTCTTAGCTCCGAGTGCTCTTCCGAGTCTTAACCCTGTCAGTATTCCTTCGTACTCAGCCTCGTTATTGGTTGCCGGGAATTTCAGTTGAACTCCGTATTTGAGTACTTCTCCACCAGGGGTGGTTATAACGATCCTTACTCCCCCCCTCTGATGGTTGACGAACCATTGGTTTGTACCATCCATTACTCTGTTTTGTCCATGAGGCTGTCTTCATCTGAAGGGGTGAATTCGACGATGAAGTTCGCCAATGCTTGTGCCTTGATGGCTGTCCTGGGGTGCTATTCGATATCAAATTGGCTGAGTTCAATTGTCCACTGGACCATTCTCCAAGCAGCCTTAGGTTTGTTCATGGACTTTCTGATGAGTTGATCCATCATCACCAGGATAGGATTTGCTTGGAAATACTGTCGCAACTTATGCGAAGTTACTATCAACACAAATGCAATTTTTTCAATCCTTGGATACTTGGCCTCAGCACCCTGGAAAGCTTGGCTGACATAGTAAACTGGCAGTTGTTTCTTGCCCTCTTCTCGAATCAAGGCTGCACTCATAGCTGTGGCTGATACTGCCAAGTACAAACATAAATTTTCCCCCTCTTTGGAGGGACTCAAGAGGGATTACTCAAGTAACGTTTGAGTTCCTAAAATGCTGTCTCACATTCGTCAGTCCAGGTGAAAGCCTGCTTCAAGGTCTTAAAGAAGGGCAAACATCTGTCCGTTGCCCTGGAGACGGACCTATTGAGAGCTGCGATCCTTCCTATGAGCTTTTGGACTTCCTTGACGGTTTTGGGCGATGCCATGTTGATTATGGCTTGCACCTTCTCCAGATTTTTCTATTCCTCTTTAGGACACCATGAATCCCAAGAATTTCCCTGAAACTACACCAAAAACACACTTACTAGGATTCAACTTCATCTGGTATTGTTTGAGAGTGGCGAATGTCTCCGTCAAGTCGTCCAGATGGGCAAGTTCTTCCTTACTCTTGATGAGCATGTCATCCACGTACACTTCCATATTTCTGCCTATTTGTTTGCTGAACATTTTGTTCACTAGCCTCTGATAAGTGGCTCCTGCATTCTTTAGTCCAAAGGGCATTACCTTATAGCAATAAAGCCCTTGACTGGTGATGAAAACTGTTTTCTCCTGATCTTCTTCAGCCATTTAAAGCATCCATGAACGTCAGCAACTTGTGTCCAGCTGTAGAATCCACAAGTTGGTCTATCCTTGGTAAGGGGAAGCTATCCTTCGGGCATGCCTTATTCAGGTCCGTGAAGTCCACGCACATTCTCCACTTCCCGTTGGCTTTCTTCACTAAGACGACATTTGCTAGCCATTCAGGATAGTAGACCTCTCGAATGAAGCCTACAGTCAAGAGTTTATTAACCTCGTCAGTAACCGCTTGATCTCGCTCTAGGGCGAAGACTCTTTGTCTTTGCTGTACAGGCTTTCTCTCTGGGTCCACATTCAAATTATGCTGAATGATTTCTGGGGATATGCCTGGCATATCCTCGTGACTCCATGCGAAGACGTCTAGGTTTTCTTTAAGGAACTGGACGAGCCTTTCTCTCATCTCGGGACTTAACGTCCTCCCTATTCTGGTCGTCTTGGTTGTATCTCCTTCAGCTAGTTCCACTGTTTCCAGGGCTTCCATCCTTTCTGAGGAGGTTGGAATGGATGATCATCACCCCTGGATGAGGACTCATGCTGGCTCTTATTTCCATCCCTGAACTTACTATACTCCCCCTTCTTCACAAATTTCTATAGTTTCCCTTTTCGTATTAACTCCTCTATCTGCCCCTTTAGGTTTCGACAGTCTTCTGTATAGTGGCCATGATCCTTGTGAAATCGGTAGTACTTGTTCTTATCACGGACGTTAGGGGATGAATGCAATGGTCTTAGCCATTTAAGGTAGTGCTCATCTTTAATCTGCGTTAAAATTTTGTCAATAGGCATAATTAAAGGGGTAAATTTTACCGTTCGCAGACTTTTATCTTCTTTCCTTCTATTCTCGTCATTGGTTCGACGATCCGGACACTCCCGCTTTTGCCCCCTACACTCGTCGTTCTTCCTTCCTTTGTCTCCTGGTTTCTCTACATCCCTGATGGTTGCTAATGCGTCTTCAACATTTATGTACTTTTGTGCCTTCAGGAGCATCTCGACCATCGTCTTTGGAGGATTCTTTGCGAGTGATGCCACGAGCTCTCTGGATCTCAGTCCCGCTTTGAAGGTCGTTAGCTGTACCTTGTCATCAGCTTCATCTACCTCCAGGGTCTCCCTAGTGAAGCGCTTCACGTATGACCTCAGGGTTTCCTTCTCTCCCTGCCTAATGGTGAGTAAGTGGTTGGATGGCCTCTTAGGACATTGTCCTCCAATAAAGTGATGCAAGAAGGCATTGCTCAACTTCTCGAAGTTGTCAATGGACGATGTTGGCAACTTTGTGAAGCATTCCCTTGCAGCTCCTTTGAGAGTGGTAGGGAAGGAACGACACAGTATCTCGTCAGGGGGCTATTGAAGCCCTAACGTCGTTTTGAAGGTATTAAGATGATCTTGAGGGTCCTTAAGCCCGTCGAAGGCTTTAAGTTGAGGCAGACGAAATTTCGACGACACTAGACATTCGAGGACTGTTGTAGTGAAAGGCAAATTTGTTGACCTGACCATTCTATCTACACTCCGTTCTCTTTTCTCCTTGATGGCGTTCCTTAGTTCGTCCATCTCCTTCCTCATCTCTTGAAGAAGATCTGAATTCTGCTCAGTTGGAGTAGTAGGCCTTCGATGTTCACTTCTTCTATGACTATCTCCCTCGTTCATCTAGGTTGCCTTTGGACCAATTCTCCTCCTGTTGGAGCCGTAGCTTCATTTCCTGATTTTGCCTGGTAAGTTCTTCGACGATGGCTGGACTTGCTGAGCTAAGGCCGCGGAATCTTGATTGGACTCCATCTGAATGTAACAGTTGATCGGAAACTATGTTTTTGAGTCTGAATACGAAAATGTCGTTCCCCACAGATGGCGCCAAACTGATGAAGTGCAAACTCGTTTGTCCAAGTGAGTGCATCCAGATGGAGCCAAGATGTCGTCTCTGCGGTCACAGAAGTGGTAAACCAGCTTCCTTAGAATGGTCACTAGTGTGGTGCCTGCCACAATGCCTCCGATGCCAAAGTCAGTACAAGGGAGCTATTTGTAAGTTAAAACAGAACGATAGAATAACAGTAAAAATTGTCCGAGTATTTTTCATACCTTGTGTTGATATTGTGAGGGCCTTATATATGTTTTTACAGCTCCTAGCCGTTGGGGTAGTTATGGTGGTCTTAATGCCCTTCTTAGTAACGTTTTGTGCTTTATAATGTGGCTTCAATATGCTCCAACGGTTCATACAACTGGCTCTGTAACCGCTCCGGGTATAATTGGCCGCATTGAATAGCCTAGTTGTCTTTGTCAGTGATGTGGGTATTTGTTTGACTCATCTGAGGATGTCCTCGTCTATATTGTTGAGATCGTCTATGTGAGACGGATTCGTCAGTCCCGTCAGTATTATCTTTCAATTTGAATTTAAAATGTAACTGAGAGTAGTTTGCTACTATCTTTTAGAATAAGATTATATATTTCAGTCTTATTTATCTACATTGAATGGAAGAGGGAATCAAGCAGAATTATAGTAATAAAAAACAGTCTCTTTCTCTCATGTTTAGGAGGATTAGTCACATTGAATCCAACTAAAATTCTGCGGTACATCACAATTTCAATGGATTATGGGTTTACTTTTTGGCGGTGTAAACATGCATGGGTGGCTTCATTTGGACCCCGGGGCTTCAAAATGAAATCAACCCCTGGGCCCAGGAAAAAAACTATATACTATAATATATATATATATATATATATATATATATTTGCTTTTGTTTTTGACCCTTTAAAATAAAATTTTGAACAGTTTGACCCTAGATTTTTTTTTTTTTCAGCCCAGCTGAAATAAGTTTGATATGATCCACCTAACAATATCTTAGCATTTTTAAACACAAAAAAAGCTCAACAACATACCAATTTGATCTAATGTTTGGAAAAAAAAGAAAAAAAAAAAAGAAAAAAAAAAAACCCAACAACAAAAGTAAAAATTTGTTAATCTTAAACCTTAGAAAAAACTCATTTAGATTAACAAAATTTGAAATAAATCAATCAAATGAGATATCAATGAATGAATGATTGCTTGACTATGTACATTGAAAAAGATATAATTTGTAGCATTGATAATAAAAATATTATGCAACGATTTTAAAATATAAAATATTGTAGAAAGTGATTGTAAAACTTTATGTATTTCGATTTTGTTTTTGTTTTTTGTTTTTAAGTTTTCTTTTGTTTTAAATTTTGCATAATATATATTTTTTTATTGACTCCTCTAAAAAATAATCTTGGATCTGCCACTGTGTAAAAGGGATTTGGAGTTGGAGTGGGTGTCTGTTTGGCATGGTGGTAAAAGGATTTGAAACCATTTTAGTAATTCTGCAAAGAAAAAATTTACTGAAATGATTCAATTATTATTTTTGAATAATTGAACCTAAGACAGTAAAGAAGTATATCGTATTTTGCACCTCTTCCCTTTTGCTACTAAAGCAAGGCACAAAGGGTCAACTGTTTTGATAATGTTGAATCCATGCTTCACTAATTTCTTAAGCTAGCTGGGAATCTGTCATGGTCCCACGACTATCTAATTTGCTTTCATCACAATTAATAAAGTCATAGTGATAAGAATTATAATCTCGGATGACTTTGAAGTCTATGTTCCCTTATTTACGTTGATAGCGACCCGAAATGATCGATGATTTTCTTAGAAACAATCCAATATATAGATTTTAAGGCTTCAGATAAAATAGATATATATCGTTGTGATAATCGATTAATTCATTATTAGTGCCTAGATTCTTTACTCTCGGTAATATATGACTTTAAAACATTATAAATTGTCAGTACCGTATGTGTTTGGTGGAAGACTTGGAAAGTTTTCGCAGCAAAACACGTTGGTAATAATGATACAATGGCTTGTGAAACACATGCATTGATGAAGCGTATGTTCGTCAGCAAAGGTAGTTAGATGGAAACAATCTCCAGCCCTTAAAAGTGGTCACCAGTGTGGTGTCTGCCACAATACATCCAATGCCAAAGTCAGTATAAGAAGTTCTTTGAGAAAAAAAATGTAAAGTAACAGACAAGAGAAATCTCTCAGTGTATGTGTGTATGTACCTTGCACTTGGCAATGTGAAGGCTTTATATAGGTTGTTACAGCTTCTAGCCATTGGGGCAGTTATGGTGGTTTCAATGCCCTTCTGGGTAACGCTTCCTGCCTCATAATGTGGCTTTAATCTGCTCCCAACGGTCTGTATAGTTTGTTTCATAACCGTCCGAAGTGTTATTGGTAGCATTGAATGAAATGTTTACCTTCGTCAGTGACGTGGGCACTCATCTTCTCAGGACGATCTCGTCTGTCCTATTGAGCTTGTATGTAATTGATTTCGTCAGTCCATCAGTTGCCCCCAGATTTTGTGGTCGTCATGACACGTTATGTTGATCAGGGAAGATGAACGGTTTTTGGACTACAAGCGGTTGTTAGGTTTCCGTGCCATATTAAATGCGTAGTGGCGGCACCCCTTGCGTCATGGTCACGTGGCGTGTGCGGATTGGTGGGATTATTTACATGATCCTTGGGTTTCCCGCTGCTTTTCAGTTGTTTGGGGCTTTGGTTTTGAGACTTTTCATTTCCTTCAAATTTCCTTACTCATTTTTCCAAGCTCCCCATTTCCCTATTCACTCTTGCGACTGTTCTGATCTTGTTCCGACGACATCTTTGGAGATCTTCTTCGATTAGGTTGCACCTTTTCAAGGTATGTTTCTCTTTTCCTTTTCCTCCATTTCCTTTTCTTCATAATCTTTCATAGATTCCTAATTTTTCCTTCTCTCTTTCTTTTTCTGCTGTGGTTGTTTTCTTTTTATGGCTTTTTGGGATTTTAGTGCCCATTTTTATTTCTTGGATGTCTATGGTGAGTAGTTTTGAAGTTTGGACAGCTTGCCCTTCAATCTCTTTCTTTTTCGCTCGCTTAGGGGGATCTTTAGATGTTTTCCCAAACCTTGGGGATTTTGTTTTTGAGGGTAACAGTTTGGACGTCGCATTGGCTGAACTGCTGCCCTTGCTTCGTCAATCTATTGATTGGTTTGAGGATTTGGTGAGAGAGACGGGAACTATGTCTGGGGTTAGATCTAGTGAGCTTGAAACGGGGTTATCGTCTAGTGGTGGTCAGGCAGAGGGGGATACTGCTATTTCTGCTTCTCGAGAGGTTAGGGCTTTTCATGCCCTTGAGGAGGTGTGTGGATTAGACGCTGAGACTGTGGGTAGATTTCAGCATAGGTTTCAGTTTCTGGAGCGGGTTCATGTCCGTCGGCCTAATGAAGAGGATAGAGCTTGTCATTTCTTCCCTGGTGAGGTGTGCTTCTATGAAGCTACCTTTACCTGCAGACTTAGGTTCCCCGTCCACCCCATCATAATGGAGCTTTTAGATCACTTCGGTATTGCTCCTGGGTAGCTTATGCCCAATTCATGGAGGATAGTGGTCAACTGTATAGAAATATGGTTGGCCGCTAACGAGGACATGATCAAGGTGGGTGAGCTCACCTATCTGTATCGTTTGAAAAAGTCTAAAGAGTACGGATACTACGTGTTAGTACCTTGGGAGAAGAGAACAAGGATTGTTAGGGGCTTACCTTCGTCCTTCAGGTATTGGAAGTCAAGATTTTTCTTTGTGTTCGGGGACGACTTCGAGACTCCCTCCAGCGGGGACTGGGGTGATATCTCGAGGTTACATTGTCAGTTGGGAACCCCGACCTTAGGTGCGTCAATATCTCTTTCTGTCAATTTAGTTTTGTTATGCTTGCCATTGTTGTCATTAACTTTTGTGCTTCCTGTTTTGCACAGTTAAGAGACGATTGAAGCTCAAAAGCAAGCATAAGGAGCGTGTAGATAAGGCGATAGAATATGCTCTGATGATAGAAAGTTGGGACGATTTGGTGGATCCGCGAGCCCTCGCATTCTACAACCTAGGTCCTGACCCATCTTCCTTCGTCCTACGCTGTCTTGGCATTGAAGGAAAAAAGAGTAAGTGTTGGGCTCATCAGTACTGATTCCCTTGCATTTTATTTTTATTTTTATTTTCTACAAGTGTTCTCTCCTTGCAGAAATGATGACCAATTTTAATAAAGACATGTATGCCAAGATGAGGGCCAAAAAGGACGAGCCGCTGTCCAGTATAGGGAAGAAGGGAGTGCGTGTCACAAGGAAAGGTCTGTTTGTTCCTCAAGTTTCTTCTGTGACTCCTCTTGCTTTCGAGGCTGAGGTTGCGAGGACGGTCTCTCCAACCACTTCGGTTGAGGAGATCCCTACTCCTTCTTCAAAAAGGCTGTGATTGTCAGGTACAGAGAAAGAAAAGGATCCACGCTCGTCTATGATCTGGGATGACGAGGAACTGGCGATGGAAAGGGCGCACGGGATTGTTACTGCTGAGGATATGAGGGTTTTTTCTAAGGTGCCACTTGACGTGGTTGCGAATCAGCACATCCATAAGCTCGTCTAGGTAGAATGCTCGTGTGTTCTTTTTTTTTTTTTTACTAACGGCTTCTACTAACGGCTTCTGCTTTCTTTTTCAGGTGTTGGGGGAGAGTCTCCACATTGCTTCTGAGTGCCTTACCCAGGAGGTAAAGGTGGCTTCCCTGACATCCTGGATGGAGACTCTGGAGAAGGAAAACTCATCGCTGAAGAAAAAGACGATTGATTCCATGGGCGAGGCCAATACTTTAAAGGAAAATGTCAAGGCATTAAATGATGATCTCAAAGCCGAGCGTCAGCTGACCCATGAGAAGGAGGAACAACTCCTTGCCGCCAAGGAGAAGCTCAAGACGATTGCAGCCAGGTCCATTGAGGTTTTCAGCAAATTGATGAATACGAAATTGTGCTCTTCAGTTGGTATTTTAAAGGTTTTGAGCTTTTACGAAGGTACCTCGTCAAACATCCCACTGGAGTTGACTTGCAAGGCTTGGATCTCGAAGTGGTGGACCAGGAGATGGCGATTGACGAGGCTAATGTTCCTGAAAAGACCATTGCTGATGACGCTCCCGCTGATGATGCACCTGTTGATGACGCCTCCGATGTTGCCCGGACCTGATACTTATGAAATTATTTTTTTCTTTTTGTGTTGTTTGTTAAATCTACTTTCAAGATAACTATCTTGAGAACAATAGCATTTAGCCCAGTGTTTATGGGTCTTTTAGATGTAAGAACAATGGTAATTGCCCTTGGTTTTTGGGCTTTGATTAAAGTTGCTACATAATTACCTGTATCTGTGGTTGCATGTTTGCTGATATATATGACATGCTTGTGGAATCGTCCATACTTGTACTTTGTGAAAGTTTTAGTTGTGACTTTCTTCCTCTTCGTCAGTATTTTATGCCTATTGCCTTGTCGGTTCCTTGCGACTAGCACCTTTGCGGTCTTTTTGTCATTAGTAATTTTGTACTCGTCCATAACTGTTTCCTTAGCCTTTTTTTTTTTTTTTTGCATCCTTCGTCAGTAACTTACATCCGTCTAGGCGGAATTTTATTACTTAGCCATTTTGGCTTGTGATTATCTTCGTCAGTAACTTACATCCTTCTAGGCGGAATCTTATTACTTAGTCATTTTTGGCTTGTGACTTTCTTCATCAGTAACTTACATCCGTCTAAGCGGAATCTTGTTACATAGCCATTTTTTGCTTGTGACTTTCTTCGTCAGTAACTTACATCCGTCTAAGCGGAATCTTGTTACCTAGCCATTTTTGGCTTGTGACTCACAGTTAACCAGACCTATTTGCCCGGAGACATTAGCTGAATAATTCATTTATTGACTTTAATAACGAATACATTTATCTGTTACATCTATTGATGGTATTTCTTCAAATGCTCAATGTTCCATGGCCTCGGTAATCTCTGCCCATCTGGGGTCTCTAGGTGATAGCTGCTTTGTCTGGAGTAATGAACGACTCGGTAGGGTCCTTCCCATGTGGGGTTGAGCTTTCCTTGGGCGGAGTCTCTAGTGGCCGTGGTGACCTTGCGCAGGACGAGGTCGCCTATGCTAAGTTGTCTGAGCTTTACTCTCTTGTCGTAATAGTTATCCATTTTGTGCCGATACCCCGCCATCGTACTACAAGCTTTGTCTCATACTTCGTCTAGGCAGTCCAGGTTTACTCGTAGAAGATCGTCATTGTCTTCCCCATTGAATTCTTCTCGTCTGGTGCTGGTTACTCCTACCTCGACCAGGATCATTGCTTCGGTACCATAGGTAAGTCAAAAGGGGGTCTCTCCCGTTGGGGTTCTTGCTGTGGTCCTGTAAGCCCATAAGACATTAGGTAGTTCTTCTGACCAAGTTCCCTTTGCATCGTCCAGCTTCGTTTTGATGATCTTGAGCAATGTTCGATTTGTCACTTCCGTCTGTCCATTCGCCTGTGGATGCCCTGGGGATAAGAACTGATTCTTGATGCCTAGGCCTGAGCCGAAGTCCCTGAAGCCTTGGCTGTCGAACTGTCGTCCATTGTCTGATATGATCGTCTGTGGAATCCCGAACCTGCAAACTATATTCTTCCACACAAAGCTCTGGATTCTTGCTTCGGTGATGGTCGCCAGTGCCTCTGCTTCAACCCATTTAGTAAAGTAATCAATAGCAACTAGTAAAAACTTTACCTGACCTTTGCCTTGAGGCAGTGGGCCGACGATGTCAATTCCCCATTGCGCAAACGGCCACGGGGACGCAATGGTTGTCAGTTTCTCTACTGGAAGTTATTGGACATTCCCGAACCTTTGACACTTGTCACATTTCTTAACGAACTCTGTTGCGTCCACCTACAATATTGGCCAGAAATAGCCTGTTTGAACGATCTTGCTTACTAGGGATCTAGGACCAGCATGGTCCTCGCAAACTCCTTCATGGATCTCCTTCAGGATGTACTTTGCTTCTTCTTCGTCAACACACTTCAAATAAGGCATGGAGAAGCCTCTCTTGTATAAGGTGTCGTTGAGGATTGTAAATCTGGCCGCCCTCTTTTTGATCTTCTTAGCCTCGTCTGCATTCGGAGGGAGGTGCCCATCCTGAAGGAAAGATACGATGGGCGTCATCTAGCTATTTATGCTCTGGATTGCAAATGTTGGAATTTCTTCAATACTGGGATTTTTTTGGACTTCCATCATTAGGTCTGCGTCCAACCCCCCTTCTTCTGACGAGGCTATCTTTGAGATTTTGTCTGCTGCCATATTCTGGCTTCTGGGAATCTGGACGAACTCCACTTCTTCCAACTCCTGAGTCAGATGCTTCGTCAACCTAAGGTACTTCTGCATTCTTTCTTCCTTTGCTTCATATTCTCCCTTGATTTGCCCAATTACTAGCTTTGAGTCGTTTTGGACTAGAAGGTTCCTAACCCCAAACTCTTTTCCGAGCCTCAAACCCGTCAGAATTCCTTTGTACTCGGCCTCGTTGTTAGTGGCCAGAAATTTCAGCTGAACTCCATACTTCAGTACTTCTCCATCGGGGGTGATTATGACGACCCCTACTCCCCCCTTCTTTTGGGTTGACGAACCGTCAGTCTGTATCATCCATTGCTTGTCTTTATTAGTGAGGTCATCCTCGTTTGGGAGGGTGAACTCTGCGATGAAGTCTGCCAAAGCTTGTGCTTTAATGGCCGTCCTGGGATGGTACTCAATATCAAATTGACTGAGTTCGATCGCCTACTGGACCATTCTCCTAGCCGCCTCAGGTTTGTTCATGGACTTCTTTATAGGTTGGTCCGTCATCACCAAGATTGGATTTGCCTGAAAATACTGTCTGAGTTTGCGTGAGGCTACTATCAACGTAAACGTGATTTTTTCAGTCTTTGGATACTTGGACTCAGCTCCTTGGAAGGCTTGGCTGACGTAATAAACTGGAAGCCGTTTCTTGTCTTCTTCCCGGATCAGGGCTACGCTGACGGCTGTAGTTGATACCGCTAAGTACAAATACAAGTTCTCACCTTCTTTGGACGGGCTTAGAAGGGGTGGATTGCTTAGGTAGCGTTTAAGCTCCTGGAAAGCTGCTTCACATTCGTCGGTCCAAGCGAAAGCCTGTTTCAAGGTCTTGAAGAAGGGTAGGCACTTGTCCGTTGCTCTAGACACAAACCTGTTAAGGGCTACAATCCGTCCCGTGAGCTTCTGGACTTCCTTGATGGTCTTGGGTGATGCCATGTTGATTATGGCTTGCACCTTCTCTGGATTTGCCTCTATTCCTCTCTGGGACACCATGAATCCCAGGAACTTCCCTGAGGCTACACCAAACACACACTTACTAGGATTCAGCTTCATTTGGTATTACTTGAGGGTAGCGAATGTCTCATTAAGGTCGTCTAGATGGGCAAGTTCTTCCTTGCTCTTGATGAGCATATCATCCACGTACACCTCCATATTCTTGCCTATCTGTTTATTGAACATTTTGTTCACCAATATCTGATAAGTAGCACTTGCATTTTTCAGTCCAAAGGGCATTACCTTATAACAATAGAGCCCTTGACTGGTGATAAAGGCCGTTTTCTCTTGATCCTCGTCCGCCATTTTTATCTGGTTGTATCTTGAGAAAGCGTCCATAAACGTTAGTAGCTTGTGTCCAGCTGTAGAGTCTACAAGCTGGTCTATTCTTGGAAGAGGGAAGCTATCCTTCGGGCAGGCCTTGTTCAGGTCCGTGAAGTCCACGCACATTCTCCACTTCCCATTTTCTTTCTTCACTAGGACGACGTTTGCAAGCTAGTCTGGATAGTATACTTCCCAGATGAAGCCTGCAGTCAAGAGTTTGTTAACTTCATCAATGATCTCTTGGTCTCTTTCGGGTGCGAAGACTCTACATCTCTTGGTCTCTTTCTGGATCTCAACCTCGCCTTAAAGGTCGTCAGCTGCACCTTATCGTCAGCTTCGTCTACCTCCAGTGTCTCCCGAGTAAAGCGTTTCACGTATGACCTCAGGGTTTCCTTCTCTCCCTGCCTAATGGTGAGTAAGTGGTCCGCGGTCCTCTTAGGATGTTGTCCTCCAATGAAGTGATGCAGGAAGGCGTTGCTCAGCTGCTTGAAGTTGTCAATGGACGATGTTGGCAAATTTGTGAACCATTCCCTTGCAGCTCCTTTGAGAGTGATTGGGAAGGAATGACACAGTATTTCGTTTGGGGGCTGCTAGAGCCCTAGTGTCATTTTAAAGGTGTTAAGATGATCCTGAGGGTCCTTTAGCCCATCGAACAGTTCAAGTTGGGGTAACCAAAATTTCGACAACACTGGACATTTGAGGACTACTGTGGTGAATGGCGAATCCGTTGCATTGACCATTCGATCTACACTTCGTTTTTTTTTTCTCCTTGATGTCATTCCTAAGCTCGTCCATCTCCCTCCTCATCTCTTGGAGAAGATCCGAGTTCTGCTCGGTTGGAGTAGCAGGCCTTCGATGGTCATTTCTTTTGTGGCTATCTCCCTCGTCATCCCAGTTCCCTCTAGACCAATTCTCCTCCTGCTGAAGCCGTAGCTTCATTTCCTGATTTTGTTTGGTCAGTTCTTCAACGGTGGCCGCAAGAGCCTAAACTTGCTGGGCTAAGGTTGTGGAATCTTGATTGGACTCCATCTGAAAGTTATAGTTGATCGGAAACTACTTTTTCGAGGTTGAACACGAAAATGTCTTCCCCACAGACGGCGCCAAACTGATGAAGCGTATGTTTGTCAGCAAAGGTAGTTAGATGGAAACAATCTCCAGCCCTTAAAAGTGGTCACCGCTGTGGTGCCTGCTACAACGCCTCTGATGCCAAAGTCAGTATAAGAAGCTCTTTGAGAAAAACATTGTAAAGTAACAGACAAGAGAAATCTCTCAGTGTATGTGTGTATGTACCTTGCACTTGGCAATGTGAAGGCTTTATATAGGTTGTTACAACTTCTAGCCGTTAGGGCAGTTATGGTGGTTTCAATGCCCTTCTGGGTAACGCTTCCTGCCTCATAATGTGGCTTTAATCTACTCCCAACGGTCTGTATAGTTGGTTTCGTAACCGTTCGGAGTGTTATTGGCAGCATTGAATGAAATGTTTACCTTCGTTAGTGATGTGGGCACTCGTCTTCTCAGGACAATCTCATCTGTCCTATTGAGCTCGTCTGTAATTGATTTCGTCAGTCCCATCATGTATACTCCATTATTACTCCCCATCTAGCTTGACTTTTAATTAACAACAGTGAACAAAACCATGAACGATTAAAAAGATTAAAAAAAAAAAAAGGGCCTAGGACCAAAACCATGGACGAACAAAACCAGTGGTTTGGACTTTAGAGGGAAACATCAATGATTAAACAAAGATGGGTGCAAGAGCTGAAATCCTATATAATCATGGGTGGAAGGTCCCTCCAATTTCACCTCACTTTAATTCTCCTTTTGTTGAGCATGAAACCAAATACTGGAAATAATTTGGAGTTAGCAGATACTCACCTTGGCTGCAAAGAGCACGAGGGACAAGCTCTTCTCAAGATTAAACAAGACCTTATTGATTACTATGGCCAAAAAAGTTATATGCAAATTAGGGAAATGCAAAAACACTTCAATAATATAATTAAAATTGAACAATGAAGTAGATAATAATAGTAATAATAAAAAAAGAATATTGTCTAAGACCAAGGTTATAATAAAAAAAAGAGGCATGGGACCAAAATTGCATAAACCAACCGAAACAACCAAGTGAAGTCTATATATGCATGTGCTACCTTCTGGGAAGATACAAAAGTTTAGAGGGAGACGTCAGTGATTAAACAAAGACTGGTGCCTATGTTTTTTACTTGCCGTGTTGGCTATCCATCGCTACTAACCATTGTGGACTGAGCATACAAGGTTTGGACTTTTAAGTTTAAAGGGGGGAATCAGTGACTAAACTGAAGATTGGTACAAGAGCAGAAATCTGATTGGTTCAAGGATTTATTTAATTATTTATTTATTTAACACTTTATTGTAATATTGGAGCGTCTTATATGCATTTATATCTGAAAGATCGGATTTGTGTATATACACAAGAGCTTGTTCTGACCCCCAATTAAAAATTATGGCTAGGTTGCTTTTACTCTAACTTAAACTAAGTGCGGAATAAGAGTAAATGAGTGCAAACAACCAATAACACTACCCTAAGCCATATTCATCCAATATCAACAATAAAAGGAAAGCTTAAGAGTAGGGAAGAAATATGCAAAAACAAGATAACACCAAGATGTGTTATCAAAGAGGAAACTGAAAAACTCGACGAAAAACCTCTCTCGGCTACCCTAAGAGTCGAAATTGATCCACTAGAGAATAAAGTTAGAGTACATGAATAACAAAAGACCCTCCTAGTCCACCCCATGTACTTGAGCCCTCCTAGCTCCTGCTACCAACTGACTTCTCGGAGCCTTGTCTTCTCTAGCTTTCCAGATCTCGCAATTCAGCCCGATTGCATTCGCCAATGAATGGCTCCTTCCAATATTTTCTAACAACACCAAAATATCACTTGACACTTAGAATAGGTGTAGTAAGTATTTTGGCTATCAACCTCTCAAGGATGTAGAGATGGAGAGGTAGGAGTTGAGGAAAACCACAAGGAAATGTGTAGATGATTGTGGGTATAACAATCTCTAACTCTCAAGTGTATTTTCTAGGGTTTTCTCTCTGAAAAGTACTCATTACAATTTGTGGGTAATGAGGGTATATATAGTGTGGGTAAAGCCTTGGTAAAGCAAAATCTCACTTTTTGCTAAACAGAGAGTTTTGCGAGTCCTTCGCGGGTTGGCCTTACTCACAAGACACTCGCGAAAATCTCCAACCTGACATGACTCTTCAGTTTCCAGTCATATGCTTTACACATGGCTCTTTCGCGGGTAAGCTTCTCGTGAGACACTTGCGAAATCCACTTATTCATCCTTTTGATCTTGAGTGAGCGTTTGGATAAAGATTAATTTGGCATTTAACATTTTGCATTTAACATTTATGTTGGACCCACGCGCACGTAGTTGATGAAGCGCAAGTGTGAAAACGCAAGTTTTCTCAGAATGCACCGTTTCATTAATCCAACCGCGTGTGCTACACTGTTCATGGACACCCTTTCAGTTAAGTTCTCTTGTGTGTACTATCATTGCACAAGAAGAAGCTTAGAGCTGATCAAAACGGTGCGCTGCCTCTCAACGGCTATTTCCCTTCTCTTGACCTTTCTGTTTTTTCTCTCAACTACCGTGGCAGAATGCCTTCAATCCCTTTCAATGCTCTGTCCGAATCCTCTTCAATGTCTTGCACCTACCCACCAACCACAAAGCTATCAAAACAGAGCACACCAGTTGATGAAAGTAAACCCATTACGCGAAAGGAACAGAAAAGATCCACTCTGTTCAACAAATGCTCGAGCTCACCTTCTCTCCGCTTGGGACATCGTTGCCTCCACTGTGGGTCTCTACATTCACGGGTAAGTTGTGTCTAACTTCTCATGCTCTCTGATCTGTGCTTTTCCATGAGGCTTCATCAATTTGTGGTTTTCTGTGTTCAACGTTTGTGTGTGGTTTTTGTGTTCAACGTCTGTTGACACTATTATGTGGGTTTCTTAATCCTTCGTGTAATACCATTTTTTCTCTTACTACCTCTGTTGTATTTGGATATATGTGAGTTTACTTTCTATGCGTGGTTCTCTGTTGTGTTTTCCATGACACTAGTATGTGGGTTTCTTAATCCTTCGTGTAATACCATTGTTTCTCTTACTACCTCTGTTGTATTTGGATATATGTGAGTTTACTTTGCATTTTTCATGTGGGCATGCCTAACTGATTATGATATATGCACCCGAACTGTTTGTTGAAATGCCTTAATGAGTATAGAAGGAAGTTGTAGCAAAAATGGTTAAGCAGAAGAAATCAAAGGACAGCGGTAGTAATGATGAAAGAGCTGACTGGAAAGACCTTAAGGAATTAGAAGCTTTTTGTTGGTTATGTGCTGTTCAAGTCATGGATGGCCAGAGGAGGTCCACCGGATTTTTGACCCAAATTGGGGTTGATGAAGTGATTCGGCAGTTGGGTGAAATGGGAAAAGTGGTGACTTGGTTGCAAATTAAAAACAAATAGCATAATCTGAGAAAAAAATGGAAGAATTATACCAAGTGTTTGGAGAATGAGACTGGGTTGGGTTATGATGCTGCAACTGGGATGTTTGACGCACCTGATGAGTGGTGGAACCGAAAGATTGCGGTTAGTTCTGATCAATACATAATTGTGAAAACCTTTACCGTCTAAAACTATATTCTTGTGTTCTAACTGCTGGTTGTCCACATGTAGGCATGTCCTGATGCAAAAACCTTTAAAACGAATGGTTTGCCGAATCGTGAGCTCCTGAACATCATGTTTCGAGGCACGGTTGCAACGGGAAAAAATGCATTATGCACGAGTGGTCCAATACCAACAGAAATCACTGAAGGGTTTGGGGACTCCGCTAATAGCATAGAATTTGTTGACCCCCAATGTGAACCCGTTGTGAATGTTGACGCAATGGAGGTTAAAGGTCCATCATCGTCGAGGGCAGGACTGGCAGTGAATAAGGGGAAAGGCTTGGCAAGCAGTGTCCACATCTTCAAGCCAATTTACAAGAAACCAAAAAAAAAGTGTTCAGCTGTGCAAGAGATGTCCGACTTTTTGAAGAGCATCTCAAATGTTATTGTTGAAAGATCGAGCCTAAGTGCCCGTCCACCATCTGCTCCCACAGCAACTGCTTAGGTTAAAGCAATTCTGGACATGGTATTGAGTCTTCCCAAGGTGTACTCGGGTCATTACCTACATATGTTCAGCACCATCTACTTCATGGAAAAAGACAAGGGTAGGCACATGTTTGCAGCACTTTCCGATGACAAGGACGTCTAGCTGAAGTGGCTAGAAAAAGAGTACCAAAGGCACCCTGATTATCATTTTTAGTGAAGGAACAATAGATTGTCTTGATAGGGTTGTGTAGGCTTGGTGTTGTAATAGAACTTTCAGTGTTGTACTTGTTGCACTTTTTTTTTTTATTGGTAGAAACTAATGCTTGTTTATGGGTGTGTGTGTGTAAGACAATGCTCATCATTCCTATGTGTTTGAGCTATATTTATTTATGTTTGTCCAATGCTTCTTTTATTTGACTTTTTTGTATTTTTGATGGTTATGCACTGTTATGATGGTTGTTTATCTGACTTTTTTATATTTTTTTTAGTTTCTGGGTTTTTCTTTTTTAACCAAGCTAGAGTATTATGTTATGTAATTTTTATTATTATTTTTTTTTAAAATGTTTCAGTTTTGTACTGCTGGGATTGAGTATGGTGAATCGTCATGTGGGGTTTCGTCTTCATCATCAAAGATATTGATTAAAGGGGGAACTGTTGTGAATGCTCATAGAGAGGAGGTTGATGATGTTTATGTGAAGGATGGGATCATTGTTGCTGTGAACCCAAATATCAAGGTACTATCTTCCTATTTTTTTAAATTGTTGGAGTTATGTAACTAGTCTTCTTAACTAGTTAAATTGCTCTGCCCTGGAATATCAAGGTACTTTTTTTAAATTGCTCTGCCCTGGAATAGAAGGGGCAAGTTGCATCAGTAACTAGTCTTCTAACCTTGAAAGGCATATTTAATTTCTAGTTTGAGTTCCAATGATCATGCCTAAGAGGGATTGATGAACCATTCCAACTAACCAAGTTGAATATGTTAATACAGATCATCTACTTGCCATATTACTGTTTGTAATAAATATATATATACATGCCATAATACTTCTCCAGCCCATGTTGCATTGGTTGCTACCTTACAAAGTTACAAACTTACAATTGAACAGTGAGGGTCACTGCTAGCTAGTAATGAATTTGGTATGTGTTGTAGGTGCCAAAACTGTTTAGCTCCCATGGTTTGGTTAAAAAAGAGTTTCAGTTTTTCTCAATCCCAATCTGCCCTGATATTTTGGCAGACAAAGGTTATCCTAGAGTGTCTGCTAGATGTTTGCTAGATGGTAGTAAGCAAACAAGTCAAGAATGTCTGCTAGATGTTTTATCCTCACATTCGTTCACTTTCCAAGTCCACTTCTCAGCCTAATTAAAAGGACCTTATGAAATGAAACTTTACGTGAGCTTGCTACGTACAAAGGAGAAGTATGAATTTGAATTAAAAGAGAGCAAAGACTTACAATCTCTTAAGATAGATGAACTTGTAGGGTCTTTGCAAACCTATGAAAAATAAGAAAAATAAGAACATGAAAAAAAATTGTTAAAAAAGAAGACTCCTACTCATCCAATGATGATGATGTTGAGGAAAACATAGTTCTGTTAGTAAAGAACTTAAAAAATTTTCTGAAGTTAAAGAAGAATCAAAGGTGATCTAAGGAACTAAAGGGTAAATAGTTTAGGAAAGAGTCTAGTGGGAGTTCTAGAGTTAAGAAAGACTAAGTAAAAGACAGTGAAAGAGTTGTAATATCAATAGTACAAGTGCTTTGATTGCAATGTCAATAGACACATTCGTAAAAAAGTGACCAAATTATATCAAGTCCAAACGTAAAGCTATGAATGATACTTTGAGTAACACTAAGAGTTCTAGTTCTAAGGACAATAGTGATAGAGAAGGAAACTTCATAGCTTCTGATGTAGATGATAAGGAAGACAAGTTTAAGGCTAGTGAGGGATTGGAAGATGAATCCAAAGTTAAGAAGGATCTTCAAATGGCTTACAATGAGCTGATGAGGATTGTTCTTATTATGCTAAGGTAGCTAAGGTAGCCCTTAAGAAGTTGAATAAGTCTGAAACTGAGAACGCAGTTGTTGTGGATCAATTAACAGTGGTGAGGAAGGGAATAAAGAAGCTAAAGACTGATCTTGCTAAATTCATAAAAACAAAAATTGTAATCATAGTTAAATTTTCACAATGAAATTCTCTATGCAACTCAAGGAAAAAAAAGTGTTTTGCTGCACTAATTACTTTTACAGATTGACAAGTATAGATTAGGCATAAGTTGATAAGTTTATCCTTGTGGCTTCTGCTAAAGCTATTAAAAGTTTTTTAACAAATTAGACTGCTAATTAGGCAATCATAATGATTGCTCATTATTATCAGACTAAGACACTATGAATTTATTTTTGGTGTTGCTGGAATTTGAACCCAACCACCCAAGTCACTTGTTTGACGAGAAGAGATTTTTTTAGTTTTTCTTTGAGATGATAGACTTTACTAGTTAGCTAATTCAAACATGCGAGAATCTTTGAATTTTGATAATACTCTTTTTGATGGCAGCCAGCTTCTTCACAGCATAGCCAAATTAAGATTGTATCATAACGTTCAAATAAGTCTTTATTATGAAGCAACTATAACCAAAAAAAAAAAAAAAACAAAGAGGGGCCATCTGTCCTGACATTCAACTCCAGCTCCTCTTCGACACCAGAGCAGAACAAAAGGTTTGAAAAAGCACTAGCATTGTATGATAAGGAGACCCCTGACCGGTGGCAGAACGTAGCCAAGGCTGTGGGTGGGAATAAAACAGCTGAGGAAGTGAAAAGACACTATGAAATCCTTTTAGAGGATCTCAGGCATATTGAGTCTAGTCTTGTTCCTATTCCCAAGTACAGGTCCAATGGAAGTAGTGCCTTCCAAGATGAAGAAGAGAGGTAAAGACTTCATGAATTTTATATGAGTACCTGGATTCTTGTTAACTTTTCTTAGAAGCCAACCCTTTTCCACACTTTCATAAACAACTTGTTTACTCCACCAAAAGAATCTACATTTCCTTTAGCTTCTTATCCTGTCCCTGATTAGAAGAAAGCCCCACATGAGATATATTCCAATTTCATATGTATTAAAAAGTAATGGTTCGTACACAGGGAGCATCAAAGGAATACATATTTATAAGTTAATAAGAACATATTACACAGGGAGTGTGATTTGAAGTTTTGTGGATTCTGTCATTATTGTCTTTCTTTGTTGTTATCTTAGGTTTCTCTATAGAATCTTTTTCAATGGTTGCAGGAAATTCAAACATTGAATGGTCTTCAGACTTATTTGCTATCTGTGAGCTTGTTTAGTGGACTTCATAACTATTTGCTATCTGCTACAACTAATGCTGCACATGCAGAAGATGTGTTGCTTATACTATTTTATAATTATTATTTTTTCTTGGTTGTGTAGCATTAGATATCATCCGTATTTCAAGGCTCTAAATTTTAAGCTCGATACCTTTTAGATCATTGTTCAATAGCTATAAAGCAGTCTCAAGGTATACAAAAGGATGGATTCGCTAAACGACTCATCTGATTCCCAGCACCAGTGAGTTTCTATACTTTCCCCTCTAGATGTGAATCTACAATTTTGAGAAATATTGGATGAAATCGTGAAAGCATATGCTTAGGATTGTTAATTTATTGGTACGACCATAGTTTGAGCCTAGTACCAGTTTGAGTTCCAATAAAATTTAACAACTTGTTTTAGCCTACATATTATAGTATCACATGAATAAATGTACATGCAATTAAAGTTGGTAACATATGCAGGGACGCAGATTTCGACCTGAGTGACGACGTTGTACTCGCAGCATATCTAGCCGGGTGTGCATGTCTAGCTTACGTGGATACCTATATGACCAAAGTACCATTGCATACAAATATACAAACAGGCTTAGAATGGGTACAGTATATTTTAACTGGACATGAGAAGAAATGTCAAAGAAATTTTAGAATGTCAAGCTATGTGTTTAGACAATTGTGTAATACATTGCGCCAGTATGGATATTACGGTACCAGAAGTGTTTGCGTGGAAGAGTTTCTGGCAATGACATTGATGGTACTTGGTCATGCTGAGGGTAACAGAATGGTGTAGGAAAGATTTCAGCACTCGGGTGAGACAGTGCATCGACACGTGTCCATGGTAGTTAAATTGTTAACCACCATTATGGCACTGGACATTATCCAACCTGCTGATCGTACATTTTGGGATGTGCCAGAACATATTCAACATTCAGATCGATATTGGCCACATTTCAAGGTACTTTGTGAATTTGGTATCTTGACTTGATTTAAGTTAAATTATCTTTATGGTCATACCACTTATTTTATTTCACATGGTATTTTTGTGGCAATGGTTAGGGTTGCATTGGTGCGATTGATGGGGTCCATGTCCTCGTGGTCGTTGGTGTTGATGAGCAGCTCCCATACTATGGTAGGAAGGGGATCACCACAACAAATTGCATGTGCGCATGTGACTTTGACATGAAGTTCACATTCGCATGTGTTGGATGGGAAGGGTCAGCGCATGACACGAGGATTTTTTTTAGCTGCCTCAATAATGAGAGCTACAACTTCCCAAAACCTCCAGCTAGTTTGTAAATATGCAGTTTAATTACAGTATTAAAGTATGTATTAATGTAGTGAAAATGATAATGTAATAAACGTGTTCATTTGCAGGAAAGTATTATCTGGTTGACTCAAGATACCCTATGAGGAAAGGGTTCCTTGCACCATATAAGGGGGAGAGGTACCACATTGGAGAATTTTGGCCTTCTGAAGTGCTGCATCGTCCAGAGGAGAGGTTTAATTATCTCCATTCATCACTCCGTTCGGTCATAGAACGAACTTTTGGAGTTTGGAAGAATAAGTGGAAAATTTTGAGACATATGCCACCCTTTAAGATACACACTCAAAACTTGATCATTGTTGCTACAATGGTTCTTCACAATTACATTAGAGCACATGAGATAAACAATGACTCTGAATGTTCAGGATCTATAGGGGGCACATCATTTGGTAGTGAGAGAGGTCATTACGATGCCGTGGCAGAAGCAATCTCAATCTTGGATGAACCTGAGATGAGACAGGTTCGTATTGATATCACAACATCGATATGTGCGGATGATAACTGATTTTTGTGGGGACCATAACTGATGGTTCACAAACTTCGTGGATTTGTTCTGTTGTGAAACATAAGGATCAAGTGTTAAATCTGTATCTTAGAAACTTTCAGGACACTTGATAGTTTATCCAAATTCACACAAAAGAGTGTTTTGTTGTTGGCATAGAGTGTTAAAAGATTTTTTGAACACTCAAAACAGATTTCCAATGACTTGTAAAATAAATTTGCATAATAAAGGCAAAAACAAATAGTTTTTCTTCAAATAGATTGTAAAATAATCCAAATAAATGACATAATTCACAAATGTGATTTATTTAAGTGCCATTTAGCCAGAATAATATCAAATAGAAAAGAATCAACAGAATAATATCAAATACAAAAAAATCTACATCAAACACCAAACAAATTTTAGCTACCCCCAATAATTAAGATTGTACTCTTTCTACTACTTTGCAACCTAGCTTTGGGTCAGAGACAGTACCACTCTCTATAACATTACAGAGCAAAGCATCACGCCCAGTTAAAAGTACGTGAAAAAAGTCATCATATTGGTTTGTAAGAAGATCTAGTCCCTCTGAAAGTCCTTATGCTCTCCTTGCCAAATCTGAAATGGAATTCTAGAATGCTTCCACTTCAATAGGGCCGCACCATCTTGGATCTTGGGATACAATTTCTTTACACTTGTATCAACTACTTCGAGCTCTTTTGAAACTATAAATCTTCTAGTTGAATATAAATTTCTAATTTCGCTATTAATGCTAGTTTGCAAACCGGTCAAAGCTTGTGCCCACAAATATTTGCCATCAACATTCAAATCAAACAACTTTCTTGCAAAACTGGAGAAGGCTGAAGCAAAGACACTGCAGATAAATACCGTCTCCACCTTAACCCCATACATAGCATGCATTAAAACCTTCCCTTTGGCTGAGTTCTTAACCTTGGGAAGATCCAGTTATTCCACAAGCTTGTTCAAAATAGGTGGAACAGTTTTCAACTCTAGGGTTCTTTGAACTAATATGCTGTCTCCATGCATCAAGTGAAGATCGAGCCTTGATAAACTGCTTTGAAGAGCTGGAATCCAAATTGTGCAGCACACACTGAAGCAAGAGATGGCCCTGGTTCACCCTTGAGATTTCAGAGCAAAAAGCATTGCATATATCGAGCAAATTCACACCGATGTCCAAGAAAAACCATTAGGAAAACCAGAAGACAAAGCACCAATTTCCTGCACCTATTTGAACACCTGATTAACTAATTTATGCACATGGGCTAAGTAACTAACTGACTGCAAGCTTTGCTCATCTCAATAAAATTCAGGCCCATACACTTCAATTAGCAACACCCCAATGAATGTGTGCAAGTAACATTGTTGGACGGGCTTTGATAAGACTGCATAACCAACAACATAGCCACAGATACAAAGCACATAATAACAAACTACTTATCAAATAACTTGTAACTTAAAAATATATGCTTTAAATACTGGGTCACTTATTAGTTTTTCACAGACCAACAACAATCATTGGGTAGTAACAAAACTACACAAAACCCAATGATGCCACAATGAGACTAAGTGCAACACTTACAACTCGTGACCTGAAACTCCAAAACAGATACCATCAGTCCCTACAATTGCTTTAATGTAAGTTGTCAAAAGTTTAACAGAATGCAGTGATATACATTTACAACCAAGTGAGAATGCCAAAACTCAAACTCGTTATATGACTAAACGATCATTAGCCATTGTTGTTTTCTAACACATCTTCACTATAATACAACAAATTGAAATACATCTACCATATCCCCTTGGACCTTGTCCAACTATTTTCAGGGTGCACGGGGTTGGACTAGCAGGCCACCCAATCCATTGACACCCCAGCATCTTCACAGATAGATCATAAAGTAAGAGGATGCGGAGTGGCATTATGAAGGGTTTTAGACCCCTTAAAACACAACAATTGGATTAACCTATATTATTAGCCAAGTGATTAACTTAGTCAAATTATGCAATTCTAGGTTATCACAAACATACAATCATATCAAAACATAAAGCAGCGGAAATATAAATAACACAATGATATGATCACCCAAGAAACCACACGGTAAAAACATAGGGAGGATTTGACCTAACTATCCTTAAGGTAAACCTGAATCCACTATGCGAAAGAATCGAAGTTCATACAAAAGGACTTACAAGCTCCCCGCTTGACTTCCTAATGCTACCCACCAGTAGAACTTACTGACACGATCATGTGCAAACTCTGAATCAACGGACTCCTTCTTTCTTGGATTCTCCAATCAGCTACAAACACCCACGCTTGTTATTCTTTAAACTCCAATGGCAGCAACCGAGTTGATCATCAAGATGTTGATACTATCTCTACCTTGAAAACCCTAAACTTTGTGTAAAGGAAAGCTCCTCTAGATCTCATAAGAGATTTACACAAAACAGAAAAGTATGAGCAACAATACAACAGGAGCAACTCTAAAAACGTGGCTAGAGTTTTTCTTTATATACCTAGGGTAAAAACAGAAAACCCAAAACATTTAATGAGTTAGGGCTGAGTTGGAAAATTCTGCAGAAAAGCATTCTGCCTGAGATTCGATCGATCGAGTCTTTCTTTTGATCGATCGAGCCAGGCCAAAATGCACCTATGCATCTGCAGCCTCTCGATTCCAATTTTACATAAAATATATAACTTTGAGCAAGCCTAAACAAGACTAAACATATTGTTTTGATCATGGTTTGTCAACATTACACATTAGAGTTCTAAATACATAAATTCCTAAATCTTTAGAACCTAACAAACTCCCCCTTTGGCAATTCGTGACAAAACACAAACTAAAAGCTTAAAGTTTACAAGTAAAAGCCCTTTACATAAATAATGTTCATAAAAACTAAAATTCAATCCTAACTACTATCCATCAGTTGCAAGTGTAGACAGCAACTTAATTGAATCAACCTGTATATTCCTGAAATACTCAACAAACGCATAAACGTATGTGTGACAGAAAATAGTAAATAAATAGGTATGAACGGTTTTAGACCCCTTAAAAACAACCAGATTGGTTAGCCTAGATTAATTAGCCAAGTTGTTACTTAGTCAAATTATGCAGTTCTAGGTTAAAGCAATCAAATAATCATATCAAAAGTATAAAGCAGCGGAATAATAAAAGACACAATGATATGATCACCCAGGAAACCACACGGTAAAAACCTGGGGAGGATTTGACCTACCGATCCTCCAGGCAAACCTGAATTCACTATGAAAGAATCGAAGTTCATACAAAAGGACTACAAGCTCCCGCTTGACTTCCTAATGCTACCCACCAGTAGAACTTACTGACACGACCACGTGCAAGCTCCGAATCCACAGACTCCTTTCTTGAATTCTTCAATCAACTACAAGCACTCACGCTTGATATTCTTTAAGATTCAATGGTAGCAACCGAGTTGATCATCAAGATGTTGAAGTAATCTCTATCTCGAAAACCCTAAGTTTTGTGTAAAGGAAAGCTCCTCTAGATCTCACAAGAGATTTACACAAAACAGCAATGTATGAGCAACAATACAACTGGAGCAACTCTAAAAGCGTGGCTAGGGTTTTTCTTTATATACCTAGGGTAAAAACAGAAAACCCAAAACATTTAATGAGTTAGGGCTGAATTGGAAAAACTGTAGAAAACGCATCTGGTCCGAGATTCGATCGACCGAGCCTTTCCTTCGATCGATCGAGCCAGACCGAAATGCCCCAATGCATCTACAGTCACTCGATTCCAACTTTACAATATTTTATCAACTTTGAGCAAGCCTAAACAAGACTAAACACATTGTTTTGATCATGGTTTGCCAACATTACACATTAGAGTTCTAAATACATAAAATCCTAAATCTTTAGAACCTAACAAGGTATAACATTCTTGTATGATTCACACAACACATAATAAAGACATATATCAATGAATAACTCATAAATATAAATCAATAAACAGTGAATCCAAAGAAACAAGAATCATGTATATATCATGTATATCAAAAACAATGTTACTCCCCTTAACATGAATAGCCACAAAAAATGATATACAAAGTGAAGCGCCTAGATAAAATCTAACATCTCCACTAGCTCCTCAAAACAAAAAACTCTCCCCCTAACTACAAAACTCCTCTACAAACTCTACTCCCCCTTTTTGTGAATGAGTGCCAAAGAGCAATCACAAGCCATCATCAAAAGGAGGTGGTGAGGGTGAACGAAGATGCGCCAGATCAGCTCACAATGCACGGATCTCATCAAATAAGTCCACCAAAAGCTGACCATGAGCCGCCTGAACGATCATGACAGTCTCCAAGGTACGACGTATATCAAAGTCATCCGATGGAGGTGGAGGAACAGCAGCAGCAGCATTAGGATCAGAAAAAGCCTTACCAGTAGGACCTGTAGAAGAAGAGGGAGGAGGTGCGGAACCAGAAGGCTTAGACCTAGGGTGTTTAGAGCCAACTTAAAGGTGAGCAGCCCTCTGTCTAAGAAAAGACGCACCTATAGGAGCAATAACATGAACAGGCTCAGAGGAAGGGAAATCATCTAGACCTAGATAAAGTAAAATCCTATGGATAAAGATAGGATGAACAAGGGCATGAGATGAAGATGAACTCCTATAAACTTCGTTCAAAGAACGAAGAAACAAATGAGGAAAACTGATAGGAGCATCATTGACAAGAGCGTACCAAAATACACACTGCTCGAGAGGAATGGTGTGAAGATGAGAAATGGGCCAAATAGAATGACACACTATCCTAAAGAAGATATAATGTAACTCAGAAAGCTCAGCAGAGGTGATCCTAGGATCAGAACCCCACTGGATAGAAGACCCAGTGATGTAAGACATGACATCACTCAGCAAAGGAGACTCATCATACGGGTAGACAGGGTACTAGACCAAAGGTACCCCTAGAGCATCAGCCACTACCATAGGAGTAATGGTGTACTCTACGCCTCGTATCCAACTCTTTACTAAAGTGTTGGAATCATAGACGCGGATAGAGATGTTCGAGAAGAACTCTCTAATCAAGGTAGCAGGCAGAGGAGGATCAGAAATATCCACCAAGAGTAACTAGCCCCTACGCTCAAAGTTTGCCCTAATGGCAAGATCTAGCTCATCTAAGATGATAGAACGCTCAGACCATATCTTCCTCCTAAGGTTCAGCTTATCATAAATCTCTTAGTTTTTCTCACTAGGAAACTTCTCTCGGTCAAAGGGAAGAGGGGAAGGAGTAGGTGTGGGGACAGACCTATGAGCCCTAGTTAGTTTTTCTCACTAGGAAACTTCTCTCGGTCAAAGGAAGGAGGGGAAGGAGTAGGTGTGGGGAAAGACCTACGAGCCCTAGTCTTCCTAGGCATAGTGTTAAGGAAAGGACAAAGACACAAAGAGAAAACCAAAAGAACAAAAAAAACAAAACCAAGGCAAGTTAGCACAAAAAAAATATAGAACAAAAATCTATATGATGCATGAATAGTTACAATGTCATGATGCATGTACTAATGCAGTAAACAAAGTTCAAATTAAGTTTAATTTCACAAAATTGGCTTGAGCATAGAGTTTCTAACAAAAACCCAAAAATTGAAAAACCACTTGAAAATTTTGAAACAAGTTGATGAATTGAGCATTACATAACACAACACACAGATTATAATGCCTAATTACATCAAAACAAAAGCCAATTTCATCAATTTCAACCTAATTGAACAAAATCCCCAATTTAGATTCAATACAAACCCTAGAAAATTCAATTTTTTACAAAACCCAAAATTGATTAAATTAAACCATCAACAACTAGTTTATATCATGTCCCAACAAAAACTCATTGATCAATTTCACAAAATAGGGCTTGAATCAACAAAAATCCCAAAAATGAATAGTCCAAAAATTTGAATGAAGAATGCATGAAAAATGCATGAAAACTTGAAAATAAACTCAATAAGAAGGGCAGAAGAGTCTTACCGGCTTGAGGAAAGAGAAACCTTGCAAAAATTCGGGGGAAAACAAAAAAAAGTCACTGTAGAACCTTTCCTAGTCAGAGAGAGAAGAGAAAGTTTTGAAAAACTTTTGAAAAGTGTTTTGAATTAGTCAATAGAATAGTGTTTTAAAAAACCTGATTTGCGACATTCGATTGATCGAAAATCACATTCGATCGATCGAATCAATCCGAGACTTTTAAATAATTGAAGCACATTTTCGATCGATCGAAAAATAGAATGGATAGATCGAAACAGACAGAGGCTCACAAAAGTTTTGAGAAAAATCACAGTTTTTTGAAAGAACAAACACTTTTTGGCACAAACTCCTCAAAGCATTGGAATTGATGAACAAAATGCATGAGTATGAGATGGAATGCCTTTTCAAAAACCAAATTTTAATCCCAGTTTCTCCAAAGGAAAATTTCAGCCATTCTCCCTTTAAATTCTCAAGCAAAAGAAATGTTTTGCATAATACTCAAAGTATTTTCAAATTTGGTTGGTCAGACCAAAAACACACACAATAACATGTACAGTATTTAGCAAAGAGTAACTTGTGTAGTGTGTGCAACTAGCAAAAACTTGAGATACATGTGAGGTGATATGTGAATAGAAATCAATCACAAAGTCTACAAAATTCATCACATAGAATTAAAAGGGACTATCACCTAAAGAGTACATCATATAACTCCCACATCTCCTAGAACATAAGCTTGCAATCATGTAAGTTTCTTAAATTTTGCCTTATAATTTTGTGAATTGGCATCAAACCTAATGGTACACACCAATTTTAATTATGTGAAATGGCATCAAGCCTAATAGTACACACCAATTTTAATTATGTGAATTAACCGAGGCTACACCTTATGTTCTTTTTGTGCATGTGCTACACTTTCTCGAGTACAAAATCTTATGATATGCACTAAAGTGTTCATGATTGGCTAGTGAACAGTGGTGAGATGGTTATTTATGCCTTTCTCAAAAGGATCAAGTCCGACAGTCAAATAACATGTGACTTCAAGATTAAGACAAAGTGATAAACACCATAAACATCTTTCCCACACAACATGCACTACAAAACTTCAACTAGTAAAGTGCAATAAATAAGCTCATCAAAGCTAAACAAGGTACACAAGACATGTTATGTGTAAATAAATTGACCAACCTTGTTTTCAAAGACCAAGAAAAATAGTGCCAAACACAATTTGCTTTTCTCCTTTTAAAATAAAAAAAAAAAAAAAAAAAAAAAAAGAGAAAATAAATAAATCCTAGAATGAAATGCATGAATGTAATGCAATGCAAGTCCTAGAAAAAAAAAAACACAAAAACACAAACACCAAAGAACAATGGTCATAGAGGAAAGAGCAATGAAGCACAAGGACCATGTTAGAAAGACTCTAGTAGATCGAGTCTTTTGCATCCAAAACCTTTTAGATACACCACGAGCATTGGAGTTCTTATTCACATTCGAGTGATTTCCAACTCCAGGATTGGAATAAAAGTTCAACGCCTTTACCAATTCACCAATGAGTGCCATAGGATCTTGTGCTTGAGGCACAGGCACCTTTGGTTTGTTTGCTCTCTTAGCAGCTTGAAGCTTGTAATAGTTAGGACAAATGTGTCTAGACTTTCCAGAAAAATGACAAATCCAAGCAGGTTTACCATGCATCTTGTCCTTAGAAAGGGTAGAATCTTTAGGTTTAGACTTTCCCAAATCAACCCTAATCTTCCTAGAGGGTGAAACTTCCACAGGTTTGACAACTTCACTCACAGGGGGTTTGACAGTTTCACTCACAACCTCACTCACAGAAGGTTCAGAAGAAGATGAAAGAACAAAGTTTGTGGAGGTTGGAGCAGACATAGTGATGCTTTCAACAAAACCTAATCTAGATTTGTCAGAAGGATACTTTTGAACACTCAGCATTTGATCAAGTTTAGAACTAGCAGATCTAGCAATAGATAAATCATGTTCCAAAGTTTTAACTTTATCAAGCAAGAGCATATTCTCAGATTTCACATTATTCAAAAGATCATTAGTATCAAACAATTTAACAAGCAAATTCTTCTTTTCAAGCTTAAGAGATTCAATTTTCTTCAGGCCAAGTTCAACATTCATAGCATCCTTTGCAGCAATTTTGCAAAGTTTATTATAGGCCTCTTGAAGATCTGAATCCTCAGAGAGTTCCCCATCAGAAGGGTTCTTTTCAACAGATATACTTTCATTGACTACAGTAGTAGCAGTGAAAGCAATGAAGTTTCCATCCTCGTCACATCCAGCCTCATCATCAGAAACCTCATTATCATTAAAGGTTACATCCATAGCTTTACCCTTAGACCTCAAGAATGTAGGACATTCAGATTTAACATGACCATATCCTTGACAGCCAAAACACTGAGCACCCAAAGAATTGTTTGAAGATTGACCAACTTTTTCTCTAGGTTTTTCAAAGTTATTAACCTTAGTGGGATCATTCTTCCTAAAGTTTCTAGGTTCAGCAGTGTTTGTACCTCTTGCCTTTCTGTTGTTAATCCTATGAAAGTTTCTAAAGTTCTTGGCAAGGTACGCAATCTCTGTAGCAGAGAGCTCATCATCAAATCCACCAACATCAACATCATCAACAGACTTAAGAGCCATTGATTTGGATTTGTTTGCTTTGGGTAGGTCAGACTCATAGGACTAAAGAGATCCTACAAGCTCATCAACAGGGATGGAGTGCACATCCTTGCTCTCAGTAATGGCAGTCACTTTGGGTCTAAAGTCTTCAGTTAAAGATCTAAGAATCTTCCTAACAATTTTAGGTTGATCATAGATTTCACCCAAATTAAATGCAGAATTAACAATATCATTCAATTTAGCATAGAATTCATCAAAAGATTCATCATCAGATATTCTAATGCTTTCAAATCTAGAAGTTAATTGTTGCAATTTATTGATCTTAACTGCCTTTGTGCCTTCATGCACAGTCTGGAGGATCTTCCAAGTAGTATGAGCAACCTCAACATTTGAGATTCTCTTAAATTCCTCCACAGAAACAGCATTAAAGATGGCATTCACAGCTTTGCTATTGAAACCAGCTGCTTCTTTTTGAGAAGTTTACCACTCACTCACAGGAGTAGTGGGCTTCTCCCATCCGTACTCAACGGAATTCTAAAGCCTCTCATTAATAGATTTCAGGAATGCTTTCATCCTTACTTTCCAATAAGTATAGTTATTCCCATCAAAGTGAGGAGGAACAACAAGAGAGTGTCCATGTTCCATGACAACAGGGGTCAAGGATCAGCTTAGAGATCAAAAAATCTCAAACAAGAGAGCTACCCACTTTGATACCACTTGAAGGGTTTTAGACCCCTTAAAACACAACAATTGGATTAACCTAGTTTATTAGCCAAGTGATTAACTTAGTCAAATTAGGCAAGTCTAGGTTATCACCAACATACAATCATATCAAAAGATAAAGCAGCAGAAATATAAATAACACAATGATATGATCACCCAGGATACCACACGGTAAAAACTTGGGGAGGATTTGACCTAGCTATCCTTAAGGTAAACCTGAATCCACTATGCGAAAGAATCAAAGTTCATACAAAAGGACTTACAAGCTCCCCGTTTGACTTCCTAATGCTACCCTCCACTAGAACTTACTGACACGACCACGTGCAAGCTCCGAATCCATGGACTCCTTCTTTCTTGGATTCTCTAATCAGCTACAAGCACCCACGCTTGTTATTCTTTAAGCTCCAATGGCAGCAACCGAGTTGATCATCAAGATGTTGATACTATCTCTACCTTGAAAACCCTAAGCTTTGTATAAAGGAAAGCTCCTCTAGATCTCACAAGAGATTTACACAAAACAGAAAAGTATGAGTAACAATACAAGAGGAGCAACTCTAAAAACGTGGCTAGGGTTTTTCATTATATACCTAGGGTAAAAACAGAAAACCCAAAACGTTTAATGAGTTAGGGCTGAGTTGGAAAATTTTGCAAAAAAGCATTCTACCCGAGATTTGATCGATTGAGTCTTTCTTTCGATCAATCGAGCCAGGCCGAAATGCACCTATGCATCTGCAGCCTCTCGATTCCAACTTTACATAAAATATATAACTTTGAGCAAGCCTAAACAAGACTAAATATATTGTTTTGATCATGGTTTGCCAACATTACATATTAGAGTTCTAAATACATAAATTCCTTAATCTTTAGAACCTAACATATTATGCATAACAAAGATAGAATTTTACGCTGCAATTTTTCCAACAATAGACTGCTCTGTCGATTGCAGGTTTAAGGGGAAAAATGGATATAGCCCAATGCAATATATCACCTATAAACCCAGCAGAAATGTCAACGAAAAGGATCTTTAAAGTGAGAACATTAGGAGGAAGCATTATCATAGCAAACAAATTAATTTTTAGCAAAAGTTGACACCACCTTCTCTGAGGATCTCCTGAACATATCAATAGATATATATGAACCAATAGAGTGTCTAACCTTCACAAAGAAACTAAATGTCAGCTACTACAAATTTCAGGACAAAAACAAGAAATCAAGTCACACAATATTATACACTTTCCTAGGATCACAGGAAATAACACAAATAATTTAATTGGTTATCTCTAAGCTAGAGGAGTCAACTGACTTATTACAGCAATAATAGAGATCACTGCCTGAAAATGACATATGGACACAAAGCAATGAAACTACATAAATCATTGTAGTTCAAGGACTGGAATTCAATGACAGTTTCCATTGCCAAGTCATTCAACAAAGTCGGGCAATACTTTGTTACTTGGAAAATGCATTTTTATCAAAGTGCAAAACTCTTCTTCATTTGATGCACAGAATGAAGAACACCACAATTGAAAATCAGATAAAGAGAGGGCACTCACAATTCTAACATCTTTGTTGAGAATATTTGGGATCACAGTATATGTCAAAAATAAAATTAAAAGAAAAACCTAAAACAAGGACAACTTTAGACAAAAACTCCCCCCATATTTGCAAAATATTAATACTCAAACGTGCTTATGCACCAACGAATCATTAATGGATGACCAACAAGTACACACTAATCCCTCTTGGCATGTGTAGGAGAGTGGTGAGACAATGGATAACTGAAACTACAGGATGTATCATTTTTGTCAAAGGAAACAGAGAGATTCAAAGAAACATTACATTTTCTGAGAAACCATTGTCAGCCCTATGAACACTTTCAATGGTTAACTAAAACTTGGAAAAGTGTGGGCACTGCAAAAAACAAAACCAATGGATATTATCACTGGGAAAAAAAATTAAAAAAAAAAAAGCCGAGCAACATTTATGGAATTTTAAAAATCGATTGGAAAGGGGAAAAAAATACCTTGAGTACTGGGTAATATGACATCCATTTGCAGATAAAACCAAAAATAGAAAAATCGAACAATTTATATTCCCATAAATTTATGGGAAGAGAGGTGTCATAGGTCGGAGCTCGAGGGACGGTGGGGAAGAGGGTGAAATGGGTTTTTGGAAGGAAGAGAAGACGCGGGCGTCAGACTGGGGTTGTCTTCCAAAAGATGGATTTCTCACCTGGGCTCTTCGTCGACATCGGACCGATGTAGGTCTTCCTTCATCAATCTTTGGTGGGTGTGGAACTCTTCGAAGGCACAAGCTTAGCTAGGGTACGGTGAGGAGTGGAAAAAAAAATCAGAGTAAAATTTTGGTATTTATTTGCTACAGTACTTTCAGCTGAACTACAATGTTTTCAGCCAAATAAATCACCCACGTTTTTTTACTTATTTACTACAGTGTTTTCAGTTTTCAGTTTTCAGCAAAATAAGTGCAATCCAAACGGACCTTGAGTCTTCAAACTTTCTCTCACTCATCCCTTACAATTAGAAACCCACATAAATACAGGAAAATATGATTGAAGAAATTTACAATCAAATTTGGCATAGAATTAAAGCCAACATAAAATAGTTGTAAATTACAACTTTACAATATCCATCTTTCCAGAAAATAAAACCGGCAACCACTGCATCGGACCACGAAATTCGGACTCATAGTTAAACAAACACTTTTTCTTAAAAATGGTGTCTATTGTCTAATCTATTAAAGCTTAAAAGAAATTTCCAGTGACTTTCGTCTTTTTTTTTTTTTTTTTTTTCTAGTTTCTTTTAATAATTTCTACTTAACGCATGTATAAATAATTGAGGCAAATAAAACCCTTCTTGTAAACATTGCTCATTTGATGTGCATGAAACCAACTATTGCAAATTATTTGGGGTTAGCAGATACTTACCTTGGCTGCAAAGAACATGAGAGACAAGTCCTTCTCAAGATTAAACAAGACCTTATTGATGACTATGGCCTTCTTTCTTCTTGGAGCTCCAATCAAGATTGTTGCAGATGAAGTGGGGTCTGGAGTAGCAACCAAATAGGCCACGTCATCATGCTCAACCTCAATACCTTGTCCAGTCTCCCAAGGCCTTTGCGAGGTAAACTTAATCCTTCTTGATTGAGTTGAAATATTTGACATATTTGGACATACGGTACAATGATTTTAATTACAACCAAATCCCAGAATTTATTGGTTCTCTCTCCAATTTAATAAACCTTGACCTTCGTGATGCTAATTTCGGAAGAAATATACCTTTTCAACTTGAGAACCTTTCCAACTTGCAGTACCTTAAACTTGGCCGGAATAAATTTAATAAACCTTAAAACTTAAGAGTGGCTCCCTCAACTTTCTTCTTTAGAATACCTTGACATGAGTGCCGTTAACCGAGCAAAGTCAATAATTGGCTCCATGTTGTGAATAAACTGCTGCACTTGACATCCTTGTACTTTTGTAATCTTCCGAATATTTTCTCTGTTCCCCTTGTCAATTCTTCTACTTCTCTTGATTTCCTTGATCTCTCTTATAATAATCTCAATTCTTCTTCTTCAGTACTGGAGTGGTTGTTCAACTCCAACCCTAGTGTTGTTGAACTTTATCTCGATAGTAACCAATTTCAAGGTTTAATTCTAGATGCTTTTAGCAAAATAAGCTCTCTTGCTTTTCTCTCTATCTTAGTAATAATGAGTTTGAAGGCGAGATACCAAAAACCTTTGGTGGTATGTGTAATTTGAAAACATTGTCTCTTAGGGGGAACTATCTCAGCGGACAGCTTCATGATTTTAGTTATAACTTGATCGGGTGAGTAGGTCACTCATTAGAGGTTTTGTATTTAGGTAAAAATCAAATCATAGGATCATTGCCTAATCACACAACATTTCTATCATTGAAAATAAGAGTCCCCCCCCCCCCCTCCCAAAAAAAAATATTTGAATCAGTCCAATGATGGTCTTAAAAAAAAAGGGTCTAATGGTTATAGAGATATAACTTTATTTTTCTCAATTTCTATTTTTTAATGTAAAATGTGCTCTTTTATTTGTAAAATATTTGATAAAATATGGTACTAAACATGTTTGAATCTATCTCTTTCAACCCATTATGTGGCGATTAACAAGTTACTGACCCATTAAAAAAAAATCTTGTCACTAAAATAACACATGAAATGTCTCTTTAGTTGTCACATAATAGGTTAGAGCAAGATAGTTTCAAATATGTTCGGAACTTAACTTATTCCTCCAAGCTTTGGATCAGTTTTTGAAAATTGCATTTGTTCAATTGAAATATTTTTTTTTTACCTTACTTTAGTATAAAATTTGATAATTTTTATCGAAAATAATACTTTTTAAGAATTTCACTATGAAAATGGTAAAAATGAATTTTATTTTATGAAAGATTGCCATTAAATATAATTTTGATTGAAAATACTAAACTTTTTTGTTGTTGTTTTTGTTGTTGTTGTGTGTGTGTGTGTGTGTGTGTAGATATAACTTATCAGATAAAAAATGTGTGTGTATATATATGTGTGCGTGGAGTTATCTTGATAAATATATTAGTTCTGCAACTTGGCCCTCCAAAAATAAATTTCTAACTCCGCCCTTGTGGTGAGAGAACAGTGCAAACCATGCTGTGTGAAAAAAACTTTATGCTAGTTACGTAATGGTTCTCATAAAGTTTATCGAGAAACTTGTCATGATAAAATAACATCACTTTTAATTAGATTTATTATTCACAATCATTTTTATTCAGAACTAATAACTATAGGCCTAGTCAATGATTGTACTACTTCTTATGTTTTAATTATCTCCCATCTTTTCAGAAATTAAAACCGGAAACCACTACTATTTGTTGCAAAAGACAACAACAATGTAAACATCACTTTTTCTTAACAATGGTGTATAATCTATTAAAAGAAAATTCCAGTGACTTTCGTTTTATTTCTTTTTACAACTATTTACTGCTAATAATTAATAATTAACGCAGATATAAATTTATGAGGGACTTGATCGTGCAACTTTGATTCTTGAAGAAAATTTACATGTTGATGCTTCTACTGGAATGCAAAATATGACAGACACGGATGAAGTTAAGAGATACTTAAATTGTAGATATGTGTCTGCCATTGAGGCATGCTGGAGAATATTTGAGTTTGAAATCCACTATCGACAGCCTGCTGTTCAAAGACTTAGTTTCCATATTGAAAATGAATAGCCAGTTGTTTTTAAGGATACTGAGTATTTACATAATGTTATGGATAGCATATCAGAAAAAATAAATTTACGGAGTGGATGAAAGCAAATGAATTGTATAAAGAAGCAAGGGAATTTACTTACTCTGAATTTCCAACAAAATGGGTTTGGCATAAAAGAGACAAGGAATGGAGATTAAGGAAGTCTAGAAGATGTATAGGGCGTATATACTATGCTCATCCTGCAAGCGGAGAATGTTTTTATTTACGAATGCTATTAAATGTTGTTAAAAGAGCTCGATCCTTTAAAGAAATAAGAACTATAAATAATGTTGTATATTCAGATATCAAATCAACATGTTATGCACTTGGTTTGCTTGATGATGATAAAGAGTGGCATGAAGCTTTAAATCATGATTCACATCGGGCTTCAAGAAAACAACTTCATGAGCTTTTCGTCACAATGGTGATTTTTTGTGAAGTTTTTAACCCCTATAAATTATGGATTTCAAATTGGCGGCTATTATCTGTGGACATTCTTCATCGTTAGAGAGAGTTTTACGCTATGACAATCTACATCTTGATGACTTCCTATGCACTTAGTAATATAGAACAAATTTTGATAAAAAGTTGAAGGTCTTTGCGAGAATTTGAAATAATACCATATCCAAACACATTGCTTCTGAGACAATGTAACAATAGAATATTACAAGAAGAATTAGATTATGATAGAGAATCTTTGGCAGTAGAACATATTGAACTTTTTAATGGTCTTAATTTTGATCAAAAGAATATATATGATGTAGTAATTGCTTTTGTTTTGAGAAATAAAGGTGACTTCTTATTTGTATATGGACATGGAGGAGCTGGGAAGACTTTTCTTTGGAAAACCATTAAATGCCGATTGCATTCAGAAGGAAAGATTGTCACTGCAGTTGCATCATCTGGAATTGTTGCATTATTGTTGCTAAGAGGGAGAATAGCTCATTCGAGATTTCAAATACCAATAATTGTAACAGGCAGTTCAACTTGTGAATTAAACAAAGTTCACAAATTGCAGAACTTATGACAAAAACAAGTCTTATAATTTGGGATGAAGCTCCAATGGCACACCGAAACTGTTTTGAAGTTGTTGATCGTTTACTAAGAGATATTATATGTTTTACTGGTAGCAACAGTGCAGATAAACCTTTTGGAGGAAAAACAGTTGTTCTTGGTGGTGATTTTAGACAAATATAACCGGTTGTAGCTAAAGGACGAAGAGAACAAATAGTTGAAACATCAATTAACAAGTCTTCATTATGGAACAATTGTAGAGTTTTCATTCTGACAAAAAATATGAGGCTGACACAAAACCCAGGTGATATTGCAAGAGAATTTGCTGAATGGATATTGAAAATTGGTGATGGTGAACTTAATAATAGTGAAAGCAAAGCATTGATTGAAATACCACATGATTTATTAATTCAACCTGGTACTCATCCTTTCAATGATATCGTGAATGCTGCTTACCATGACTTCCATACTAAATTCAACGATTCAAAGTATTTAGAAGAAAGGGCAATTTTAGCTCCAACAAATGAAGTTGTTGAAGAAATAAATGATTACATGATTGACCTTATTAATGTTGATGAAGGAACATATCTTAGTGCAAATTCAATATGTAAAGCTTCAACCAACATTCTAGATCAAGCTGTCATGTATCCAATAGAGTTTCTCAATTCATTGAAGTTCCCTGGTATTCCAAACCATAAACTCAGGTTGAAAGTAGGACTGCCAATAATGCTACTTCGAAATTTAAACCAAAGTGCTGGACTTTGTAATGGTACCAGACTTTTAGTCACTCAGTTATCAAAATGGGTTTTGGAAGCTCATCTAATATCAGGATCTTATGTTGGAGATAAAGTAATTATTCCAAGAATAGTTCTTCCCCCTTCTAAATCTAAATGGCCTTTTGTACTAAAGAGAAGATAGTTTCCAGTATCAGTTTGCATTGCTATGACAATTAATAAGAGCCCAGCTCAATCTTTGAAATGTGTTGGACTCTATTTAGACAAACCAATTTTCAGTCGTGGACAGTTATACGTTGCTATCTCCAAAGTTACAAGCAGAAATAGCCTTAGGGTACTTATTGCAGAAAATGATAATGATGATCACTTTCATACAAAAAATGTTGTATAAGAAATATTCAATGATCTACCTTGAGGTAATACACACTATTCATTAAAATTATTTTGAAGCTATTGATAATGTAAGTTAGATTGTCACTTATGTTGCAAACAATAGATTTTACTCCATAATTATTTAAAATTTTACTAATGTTTAAATTGTGCAAATATTACAGATTCATATCAATATGGAGTACACAACTTTGAAGTAGATATCGAGGGATAAAGACAACTCAAAAGTGAAAGTTAGAGTTTTACGAATGTGGGATGCAGTTAATATAGCAAACGACCATGACTTGATCAGTCTTTGTTGGGAAATTTAGACCCCGGTTGATAGAATTAACAAGTTTTAAACCCAAGCTGTTAATTAGATTTATTATGAATAAACTTGTTAAAACAAACAAACATCAATATCATGTCAATAATGAATGCAGCGGAAAAGTAAATAAGACAAAATATGATGACCCAGGAAAACCAATGAAACCAACCAGTTTCACAGTAAAAAACCTGGGGGGAAACCTTCCCGAAAAGCAATCCACTATAGTAAAGAGAAGTTTCAGATCTAGTACAAAACCTTTGTCCCTAGACTCTACAATCCCCGTAGATGAACTCACAGCAGAAACCTTCTACCGCTTCAGAACCTCTGAACTCTTCAATATATGAATGCCACCCTTTTGTTGCACGGATCCCAATACGTGACTAACTCCTTTGCATGAATCCCAATACGTGACTCACTCACCAACTTAAGGAAGAAGAATGTTGGATGCAAAATTCTTCACTTCATCAACAATGAAGATCAAGAAGCACTTGGTTACAAAACCCTAAGGCGCAAAGACGCAGTAGCTTCTTTCAGAGAGAATAATCTTTTGAATATGTTCTCCTATGTATTCTCTTATTCTCTTATGTGATGGCCTTTAAAATAAGCCTTATATAAGTCTAGGGTTGTGAGAAAAGAAACCCTACTCAAATACATAAGCCTGGCCCAAAAATCAAAAAGCTGAAAATTCTGATTTCCCGTAACCTCGATCGATCGAGAGGTGTCGAGGAGGTGTCGAGATTTAATGAATCTCAATAGCTAGCAGCTATCGAGGAGGTGTCGAGAAGGTGTCGAGGGGACAGAAACTTTCTCGATCGATCGACCAGCTATCGAGAAGCTATCGAGATTGCGATAAGAATCAGCTGAAGATCTCGACAGATAGCCAGGTGTCGAGGTAGCTATCGAGAGGTGTCGAGATTTAAAAATTCTGCACTTCAACTTGCTTTCTCTTGGACAGACTTGATGACTTCAATACTTGACCTTGAAACATTGTTTCTTAAAGTATTAAAAACACCTAGAACTACCCAATTACAAGTAGAGTGCGTTTTGTCAAAAGGATTTGCCAATTTACATAAAATATGTCCTTAACAATCTCCCCCTTTGGCAATCCGTGACAAAACCACAACAAACAAATGAACATATGAGATAAGTCATAAATCACTCAACTCATATTCACTTGTTGAATACAATAAAATCTATCCTAACACAAACTCTTGAAAAACTTTGCAAGAAGAGAGTTTATGGCAAGTAGACTTTGACAACCTGTATTTCTGAAACACTTTAAACAAAATTCATCAAGGCATCTTGTGTGAAACAGAAATAAATAGATTGCATACAAATATAAAGAACATGTGTATAAAGATAGAGAAGAAACAACAAATGAAGAGGTAGGTGAAAGAAACATACATCAGCATATAAAGAAGATAAGCACAATGTATGTAAACAATGGTCACAAGACCCAAGGTACAAGAACAAGGAAGTAAGCACTCCCCCTAACAAGATGAAACACATCTCCCCCTTACAAAGGAATGTATTTCTCCCCCTAACTTGTAGAATCTTAAACAAAAACCACAAAGTCTCCACAATTTCTCTCCCCCTTTTTGTCATGATTGACAAAGGGTACAAGAAGCTAGAAAGCTTCACCCGAGAAACATAAAGATGATCAAGGATGATCAAGGAGGCACAAAGAAATCCATATAAAAGCATGAATGTAATGAAACAAGATGCTATGGATGACAAAATAAAAGAAGGATGCAAAACATGTGAAAGACAAATCTCTCAACAAGAAAAATGTTAAGCACATAGATACCAAAACACACACACACACTAAACAAGTCTAACCAATTTTATATTTCAAAAACAAGTTATGACAGTTTAGTGAGCATACATTAGCACATGTAAAACACTTGTGATGGCCAAATCACATTGTACCTGCACATGTATCAAGAGTAGCAAAGAATATTGCGTGTTGTGTGTGAAAAACATCGCAAGATTGCATATGTGTATACATGTTATGACGATCTGCGATATGAGTAAATAGCTTTTAACTCACACACAATCATAACTGTTTGATGGGGACTATCACCTTTGAGGTACATCCTATAACTCCCACATCTCCTAGAAAACACGCTTGCAATCATATTTAAAGCATCTTTAATCTTTTTGCTTTATATTTTCTTTGCATATTTTTTTTTCTTTTAAGCATATCATGCATGGGCATAAAAAAAGAGAAAAGAAATACCCAAGATGTTAAGCATTTGACATCGCATTTTTGCTATGCCGAAGCATACGAATGTCTTTGACACTGCACTTTTGCTATGCCGAAGCATACAGGTGTCATACTATGATTGGCGGGCAACAGTGGTGAGATGGTCATTAATGCCTTTCTCTTAGGATTTTCTAGTCCTACCCGTCAAAAAGAGTGATATGAGTGTTAAGTTTTAAGAGATAACCTAATCTTACTCATCACAAACAAGAGCCACAAAGCTCACTTGCTTAGTTGTGCATAGAGATGCTCATCTAAGCTACAAGTGATACAAAGTTTAGAAAACTTTGTTTCATTGGCCATCCAAGGTACACAAGTACCAAAGTACACATAACACACACTGTTTTTGTATTTTTCTGATTTTTCCTTTTTATTTTTTATTTTGAAAACAAAACCAAATAAAAATTAAACAACCAAACAAAAACAGATAGACAACATGTATGCATGAAAGAAAGATGCATATGCATGAAAACATGATAAAAATATACAGATGCATGAAAGCATGATTCCAAGAACAGATAAGAAATCAAGCAATAAAGTCCTACTTTAGATAGAAAGAATTAAAGCAGAGGACAAACAGAAAAGACAATTAAGTCTTAGGCTCCTTTCTCACCCACACAGCACGAGTCTTTGGCCGTGAAGATGAAAAGGCACGTGTCCTAGTATGTCTACTAAAGGACATAGAAGAATTAGAATTCTCCTGAAATTGAGTTAAAAAGCTCAAGACTTTTAATAACTCTCCAAACAAAGGTATAGGTCCTTGAGAGGAAACCTGTGACCGTTTGGACGATTGCTTATGAGGATACAACTTAAAGCAATTAGAACGAATGTGTCCAGCAACACCACAATGGTGACAAACATGAGGTCTAACAAAGGATTTAGATTTCATACCTTTATTACCTTTCTCAGATTGGGGCACAAAGACAGTCCTTGATCCAGAAGCTGTGGATGAGGAGGGGCTGGAGGAAACAGCATATCCTAAGCCAGTCTTATCAGAGGCTTCCTGAAGGGTCATCTTCTTAGGTACTTCTTCATCAGAAGAATCCTCACTGTCATTAGCACTCTCCACAATCACCTTATCGGTTGTGGCAGCAAAGGCCATAACTTGACGACATTCATCCACAAATTCATCAGAAGAGTCATCCTCAGTATCACTCCAGGTAGCAACCAACCCTTTCTCTTTTGGCTTCTCGGTCTTTTCCTTCATGAGGTAGTTTGGACACTCTATCCTCATATGACCAAAACCTTTGCACTCATGGCATTGAATAAGGGGTTTTTCATTCTTGCCCTTCCTAGAGGATTTAGGTTTCCTAAGAGGTTTGCCCTTATCATTTTTCCTAAACTGAAGAAGCTTGATAATCTCATCAATTATGAAGGTTAGATCCTCATCCTCATCTTCACTTTGATCTTCATCTTCAGAGTCTTCAGTCTCTTCCTCTATACCCTTGAGAGCCAAGTTTTTGCTCTTTCCACCTTTTCCCATTGAGCCTAATCCCATCTCATAGGTTTGAAGGTTCCCTACAAGCTCAGTCAAAGGAATTTGATCAATGTCCTTGACTTCTTCAATGGCAGTGATCTTGGCATGGAATCTTTCAGGTAAGGACCTAAGGATTTTTCTAACAATTTTGGATTCTGCAATACATTCTCCAAGGTTGAAAGCAGAATTCACAATATCCTTGAGTTTGGCATAGAACTCATCAAAGGTCTCATCCTCCTCCATCCTTATTTCTTCAAAACTACTAGTGAGTTGTTGAAGCTTCACAGTCTTTACTGCCTTGGTACCTTCATAGGTGGTCTCAAGAATAGTCCATGCTTCCTTGGCAACTTCAGTGGATGAAATTTTCTTGAATTCTTCATTGGTCACCCCACAAAACAAAGCATTCAAGGCCCTACTATTGAAATTTGCAGCTACAATTGTTGCATCATCCCAATCCACAGGTGCTTCCTTCGGCTTAATCCAGCCAATTTCAACAGCTTGCCATACCTGTTCACCTAGAGCCTGCAAGAACACTTTCATACGAACTTTCCAGTACGCATAATTAGTTCCATCAAATAAAGGAGGAATAAATAAAGATTGTCCTCTATCCATGACAACAGGGGTCAATGGATCACACTCAGGAAATTAATCCAATCAGAGTGAACCCGCTCTGATACCACTTGTTGGAAAATTTAGACCCCGGTTGATAGAATTAACAAGTTTTAAACCCAAGTTGTTAATTAGATTTATTATGAATAAACTTGTTAAAACAAACAAACATCAATATCATGTCAATAATGAATGCAGCGGAAAAGTAAATAAGACAAAATATGATGACCCAGGAAAACCAATGAAACCAACCAGTTTCACAGTAAAAAACCTGGGGGGAAACCTTCCCGAAAAGCAATCCACTATAGTAAATAGAAGTTTCAGATCTAGTACAAAACCTTTGTCCCTAGACTCTACAATCCCCGTAGATGAACTCACAGCAGAAACCTTCTACCGCTTCAGAACCTCTGAACTCTTCAATATATGAATGCCACCCTTTTGTTGCACGGATCCCAATACGTGACTAACTCCTTTGCACGAATCCCAATACGTGACTCACTCACCAACTTAAGGAAGAAGAATGTTGGATGCAAAATTCTTCACTTCATCAACAATGAAGATCAAGAAGCACTTGGTTACAAAACCCTAAGGCGCAAAGACGCAGTAGCTTCTTTCAGAGAGAATAATCTTTTGAATATGTTCTCCTATGTATTCTCTTATTCTCTTATGTGACGGCCTTTAAAATAAGCCTTATATAAGTCTAGGGTTGTGAGAAAAGAAACCCTACTCAAATACATAAGCCTGGCCCAAAAATCAAAAAGCTGAAAATTCTGATTTCCCGTAACCTCGATCGATCGAGAGGTGTCGAGGAGGTGTCGAGATTTAATGAATCTCAATAGCTAGCAGCTATCGAGGAGGTGTCGAGAAGGTGTCGAGGGGACAGAAACTTTCTCGATCGATCGACCAGCTATCGAGAAGCTATCGAGATTGCGATAAGAATCAGCTGAAGATCTCGACAGATAGTCAGGTGTCGAGGTAGCTATCGAGAGGTGTCTAGATTTAAAAATTCTGCACTTCAACTTGCTTTCTCTTGGACAGACTTGATGACTTCAATACTTGACCTTGAAACATTGTTTCTTAAAGTATTAAAAACACCTAGAACTACCCAATTACAAGTAGAGTGCGTTTTGTCAAAAGGATTTGCCAATTTACATAAAATATGTCCTTAACAGTCTTGATATGATATTGGTTGACAAAGAGGTAAATTCATAATTTATTTTCTTTTAGAATAAATTTTACTAATATGGTGTCCTTAGAGTTTCTTTTCCAAACAATATTTGACACGAATTTAGACCCCTTAAACAACCAGATTGCGTAGCCTAGATTAATTAGCCAAGTTGTTACTTAGTCAAATTAAGCAATTTTAGGTTAAAACAATCCAAACAATCATATCAAGAATATAAAGCAGCGGAAAATAAATAACACAAGATATGATCACCCAGGAAACCACACGGTAAAAACCTGGGGAGGATTTGACCCACCGATCCTCAAGGCATAACAGAATTCACTATGAAAGAATTGAAGTTCTTAAAAAAGGACTACAAGCTCCCCGCTCGACTTCCTAATGCTACCCACCAGTAGAACTTCCTGACACGACCACGCGCAGGCTCCGAATCCACGGACTACTTCTTTCTTGAATTCCTCAATCAGCTACAAGCTCCCCGCTTGCTTTTCTTTTAAGTTCCAATGGTTGCAATGGTAATGATCTTCAAGATGTTGAATTCATCTCTACCTTGAAAACCCTAAGTTTTGTGTAAAGGAAAGCTCCTCAAAGATCTCACAAGAGATTCACACAAAACAGCAATGTATGAGCAACAAAGCAATATGGACAACCTTCAAAAACGTGGCTAGGGTTTAGTTTATATACCTAGGGTAAAAACATAAAACCCTAAACGTTTAATGAAGTAGGGCTGAGTTGGAAATTCTACAGAAAAATCAACCTGTGCGATTTTCGATCGATCGAGTCTATTCTTCGATTGATCGAGCCAGACCGAAAGTCCCAAGTACTTCTGCAGCCACTCGATTCCAACTTTACAATATTAAACCAACTTTGAGCAAGTCTAAATAAGACTAAATACAATGTTTTGATCATGGTTTGCCAACATTACAAATTAGAGTTCTAAATACATAAAATCCTAAGACCTTAGAACCTAACAATATTCATCAATAAAGCCTAATGTATTATATACATTAATCTAAGGTGGCAACTTCAAGTAAATAAATAGGAGTTCTAACTCATGCTAGAATTCTTTTTTATTTCTTAAATCTGTGTGTTAATGCTAAGTTGCTTACAATTTTGATTAAAATGCTGATTAGTTCTTTTATTTATTTTCAGAAAATTCCCAGAACTTGTATACAAATTTTGGAGATCTTAATTTGTATTTTTATTTGAATTATTAGTTAAATTTTGTTATGGACAAATGGTTAACATCAGCCAATGTTGCTCCATAATATTTTCTATTCATTGCTACCATTGTGATCACTAGAATCTCCATTTTCAAGGAATAATATTTGTAAATCATCTAGACTTGGTATGTCAATTGTATCTAAATGTGTTGGTTTGGCATTTCATAACAACACAGCTTCAATGAGCGGCTTTGTTATGGAACCAAACACCTATTTAGAGGAAAAAAAAAAAAAAGTAGATCACATCATGATGTTGAATGTGAGGGATTTCACAATTCACTCCAATACCAATGCGTTTGGTCTGCGATCGAATACTATAAAAGATTTGTGCCCCCTCATCCTTCACCAATTGGTTGTTGGATGGATCAGTAAGACACACGGTCCGATAAGTGGTATCAGAGACCGGTCATAGGTTTGAGTCATTGGAGCCACATTGTGGGGGAGGGATTGTGAAGGATTTCACAATTCGCTCCAATACTAATGGGCTTGGTTTACGGTTGAATGCTATAAAAGATTTGTGCCCCCTCATCCTTCACCAATTGGTTGTTAGATGGATCGGTAAGGCACATGGTCCGACATTGAAGAAAGTCATGATGTACATTTTTTTTTTAAGTATAAGCGTTTAGAATGTTAAGAACTTTCACTTTGTGAAAATTGCAACATATACTTTCTACGAGGAGGTGGCAGGTTTGAGGAGGAGGTGGTTGTGAGAACAGTTTTTAGAAGTCTTTTTAAAACCTGAGGAGGAGGTGGTTGTAAAGTCAAATAGTTGAGAATAAAAAGAATTCTTGTCATGATTGAAATAGATGTAGGATAGTAATGGTATATTCACCTTGAGCACTGATGAACAGACAAAGTTCCTATTCACCTTGAGCACTTTCTTTTTTTAATTTAAAAAAAGTGTGCTAATATCTGGTTTTTGAAGTTATAAATAACAAAACAACACTTAAGAACATAACTCATAATCCATGTTTGACATTTACAAATATTTGGAATATTGAAGTTCTTCTAAACCACAAGATCCCATCTTTTACATTTAAACCCCCCTTTTCATAGCAGTAAGAATTTTATGAAAAAGATAATAAGAATTCAATTTATTACTCCCAAAGATATACTTGCTATAGCCATGTCAAATCTATACCATGTCACACTGTGTTTGTGTTGTATCGTACCATATTTATGCTGTATCTATGAAATAAAAGAGTAATTAAGATTCTTCTATATATGGGCCAAAAATAAACTAGAAGCTGGACATCATTATGAAAAATTTAGAAGTCATTAAGGATTTTTTTGGATTAAAAAATGAAATATAAGATAAAAAATGAGTGTGAAAATAGATTTCACGAGAAGAAGTATTGATATGTTTGACTAATGTTGACCTATGGAATTTTCTCATGTTTTTTTCACTACAGTCTATATACCCTACCAAACATTTTAATATCTTGCAAGATTTAGGATGTTTTTGCTTTAATTATATGTTTAAATTTGATGCTACATTTTATAAAAATCAATAAAGTGTTGTACTTTTCATGTTTAAATTGTGGGTATCTGTTGTATATACCCTGTGTACATTGGTGTCTTTTGCCCTATTTTGTGGAGATTCTTTTTCCTTATCTCTGTTCGTCTGGATTGCTTCATGTGCTATATTTGATGAATAGTATAAAGCTTTTCTCATGAATTGTCTGTTCTATTAAGGGTAACTAGAACTCTCTCACGTTAATTTTCAACTAATCAAATACCATCTCACTTGCATTTGAATTGAAGGGATAATTAAATTGCCAAAACAACTTGTAATTTTTGTTTTCTGATTGTTATTGATGAGATGTATCAGAGTTTCTTATCAATTCTATTATAATAAATCAAGGAAAGATATGTCTGACAGGTTATTTAGACCCCTAACACAACCAGATTGCGTAGCCTAGATTAATTAGCCAAGTTGTTACTTAGTCAAATTAAGCAATACTAGGTTAAAACAATCAAACAATCATATCAAGAATAATAATGCAGCGGAAAATAAATAACACAAGATATGATCACCCAGGAAACCACACGGTAAAAACCTGGGGAGGATTTGACCCACCGATCCTCAAGGCTAACCTGAATTCACTATGAAAGAATTGAAGTTCATACAAAAGGACTACAAGCTCCCCGCTCGACTTCCTAATGCTACCCACCAGTAGAACTTCCTGACACGACCACGCGCAGGCTCCGAGTCCACGGACTACTTCTTTCTTGAATTCCTCAATCAGCTACAAGCTCCCCGCTTGCTTTTCTTTTAAGTTCCAATGGTTGCAACAGTAATGATCTTCAAGATGTTGAAATCATCTCTACCATGAAAACCCTAAGTTTTGTGTAAAGGAAAGCTCCTCAAAGATCTCACACGAGATTCACACAAAACTGCAATGTATGAGCAACAATACAATATGGACAACCTTCAAAAACGTGACTAGGGTTTTATTTATATACCTAGGGTAAAAACATAAAACCCTAAACGTTTAATGAAGTAGGGCTGAGTTGGAAATTCTGCAGAAAATTCAACCTGTGCGATTTTCGATCGATCGAGTCTATTCTTCGATCGATCGAGCCAGGCCGAAAGTCCCAAGTACTTCTGCAGCCACTCGATTCCAACTTTACAAGAATAAACCAACTTTGAGCAACTCTAAATAAGACTCAATACAATGTTTTGATCATGGTTTGCCAACATTACAAATTAGAGTTCTAAATACATAAAATCCTAAGACCTTAGAACCTAACAAACTCCCCCTTTGGCAATCCGTGACAAAACCCTAATTAACAGCTCAAAGTTTTACAAATGAAAAGCCCTTTACAAAGATAATGCTCATAAAATTCAATTCAGCCTAACTACTATCCATAGTTGCAAGTATAGACAGCAGCTTGGTTGAATCAACCTGTATAATCCTGAAATACTCAACAAACACATAAACGCATGTGTGACAGTAAAGAGTAAAACAACAGGTATAACATTCTTGTAAGATTCACACAACACAAAATAAAGACATATATGAATGAACAACTCATAAATATAAATCAATAAGCAGTGAATCTCATCACAACAAGAATCAACAAAAATATCATGTATATCAATCAATGTTACTCCCCCTAACATGAATATCCCCAAAAATGATATACAAAGTGAAGCACCTAGATACAATCTAAAAACTCCACAAGCTCCTCTAAAACAAAAAATCTCCCCCTAACAACAAAAACTCCTCTACAAGACAAACTAACTCCACTCCCCCTTTTTGTGACGGAATGCCAAAGGGCAATCACTAGTCGCCATCAAAAGGAGGTGGTGAGGGTGAATGAAGACGCGCAAAATCAGCACGGAGAGCACGTATCTCGTCCATCAAGTCCACCAAAATCTGACCATGAGCCGCGTGAACGGTCATGACAGTCTCCAAAGTACGACGAACATCGAAGTCGGCCGAAGGAGGTGGAGGAACATCAGCAGCAGCATCATCATCACCAACTGGAACAGGAATATCCTCACCAGCAAGACCTGCAGAAGAAGAAGGAGGAGGTGCGCTACTAGAGGGCTCAGACCTAGGGTGTTTAGAACCAGCTCGAAGATGAGCGGCCCTTTGTCTAAGAAAAGACACACCTATAGGAGCTATCACATGAACGGGCTCAGAGGAAGGAAAGCCACTAAGATCAAGATAGAGAAGAATCCTATGAATGAAAATAGGATGAACAAGAGCATGAGCAGTAGATGAACTCCTATAAACTTCGTTCAAAGAACGAAGAAAAAGATGGGGAAAACTGATAGGAGCATCAGTAACAAGAGCGTACAAAAATACACACCTCTCAAGAGGAATGGTGTGAACATGGGAAATGGGCTAGATCGAATGACAAGCTATCCTAAAGAATAGATAATGTAACCCGGAGAGCTCAGCAGAAGTGATCCGAGGATCAGAACCCCACTGGACAGCAGTACCAGTGATGTAAGACAAAACATCTCTAATCTCGGGAGACTCAGCATATGGATAGACAGGATGCTGGACCAATGGTACCCCTAGAGCATCAGCCACTACCCGAGGAGTAATGGTGTACCCTACGCCTCGTATCCAACTCTTAACTAGAGTGTTGGAATCATAGATGCGGATAGAGATGTTCGAATAGAACTCTCTAATCAAGGCAGAAGGTGGAGGAGGATCAGAAACATCCACCAAGGGTAACCAACCCCGACGCTCAAAATTTGCCCTAATGGCAGGATCAAGCTCATCTAACCGCACAGAACGCTCAGCCCAAATCTTTCTCTTAAGGTTTAGTGTCTCAAAAATCTCTTGATTTTTCTCACTCGAAAACTTCTCACTATCAAAGGATGGAGGGGGTGAAGGAGAAGGTGAGGGAACATTCCTACGGGCTCTAGTTTTCCTAGGCATAGTGCTAAGGAAAGGACAGAGACACAGAGTGAAAACCAAACAGAACAAGAGAAATCAAAACCAAGGGCAGACTGCAAATTAGTATAATAAAAAATATAGACCAAAAATCTATATGATGCATGAACATTTATAATGTTGTGATGCATGATCTAATGCAGTAAACAATTAAGTTTAATTGAGATTGAATTGACAAAATTGGCTTGAGCAAAAAAAAATGTTTTATCAAAAATCCCAAAAATTTGAAAACCACTTGACAAATTTTGCAACAAATTGATGAATTGATCAGTACACAAGTTTGAAAACATATTAGAATAACCAATTTCATCAATGCAACAAACCAATTTCAGCAAATTCTACTCAAATTAACAAAATCCCCAATTCGGATCAAGAACAAGCCCTAGAATTTTCAATTTTTCATCAAACTCAAAATTGATCAAATTAACAGGTAAGAATCATGTTTATGTAGTGTCCCCACAAAAACCCAATAATCAATTGCATAAAAGAAGGCTTGAATCAACAGAAAATCCCAAAGTAGCAAAGTCCGAAAATTACCCTTAAAAGCATGGATTTATGCATGAAATCATGAAAATATAATCAAAAGGAAGGGTAAAAGGGTCTTACCGGCTTGGGGAGAGAGAGATTGTGCAAAAATTTCGGAGAAAAACGACAAAAATTCTCTAAGGTGGAGCCTTGCCAACGCGGAGAGAGAGAAAAAGTTTGAAAAAGCTTTGAAATATGTTTGAAAAAGTCAGATCTGATCTTTTAAAAAAGCTTTTCCCCGATATTCGATCGATCGAAAATTACATTCGATCGATCGAAAAGCACAGTCATTTTAAGACAAATGAGAGCACTTTTTCGATTGATCGAAAAACAGGCTGGATCGATCGAAAATCACAGTTTTTGAAAATACAAGCCTAATTTTGAAATAACTCCTCAAAGCATTAAATTGAAAAACAAAATGCATGAGTATGAGATGGAATGCTTTTTCAAAAACCCAAAATTTAAACCCAATTTTCTCAAAACAAATTTCAATCATTCTCTCATTGAATTTTCTTAAGCAACAAATATGTTGTGCATAAATCTCAAGATATTTTCAAACTTGGTTGGTCAGACCAGAAACATACACTAGCATGTACAGTGTTTAACAAAGAGTAACTTGTGTAGTGTGTGATACTAGTAAAAACTTGAAATACATGTGAGGTGATATGTGAATAGCATTTAATCACAAAGTCTACAAAATTCATCACATAGAATTCAAAAGAGACTATCACCTAAAGAGTTACATCCTATAACTCTCACATCTCCTAAAACAAAAGCTTGCAATCATGTAAGTTTCTTGTATTTTTGCCCCATTAATTAAGTGAATTTTGGCATCAAGCCTAATAGTACACACCGGTTTGAATTAAGTGAATTGGCATCAAGCCTAATAGTACACACCAGTTTTAATTATTAATCATTTAGCAGAGGCAACACCTTATGTTCTTTTTGTGCATGTGCTACACTTTCTCGAGCACAAAATCTTATGATATGCACTAAGGTGTTCATGATTGGCTAGTGAGCAGTGGTGAGATGGTTATTTATGCCTTTCTCAAAAGAATCAAGTCCGACAGTCAAAAACATGTGACTTCAAGATCAAGACAAAGTGATTAATAACCACAAACATCTTTCCCACACAACATGCACTACAAAGTTTCAGCTAGTCAAGTGCAATAAATAAGCTCATCAAAGCTAAACAAGGTACATAAGACATGTTATGTGTAAATAAATTGACCAACCTTGTTTTCAATAATCAAGAAACATCATGTTCAACATAAATTTTGCTTCCTCTTTTTTTTTTTTTTTTTTTTTTTTTTTTTTTTTTTATATTAAAAGAGAAAACAAATAAATCCTAGAATGAAATGCATGAATGTAATGCAATGCAAGTCCTAGAACAAAAACAAAAAAAAAACAAAGAACAATGGTCACAAAAGAATAGAGCAATGAAGCACAAGGACCATGTCAGAAAGACTCAATTAGTTCGAGTCTTTTGCATCCAAAACTTTTTAGATGCACCACGAGCATTGGAGTTCTTATTCACATTTGAGTGATTCCCAACTCCATGATTGGAATAAAGGTTTAACACCTTTACCAATTCACCAATTAATGCCATAGGATCTTGTGCTTGAGGCACATGCACTTTTGGTTTATTTGCTCTCTTATCAGCTTGAAGCTTGTAACAGTTAGGACGAATATGTCCAGACTTACCACAATAATGACAAACCCAAACAGGTTTACCATGCATCTTGTCCTTAGATTTGGTAGGCTCCTTAGGTTTAGATTCTCTTAGGTCTACCCTAATCTTCTTAGGTGGTGAAACTTCTACAGGTTTAGCTACCTCACTCACAGGTGGTTTGACAGTTTCACTCACAACCTCACTCACATAAGGCTCAGTAGAAGAAGAAGGAACAAAAGTAGTGGAATGAGGTCCAGACTCAAAAATGCTTTCAACATATCCTAACCCAGTTTTATCAGAATGATACTTTTGAACATTCAGCATGTGATCAAGTTTAGAACTAGCAGACCTAGCAACAGATAAATCAAGTTCCAAAGTTCTAACTTTATCAAGCAAAAGCATGTTCTCAGATTTAACATTATTCAAAAGCTCATTAGCATCAAACAGTTTAACAAGCAAATTTTTCTTTTCAAGCTCAAGAGAATCAGTTTTCTTTAGGCCAAGTTCAACTTTCATAGCATCCTTTGCAGCAATTTTGCAAAGTTTGTTATAGGCCTCTTGGAGATCTGCATCTTCAGAGAGTTCCCCATCAGAAGGGTTCTCTTCAGCAGATATGCTTTCATTAACTATAGCAGTAGCCGTGAAAGCAATGAAGTTTCCATCCTCGTCACCACCGGACTCATCATCAGAAACCTCATTATCACTAAGGGTTACAGCCATAGCTTTACCCTTAGTCTTCAAGAATGTAGGACATTCAGATTTCATATGACCATACCCTTGACAGCCAAAACACTGAGGACCCAAAGAGTTATTAGAAGATTGACCAAAATTTTCTCTAGGTTTTTCAAAATTGTTAACCTTAGTGGGATCATTCTTCCTAAAATTTCTAGGTTCAGCAGTGTAAGTACCTCTTGCCTTTCTATTTGTACTTCTAAGAAAGTTCTTAAAGTTTTTGGCAAGATAGGCAATCTCAGTAGCAGAGAGCTCATCATCAAATCCACCACCATCAACATCATCAACTGACTTAAGAGCCATTGATTTGGATTTGTTCACTTTAGGTAGGTCAGACTCATAGGATTGAAGAGATCCTACAAGTTCATCAACAGGGATGGAGTCCACATCCTTGCTTTCAGTTATGGCAGTCACTTTGGGTCTAAAATCTTCAGTTAAAGATCTAAGTATCTTCCTAACAATCTTAGGTTGATCATAGATTTCACCCAAATTAAAGGCAGAATTAACAATATCATTCAGTTTGGCATAAAATTCATCAAAGGATTCATCATCAGACATCCTAATGCTTTCAAACCTAGAAGTTAATTGCTGCAGTTTGTTTATCTTAACTGCCTTTGTGCCTTCATGCACAGTTTGGAGGATTTTCCAAGCAGTATGAGCAACCTCAACATTAGAGATCCTCTTAAACTCCTCCATAGAAACAGCATTAAAGATAGCATTCATAGCTTTGCTATTGAAGCTTGCTGCTTCTTTTTCAGAAGTTTGCCACTCACTCACAGGAGTAGCGGGCTTCACCCATCCGTATTCAACGGAATTCCAAACCCTTTCATCAATGGATTTCAGGAATGCTTTCATCCTTACTTTCCAATAGGCATAATTGTTCCCATCAAAATGAGGAGGAACAAACAGAGAGTGTCCATGCTCCATGACAACAGGGGTCAAGGATCAGCTCAGAGATTAAAAATCTCAAACAGACAGAGCAACCCGCTCTGATACCACTTGACAGGTTATTTAGACCCCTAACACAACCAGATTGCGTAGCCTAGATTAATTAGCCAAGTTGTTACTTAGTCAAATTAAGCAATACTAGGTTAAAACAATCAAACAATCATATCAAGAATAATAATGCAGCGGAAAATAAATAACACAAGATATGATCACCCAGGAAACCACACGGTAAAAACCTGGGGAGGATTTGACCCACCGATCCTCAAGGCTAACCTGAATTCACTATGAAAGAATTGAAGTTCATACAAAAGGACTACAAGCTCCCCGCTCGACTTCCTAATGCTACCCACCAGTAGAACTTCCTGACACGACCACGCGCAGGATCCGAGTCCACGGACTACTTCTTTCTTGAATTCCTCAATCAGCTACAAGCTCCCCGCTTGCTTTTCTTTTAAGTTCCAATGGTTGCAACAGTAATGATCTTCAAGATGTTGAAATCATCTCTACCATGAAAACCCTAAGTTTTGTGTAAAGGAAAGCTCCTCAAAGATCTCACACGAGATTCACACAAAACTGCAATGTATGAGCAACAATACAATATGGACAACCTTCAAAAACGTGACTAGGGTTTTATTTATATACCTAGGGTAAAAACATAAAACCCTAAACGTTTAATGAAGTAGGGCTGAGTTGGAAATTCTGCAGAAAATTCAACCTGTGCGATTTTCGATCGATCGAGTCTATTCTTCGATCGATCGAGCCAGACCGAAAGTCCCAAGTACTTCTGCAGCCACTCGATTCCAACTTTACAAGAATAAACCAACTTTGAGCAAGTCTAAATAAGACTCAATACAATGTTTTGATCATGGTTTGCCAACATTACAAATTAGAGTTCTAAATACATAAAATCCTAAGACCTTAGAACCTAACAATGTCAAACAATCAATTTGTACATAAGTCGATGGTCTTGAGTAATATTTTCCTTCTTTTTTTCCAATTTTTGGAAGAGTAAAACTTTTATTGTGAAAGGGAATTATATATTGGGGCTGATTGTATTGGATTAATGTATAGCCATAATGTTCTTAAGTTCAACAGAGATGATCATAAAAGAGAAAAAAGAGGGAAAAATGGTCTTGAAATGGTTTTGCAGGACTCAGCTATTTAGTAAACAGGCCCATATGAGTTGGGCTACTTGAGCTTATCTTATGGTATTTTATATTGAAAGCTCGAAAATGTGTTGAAAACACAAGAGCTATTTAGACCCCCAAATTAAAGTTACAGCTCGATAGATTTTACACTAACTGAATACTAAGTGCGGAATAGTGTACATGCGAGTGGATAAACAAATAAACTACTCTAATCCATAATCAAAGCAACACAGCAGTAAAATGGTATGTAAAAGAGTAGGGAAGAAAGATGCAAACACAAGATAACACTCCGATGTGTTATCGAAGAGGAAAGCGAAGAACTCGGTGAAAAACCTCTCTGTTGCCCTCCAAGCGGTAATCAATCCACTAGATAATCAGTTATGATACATGGGTTAGCAAGAGACCCTCAAAGCCTAATCTACCCAATGTACCTAAGCCCTCCAAGCTCCTACTCCAACAAGGCTCATCGGAACTGTGTCTTGTCTTAGTTCTCTGGATCCCACAACAAGCTCCATGTTGCATCTGCCATCCTTGGCTTCTTTCAATGCTTCCCAGCAACACCAAAACTTCACTTGACACTCTGAAAGGGTGTGGTAAGTGTTTGGGCTATCAACCTCTCAATGGTATGGAAATGGAGAGGTAGGAGTTGAGGAATTTCCACTAGCAAATGTGTAGAGGATTGTGGGTATGACAATCTCTAATTCTCAAGGTGTTTGGCTAGGGTTTTCTCTCATAAGCACTCCTCAACATTTGTGGGTAATGTGGGTATAAATAGTGTAGGCATAGAAAGTGTGTATCAGACTGGACAGGCTGGCAGAACAAAATGCCTCACGGGTGTCTCGTGGGAAGGCCTTACCCGTGAGATACTCACGAGACACAACTGTCTCCATCTGGCCTGACTCTTCGCATCTTCGCATTCCAGCATGTGCAGGACACATGAGTTACTTTGCAGGATGCTAAGTCGCGAGCTACCCGCGAAAACACTTCATTCTTCAATTGCTTGTGTCTTCACACACTCTTTCTCTAACACACAACCCTTACAATGAAATCCCACAATAAATATAGGGTACAATAGATTGAATAAAATTACAATCAAATTTGGCATAGAATAAAAGCCAACAAAACACTTAGTTGTAAATAACAACTTTACAATCTCCCCCTTTGGCTATTCCGTGACAAAACCCCTAAAATAGACTCTAGACTTAAACGTGAGTTTGGGAACAATGAAAAAACTCACTCACACCTAATCTAGAAGCTGTGAAGCACTTGCATGTATATATCTATAACCTGAAACACTTGCACACAAACATAACTTTCATTAAGCTTATGACAAGTTGAACACAAGGTACGTACATGAGCAAGTAAAAAGCAATCAAGTTTGTAAGCACTATAAACTATGTAAGCATATCTTGATCATACAAGAACAGTCATAAAAAAATGACTACAATGAACATTTAGCTAGTAAATGCTCATCCGAGCACGCAATGCAATTAAGAATAATCCAAAGGATCAATTGCATGTCCCACACTCAATCAGTGCAAAATACATGAAGTATTTGCATTTAGGATACAAGATCCTACTAGGGCACAAGAGTGAGGTACTTAAGACATATTAGCAATATCTTAAAAGTACAAATAAGTACGCTACAAAGCATAGAGGTAATCACAAATTACTGAAATTAAAACAGAGTATTTAAGCTTAAAACGAAAGCAATAAAACATTAAATAAAAGAAATAGTAGCTTCTTCTTCTAGCTTCTTCTCCCCCTATCACCATACTCCCCCTATCAATGACACCATCTCCCCCTTTTTGTCATGGAATAGCTAGTCATTTTCTTCTAGCTTTAGTTGAATTTCGTCCAATTGAGTTTGGAGAGATGTGAACTTTGAATCAAAAAGACTATAGTGGGAGTACATGATAGATGCTAGCTCAGATATCTTGGTATTAATCTCTTGAAGAGCAGTGGTGATGTTGTCTAACGGTTTATCATAGGCATGGGGTGTAGAGCTCGAGGTTCCCGAAGGTGCATGACTTTCTTGCTTGGTGGTCTTCTTGGTATGACTCATACTTGCATGGAGAGTACGAATGTTAATTGGACTTGGCCTTGGGAATGGGCGCTCATCTTCCAAGGGACGGACACCTTTGAGCTTCAAAATCCTTGAGATAAGGTGACAGAAAGGAATACAATTCCTTGAAGTAGTCCGGTCAACTATTTTTGCCAAGATGTGGAAAATATGAGAGCACACATCAATCTCTTCGTTAGTGATCAGATCATGCAAGAATAATGCTCGACCAAGATTCATATACTCGGTGCTTGACAAAGAATAGAGATTGCTACAAATGATCATTGTGAGTAGTCTCAATTCGGAAGAGAGGGATGCTACACTTATTGACTTCCTATTGGAGGAGAATTCCAAATTAGCGCCCAAAGCTTCTTTAAGAACCTTTTCATCTGGATTCAGCTCATCATATACCGGTGGTATGGGGAGGATTGGCCGGTTAATATGTAAGATTTCTGCCAAATACACCGATGTGATTGAGAAACTCTTGCCTCTAACCCAACATTTTAGCTCTTCTCCATCAACAATGGCATTGGCATAAAACTCTTTTACCATGTTCTCATATGCATCTTCAAGAGTTGAAAGTAGAAAGTTCCAATCCTTTATGGCAAACCATATAGGAATATTGGTTTCACGAAGAGATGATTGATCAACAGCTCTTTCAACCAGCAATGGAGCATCTCAAAAACAGTTCGAATAGGTCTGAAATGCAACATAAGATCGGAACAAGTCAGGGTCATACACTCCTGTTGAGAAACGAGTCCTTTTTGACCTTGGTGATGGGTTATCAACATCAATTACTCGCTCTTTCCCTTTGCTACTACCTCCTTTCACAGCTGAGCTTTTAAAAGGAGACATCTGCACATATGAACACATAACAGACAGGAAACATGTGCAAAAACACAAAACAGAGCACAAAAACTTGATTAGATTCAAGTTAGTTCCAACACAAAGGTAAAATAGCCTAAAATAGAGCAAAACTAACTCAAACAATATGCTAAAATATAGGAAACAAGGAAACATAAACACAATGCATGAAAATAAGTAACAGTGCATGTGTGTGCATATGTGTGCATGTGTTGATGCATGTGTGTGCAGCATGAGATGCATGAGGTGTGCCTAGGTATGTGCCTAGTGTGTGCATGGCATGGCATTGAGGCACAAAATGGGCAAAACACATAACCATTGACTAAAACATGATAAACATGAACAAATAAAACCTAGACCAAAGATTGGAACTTAGCTTAATCAAATTCAACACAGAAATGTCACTCAGACATTCTGTCAAACACCTAACATGCAATAAAGCAAATCAAACATGAATAATGCATGAACATGGTGAAATCTTGCCTCAATACATGTTAAAATGCCTCATAGGGCCAACACAGATGCACAAACATCAAATGGGACTCAGCCCAATAAAAAATTTTGAAAAAATTTGCACAAAGTAGAGAACCCCAACCCATTTTCAAAAAATCCCCAAATTTTGAAACCCTAATATAAATTTCTGCATAATTGAAGAAAAACATGAAGAAAATGTTTTAGAAAACATACCTTGAAGTTGGAAATGCAAAAAATATGCTTGAGAATGATGGGGTTTGAGTGAAATTTGATTTTGGGTTGAGAAAGGTTCGAGAGAGGCTTAGTGAGGGAAATGAGAGTGTTTTGAAAAACTGTCACATCTGCTACATATAAACTGAAAACACGTGTTTTTCACGGGTTAGAGAGTAATGCGAGACAGTCGCGAGAATGGCCACTGAAGCACATTAGCTTTCGCGAGAAGCTTTAGGTCGCGAAACGGTCGCGATAGCTTCTATCTGATTTTGGAAAAAATCCAATTTTAGCCAAACAGCATTTCGCGAGAAGCTGTTGGTCGCGAGGTAGTCGCGATACAGTCACGAGAGTCTCTGTGTAAAGTGATGAAAAATTTATTTCCCTCAAGCTCATTTCGTGGGAAGCTCTAAGTCACGAGCTTCTCACAAAACAACCTCTGAACTAGTTTTTGAAGAAAAAAAACACAAAAATGCATATTGAGCAAAAACTAAAAACTTGAAAGTATAAAATCACTTTTAAAAACATATAAAACACTCAAAAATCTTTTTGGGTTTGATCAGCAAGCACTTGAGCATACACATCACATTTAAACATGTACAATCACACAAATGAGATAAGCATTAATTGAAACATAGTCTTGTGTGTTGTGTGTGAGCATCAAATGTGAAATAGTCCTTAGACTAGAGTGAAGCTTCAATAATCAATTCAATCGAGTCATACACAACTGATACGAAATCAAGTGGACTATCTCAATTATAGAAATGAGTATATATGACCTCCCACAAATTGATTACACAACTTAGAAGCTTTTCATTTAGCTTCTGCATAAATCATAACATTTGATCCATTTTGGATAATACATCTCCTTTTTGAGATCGGTGCTTGATATTTTTGATATATTAACATTTAGAGTTAGCCTTTGGCTTTTTGAGCACCATACATTTCAAAACAAAATTCACTTTCCCTTTTTCCTAGTCAAATACTAGTATGTGCGACAGGCTTTTGCAACTCGATATCTCTTTTCATTTGGAGATTTACATTTGGTGAGCTCTTTTGCAAAAACATAAAAAATTAGAGTGGGAAGAGATATAGACACAAGTCTATGCAAGTATCAAGACCATCAAGACTATTGACCAATCATTCATGACAAGCTTGTAGATCTATTTACAACAATCACATATAGTTTTCAAGATTTCTTCCACAAAGATAAATGTGCATACAAAACAAGCTAAACTCGTAAATGCACTACGCCATTAGTACGAAGGTACTAGGCCAAACTCACATGTGATAAGCACAACACAAGCGATCAAACTTTTTGAAGATTTTTCAATTTTTATGGGTTTTTGAATTTTGTTTTTTTTTAACACACCCAAAAACAAACCAAATAAAGAAAGATCAACAACAAAAACAGGCACAAGCCAAACAAGTAAAAGAAACATGCTATAAATTGAAGGCCATGATAAGATGCAACAACAAATGTCCCTAAACATTGGAAGAATTAATGCTTGGATATGATGATATGCTTATGCATGAGTACCCCTCTTCACCCATACCGCACATGCGTTTGGGGTGATATCTCTATGGGATTAGGTACGAGAGTTGGGACTTTCAAACCTTCTGGTAAAACTTTCCAAGCAAGTGGTGCACCGATCATCTTCATCACATCCATCACTCCGGGATCACCATTTCGACCTCTTGATGACTCATCAGCCCAAGTCCTCTTGTCATTTCTTGGTCCTCTTGACCTCTGATCACTTGCATTCTTCAATGCCCTCAGCTTATGATAGTTTGGTCTGGTGTGTCCTTGAAGTCCACAATGATGGCAACAATGATTCGTTCTCGGAACTCTTTGTGATCTTGGAAGTGATTTCCTTCTTGCTTCTGATTTGACCACAGATTGGTTCCGGGGCTTATTCAACACCCGTTGCTCAACTACATTCTTCTTCTTGTCAATATCCACTTTCTCAGGATTAGTGGCTGCAACTACTGATTCTTTGGCTTGCACAAACTTCACTTCCTTGGTAGTTTTGACAGCTGAACTACTTTCTCCTGTATATCCCAACCCGAATTTGTCTGAAGAATGTTTTTGAGAGGAAATGACATCATCTAGCTTCTTGGTGGAGGCCTTATCTACCTTGGCGTTTGCTTGAACTATCTCATGCTCAAGGAATCGAATTTTTGAGTAAGCTTCTAACAGCCCTCCATTCATTTTCTCCACTTCACATTTAGTCTCTTTGTATTGCACTAGAAGAATTCTGTAGTCTTCCTCGGCCCTCTTCATCTTTTTAATGGCTACGTTAGCCACTTTTGCATATTCACCGGTCTTCTCAAGAAGGAAATTGTAGGTCTCTTGCAGTCCCACTGCTTCTCCATCTTCCTCATCTTCAGATTCCTTAACTATCCCAATTGACTCCAATTTAGAGTGCTCACCAAGTTCTTTCACAAATGCATCCAAGTTATCCGAGGATTTTACATGAGCGATGGTCATAAATGCAAAAAAATTTCCTTCTCCATCACAACTCTCTTCCGACTCAGAATTGGAAGAATTTGAATCACTTAATGTTGTGGCATATGCCTTGCCTTTCCCTCTTAGGAAATTGGGACACTCCTTCTTGAGATGTCCATGACCATTACATTCATAACATACAATGTCTGAAGGAGATTGAGAATCCTTCCCTTCTTTCTTCTTAAACTCTTTCCTATCACCTCTTACAGATGAAAACTTTCTTCTGTTGAACGGTTTCCCACTGTTCTTCATCTTCAGAAATTTATGGAAGTTCTTCGCAAGAAATGCTACTTCCTTCTCCACTCCATCTTCTTCAGAGGAATCATCCATTCTTTCGGTGATGGTTTTAAGAGCAAGTGATTTACTCGTCTTATGAGAAGGCAAACCCAGCTCATATGTTTGGAGAGACCCAATAAGTTCTTAGATTTTGATCTCATCCAAGTCTTTGCTCTCTTCTATAGCAGTGACTTTTGCTCGAAAGCTTTCCAGCAAGGACCTCAAAAATTTTCTCACCACCTTAGTATCTTCAATATTCTCACCAAGATTGAGCTTAGCAATTACAATTTCGTTGATCTTCCCATAAAATGTATCAAAAGGCTCATCATTTCCCATCTTAAGCTCTTCGAATTTGGTGGTAAGCATCTGAAGTTTTGTGTCCTTCAATTTCTTTGTTCCTTCATAAGTGGTCTCCAATATCTCCCACGCCTCCTTGGCAACTGTTATGTGAGAGATCCTATGGAATTCATCTGGAGAAACACTACAGAAAATTGCATTCAAAGTTTTATTGTTAGCGTTAGCTGCTGCAAGGACTACCTTTTCCCAAGTGTATTTAGCGGCCTCCGGCTTAGTCCATCCAATTTCTACCGCATCCCAAACAGTATCATCAATTGAACACAAAAATGCCCTCATACGGACTTTCCAAAAAGCATAATTACTACCATCAAAATATGGTGGGACATTTAATGATTGAGATCGGTCCATCTCAATACGGGGTCATGGATCGCACTAAGGTATTTAAACCATAGCAAGTGTACCCGCTCTGATACCAATTGAAAGCTCAAAAATGTGTTGAAAACATAAGAGCTGTTTAGACCCCCAAATTAAAGTTACGGCTCGATAGATTTTACACTAACTTAATACAAAGTGCAGAATAGTGTAAATGCAAGCGGATAAACAAATAAACTACTCTAATCCATAATCAAAGCAACACAGCAGTAAAATGGTATGTGAAAGAGTAGGGAAGAAAGATGCAAACACAAGATAACACTCTGATGTGTTATCGAAGAGGAAACCGAAGAACTCGGCGAAAAACCTCTCCGCTGCCCTCTAAGCGGTAATCGATCAACTAGACAATCAGTTAGGATACATGGGTTAGCAAGAGACCCTCCAAGCCTAATCTACCCAATGTACCTAAGCCCTCCAAGCTCCTACTCCAACAAGGCTTCTCGGAACCATGTCTTTTCTTAGTTCTCCGGATCCCGCAACAAGCTCCATGTTGCATCTGTCATCCTTGGCTTCTTCCAATGCTTCCCAGTAGCACCAAAACTTCACTTGACACTCCCAAAAGGGTGTGGTAAGTGTTTGGGCTATCAACCTCTCAATGGTATGGAAATGGAGAGGTAGGAGTTGAGGAATTTCCACTAGCAAATGTGTAGAGGATTGTGAGTATGACAATCTCTAATTCTCAAGGTATTTGGCTAGGGTCTTCTCTTAGAAGCACTCCTCAACATTTGTGGGTAATATGAGTATAAATAGTGTAGGCATAGAAAGTGTGTATCAGACTGGACAGGCTGGCAGAACAGAATGCCTCGAGGGTGTCTCGCGGGAAGGCCTTATCCGTGAGATACTTACAAGACACAGTTGTCTCAATCTGGCCTAACTCTTCACATTCTAGCATGTGCAGGGCACATGAATTACTTCACGAGATGCTAAGTCGCGAGCTACCCGCGAAAACACTTAATTCTTCAATTGCTTGAGTCTTCACACACTCTCTCTCTCTAACACACAACCCTTACAATGAAATCCCATAGTAAATATCGGGTACAACAGATAGAATAAAATTACAATCAAATTTGGCACGGAATAAAAGCCAACAAAACACTTAGTTGTAAATAACAACTTTACATATATTATTATGGCTGGGCCTTTGGAAATGGTGGATTTTTTAAGGGGAAAAAAAAATACAAAAATAACGTTTGATCCTGGGTGAATATTTGACATTTGCAGTTGCATGAGATGTTATCTAAGGAATATGGTGGCAGAGTTGAGCTAGCCAAAGCTTATTACTAATTGGATGTATGCTTTTTGGGAAGTAGACTAACAATGAAGTATTTCTTGCAACTCAATGTGATTTTGGATGTTTGTTATAAATGACGTCAATCATAATCTCTACTTTTGTTAAAGCTGGAGAAGCTATTACTACGTCCACTGCTGTGTTAAGCAGTAGTTCAAACTCTAAGCACCTCTACAAAATTGCTCGGTTTTTCATGGGTAGTCTTAGAAGCTTTATTTCAGCTGTGCAGTTACTGTCCATTTTCCTAGACCATAATTCGTATGCAAAATTGGTTAGTCAGTTACTAGACATTGTTGGTTAAAATGATGAAATTTATTAGTTTTACGTTTCCTACATAAAGATGCATATATATGTGCAAGCGTGACTATGCCTATAAAAGGTATAGTTGCTTTAAAATTGGTAGAACTACATCTGTACTCAGAATGGCTGCATCCACTACTGTGTTAAGCATGCCCCCTTTAGGAATTATTTTGTTAGGCTCCATTTCTGTCCATTCTCCTTTGGGAATTACCATGTAAATGAGTACTTTTGATGTGGTGGCAAATGGTCTAAAATTGGTCTCAATATAAAAGGATCATTAGAGTTCATAACTGACATTGAGATTGTCCCTATTGTAGTTAAGCTTTTTGCAAACTCAATTAGTAAAGTGGGTAACAATAGTGTGAATTTGAGTGGTAGGAGCATCCAAACCATGTATAGGCTGAATGTAGGAGGTGCTGAGATTAAATCCACTCATGATTCTAATATTTGGAGAACATGGGAAGTGGATTCCACCCCGCTTTCCTTCCTTTTCCCCTCCATCCAAATAGGCTAAGGAGTCCATTTCCAATAGCATGTGTAAGTGGTGCAACATGTTCTAAAGTGTTAGTATCAACCTGCAATGTAAGTTCAAACCTGAAGTTAGGAAACAGAAGAAGATGCTACATCAAAATACTTTATCTGGGGCAGAGGAACAAAAAAAGGTTTCAGAAATACCAAATTGCAACTGTTAAATGCTAACTAAATGCTTATTGATTTTGTTGGACTATTGATCATGATTGATGTTATTAGATGGATTTCAGCTTTGATTATATTATATTCCATATATGATGCAATCTCATTATGAATTTACTTTATTTACATGTTTGATGTAATTTGGGATCCTATTTAAAAGGCCAAAAATTCACTATTGTAGGCCGTTGATGCTTAATGTTATTCACAATTGTTGGAAAAACTAGTTCTGCATCTCATACAAAAGGCACAATAGAAGCGACACAAGTATTTACTTGATTCATGTGAGACACCAATTGTTGGAAAAAACTGGTTTTGCATCTCATACAAAACGCACAGCGGAAGCAACGCAAGTATCTACTGGATTCATGTGAGATAACATGGAATATCTAGAATTTTAGAAACAAAGAATAGAAAGGCATACCTTGGTGCAGTAAAATTCAAAACAAAAGAAGTTCGAACTTGGGAAGACCTTCAATCTTCACCCTAATTCCACAGATGCCCAAATTTTGTGGTCTCTTAATCAGTTATGTATGCACTTGTTCAAGAGAGAATGTGTTTTGAGAAAATTGTATACATCTCTTTTTAATCGTATGTATGTTTTTAACTATCAAAAGGCAATTACTTTATTTAATAACTCTTATTAAATAAATAAATGACTGATTATCTAATTGGGCTAGCCTTTTGAGCCAACCCAATTGGGCTTCAGTGTGTGGCTTGGAATGGGACCAAAGGGACAAATAAAACTCTAGCTCCAAGGGGCTTTTGGCTTATCTATCAACTCTTGACAAGCCCAAAGCTAGCATATGTATTTATGTAATGATGTGATGCACACCATTAAATATTAGGTTTGTTGCTTTATGTCAAACAAAAATCAAATTAGCTAAGTGTCTGACTCTATTGGTCATAGTTCCCTACTGTTGCGGCTGGTGCTCGTTTGCACGTGCGTGAACAAACCCAACAAACAAGGAAAGGATGCCTCTCGGGGCATCTATTTGAAATATTTTTCCAAAATCTTATTGTCTTCCTTAAACAAAAATCAGATTTGAAACATTTTTTCAAAATCTCATTGTTTATGTTAAAAAATATTAGATTTGAAATATTTTTCCAAATCCTCATTGTTTTCTTTATATAAAAATCAGATTTGAAATATTTTTCCAAAATCCCATTGTTTTCTTTAAAAAAAAAAAAAATCAGATCTGAATTTTATGTTAAAAAATTCATTCTTTTCACTTTTAAAAAATCATATCTGAAATTTCTTTTAAAACCCATTATTTTTTAGTTAAACAATCGGATTTGGATTTTCATTTTGGAGATCCATTATGTTATTTAATTAAGAAATCAGATTTGGGATCTTTTCAAAAAAATCCATTCCCTTTTATTTAAAAAAAAAAAATCCGATCTAAATTTTTATCACAAAATTCATTTTGCGAATTTGAAACTTCTCATAAAAATTTTTTCCTTTCACAAATAAAATTCATATGTAATTTCTCTTTACATAAATGCAATAGATCTAGTATTTTGCATATTAAAAAATTTTAGATCTAGGAATATTGACACAATAGTTTGCATGTCATTTTTTATGTGTATTTTAAAGGTCATTTAAAGTCTAGAAGACTAGACTCTGTCTAGGCAGGGTGGATGCCTAACACCTTCCCATCCTATAACCTAGCCCCCGAACCTTAGGATTTTTGGTTGACAGATTTAGTATCTTATTTTATTTTGGGTAGAATGTAACTAGGAAGCAAAACTTTGTATTTTTCTTTTTATTAGATTGTACCTAGGAATCAAAGTAATGTAAAGTTATTTCTCCCAATATGTAAATTGTTTCCAGTCAATAAAGATGCATACTATTCAAAATATATTGTAAATTGTAAAATTTTCTTATTTTAATTATAAAATAAGTGGTACTCCATGGATTCCTGAAAAAGGAAGGTGCCAATGCCTACCCCATTTTCTGAGAGCACTTAAACTTTTCCAGTCTCTCACACTGAGGTGTGGCGGGAATGGATTCACTGAGGAGTGGTGTTGATGTATGATCCATTGAGGAAGAATCTTCTGCTTCCTTATAGGGGATACTTTAGGTGTACCTGATTCACCGAGGATACTTTGGGGAAGAATTTTATACTTCCTATCTAGGGATTGTTTAAATATGCTTGGGTCCATCGGGGAAGAATATTCTGCCTCCTCCATAGGGATGATGCTTGATATGCTTCAACTACTGAGGAAGATTCTTTTGCTTCCTTCATGGGGATGTTGCTTGAGATGTTCGATCCACCGAGGAAGAATCTTCTACTTCCTTACTAGAGATAGTGTTCTTGTTATGCTTGAACCATTGGGGAAGAGTCTTTTGCTTTCTTTATGGGGATTGTGCTTTTGAATTCTTGTGATCTGCTAGAAATGGTTTTAGGGTGTACATGCTTAAATGAGGGAAGAGTCTTCTACTTCCTTAACCGCTCACTGGGAAGTTCTTTGATGATTTTGTGCCTAATTAGGGCAATTTTGAGATGTTCTTCTTTTTTGGAAAGAAGGGATTTTTTTTTTTTTTTTAATTTACTGCTCATGACTAAACTACATGTAGTATAGTGGTGAGGCCTAAACTACACGTAGTTTAGCTATCAAGTGTGTTCTCGCATTTTCATTTTCTCCAACGTTTACCAACCGTTTCTTTTTCTTCTTCATTCTCTTCATCTCCCTCATCTCTTCATATTCTCCATAAATCCTATTCTCTCTTCAAAAACCACCCCTTCCTCTTTTTTCCTCTCACTTTCTAACTCTCACAAACTCTCAAACTCCCTCATTCTCTCATTTTCTCTTTAACTCTCTTCATCTCCTCTAATGGCACCCAAGGCCAAGAAGACCTCCTACATCCTTTTCTCTGATGCATTCCACCTCACCCGCTGGGGTGGGGCAACGAGGTTGATGGGGCCTCCACCGTTGACATACTGGCCAGAGAATCATATTCCCATGGTTGAATCTATAAGTTTTCAAACTTTTTCTCATTTTCCAGTTCCTCTTTGTTTTTCCATTTTAATGTGTTTTTGGCCATATAAATTCTTGGGTTTTGCTATGGGATGGGTTTAGATGAAAACCTGACACATTAGGAGGGGTAGGAACATGTCTAGGATTGATTTTGGATGATGTATCCTTGAAAATGTCGAAGAACTGCTTTTGTCTGCGCCTCTACGTGCGTAGGCTTGGGCCTGCGTACATTTCTTGTGTTCATGCATAGGCAGCTTTGTTCTTGTGTACGTAGGTATATTCTTGAAATCCTACGTACGTAGGGATGGGCCTGCGTACGTGGGGTCATGTCAGCGTACGTGGGCTTTGACTCACATACGTGAGACACCTGGCAGAAGCCCTACTTTGCCCATTTTCACTTTTTTTTTTTCAACTGTTTCACTTCCATATACAATCCTAACATACCTTTTTGTCATTTTTGCACTTGAAAATCACTATATTCTCCTTTTTGTCTTCGCCCTTGCATCAAAAACACCATTTTCATCAATTCTGCTTGAATCTAATGTCATATTCTTTTTTATGCTATCATCATCCCCTTATGCTGGTAGGGGAAGTACCAACAAATTGGTGGAATGGTACAACTTGCTCACCCCTGAAACCAGGGCCTACATCTGAGAAGTAGGCTTCGAGCCCATCATTGGCCTCCTTCCAAAAAGATCCACGAGCGCCACTTTGGTGCAATGCTTCATTGAGAGGTGGTGGGACACCACCCGCACCTTTCATATTGCCGAGCGAGAGATGACGGTGACTCTCTCTGACTTCTACCACATGACCAGCCTTAGCTTCAAAGGGGTTATTATCAACTTGGATAGTGTGCCGAGCAACTAGCTAGGTCTCGACATGATAAGGAGGAAGTACTCCACTGAGACCATCCGCTACTTCGACTTGATGTCGGATTACATGCATCTCCCATAGAGGACCATAGAGGAGCATATCTAGATGGCTAGGGCCTTCTTTCTTTACCTCTTGAGGGCTTACCTCTTTGCCAATGGTGGGTGAATAGTGTCCTTGAGGTGGTTGACCCTCTTCCAAGACTTTGGAGAGGCACAAAGGGCCAACTAGGGGCAGGCATGTCTTGCCTATCTTTACTCCACCCTCGACACTCTCAGTGAGGGGACCTTGTAGCAGCTTGTGGCCTCATAACTATAGGCATCAACCTAGTTTTGAAGGATTTTCCTCGAGTGAGGGCCCACCTTGCTGGGTTGACTTTTTATAAGGTAAGTTCAAGAGTTTTAGTTTTTTACGCTTCTTCATGCATTTTTCTTAGGATATCCTTCTTCTAACCTCAGGTTATTATAGGTTAACTAGATTCCATGGGCAGATTAACCCTTTCTTGCTTCTCGAGACTTGGAGCCTACCACTCTCATCGCTTCAGAGATCACCCAACCTTTTAAAGGAGCAAGCTTGAGGGCACTATATCTGGCGGAGAGGGTGCAGTGCCAGTTGGTAGGTAGGGACGACCCTCAGATTCTGATGGACCCTCCTGAGTTCATGCTTGCCCTACATTACATAATCGATGTTGTGTACCACTCATGGGGGAGTGGCGTTCCCTACGTCGTTTGGCTTTTCAAGGGGTTGGACTTATTCGCGTAAAATAATCTGCAAGCGCACAGAATCATAACAAGTAGTAAAGTGTTTTTAGAAAACGAATGTCGAACTCACAGGGATTAATTATGTTATTGAATACCAAAATTCACTAAATTAATTACTATTTGGAAAATCGAAAAATGGAACGTTCTACTCTTTGAATTAAACTAAACTATTTAATAAAAATAAATCTACGAATAAAAAAAATTAACAAAGCGTAAAAATCTAAAAGTGTAAAAATATGATAAGAATGGATCTAGAGCAGTTGATTTCACCTAACAAATCCCCACCAATTTATTCTTCCTAATTATTAAATTCTAATAATCTCCCGTTGATGATTAAAAATTCCTTAAGTATTCAATATCTTCTCTCGAATAATATCAAAAATATCTTCAACTAACAATTCCATATCTCTATGTGAATTTAATTAATTGGAGACTCATTACGTACTTTGAATTTTCTGAAAACTCACACTAATCGCGGTAAAGCATCTCTACTTTCGCTCAACTAATGGTGTTTAATTCTAGAACTAAAATAACAAATCACCTCTCGGTCTCATTGTAATTCAATTGATCAAACTATAATTTGTAAAAAATAGTAAGCATTAAGAATAAGAATTAAACACTCAATCATGGAAATATTAAAAATAAAATAACTCAGAAAATAAATTGTGTGTTCATTGCTAGGCTACATTAATGCTCTAGAAAATAAAATTTAGTTCATAATAAAATTGAAAAGAAAACAAATAAAACTTATGTTTTTCATCTGCATTGGTTGATCAACATGTAGCTCTCGCCTTTGTCCTCAGATCCTCCTCTTCAGAAAGACTCCCAAAAGCAAATTCTTCTATGTGGCTCCCCCTTTTCCTCTCAGGTTTCTCCTCTCTTTTTTCCCTAAAGAGTCTTTAAATAGGTCAAGGAATCCTATTACAAGTTGAATTCCCGTTTGGAGAAAATCCCAGATTTTTAGGTTTCACTTAACCGACGATTTTGGCCCATTTAATGTCAGAATTCGGACTTTTGGTAAACTATAAAGTTGTAGCCCTTTAAGTTAAATTTCCATCCCAACTTGAATTATCTCGATTGGATATCTGAGCCGAAAGTTATGCCAAAAATACTAACTGATGTGCAGGCTGGAATCCTAATCCGAATTGAACTTGGATTTGGTGCAAATTTCCTTTGATTCCTTGCTCCAATTGGACTTGAATTTAATTGGGTTGGTCTTCTCTTGAATTCATGCCTGGCTGGATGTAAGTTGGCTTGATTCAATTGGCTTAGCCCCATTTTGCAAGTAAAGCCCTTGTTACCTGCAACACAAAGATATTATATAATCAGTAACAAAATAACATTAAATTAAGGCTAAATATGTAGATATGTGAGTACTGTTTTTGTATATATTTCATGCACATCAGGACTATGAGGAGTTCAACATCACCCGCCTCATGCCTTCCTTCGTTGTTTGGGTATGTGCTCAATCTCTTCTTTTTCTCTTCCTTTCCTTTATCTTGTTTGTCATGCCTTCTAATGTGGAAAACTATAACAGGAGGAGCTTACTACTGGCGAACTCATTGACCCTCCACACCTTCCTTGGATGGTCTATGCCTATGGCTTGGATGGCTTCACTCGGGAGAGCGTTGTGCTCTGTAATCCTAATGTCATTGGGTTTTCCCTCCCAACACTTGGGATGTAAGTTCTTTCTTCCCTTTGTTTTTTCTCTTTTTGCCAATTTTCTCTCTTTGTTTTAGTCACTAACCCTTCTTTCTTTGAATTGCAGCCCACTATCTAAAAGCACGAGGAGTTGGTATGGCCGACTGGAAATCTCAAGTTGGAGGTGACCAACTATTCGAGGAATATGTATGGTCTTGGAGGAGTGGCCCACCTAGGCGGTGGTGATGATGATGATGGTGAGGAGGAGGATTTGGAGGTGATTCCTAGCTACCAACCAAGAAAGATGTGGTACCATTGATTACCTGCAATTCAAGACACATAGGCATACTACACACAGCTTTTTTTTTTTTCCCCTCTTTCTTTTTGCTTTTAATGTTTTTCATTTCTCTTAGCAAACATTTGGATTTAAGTTTGAGACAAAGGATTGTATTTAAGAACATCTTTTTACATTTATGATTTTATGGGACTAGCACTTAATTGACAAGATATATGGTTAATTGTATGTTTCTATACAACTTTGTTTCCTTGATGCTTGAAATCTTATGCTTGGAATGTGTCTTGAACGATCATTTAGGTCACAGGAACCCTAGGAATTCTTTGGAGTGAAAAACTGTGCTCAAAACAGGGGAACATGGGCTTCTGCCAAGTGCCATGCGTATGTGGAGATGAGCCTGTGTACATAGCTTTGACTTTGCATACATGGGCCGTCAATTAGAAAACCCTTAACCGACTTACTTAAGTATAAAAGTAAACATTTGAGTTCAAAACCCTTACCAACGTATTTTCAACCCAGAAAGCCCTTTTTTAAGGTCCTCCAATGGTAGAAAACTCTCCTCTTAATGTCTCATCTTAGATTTGGAGGCTTGGTCCCGTTTTCAAGGATTCCATTGCCCCCTATGGTTTTTCTTGCATTTTCCCCTAACATCAAATCAAGGTGGATGAGCCTCTTCTTTGTGCTACTACCAACTATTGGGTTCCTTCTCAACATTTGTTCCACTTCAATGGAATAGAATTATGCCCTACTATTGAAGAATTTGGTGCTATCATGGGTGAACCAGAGATTGATGATCTCATCTTCCTTACCATGGGTAGGGATCTTCCTTCCTTGTTACGAGTTGTGTTGGGTGTTCCTGCTACCACGTCAAATAGGTGGTGTGTTTTTGGCAAGCTCAACCTTAGGTTGGTCTTTAAGTATTTTTCTGATTTGACCCTTCTTGAAGGTGAGAGGCCACGCTCGTACTTTCTTTGCGCCTTTTGCTTGTGTGCCCTTGCAAGGTATTTCTTGGTTCAAAAGTCATTGTGTGGACCTCCAGATGTGCATGGTGGCTTATGAGCTAAAGAAAGGTAATCCAATGGTCGTGATCTTGGCAGAAATCCTCAATAGTTTGGATGCCTTTCATAGGAAGGAAGCAAGCTTCTTTGCGGGAAGTCCTCTTCTTTTTCAGGTTTAATCCCTAACTTTTGCCTAGGTTCTTAACCTAGCAGGATTCCTCTAATTTTGCATGGATTGATTTTCAATTTTCAACCCATCAAGGCACCTTATATTGTCTTTCATCATTATTTATATTTTTTTTTCTCACTTATGCTCTCCATTTTTTTTCTTCTTATTTTATTTTTTCCTCTCCCTCTTCAATTGCTTCAACCTCCTACTGTACCCTTCAGCACCTACCTTTCTAGGCATCTAAGGGACTGCCAGCTTCATCAAAATGACATGAGCTTTGAGGCATACATGGAACTTATGGGTCACCTCAAGGTGACTGACATTCAGTGGGTTGTGGAATGGTGGCATGTCTCAAACATGGTCCATAGTTGCTGTAAGGATCGTTGTGTGATTTTAGTTAGGCTTCATTGCTGCTCCTATTACTCTACTTGTCATATCTCAAGGCAATTTTGGAGAATGTCAAGGAGCTCCTGATGATGAAGTGCCTTCCACACCAAGCTGTTCACTAATAGGATCTTAGGTAGGATCAGTGAGGCTTGGCCACGCCGTAGGGTGACGAAAGACATTGTTCCTCCTCAATACAGCTACCCGACTGCGAGGTACGGGCAATGATTGGAGGATGACATGAAGTGGATTTTGAGGGATGAGAAAGCTTATATGAGGAATAATAAGAAAGCAAGGAGGACTGAGTGACCACCCTAATATGCCCTATATTTTACTTTTCTGCACTTTTATGATTCTCATGTTTTTGTTTTTGAATTTAAAAAAGGATTGAAATGTTCCAAACCTCCTATGAAAACAATCTTGTTATCTTTTAATTTCAGTAATGAGAGAATCATTTTTTATTATCATGACTTATTGTCACCTCATTTATTTATTTATTTATTTTCTTTTCATTTCTTTTTCCTTTGCCATATAAATTTTGCCCATGGTCTTTTCCCTAACTTTTGCCTAGAACACCCTTTCGGGTTTTCAATCTAGCAGGGTTCTTTTGTCTTAAATTTTGCATAGGCCGCCTTTTCGGGTTTCAACATAGTAGGCTTTTTTTTTCTTTAAATGTGGTATTTCCGAAGTCTATCTATTTTAATGGGGCAAAGCATCTCTTCCCCATCCAAATTTGTGATCCTTGTGGTACCTCTAGACATGGTCTTCTTAATGATAAAAGGCCTAGACCACCTTGGCTTCATCCTTCCTTTTGGATCAAAAGTCTCATCTCTAATCACCTTCAGGACCAAGTCCATTTCTTTAAGGTTTCTCAGTTTCACTTTCTTACTGAATGCTCTAGCAATCGTTTTTTGGTACCCTTGTGCATGATATTGGGCTCTAGCCCTCTTCTCATCTATCAAAGCCAGTTGTTCATATCTTGCTTTAGCCCAATCCTCTTTAGGACCTTGGTTTCCACCAGCACTCTCAATGATTGTATCTCCACCTCAATAAGAAGCACCACCTCACTACCATAAACCAAAGAGTAAGGTGTTGCCCCAATCGATGCTCGGATAGAAGTTCTATAACCCCATAAGGCAAATAGAAACTTCTTGGCCCAATCTTTGTATGTCACTACCATCTTGGCTAGGATATTCATCATATTCTTATTAGCTGCTTCTACAACCTCATTTGCTTATGGTTGATATGGTGAAGACTTATGATGCTCAATGCCATATTCTTCCATAACCCTTCGGACTTCACCCTCAAAGTGGGAACCATTATCGGAGATGATCTTCTAGGGTACCCGAAACCGACATATGATGTTGTTTTCTAAGAACCGTGCCACCTGCTTAGCCTTCAACATCGAGTAGGAGGTTGCTTCCACCCACTCGGTGAAATTGTCAATTGCCACTAGGAAGTATTCATGCCCATTTAAGGCCTTGGGAGCTATCCTTCCAATCACATCTATGCCCCAAACTGAGAATGGCCATGGGGAAGTCATGCTATACAACTCACTAGGTGGTACATGGTTCAAGTTGGGATGTGTTTGACAATCATGGCAACTCTTCACATAGTCCACGCAATCAGTCTCCATTGTATTCCTATAACTTTATGCACTTCCTCATAACTTTGCTCAATCTCTAAGGGACGTGTCCACACTCCCTTGGGTATTTCAACCATAGAGGCCAAAGTAGCTAAGGCATCCGTAAATTGATTTTGAGTTCTAGGGATGATTGTCTTGTTAGTTTTTAGACCCCTTAAACAACAATTGGATTAACCTAGTAAATTATCCAAGTGATTAAGTTAGTCAAATTATGCAAATCTATGTTAACACAATCAAACAATCATATCAAGTATAAGCAGCGGAATAATAAATAACACAAAGATATGATCACCCAGGAAAACCAAACCGGTAAAAAACATGGGGAGGATTTAACCTAGCTATCCTCAAGGTAAACTTGAATCCACTATATGAAAGAATCGAAGTTCATACAATAAGACTTACAAGCCCCCACGCTCGACTTCTTATTGCTACCCACTAGTAGAACTTACTGACACGACCACGTGCAAGTTTCGAATCCATGGACTCCTTCTTTCTTGAATTCTCCAGAAAGTATAAGCACTCTCGCTTGTGTATCTTTAAGCTCCTATGGCAGCAACTGAATGATCATCAAGATGTTGAAGTAATCTCCTTCTTGATAACCCTAAGTTTATGTGAAGGAAAGCTCCTTAAGGATCTCACAAGAGATTCACACAAATAGCAATATGAGCCATATAAAAACGTGGCTAGGGTTTGCCTTATATACCTAGGGCAAAAACATAAAACCCTAAACGTTTTAGGAGTTAGGGCTGAGTTGGAAATTCTGCAGAAAAAACAATCTGGCCAACTTTCAATCGATCGAGTCTAAGCTTCGATCGATCGAGCCAGGCCGAAAGTAACAAATACTTTTGCAGCCACTCAATTCCAACTTTACATAAAAGACACAACTTTGAGCAAGCCTAAATAAGACTAAACAACCTGTTTTGATCATGGTTTGCCAACATTACATATTAGAGTTCTAAATACATAAGTTCCTATGTCTTTAGAACCTAACAATTGTGTACTCAATCTTGTCAAAGGTCTTGGTTAAGTCTTCCAAGTATTATTGATAAGGCTTCAAGTGTTCCTCTTTCACCTTCCATAACTTTTTTGCTTGGGCTATAATCAAAGTGGAATCTCTAAAAACTTTGGCCTCTTTTACCCTATATTCTCGAGAGCTTCCATTTCAACTATACAAGCTTCATATTCAGCCATGTTATTTGTTACTTCAAAGTTCTTAATTGCCAAAGGTATTTGAGATCTCTCGAGAGTGATCAAGAGTACTCCTACCCCATTCCCATATTGGTTTACGGCTCCATCAAAGTACATCTTCCATGTCCCAACCTCAACATCCAAAATGTCCTCATCTAGAAAGTCTTCTTTACCATCTTCCCCCTCTATGGGATTCTCAGCACAAAAATCTGACACGACGCTCCCTTTGATAGTTTTTCTAGCCACATATTTCAAATCAAAATTCTGCCAACAAGATCAACCATCTTGGCAATCTTCCACTCAAAGCGGGTTTCTCGAAGGGATACTTCAATGGGTTCATTCTTGCTACCACCCATATTTGAAAGGGTAAAACGACATGTCTCAATTTCTGTACAACCTAAACAAGTAAAAAGCATGACTTTTCTATGGGAGTGTACCTAGTCTCATAATCATGGAACCTCTTGCTCAAGTAGTATATGGCCCTCTCATTCTTCTCAACATCTCCCTGTGCTAGCATACTTCCAACCGCATCCCCTGTGATAAAGAGTTATAGGAGTAAGGGTTTTCCATGTTGTGGAGGCACTTAAATAGGGGGTGTAGGAGATATTCCTTGATAAGTTTAAAGGCTTTTTGGCACTTATCGTTCCATTTATGTGGTTCATTCTTCCTTAGGAGTTTGAAGATGGGCTCACAAGTGGAAGTGAGCTTGGCAATAAATCGACTAATGTATTGTAGTTGACCCAAGAAACCCCCTATCTCTTTCTCACTTTTGAGTGGAGGCATCTCCAATATGGCTTTAATCTTGGATGGTCAACTTCTATTCCTCTATCACTTACTAGGAAGCCTAGCAATTTTTCGACGGTTACTCCAAATGTGCACTTTTGTGGGTTCAACCTCAATCTATATACTTTAATCCTTTCGAAGAACTTCCTCAAGTTTATGGTATGGCTTTCTCCATCCTTGGATTTCACTATCATATCAACGACATACACCTCTACCTCATTATGCATCATATCATGTAACAAGGCTATGGCCATCCTTTGGTGAGTTGCCCTGGCATTCTTGAGGCTAAACGGCATTTCCATTTAACAATAAATTCCCCATTCGGTAGTGAAAGCGGTTTTGGTCATGTCCTTGGGAGCCATCTTGATTTGATTGTACCCTAAAAAACCATCCATGAAAGACATTAAGGCACTTCCTACCGTGTTGTCTACCAACATCACATTGGATCGTGCCTTTCTCACATCTGGTGGTACGTTAATTTTTTTTCTCACATTTGAAAGTTCCATCGTCACATTAGGTAGTACCAACATCACATGTGATCGTACTTTTTGTCACATTTGGTGGTTCCTTTTTTTTTTCCCTCATATTTGATGGTTCCATTACACATTATGTAGTACCAACATCACATTTGACCGTACCTTTCTTACATTCAGTGGTACTTTAATATTTTTTTCTCACATTTGACAGTTCCATCGTCACAAATTGGGTAGTACCAACATCACATGTGACCGTACTTTTGTCACATTTGATGGTTCACTTTTTTTTTTCTCTCACATTTTTTATGATTCCATTGTCACATTAGGTCGTATCAACATCACATTTTACTGTACTTTTCTTACATTTGGTGTTACTTTTATTTTTTTCTCATATTTGACGGTACCATTCTCACATTGTACAGTACCAACATCACATGTGACTGTACTTTTGTCACATTCAATGGTTCCATTGTCACGTTATAGGCAAAACCAATATCACATTTGACCGTACCTTTCTCACAATGTTGGTACTTTTATTTTTTTCTCACATTTGACAGTTTCATTATCACATTGGGCAGTCCCAACAATATCACATGTGATGTACTTTTGTCACATTCGATGGTTCTCTTTTTTTTTTTTTCACGTTTGATGGTTCCATTGTCACATTGGGTAATCCCAGCAATATCACATGTGATGTACTTTTGTCACATTTGATGGTTCTATTGTCACATTAGGCAGTACCAACACTACATATGAGTGTACTTTTGCCACATTTAGTTGTACCCTTTTTTTTCTCACATTTAGCGGTATCATCCTCACATTGTACAATACTAACATCACATGTGACTGTACTTATATCACATTCAATGGACAATCATGCACATCAAAAGTTTGTCTTACATGAGAAGTCATTTTTTTCCAGGTACAAGACTACACAACATTGTGAAGCCATGAATGCACTTTTGAATAGATTTTTGGATAGGCAGACTAAGCTTCATAAGTTGTTTCAACAAGTTGATAGAGCACTTTCACGTATTTGACACAATGAGATGGGGGTAGATTTTACTTCAAAATAGATTAAATCTATTCTGATTACTAGGTTAGTTAAAAATTGAGAAGCATACCACTAATATATTGACAAGGGAGATATTCCATATGTATATGTCACAATTTTTTTTACTAAAAATCACTTTTTCATGAATTCACATATGAAAGCATAGGATTCACTAGTTATGTTTGTATGTGCCATAGATGATCTAAAGAAATCAAACCACCTACTTACACTTGGATCGAAATACGGTAATTTTTATCTCATAATATTTATAACTTATATTGATATATAAATCACTTTCAGTGCTATACTATTTTAACTCTCTTTATGTGAATGCTATTTGAAAGTATTTTTCCATAAGTTCACGTATGAAAGGATAAAGAATTTATTACTTTTACTACAAAGAAATCCATTATAGGAATCTTGACTACTACTTACTCTACTACTTGTTCATCACAAGAAGGAAAAAATAATATACAAAGAAATCCACTACAATGTGTTTCCTTCACATCTATATTTGAATACCATCATGGCAATAATTGAAAAAGAGACAATCTAAAACATCTTGCAATGGGCCTGCATGTCTGGATCATTCATTCCTAAGTTCTTAATAGGACAACTTCTAACATGTAGGAATTTCTTATTGTCCCTTCTGCAACTCAAGTGGTAAGTGAAAAATGAGATGTTCATAAGAGCACATTTCTTTGCATAAAGCCTTTATTATTCATCTATATGACTAAAATGATTTAACAATTTTGACTCATCTAGCTCAAACTGAAAATATCAGCAAGTTCAAAATCATATAAACAAGTTTAAAAGAAATTCAAAAAAATAGCAACATGCTAAAAAAAAGGATATGATGAACCTCTAAGAGGTTTCTTATAATCTGAAAGTTGAGTAATAATGTAAATGACTACTACTGCAATTGATATTGGGCTTCTTCTGAAATTTAGGAAAAATAAGCTTCATTAATATAAACAATTGCTGACTAAAAAAAAAAATATATCAATGAACCTATTATCAAAGCACATGAAAATTTCAGTCACACTCAACACCATATTATCTCACATTTATAAGTTCCTATAAATTGTGGTCTCTAAATTATACAATCATTTTCAAGTATTTGTGCAGCTTGCTTCATCTGAGTTGGAGTCAGTTACTCTAAAATCTAACATTAACATAATAGTCCAAAAACATGGCTTATTTCATCTTATAATTAAGCATTAGATCAATATGCCTTTCATTAGTTTTCAAGGAAAATGCAGATGAATGGGGAAAATGGAGAACCAGTAGCAAGATCTCAATTAAGGAGATACTTACAAAGCAAAAGAAAACCACAATTGTTAAGAGAAAATGCTTTAAGGAGAATATGAAGACTACTTCTGGTATTTTTTCTACACGTCAAAGTCGAATTTATCAATGTGAAGCACGGGTGCGTTTTGGGACTCGAGTGCAGGTGCGGGTGCGGGGCTCGGCAATTTTTGAAAAAGGTGGGTGCGGGTGCGGCGGGACTCGGCGATTAAAAAATTATTAAAAATATTTTTATTTATATTTTTAATATATTGCTAAGCATACTTTTTCACATTATATAAACATATACCAAATTTAAGAGCAATCTATATATTACTAAAAGCTGAAGCGTGGCATTTATTGCTGCTAAGCTCCTGTTGCGCCATCTCATCGTCATGTCATTCGCCACATAATTATTATTTATTATTTATTCCTATTTGTTTTTACAAAAAAAAAATATATATATATATATATATATATATAGATTATTGACTTTACATATTCATCTTTATCAGTTTTAACAACTATATATATATATATATATATATATTTCTTTTTTATTTCCAATTTTCCTATAATTTTTTTTTACATTCACTTATTTTTTAAATATTTACACTTTCTTCAAACTTTATTCTTCTCTTACCTTTTCATCTCCCCACTACTCTCTACTTTAATATTACTATTCATCTTTCCCTTCATCTTCCTTTATTTGTCTCTTCTTATCCCTTCTCTCTTACTATAAATTTGTCATTCTTTTCCATTCTTTGCATAGTTTTCTCTCACAAAAAGGTTTCTCTCTCTCTCTCTCTCTCTCTTAACGTTTTGGTGGATTTTTATTTTTTATTGCATCTCCACTTTTGGTTGATAAATTTTTGTGTTTTTAAAAACTTTAATTTAAGTTGATATGATTTAGTTTTGTGTTTTAAGTTATTATTATTATTATTGTTGTTGTTAAATTTTATCCGATTACATTATAAAAAATTAAAGATAGTAGATAAAAATAAAATAGTATTCCATTACATAGCATAATTTGGATAATTTGGTGTTTATTGTTATATCTTTTAATTTTTCTTATTTTTTTTCTTCTCTTTTATTTTACTCAATATTGAAATTCAACCACATCCTCCTTATCATTAAGTTATTTATATTTTCTCTCTCTTTTTGTTTTAAAAAATAAATAAATAATGTAATATTTTACTTAAATTTAAATAAAAGAAAATTGTGCTCATCAACTTGTACTCATTTTTTTAACATTTACACTTTCTCCTTCTCTTTACCTTTTCATCTCCCCAAACATTCTACCTTAATATCACTCTCTCTCTCCTTTTATCTTCCTTTATTTTGTTTCTTTTTATTATCATTCTCTTTGATGGAAATTTAGATCCCTTAACACACAACCAGATTGAGTAGCCTAGTTAATTAGCCAAGTTGTTACTTAGTCAAATTAAGCAATTCTAGGTTAAAACAATCAAACAATCATATCAAGAATATATAGCAGCGGAATAATAAATAACACAAGATATGATCACCCAAGAAAACCAAACTGGTAAAAAATCTGGGGAGGATTTTACCCACCGATCCTCAAGGCAAACCAGAATTCACTATGAAAGAATCGAAGTTCATACAAAAGGACTTACAAGCTCCCCGCTCGACTTCCTAATGCTACCTACCAGTAGAACTTACTGACACGACCTCGTGCAAGCTCCGAATCCACGGACTCCTTCTTTCTTGAATTCTTCAATCAGCTACAAGCACCCACGCTTGATATTCTTTAAGCTTCAATGGCAGCAACCAAGTTGATCATCAAGATGTTGAAGTAATCTCAATCTTGAATACCCTAAGCTTTGTGTAAAGGAAAGCTCCTCTAAATCTCACAAGAGATTTACACAAAACAGCAATGTATGAGCAACAATACAACTGGAGCAACTCTAAAAACGTGGCTAGGGTTTTACCTTATATACCTAGGGCAAAAACATAAAACCCTAAACATTTTAATGAGTTAGGGCTGAGTTGGAAAAACTGCAGAAAACGCAATCTGGTCGACTTTCGATCGATCGAATCTATTCTTCGATCGATCGAGCCAGACCGAAATGCCCCAATGCATCTACAGTCTCTCGATTCCAACTTTACAATAATTAATCAACTTTGAGCACACTTTAACAAGACTAAACATATTGTTTTGATCATGGTTTGCCAATATTACAAATTAGAGTTCTAAATACATAAATTCCTAAACCTTTAGAACCTAACAAACTCCCCCTTTGGCAATCCGTGACAAAACCCTAATTAAAAGCTCAAAGTTTACAAGTAAAAAGCCCTTTACAAAAAAAATGCTCATTGATGTGCATGAAGTATATACAATAAAATACTCACATATCTACATATTTAGCTTTACTTTTATGTTATTTTGTGACTGATTATGTAATATCTTTGTGTTGCAGGTAAGAAGGGCTTTACATGCAAAGTGGGGCTAGGCCAATTGAATCAAGCCAACTTACATCCAGCCAGGCATGAATATTAAATTTAAGTCCAATTGGAGTAAGGAATCAAATGAAATTTGCACCAAATCCAAGTCCAATTCGGATTAGGATTCCAGCCTACACATCAGTTAGTATTTTTGGCATAACTTTCGGCTCAGATGTCCAATCGAGATGATTCAAGTTGGGCTGGAAAGATACTTAAAGGGCTACAACTTTTTTGTTTACCAGGAGCCCGAATTCTGAAGTTAAATGGGCCAAAATAGTCGGTTAAGTGAAGCCTAAAAATATGAGATTTTCTCCAAACGAGAATTCAACTTGTAATAGGATTTCTTGACCTATTTAAAGGCTTGTTAGGGCAAAATTCAGAGAGGCTAGTACTAGGGCTGAGATGCAAAACAGAAAATTGGAGCAAGAGGCAGTGCCGCATGTGGCTTCTCTGTAACTTTTCTCCATGATAGCATTATGACTATTTCTTTCTCTATTTTATTTGTCTAGTTTAATGTTTAGTATTTTATTCTTTTGTTTTATTTCAATTACCATGAGTAGCTAAATTTTAATTAGGGTTGAGGATGAAACCGTGTTAAGGATTATCAGTAATATTTATGTGATTTGATTTTTCCCACAATAGTTGTTCTTTAATGAATTAAATTGTTCTTGCTTCATATCAATTGACTAAGATGGGATTCTAGATATGACTTCAATCATGTTTTTCTCATGATTTAGGATTTGTCTTAATTAATTGAATGCTTGGTTTATTAATTCTTGATTATAGAATTGGATATCGTTTGTGATTTGTCTGTCAATGGATACAAGTTATGATTTGATTTTTAGAATTGGATATATCTTGTGATTTGTTCGGCTACGGATACAATTGATGATTTGGTTTTATACTTCAGAAGCAAAGAAGAACATGCCTTTGATTTTTAAAATAAGGATTTTAACGAGAATATTTTCCATGATAGCAAGATTGATTTCTAGATTATCATGTAGTGAGGTGGGAAAAATTAATGATCATAAATATATGCTGATATGACTTGCAAGGCGGATTCCAAAACCTTAATTCCTTTCCCTTGATTGTTTACATCTTTTTATTGCTTTATATCTTTTGCTTAGTTTAACTATTTGCTTAATTTTATTATTTGCTTAGTTTATTTAATTTCAAAACAACCAATTTTTAATTAAACTAGATTAGGATTAATTTGGTTAAGATTTGATTTAATTTTCCTACATTCATTCAAGTCCCTGTGGGTTTGACCTCGTTCTTGTCAAACTATACTTTGGTACGGTTCGTACACTTGCGAGTATTTTAAAATTTCACAACACTCATAAACTCAAATTCAACCCTAACTACTATCCATCAGTTGCAAGTGTAGACAGCAGCTTTGTTGAATCAACCTGTATATTCCTGAAATACTCAACAAATGCATAAATGCATGTGTGACAGAAAAGAGTAAAACAACAGGTATAACATTCTTGTAAGATTCACACAACACAAAATAAAGACATATATGAATGAACAACTCATAAATATAAATCAATAACCAGTGAATCACAAAGCAACAAGAATCAATGAATATAACATGTATATCAATCAATGTTACTCCCCCTAACATGAATATCCCCAAAAATGATATACAAAGTGAAGCATCTAGATACAATCTAATGTTAGGGTTTGTGCCCTAAAATCCAATTTATTGGCATGTCATGAATAATTAAGTTGTTTAATTATATGAGACTATTTATGAACTAATAGGACATTATCTTAGTCCATGAGATGCATAGTATGTGATTTATGTGAAAAGTCACAGAAAGATATAAATCACAAGTTCTTTGTAAACTCAGAATTTTAGTTCGTAGTCGGTGATGAAATTGGGCATTTCATCTGTGAAGACTATAACATATCAACTAAGATGATTTGTCTTGATCACGGAAGTGGAGACTTCTAGTTGGTATGTTGATATGTTTTAACAGTTAAGACATATTGAACTGGACCGCTGTGAGATTTATTATTCTCCTAATGACTGTCAAATGAATAATAAAGCTCACGACTTCTATTTACATCAACTCTAAATCCTGAGAGAATAATGGACCTAATCATGAGATGTAGGTTGCTTTGATATATCAGGAGTGAGATCTATAAGTTATGGTCAAAACCTCAGTATGTTGGGCAACCACATTTAGTGTTGATGGAACATATATTCTCAAGATGGAATTCATAATCTCTTAATGGAGATATAAAATATTCCCTTGAGATAAGTTTAATGGGTTTGGTTATTCAGAGTGTTGGGCCCAACCACTTTAGTAAGGAGTTACTAAAGTATATATTTATGGAATTGGATTTCATAAATATATTATGAATAACATAAAGGATTAAACCGGGTACTCAAGGATTAAGATGTAGTAATCTTCAAAGTGGCAGTCAATATTAATGACTTTGTATTACTACGAATATTTTAATGAAGGGGTTGTATGTATAATAAAGTCTTGGGATATAATTTATAGATAAGGCCTAGAGTGCAATTATATTCTTATAGTGGTATTGAATATAATTAATGGTAACTTTGGACTTGTCAAGAGTTGATGGAAAAGCCCAAGGCCCATTGGAGCTAGTGTCTTATTGGTCCCTTTGGTCCCATCTCAAGCCACAAACTAAAGCCCAATTGGGTAGGCCCAAAAGGCTAACCCAATTAGAAATCAGTCATTATTTAATAAGTGTTATTAAATAAAGAAACTATGAGAATGGTTTTAACGTACGTAAGATGAAAAGAAAAAGAGTTCAGTTTTTCTCCACAAGGAGAAGAAGACAGATTTTTCTTTGAGAGTTTATGTACAAAAGGACTGATTGAGAGACCACACATCTTGGGCTCCATGTGGAATTGAGATGAAGATAAAAGGTATTATCAAGTCAAGGTTTTGAAATTTACTGCATCAAGGTACGCTTTCTATTCTTTGATTCTAGAATTCATGGTTATATGCTTATCTTTCATGATTGAAGTAGATCCGTTTCTTTTTGTTGCTTCCGCTGCGTGTGTGTTTGTATGAGATACAAAAACCCAACATCTAAAAACTCCACAAGCTCCTCAAAAAACAAAAAATCTCCACAAGCTCCTCAAAAAACAAAAAAATCTCCCCCTAACTACAAAAACTCCTCTACAAGTCAAAACTCTACTCCCCCTTTTTGTGACGGAATGCCAAAGGGCAATCACAAGTCGCCATCAAAAGGTGGAGGTGAGGGAGAATGAAGACGCGCAAAGTCGGCTCGCAGAGCACGAATATCATCTAGCAAGTCCACCAAAATATGACCATGAGCCGCCTGAACAGTCATGACAGTCTCCAGAGTACGACGAACATCAAAGTCGGTCGAAGGACGTGGAGGAACATCAGCAGCAGCAGCAGCATCATCACCAACTGGATCAGGAACATCCTCACCAGCAAGACCTGTAGAAGAAAAATGAGGAGGTGCGCTACTAGACGGCTCGGACCTAGGGTGTTTAGAACCAGCTCAAAGATGAGCGACCCTCTGTCTAAGAAAAGACGCACCTATGGGAGCTATCACATGAATAGGCTCAGAGGAAGGGAAGCCACTAAGATCAAGGTAAAGCAAAATCCTATAAATAAAAATAGGATGCACAAGAGCATGAGTAGTAGATGAACTCCTATAAACATCGTTCAAAGAACGAAGAAAGAGATGAGGAAAACTAATAGGAGCATCAGTAACCAGGGAGTACAAAAATACACACCTCTCAAGAGGAATGGTGTGAACATGAGAGATGGGCCAGATAGAATGACAGGCTATCCTAAAGAACAAATAGTGCAACCCAGAGAGCTCAGCAGAGGTGATCCTAAGATCAGAACCCCACTGGACAGAAGTCCCAGTGATGTAAGACAAGAAATCACTCAACTCGGGAGACTCATCATAAGGATAGATAGGATTCTGGACTAAAGGTACCCCTAGAGCATCAGCCACTACCCGGGGAGTAATGGTGTACTCTACGCCTCGTATCCAACTCTTTACCAAAGTGTTGGAATCATAGATGCGGATAGAGATGTTCGAAAAGAACTCTCTAATCAAGACAAAAGGTGGAGGAGGATCAGAAATATCCACCAAGGGTAACTAGCCCCGACGCTCAAAGTTTGCCCTAATGGCAGGATCAAGTTCATCTAAGAGAACAGAACGCTCAGCCCAAATCTTTCTCTTAAGGTTTAGCTTCTCAAAAATCTCTTGGTTTTTCTCACTCCGAAACCTCTCACGGTCAAAAGAAGGAGGGGATGGAGAAGAAGAGGGAATAGTCCTACAGGCTCTAGTTTTCCTAGGCAAGTTGCTAAGGAAAGGACAGAGACACAAAGAGAAAACCAAAAGAACAGAATAAAACAAAATCAAGGGCAGACTGCAAGTTAGCACAATAAAAGCAAATAAAAAATCTATATGATGCATGAACAATAACAATGTTGTGATGCATGAACTAAAGCAGTAACCATAGTTCGAATTAGGTTCAATTTCACAAAATTGGCTCGAATATAGAGTTTCTAACAAAAACCCTAAAAAAATTTGAAAAACCACTTGATAATTTTGAAACAAATTGATGAATTGATCATCACACAGTGTTGAAAACAGATTAGAATAACCAATTTCATCAAAACACAAAGCCAATTTCATCAAATAAACCCAATTGAACAAAAATCCCCAATTCGGATCAATTACAAACCCTAGAATTTTCAATTTCTCACAAAACCCAAAATTGATCAAATTAAACCATTAAGATCATGTTTATAGCATGTCCCCACAAAAACTCATTGATCAATTACACATAATTAGGCTTAAATCATCAAAAATCCCAAAAAGTAAAAGGTTTGAAATTTTGAGCATAAATGCATGAAATATGTAAATAAACTCAAAAAGGAAGGAAAAAACAGACTTACCGGCTTAAGGAAAGAGAAATTTTGCAAAAGATTCGGAGGAAAACGACAAAAATTTGACTGTGGAGCCTTGCCTCGTCGGAGAGAGAAAGAAAGTTTGAAAAAAACTTTTGAAAAAGTCAAGAACAGTGTTTTTAAAATACCTGATTCGCGACTTTCGATTGATCGAAAAATACATTCGATCGATCGAAAGAGACAGTCATTTTTAAACAAATTAAAGCACTTTTTTGATCGATCGAAAAACAGAATGGATCGATCGAATTGGGCAGAGGCTCACAAAAATTTTGAGAAAAATCACAGTTTTGAAAAACACAAAACTTATTTTGAAAAACAACTCCTCAAAGCATTAAATAATGAAAACAAAATGCATGAGTATGAGATGGAATAATTTTTCAAAAACCCAATTTTAATCCCAGTTTCTCCAAAGAGAATTTCAGCCATTCTTTTTTTTTTTTTTTTAATTCTCAAGCAAAAAATGTTTTGCATAATTCTCAAAGTATTTTCAAACTTGGTTGGTCAAACCAAAAACACACACAATAACATGTACAAGGTTTAACAAAGAGTAACTTGTGTAGTGTGTGAAACTAGCAAAAACTTTGAGAAACATGTGAGGTGATATGTGAATAGCAATCAATCACAAAGTCTACACAATCCATCACGTAGAATTTAAAAGAGACTATCACCTAATGAGTTACATCCTATAACTCCCACATCTCCTAGAACAAAAGCTTGCAATCATGTAAGTTTCTTGTATTTTTGCCTCATTTTTTTTTTTTGTGAAATGGCATCAAGCCTAATAGTACACACCAATTTTATTTATGTGAGATGACATCAAGCCTAATAGTACACACCAATTTTATCATTAAGCAATTAAGCCGAGGCAACACCTTATGTTCTTTTTGTGCATGTGCTACACTTTTTCGAGCACAGAATCTTATGATATGCACTAAGGTGTTCATGATTGGCTAGTGAACAGTGGTGAGATGGTTATTTATGCCTTTCTCAAAAGGATCAAGTCCGACAATCAAATAACATGAGACTTCAAGATCAAGACAAAATGATTAAAAACCATACACATCTTTCCCACACAACATGCACTACAAAGCTCAACTAGTAAAGTGCAATTAAATAAACTCAGCAAGCTAAACAAGGTACATAGGACATGATATGTGTAAATAAATTGACCGACCTTGTTTTCAAAAACCAAGAAAACAATGTCAAACACATCTTTGCTTTCTCCTTTTCTCCGTTTTTTTTTTTTTTTTTTTTTTTTTTTTTTGAGAGAAAACAAAATAGATCCTAGAAACAAAACAAAAGAAACACACAAAAAAAAAAAACAAAAAAAAAAAAACAAAAAACAATGGTCACAGAGGAATGAGCAATGAAGCACAAGGACCATGTCAGAAAGACTCAATTAGGTCGAGTCTTTTGCATCCAAAACCTTTTAGATGCACCATGAACATTGGAGTTCTTATTCACATTCGCATGATTTCCAACTCCAGAATTGGAATAAAGGTTCAAAGCCTTTACCAATTCACCAATAAGTGCCATAGGATATTGTGCTTGAGTCACAGGCACCTTTGGTTTAGTTGCTCTCTTAGCAGCTTGAAGCTTGTAACAGTTAGGACGAATGTGTCCAGACTTTCCACAATAATGACAAACCCAAACAGGTTTACCATGCATCTTGTCCTCAGAAAGGGTAGGTTTAGTTTCTCTCAGATCAACCCTAATCTTCTTAGGAGGTGAAACTTCTACAGATTTGACTACCTCACTCATAGGTGGTTTGACAGTTTCACTCACAACCTCACTCACAGAAGGTTCAGAAGAAGATGAAGGAACAAAGTTCGTGGAATGTGGAGTAGACACAGAGATGCTTTCAACATATCCTATCCTAGATTTATCAGAAGGATACTTTTGAACATTGAGCATGTGATCAAGTTTAGAACTAGCAGTTCTAGCAACAGATAAATCATGTTCTAAAGTTTAAACTTTATCAAGTAAAAGCATGTTCTTAGATTTCACATGGTTCAAAAGATCATTAGCATCAAATAATTTAACAAGAAAATTTTTCTTTTCAAGCTCAAGAGAATCAATTTTCTTCAGGCCAAGTTCAACATTCATAGCATCCTTTGCAGTAACTTTGCAAAGTTTATTATAGGCCTCTTGAAGATCTGCATCCTCAGAGAGTTCCCCATCAGAAGGGTTCTCCTCAACAGATATGCTTTCATTGACTACTGCAGTAGCAGTGAAAGCAATGAAGTTTCCATCCTCGTCACATTCAGACTCATCATCAGAAACCTCATTATATCACTAAGGGTTACAGCCATAGTTTTACCCTTATTTCTCAAGAATGTAGGACATTCAGATTTAACATGACCATACCCTTGACAACCAAAACACTGAGCACCCAAAGAATTGTTTGAAGATTGACCTACTTTTTCTCTAGGTTTTTCAAAGTTATTAACCTTAGTAGGATCATTCTTCCTAAATTTTCTAGATTCATATACTATTACTTTCGAAAATCTAATGAACAATGCTCTCTCTCATTTATCGTCTTTGTTATGCAAATCATCAATTATTAAATATATAATAATGGTAAGAAGCATTACAAATGAGATCACTAAAAAATATATAAAATTAATTAGCCATTATCATTATGGAATAGTAGTCTATAATTTTACGCATCCAAAAAAGTGGGATATATAGAGTTTTCTTAAAGGTATGTGTAAAGATTCATTATACATATGTGTTTGTGTGTGTGGGTATAAAGGTAAAAATAGGTATATTTAAGGTTTTTATTAACTTAAAAACTAATGAAAAACCAATAGTTACTAACTAAAATTATAATATTAATAACATATTTAATGAGACCATCCTAAAAAAATTATAACGCACAACGTGCGAGTATGCGATTAGTTTTGATAAAGTGAGATCCAAAATAAATATGTTCTGTATTGCTTGCTCCTTGTCTAGCTGTTCAAGAGTTCCATCTTTGTTGTAACACCGCACCTCCGAGTTTGGTTGACGCCTCTGCCTCTTTCATTTGTTTGACGGTTACTTAGTTGTAATTCACCTATTTAAAAAGGGTATAGTTTCACACAAATCCGTCGCGAAAAAATGTAAATGCATTATGGCTTACATTTTCAAAAAAACATACAAATTTAACCCAAGAGTTTTAATAAGGTCAAAATTCTAAAACTAACATTCGTGGAGATGAAAATATTATATTATTGTTGTAATTCAGTGGCACTCTCTTTCATGAAAATAGCCTAGGTTTGAATTTCCTTTCCATTTTTTGTAACTACAGAATTATCATTATTTATTTGTTGCTTAACATTGTGTATCATGCCAATTTCTCCTATTATTTTCTCTTCTCTTGCGTAAATATTTGTCTCTTTATTGTTTTGTGTGGCCATACCTATGAAAATGCCAAGGCGCAAAAATACAATTAGCCAATGGCTTTTGTTAAGGTCCTATTTTGTAAGTGTTGCCATATCCAAGTCAAAAAACTTTTTTTTTTTTTTAAATGTCTTTGTTTCCCAATTTAAAGTGTCTAGAAACTGATCAAGGAAATTTACTTAAAGACACGATCAAGCTGCTCAAAATTCTGCTCATTGTAAGTGTCAAATCTGTTATCTCGATACATAGCTCAACTCTGGCCAATCTATCGAGGTCACCTATACCTCAATACTAGCCAATCGATCAAGCTTCGTAATAACAGAATTCAGTTCTGTTTCTAATGATGTGGCGACCTTAGAATTTGTGCACTTAGTTTCTTAGATGATTTAAATAACATATTTAAAAGTCGTCATCACACAATACAAACACACCTCACAGAGAAGTTCATACAACTCTTGTATTTTCTACTACAATCCTAATCTAATTCCATGGACTAACTATTCATGGAAAGCTAAATGTTGCTTTATTGTTTGTTTTGTTTGGCCATACATATGCAAATGGCATGGTGTAAATACAACTAACAAGTGATCTTGAATTTTCTACTACAATCCTAATCAAATTATTAATAGTTTGTTTTGTGTGGCCATACATTTGCAAATTCTATGGTGCAAATGCAATTTACCAATGACCTTGAATTTTTCTGCTACAATCCAAATCAAATTCCATGGACTACAATCCATATCAAATTCATGGACTAACAATTCATGGAAAATTCAATGTTGCTTTAAAGTTTTGTAGTGACCTTGTATTTTCTACTACAATCCTAATCAAATTCCATGGACTAACTATTCATGGAAAGCTTAATATTGCTTTATTGTTTGTTTTGTGTGGCCATACATATGCAAATGTTGTGGTGTAAATGTAATTAACCAATGGCCTTGTAAACTTTGAAAAGTTTTTTTCCCGCCCTAGCCGCTCTCTGAGTGCTTAAGCGTAGAACACTATTATCTTCCCCGGAATGATAACCACTCCCCTCTGTTAATCATCCGTAGCAGTAGGGTCCTCCTTGACCTCCGTTTCCCTTCATGTGTGGTCTAATCTTTCCTTATTCCATTTCAAAATAGCGTTTCCACCATGGATGATATCCTTCACGACTGAAGGAAACTATCACTGATAGAAGAAGAAGACACAAAACTCAGTCTGTCGAAATCCAAAATTTACGTAGCAAGGAGTTTGTATTGGCTGCAAAATTTCTTACAAGAAGAGCCCTTAATGTGGAAGCAATAGGGCGCACCTTTAAACCATTATGGAGAGCCAAAAAGGAGTTCAAAGTGCATGAAGCAGGAGATCATATTCTTCTATTTGTCTTTGAACTTGAATCAGACGCTGAACGGGTCCTTGCCAATGAACCTTGGACCTTTGATAAAAATGTTGTCTTGCTACAGAGATTCGATGGGTCTACATCGGCGAGGTATCTGAGATTTACTAAACTGAAAATCTGGGTGAAAATTCATGGATTGCCAATGCGGGTGCTTGATTCAGAGACTGCAATTGAAATAGGAGAGACACTCGGCCAGGTTATACCATGCGAGAACTCTAGTGAATAGGTGGGGGGTGATTTCCTATGGATTCAAGTGGAGATCGATGTATCAAAGCCTCTGTCTCGAGGTCGACGAATAGCACTGGATGAGACTGAAGAGACCTGGGTCTCTTTCAAATACGAGAAACTTCCCAACTTTTGTTATTGGTGCGGATTAATTTCACATGATGGAAAGGATTGTGAAGTTTGGCTAGCAAAAAAAGATTCAGAAAAAACAAAGCCTCATGAATATGGTCCGTGGCTGAGAGCTCTGCCATATAATTCCAGAAAAACTCCATACGTTGTAGTGCCTGGCATGGGCGACGGCTTGGGTGGAATCCCACGGTCTGACCACCACCCAAGCATGACAAAACCCTCTGAAACGACGGATAAATCCACCTGGAAAAATTCTGACCGATCTGTTTCCAGTGAAAAGGGAGGCGCTGACTTGAGGAATGAGAAGAATAAGGAAACACGTGATCCAGGGGAGCAGATCATGCTGAAGGGCCGAGATTATGGCAGCCCATTAAATGAGGTATCTATTTCAAATTCCAATTTAACTGCCTTCCCTACTGATAATGTTGCCTTTGAAATGCAGATACATGAACCAGATTCAGAAATTAGCAAATTTGATAAATGTGGTGCACACGTGGAACACATCTCAGTTGGTGTTTCACAAGCCCCACCAATCAATGAAAAGCGAGTAGTCCCCTCCATGCAAACACTTGAACCTTAGGATCAGTCACACCACGTGACAGAAAACTCCCCTTCATCTAACCAAGGAAGTCAAACTTTGCGTACTTGGAAAAGATTGGCAAGAGACAATCCTATGAAGATTGACCAACCACAGAGCCCCACAGCAAAAAAGAGAAGCATAGAAGAAGAAATAGAGTATCTTCCTAAGTTACCTATAAAAAAAACACAGGTTTCAAAGGAAGAAAGTCAGCAAAATCCAATGATGGAGGCTGCTCAGCAGTCCTGCCAAGCGCAATGAGTCTCATAGTTTGGAACTGTCGCGGGCTTGGGAACCTGCATACAGGAAAGGAGCTTGAAGTAGTGATTCGGGGGAAAGATCCCTCCGTTGTTTTTAGCCGAAACATGAGCAGATGAAGCTAGGCTAAAAGAAGTTCAAAGAAACATCAAGTTCAATAATATGTTTTATGTGGAAAAAAACCCTAGAGGTGGTGGTGGTTTAGCTCTTTATTGGAAAAATTCCATTGATGTTCGAGTGGATTCTTTCTCCAAATACCACATTGATTCTATAATTAATAAAGGTAGTGAGGAAGCATGGAGATTCACAGGTTTCTACGGAGAACCGGTAACACACAAAAGAATGGAAGCATGGAATAAATTGAGGTTGCTCAATACCAGACATAATCTTCCTTGGCTTTGTGCTGGGGACTTTAATGAAATCACAAAAAGTTCAGAAAAATTGGGAGGAAATAATAAGAGTCAGGCTCAGATGCAACTGTTCCAGGATGTTATAGATGAATGCGGATTTCTTGATCTTGGATATGTGGGAGACCAATTTACTTGGAGAAAACATTTTGCAGAGGGTCATTCACTGTGGGAAAGATTAGACCGTGGGTTGGCTAACCACGAGTGGTTCATGAAATTCACAGGCATAAAAATTCACCATTTGCACTCAAATTCTTCGGATCACTCCCCATTGTGGATCTCCTTGGATGGTTTAGACATCCCACCTTTTACTAAACCATTCAGGTTCGAAGAGATGTGGCTTTCTGACCGTGGGTGCTCAAACATTGTTGAGGCAGTTTGGTTGTCAAGTGGAGGAGGATGATCATAACCATGTCATGCGCAAAATAGATAAATGTGGTAAAGAACTTCGAAAATGGGAGCGAGACTGCTTTGGGAATGTGAAAATGATATTAAGCCAGAAGAGAAAAGAATTGAAGGAGGCCGAAAAATTAGCCATGAGAACTAGAAATAATCAGCATGTCCATGTGCTGCAAAGGAGATAGAAGAACTGATTGATAAGGAAAATAGACTTTGGTTCCAAAGAGCAAAGGTCACATGGGCTAAATTTGGAGACAGAAATTCAAAGTTCTTTCACAACCATGCATCTTAGAGGAAGAGGAAAAACCTGATTCGACAATTGAAAGATCCAAGTGGCCGAGTGTTTAACACCAACGAGAACATTGCTGAATGCCTGGTGAACTATTACCAGGACCTTCTCCAGTCACACAACCAACAATTTTGTCTCGCGGCTACAAATTCCATTCAGAAAGTCATTACTGAGGAAATGAATTCCATGCTCTCATCCAAATTCACCCACTTGGAGGTAAAGCAAGCCATCAACCAAATGGCTCCACTAAAGGCTCTTAGTCTTGATGGTATGCCTCCTCTCTTCTATCATCATTACTGGAACTTAATTGGTCATGATATCTCTAATTCTGTGTTGCATTATCTCAATTCTGCTACTTTACCTAACCACCTCAACCACACTTTTATAAGTCTCATTCCAAAAATGAAAAATCTTGAATTTGCCTCTGAATTTAGACCAATCAGTTTGTGTAATGTTTTGTATAAAATTTTCTCCAAAGTGCTATCAAATAGACTTAAGAAAATTTTGTCAAATATTATTACTGAGAATCAGAGTGTTTTCACAAAAAGTCGCCTTATTTCTGATAATATTCTAGTAGCTTTTGAATCTTTACATATTATGCAGAGACACACAGGGAAGGACGACTATATGACCATCAAGCTTGACATGAGTAAAGCATATGATATAGAGTGAAGTGGGATTACCTTTCTTCAGTTATGAAAAAAATGGGTTTCAATGCACAATGGATTCGCCTTATGATGTTATGTGTCAAAACTGTGACATATTCCATACTGGTAAATGGGGAACCCAAAGGTATGATCACTCCAACAAGAGGCATTAGACAAGGAGACCCATTCTCCCCATTCTTATTCTTACTCTGCACTGAGGGTCTAAATGGGCTGATCAACCAAGCCTCTCAATAGGGCCACATAAAGGGCTACTCTCTTTGTAGAAATAGTCCAAGACTAACCCATCTTTTGTTTGCAGATGATAGCTTGCTGTTTTGCAGGGCCACCATAGAGGAGTGTCAAAGAGTTCTAAATGTATTGGAAGTTTATGGGAGATGTTCAGGACAACAAATTAACCGAAGCAAGACAACAATCTTCTTCAATAAATCTACTAGTGATGACATCAGAAATCAAATAAAGTTGGCACTGGGGGTTCCATAAATTGTTCAGTATAAGAAATACTTAGGCTTACCATCACTGGTGGGCAGAAACAAAAAAGCAAGCTTCAATTACATAAAGGAGCGAGTTTGGAAAAAACTACAGGGATGGAAGGAGAAACTCCTCTCACAGGCTGGAAGGGAAATCCTGATCAAAGCAGTGGTCCAAGCCATTCCAACCTACACTATGAGCTGTTTCAAACTTCCTTTGGGTCTTTGCTCAGAAATTGAGTGTCTGATACGAAAATTTTGGTGGGGCCAGAAAGGTGAAAGGAGGAAAGTCCACTGGGTGAAATGGGAAACACTTTGTCTACCAAAAAAGGAAGGGGGTATGGGCTTCAAGGATCTAGCCAACTTCAATGATGCTCTCTTGGCTAAGTAAGCTTGGAGAGTACTTCACAATAAGGACTCCCTATTCTATAGAGTCTTTAAAACGAAATTTTTTCCAAACTGTAGCATTTGGGAGGCTCAAGAATCTAGCACCGGTTCACACGCTTGGAATAGCATCTTAAAAGGAAGAGATGTTCTACTCAAGGGGCCAAGATGGAGGATTGGTTGTGGAGAGGATGTTAGCATATGGAATGATGCATGGTTACCATCTTTGGAGCATCCACGAGTCCTATCCGATATTGTTCCAAGCTTGGAAGATGGAAGAGTATCTGACCTCATCAACCCACTCACAAGAACATGGGATCTCAATTTAGTGCATGGATTACTATCACCAGATGAAGCTAACTTGGTCCTAAGCATCCCATTGAGTCGTACTCTTGTGGAGGACAAGATCATTTGGCCCTTCACCCCCTCAGGTAAGTATACTGTTAATTCAGGTTCAAAGTTTCTAACTAAAGTTAATTTGGTGCAGGCCCCTACAGCCAACCGGCAGCGGCAAAGTGGCATTTGGAACCAGATTTTGGGGCTTAACGTCCCTAATAAAGTGCGGCATTTCCTATGGAGAGTTTGCAAGGATGCGGTACCAACAAAGTAGAACTTAATGAGGAGGAAAATCTTAATGGAAGACAAATGTGAGCAGTGCGGTGTGGAGTCTGAAATGGCAATCCATGCAGTCTGGGAATGTGCCAAGCTCGATGAAATATGGGAGGCGGTTCTAGGATTTGAAGACCGAAGACAACATGCTATCTCAAACACTACAGACCTGATTAGTGTGCTACATGAGAAGAAGAAAATTCTGGAAATTATGGCCATGGTGATGTGGATGATTTGGTACCGACGCAACCAGCTCCGGATTAGTTCAAAGGAGTTTCCCAGATCGCAGGTTCTCCATGAAGCAACTCAATCCCTGGCTATCTTCCAACAAAGCCAACAATCCACTTGCCAGCATTCAGCTATGCCACGGCCTCCCCCCCACGCACAGTGGAGTCCACCGCAGCCGAACTGTTTTAAACTGAATTTCGACGGCACCATGTTTCCGAAGTTGGGCAAGGCTGGATTGAGAGTGGTCGTTCATGATAGTCAAGGTACTGTGATTGCTTCACTATCGGAACAAGCTCCTATGCCACATTCATCGGATATCGCGGAAGCCATGGTAGCAGTAAGGGCGTTGGTCTTTGCACAAGAACTGGGTATAGCTGCATTTGTTCTTGAAGGCGACTCGGAAGTAGTGATTAACATCCTCCGCAGCAAGGAAGCCTCGTTCTCTTCGTTTGGCCACCTTCTGGAGTCAACAAAATCCATGCTTGTTTCTAGTATTTGCTTTAATTTTTCCCATGTACGTAGAAGTGGTAACAAAATAGCCCACAACCTAGCTAGACATGCAAGAAATGTCAGAGGTTTATCAGTGTGGGTGGAGGATGTTCCACCCCACCTAGTTGATGTACTCTTCGCCGACCCTGGCTGATTTTATAAAAGCTGTAGTTTTCTTTCTCAAAAAAAAAAAAAAAAAAAAAAAAAAACCCAATGGCCTTGAATTTTCTATAACAATCCAAATCAAATTCCATGGACTAACATTTCATGGAAAACTTAATGTTACTTTGTTGTTTTGTAGTGGCCTTGTATTTTATATTACAATCCTAATCAAATTCCATGGACTAATAATTCATGGAAAACTCAATGTTGCTTTATTGTTTTGCAGTGGGCTTGAATTTTCTACTACAATCCTAATCAAATTATTTATAGTTTGTTTTGTGTGGCCATACATATGCAAAATTTGTGGTGTAAATGCAATTTACCAATGACCTTGAATTTTCTGCTACAATCCAAATCAAATTCCATGGACTACAATCCGTATTAAATTCATGGACTAACAATTCATGGAAAATTCAATGTTGCTTAAAAGTTTTGTAGTGACCTTGTATTTTCTACTACAATCCTAATTGAATTCCATGGACTAACTATTCATGGAAAGCTCAATATTGCTTTATTGTTTGTTTTGTGTGGCCATACATATGCAAATGTTGTGGTGTAAATGTAATTAACCAATGGCCTTGAATTTTCTATAAGAATCCAAATCAAATTACATGGACTAACATTTCATGGAAAACTCAACGTTACCTTGTATTAATAATAAATCAAAAATGGAAAAAATCAAACAAACAAAAATACCCCCGTGCCTAAAAGACAAGTGGGGTCATCATTGTTGATGGTAGAAAAGTTGAATCAAATTTCAGAACCAAAAAAACAAATATAAATTCTCACACGTACACGTTGAAAGAAACGGAAATATAATAAGGACAGTTCAAGAAATTTCATTGAAATTTCCTATTTTCTCTTTTGTTGCAACATTATTCCTTTACCTAACATTAAGACTTTTGAAAGTTTAGAGTGGCGTCTTTCCTAGACGGCTACCAATTTTTTGATAAGAAGACTACCAATTACCAAAGTTGTAATGCGTTAGATGAACATGGCCTCCCTATTTTGCATCCTTACACTTCCACACAAGTTGGTCTGAACAAGTAGTCATGGGATTTCTTAGCAAGAGAAGCTTGTATTAGATAATAACTAAAACATGATGTTCATAAATTGAACCACAAGATTAAAACTAAAACATTCCATGATGTTTGGAAATTAGAATACAAATCATAAGTTTGAAACTAAAACAAAATAAATGATAATCAACAAGACAATCAAACACCAACATCATCATTCTCAAGATCAATAGCTTCACTTCGAACTTCACTTTCACTAGTAGTGGCACTAGTGTTAGCATTCCCAATAACCATGGCCTCCAACTCTGGCTCATCAAGTGTAAGGGCTGCATTCTCAAGAATTCCAGCTCCTCCATGTATATTGTAAAGTTGTTATTTACAACATTGTGTTTTGTTGGCTTTTATTCCGTGCCAAATTTGATTGTGATTTTATTCAATCTGTTTTACCCTGTATTTATTGTGGAATTTCATTGTAAGGGTTGTGTGTTAGAGAGAGAGAGAGAGTGTGAAGACTCAAGCAATTGAAGACTGAAGATTTCTCGTGGGTATCTCGCGACTTAGCTTCCCGCGAAGTAACTCATGTGCTCTGCACATGCTAGAATGCGAAGAGTCAGGCCAAATGGAGACAGCTGTGTCTCGCGAGTATCTTACAGGTAAGGCCTTCCCACGAGATACCCGCGAGGCATTCTGTTCTGCCAGCCTGTCCAGTCTAATACACACTTTATATGCCTACACTATTTATACCCACATACATTAAGGAGTGCTTTCGAGAAAAAAACCCTAGCCAAACACCTTAAGAATTAAAGATTGTCATACCCATAATCCTTTACACATTTGCTAGTGGAAATTTCTTAACTCCTTCCTCTCCATTTCCATACCATTGAGAAGTTGATAGCCTAAACACTTACCACACCCTTTGAGAGTGTCAAGTGAAGTTTTGGTGCTGCTGGGAAGCATTGGAAGAAGCCAAGGATGGCAGATGCAACATGGAGCTTGTTGCAGGATCCGGAGAACTAAAACAAGACACGGTTCCAAGAAGCCTTGTTGGAGTAAGAGCTTGGAGGGCTTAGGTACATCGGGTAGATTAGGCTTGGAGGGTCTCTTGTTAACCCATGTATCCCAACTGATTGTTTAGTGGATCGATTACCACTTGGAGGGCGGTGGAGAGGTTTTTCGCCGAGTTCTTCGATTTCCTCTTCGATAACACATCGGCGTGTTATCTTGTACTTGCATCTTTCTTCCCTACTCTTTTACATACCATTTTACTGTTGTGTTGCTTTGATTATAGATTAGAGTAGTTTATTTGTTTATTCGCTCGCATTTACACTATTCTGCACTTAGTATTAACTTAGTGTAAAATCTATCGAGCCATAACTTTAATTTGGGGATCTAAACAGCTTTTGTGTTTTCAACACATTTTCGAGCTTTCATATATCACTCTCATTCCAAGAGTCTCCTGCAATACCCCACATCTTTGTTGCTGTATGTACGTACTCCTCATTGCACCTTGACAAGAGTCGAATATTAGAATGCACATATACCAAATCCTCAGCGCGTGCAGGAGCCATTTTGTCTCTTTTTAAAGAATGAATGAATTTGTATGTGCTCCAATTTCTCTCAGCACATAAGGATGAACAAGGTTGTCCAAGAAGTTTAAAGGCAAGGGTTTGAAGAGTTGGAAATGCGGAGCCATGGTATTGCCACCAAACCAAAGGTTGTAAGGCCCAGCTATCTATCAAGGCATCTGGTGAAGGAAACCTCCCTCCTGAAAATGTAGCAAACTTAAACTTCACCATCGTTAATTCATTCACATCTTCAAAGTATCGATCCAAACACTTGCTTCTTTCAATAGAAATTTCATGATCACGATGTGGAGGGATGCGTTTTGGATTCCCCGAGAGCCATTCAATGGAGTAATACCTACTTAAAGATTTAAAAACAAATATAGATGAAGCGTGTGTTTTACTAAAAGGGTGAACTAAGGAAATAGAAAATAAATGTACTTACTTAGGATTTAAGGAATGAGCCAAGCAATGTAGTGGTGTACAATTTTTAGTCCATCAATCAATGAGTATATTATACACCACACCCCAAAATGAGCTATACTGATCATCTTCCAAGCCTTTGTGCCGATATATTACTGCCTTCACCTTCTCTATCATTGAATCTCACATCTCATACACAAGATGAAGACAAGGCTTATCTGTGTCAGCTATTCGTAGCATATCATAAATGGGTGTTGTGAATTCAAGGATATAATCAATATTATCCCACCAAAGATCACTTAGAATCATATCTTTCACCTTTTGGGCTTTTCCAACATCATCCTTCCTATAAGAAGCCCATTGGTCACTAATAGCCATGGTTTGAAGGCATCTTTTTATCAACTTCAACCTTTTCAGCATTACAACAACCGAAGCAAATCTAGTATCAGCAACTTGGAGCAGTTTTAATGGACAAAATTCATTAAACATTGCCAACCTCATTGAATGGTTCATGATAAAAACACGTATGAAGGATGCATCATCAGCAATACGTGTAATCCAACTACATTCCTCATATGTAACTACATTCCTCATATGTAACTTCATTCTTTTTAGTGTTTTTGCTACACAAATATTCTTCAAAGCTAGATTAAGAGTATGGACAACACAAGGTGTCCAATATATTTTAGGATACTCACCTTTAATAAGAGCTCTAGCAGACTTCATCACACTAGCATTATCAGTGATGAGTTGGACAACTTTTTCATGTCCAATCTCTCTTGTAGCATCCTTCAACACCCAGCAATATAATGTTTGTCTTTGAACTCACCTGACCCATCAATTGCCTTTATAAACACTGGACCCCCATCTGATACAGCCATAATATTAATAAGAGGCCTCCTTTGTGGATCTGACCATCCATCAGAAACTATACTTACACCATTTTCAAGCCAAGAGTCCTTAATTGGTTTCAAAAGTCTTTCAACATGAGCTCTTTCTTTTTGCAAAAGTGTTGTTCTCAAGGCATTGTATCCAGGAGGAAGATAACCCGGAATGTTATGGGTAGCAGCATATGCATAGGAACTACGATAATATGAGTTCCTTGCAAAGTTAAACGGAGGCCCACCGGTGTAAAACATCCTAGCACTTCTGCTATCCAAATCATGTCTAGCATTATTCTAGAATGCGTCCTCCAAAGGAGAATTCATAGTCACCTTCCTCCTCTTACCATCAACCGGATTTGTACTATCACTCCCTTCCTGTCTCCGAAATGGGGAAATAGGTATAGCAGGCCCACGGCCTGGGAAAGGTAGGGGTAAGGGAATTTGACTTCTCTGATCTCTCTCTAACTTATCATTCTCAACTTGATCATGCATTCACTGCATTTCCAGCCTATGGCTCGGTGTCATCTTAAGGCATCCTTTAATACCTTTGCCAGGAATTTTTAACAAATGAGCCTTAACCCTAGAATAGGATCCCATATAAACTATACCACAATAGTTGCACTGAAAGTATGTGTTTCCACTTGATTTAACAGTAGCACCAGGTGGTTTTTCTACTTTAGTCACATACTGCCAAAGAGGAGATTCTTCATTTGGCATTTCTTGATTAGATGAAGGTGAAGTTTCTGTGCTAGTAACTTCTTCCATTGCAAATTCAATAGATTCAATTTAACCTACAAATAATAACTATTAACTAAATAAATTAATAATAAATCAAACCCAAGTTCACAGATTCACAAATCGCAATGAATAATAAGTAATAACTATTAACTAAATAAATTAATAATAAATTAAACCCAAATTCATAGATTCACAAATCACAATGAGTAATAAGTTCATGAGGCCTGGTTCACAATGAGTAATAAATCAAACCCAAGTTCACAGATTCACTCATAAATCACAAATCATAGATTCACAAATTACTAATAACTATTAACTAAATAAAAGTAAAAGTAAGATTCACAGTCACAAATTCACGGTTCACATATCAATAGATTCAATACCTGAGTTGAGAATGTTTGGATGAAGTGAGAGCACAGCATAGAGCCACAGAGAAGAAAGCACAGAGAAGAGAGCACACTGCACCGCAAAGGGCACAGAGCCACAGAGAAGAGAGAGGGGTAACGGCACAGAGAGAGTGTTTGGACGAAGTGAGAGTGCGTGAGAGAGTTTTAGGGTTTGTTAGTAAGTTCAAACGGTGCATTTTGCATCTTTTTTTTTTTCTTTTTTTTTTCTTTTTTTTGAATTTCGGCCTGAATCGGCTGTTTCGGCGGTTTCTCCGATACGGCTGGTACGGCCCGAGCCAGCGCAAATCAGGCCAATTCAGCACGAATCGGCTCAAGTCCAAGCTGCATCGGCGCAAGTCGGTGAAAAAAAAAAAAAAAAACCACGTGGCAGACGCAACCCGACGTCGCACATCGCCGCGTCGCGTGGACTTGAGCCGGGTCGAGTGGCATCCCTCGCACATCGCCGCGTCGCGCCGTGTCGGACACGAGTGCGGCTCCTCCAGCGCAGCGTCCGTGCATCCCAGATATAGCATACAGACATTATGACTAAAGTGATAAACACAAAAGGAATATAAGAATTAAAAATAAATTAATATCCTTCAAAATTTATAACAAAATATTTAAATGCAGGCATTTTCTTAGCATTCTTTTTGGATTTTGATCATTTATGCAGTATTGCAATTTTCATCATAATAACATGCCTAAAAAAAGAGAAAAAAGAGACAATATATTAATAGCTTATATGGTTATATTCCTATTGCCATTCACCATTTTACAGGATGTCTTGCACATGGGTCACACATACGGGGAAGCTTCATTTAGAAACAAGTGAAAATAAAATATATTGCAAAGATGAAAAGCTGATCAAATGGGACAAGAAAAAGTGCTTCTACTGCATTACATATATCCCAATCCCATTCTTCAACCATCGAATCAAATAAAGTTAAGACTTAAGAGAGAGTAGTTCACCACCAATAAACTATATAACAAATAATCAAAGCCAGGAGTGAGATACATCAGAATACTGCAGATACTTCCCAAAATTGATGTCCACAATAAGAACTCTCCAACCCATATGGTTGAAATTATTTTAGTTCTTTAACATATCAAAGCACCTAGCAATAGCCAAACTATTATCACAGGACAGATTACAAAACTATTTTGAATCAATCAAGGCTATTTCTCTATAAAATAAAAAAATAAAAAAATAACTAAGAACACAAGCAAATCAATAACACAGAAAACACGTACGCAAGAGAGAAGAAACAAATATACTCAGAAGGAGCTATATGTCTTACAAGCGCTTGGTCGCCCCCCAAAATTCATAAAACACGAGAGTGAAGATAATTTGGTTCTTTGTATTTTGTTTTTGTTTTTGGTTTTTTTTTTGTTTTTTGTTTTTATACGGTAACTTGCTCTACCTGTGATTTGTTTTCCACTAAACTTAATTATATGGTTTAGAGTAAAAGCATTAGAATTGATGGTCAAGATCTTAGTAGGCATCGTACCCACTAAAAAAATAGAGGTACTGTTAAACAACCCATAACTCAATAATGGTGTTATATACCTTTATAAAAGGTTTTAGTTTAGTTTTTTGAAACTGAGCTTTTTTAAAAAGTAGAGATTTTAAAAAGTGCAATATGAAATTGAGTTTTTTTTGGGTAAAAATTGAGTGTTTGGTAAAAGCTGTTAAAAAGTACTTTTTGAAAAAATTGAGTGTTTATCTAGCACTTATAAAAGTGACAGTTTGAGAGATAAATTACCAAAAAATATAATGTAGATATAAAGAAAATTCTTTATTTTAATTAATTACCTCTCTCAATGCAAGTTATGGACAATATTTTCACAAAAATTTCATAACAAAGTCTATATGACAAGTTGTTAATGGTAGAAAAAAAAAATGTCACTAGTAGGTCTAGATGAGAACTAATAACAACTTACTTTGTAAATTTTATTATGAAATTATTATAAAAATATTCTATCAATAGTACTATTTTTTTTTTCTATAGAAAAATAGTAATAATTTAAAAATTTTAGAGATATAATAAAATGTCATAATATTTTCACAATACTAATTTAAAATTAACCTTTATAAAATAAAATTTTATTGTGAAAAAGAAACTCTGAAATAATCTACGTTACAACTCTCTATATTGTCTTTCACATTGCTTTACCCAAACCCAAAAACTCTTTAAACTTTTTTCTTTCACTTTTTTCTCATCCACTCGTTCACTTCTTACTCATTTTCTTATTATCCTTTTCTTTTACTTTCCTCCACACAAAGCCCCACACTCTCCACCACATATTAGTAAAGGATTACAAGATTTTCAGAACAAGATCTTCAGCCGGGGCTGCCTTGTTGTTGTTGTTGTCTCCAGCTGACTTATTAAGCAAAGAATGTACCTGATTTGCAATATCACGACCTTGAACAAGCTCTTCTATTGCCCTTTTCTTGCTAGAAGGTAAGCTCTCAATTATTAAGCAACTTTTCCTCTCAATTATTTTTGTTTCCTCAATTTGCCTCTTGCTCCCATGAGGAATCCCTTGATGCTTACCCCTATTGTTTCCATCTTCTGCTTATCCCTCCTTCTTTATCAAATCACACTAGTAGCTTCTTCTACACCTCCTCATTATGTCCCTATTGATGATATTACCCTCGACTGTGGCAGTGACGCTTCTGGCAAGTCGATGGATTTGAATGGGCGCGATTGGACTGGAGACTCTCTGTCCAAGTACTTTCCTAAAGAAGAACTTAATAATCTAAAATCTAAATCCTGTAAAGCCCCAATAGAACGCATCATCACAAAAGCCCTTTACTCCACTGCACGTATATCTTATTCTCAATTCACGTACGTCTTTCCAGTCACCATTGGTCCGAAATTCGTTCGGTTGCACTTTAATTCAGTCATTTACCCAGGTTTTGAAGGGTCTAAGGCCTCTTTCACTGTCATAGCAGGTTCGATCACCTTACTTAGAAACTTCACTCTCGTTCCTGATGATTCTTTGCAGGAAAAAAACTTTCTTCAAAGAGTCACTACAAGAAAATGTATTTTTAGTGACGAAAAAATTCGTCACTAAAAGTCCAATTTTTCGTCACTAAGAACCTTTAGTGACGAAATTGGACTTTTAGTGACGAAATTCGTTTCGTCACTGTAGCCCCGTCCCTAAAAGTCCTGGCAACTTTTAGCGACGAAAAATTTCGTCACTAAAAGTCCGATTTGGTAAAAAAAAAAAAAACTTTTAGCGACGAAAACGTTTCGTCGCTAAATGTTTTCCTCGCTAAAAACAGTATTTAGTGACGAAAATATTTCGTCACTAAAACCATTTCAATTTATTAAATCAAATTTAGTGACGAAAAATTTCGTCACTAAAACTATTTTCGGGTACATGTAGTGACGAAAATATTCGTCACTAAAACTATTTTTAAGAAAATCCATGCACATATAGTGACGAAAAGTTTCGTCACTAAAACCATTTCTTACAAAATTTTACTACATTTAGTGACGAAATATTTCGTCACTAAAACAATTTTTTGTTGCCATATTTGTGACGAAAAAATTCGTCACTAAAACTTATTTTCTGTTTTTATTATTTTCATGACGTTGATATTAACCTGTAACCTGTCATTACATTATTAAAACCTCACATTTGATTAACACATTTATTTCAACAACACATTTATAAAAAATCGATCCATACATTTCACAAGTTAAAATTAAAACAAATATCAAATTCAAACTCCTTCCATACAATAATTGTTTGTAACACATACAATAACTTAAGATGTTTTATAACAATACAAAAAATGTAGCATAATATAATTAGAACCCCTTAAAGCCAAAAGATGTCCTCATATGTCTTCAAATAATGCCAAAAGTAAATCCCCTAAAGCCACCAATAAGAAATTTGCACAAATATAAAAACACTACTACATTAAAATCGTAGAGTAAAAACATTAACTATGTTATAAAAAATATTTCTAACAATTAATTTCAAATGATACATAAAAAATGAAGTGTTTTAATTTAAAACACTCCCAATATGAATTTAAGCCACCTTATAACACCATGCAAGCCACCCGCTTGCTCCAACACAAGAACCCACAACAAAACAAATTTCTAACATCACAACTATAATTCTTACAAGTATTGAAATAGAATAAAGGAACACAATTGCTACTAATTAACAAGTTTCATTCACATTTGCAAGAAATTAAAAACACTCCCAATATGAATTTAAGCCACCTTATAACACCATGCAAGTCACCCGCTTGCTCCAACACAACAACTCACCACAAAAACAAAACAAATTTCCAACATCACAACTATAATTCTTACATGTATTGAAATTGAATAACAACCCACCACAAAAACAAAACAAATTTCCAACATCACAACTATAATTCTTACATGTATTGAAATTGAATAAAAGAACACAATTGCTACTAATCAACAAGTTTCATTCACATTTGCAAGAAATTAAAAACACTCCCAATATGAATTTAAGACACCTTATAACACCATGCAAGCCACCCGATTGCTCCAACAAAACAACCCACCACAAAACAAATTTCCAACATCGCAAGTATATATAGAGTTTTATAAGTTTTTAACTAGAATATACTTACTGCTCAAGCTAAGTTTACAACTTTTAGAAAAAATCCAAAGTTAACTTGTGTTCTTCACCTTGTTCCTCACAATTTCTTCAGCCACAAAAGAGAGAGCTGGAAATAAAAGAAAGATAGCTTTTAGTGAACAGTTAAGTAAACCCAACGATAAGCACAAAAAGATGAGTGAAGCTTTACCTGCATGCAACACATAGATAAGTGAAGCTTTACCTCTTGATGGAGACAATGTAAGAATTTCAATAAAAAGATGACTCTCAATCTAGAATACCATAGATTTACATAATAAATAATAAGTAGATAATTGACATAAAGTCATTAGAATTAGGTAAATCACAACCAACATTGAAAAAAAGAAGAACACACAATGTTATAGTAACTAAAGGTGTTAAACTACCCTATCAAGAAGTTCTACAAATACAAACACACAAGGAAATCAATCTAAACTTTTCCTTTTAGAGCATGTAATCATGTTTAACTATTAGATATCCCCCTAAAAAAATTTGCTAAAGACATGACAACTACTCCACTATGCTTTACACCACATCTCCATCCTAATAAGTACGCTCATACATCAATGAAGAGTTTATGATTGATTTCAAAATTGAGACCCAAAACCATTTCACAACAATCACCATTCCACAACCACAATCACCATTCCAGTTCACAAACAACAACAGCACAGCCCTCATCCAAAACAATATGTACAAAATGAGAACGGTCTCTATTCAAACTTAGACAAATTATCCTACCACAGAGAATAAATTTCAAACAAAATTAAAAAAAAAAAAAAAAAAAAAAAAAAGGAAAAAAAAATTAACATCAAGCATTTAGAAACAAAAACTAACAAAAATTTGTTTGGATAAAACTGTTTTGGATAAAACTGTGTTCAAGTTTTGGATAAAACAGTTTCACAACAAGAGCATATTGAAGAAATTCGAAACAACTTGAAGTGAAATCCAAGTCTTTCTAGCTCCAAGATAATTTCCAAGGTGAATAGATTCAGTTGGTCTCTTCCTGTAAAACAAAAGGGTTCAAAAGATTTGCAGCCAAAGAATCAGTCATAACCACTATAATGAGCAATTAAATTGTTTGCTAACCTTTGCTCAATTTAAATCCATTGCTTAGTTGTAATGAAATAACTACTATAATGAGGCAGGTAAAATGGGAAAAAACACAACTTTAACCAAGTTATGAGAATTTTGAACTGGTCAGTAAATGAACCTCCTGTATAGATGGAACTCCAATTTTCCCATCTTGTAATAAGTGAAGAACATGTGTATAGACTATAGACTACTATGGTTCCCTTTTTCAATGCATCGTGTAGAAAAATGAATTGGATCACACAAATTCACAATTTATAGATATAACATTTCCTCAAATTGCTCAATTTAGCACCCCAACAAAGCCTTAGTCCCAATTACACAAAGAAAGATTCTTGACAAAACTAATTAGAAATTTTCATTTTTAGAGGGACTTCTCTAGTCAAGAAACTGATAACAAGCAGAGGTAAGAAGCTAGAACTATAAGGTAGAAGACTCACCACCCAGTTGGGAAGTAATGCAATCATAGTCGGGGAGAGCCCGCGATACATGCCTCGCAACCCCTCCTTTTTAAATATATGTTCCAAACTACCTACTATAAGACTACCTGATCCAACCAAAACAATAAAACACCATTGATACTCAACCATATTCTGATATTCATATACCCAAACAAAAAAAAAAAAAAAAAACACCTTGTAACTATTAAACTCACTAAACAAAAACCCCATTTGATATTCAAATCATATTCTGATATTCATATACCCAAACAAAAAAAACAAGGCACCTTGTGACTATTAAACTCACTAAAAAAATGGATATAGACAACAAAGTGAATCCTGAAAAAGGCAAAAAGAAGAAAAAACTTTTTACTTCCTGGTGAGCTATTGCTGAAGCTGCTCTTTGAAACTGCATAAAACTAACAAATACTGTGCCTGTAGCAAAACCCACCAAAACAAATAAATAAATAAATAAAAAAGAACCCTGAAGTAAAACTCAAAAGGAGAAAGAACAAAAAAAAAAAAAGACATGAAGCGACGTTGGGATCGTCTTCGCCGGAGCGCTTCACTGGGACCGTCGCTACTGGATCGTCGCTAACAAATACTGTGCCTGTAGCAAAACCCACCAAAACAAATAAATAAATAAATTGTTAGGTTCTAAGGTCTTAGGATTTTATGTATTTAGAACTCTAATTTGTAATGTTGGCAAACCATGATCAAAACATTGTATTTAGTCTTATTTAGACTTGCTCAAAGTTGGTTTAATATTGTAAAGTTGGAATCGAGTGGCTGCAGAAGTACTTGGGACTTTCGGCCTGGCTCGATCGATAGAAGAATAGACTCGATCGATCGAAAATCGCACAGGTTGAATTTTCTACAGAATTTCCAACTCAGCCCTACTTCATTAAACGTTTAGGGTTTTATGTTTTTACCCTAGGTATATAAACAAAACCCTAGCCACGTTTTTGAAGGTTGTCCATATTGTATTGTTGCTCATACATTGCTGTTTTGTGTGAATCTCTTGTGAGATCTTTGAGGAGCTTTCCTTTACACAAAACTTAGGGTTTTCATGGTAGAGATGATTTCAACATCTTGAAGATCATTACCGTTGCAACCATTAGAACTTAAAAGAAAAGTAAGCGGGGAGCTTGTAGCTGATTGAGGAATTCAAGAAAGAAGTAGTCCATGGATTCGGAGCCTGCGCGTGGTCGTGTCAGGAAGTTCTACTGGTGGGTAGCATTAGGAAGTCGAGCGGGGAGCTTGTAGTCCTTTTGTATGAACTTCAATTCTTTCATAGTGAATTCAGGTTAGCCTTGAGGATCGGTGGGTTAAATCCTCCCCAGGTTTTTACCGTGTGGTTTCCTGGGTGATCATATCTTGTGTTATTTATTTTCCGCTGCTTTATATTCTTGATATAATTGTTTGGATTGTTTTAACCTAGAATTGCTTAATTTGACTAAGTAACAACTTGGCTAATTAATCTAGGCTACGCAATCTGGTTGTTTAAGGGGTCTAATAACCTGTCATAAATAAATAAATAAAAAAGAACCCTGAAGTAAAACTCAAAAGGAGAAAGAACAAAAAAAAAAAAGACATGAAGCGACATTGGGATCGTCGTCGCTGGAGCGCTTCACTGGGATCGTCGCTGAAGCGACGCTGTGAGCGTCGCGGCCGGACCGTCGCTGAAGCAACGCTGGGACCGTCGCTGCAAGAGCGTCGCTGAAGTGACGCTGTGAGCGTCGCGGCTGGACCGTCGCTGAAGCGATGCTGGGACCGTCGCCAGTGCGTCGCTGAAGCGACGCTGGGATCGTCGCTACCGGAGCGTCGCTGAAGCGACACTGTGAGCGTCGCGGCCAGACCGTCGCTGAAGCGACGCTAGGACCGTCGCTGCCGGAGCGTCGCTGAAGCAACGCTGTAAGTGTCACGGCCGGACCGTTGCTGAAGCGACGCTGGGACCGTCGCCAGTGCGTCGCTGAAGCGACGCTGGGATCGTCGCTGAGTGCGACGCTGAATCGGCGATGACGGCATCTGAGTTTTTGTGGGTATGTGTTTTTCTCAGATACAAAGCGTGAGGAATTTATGTTTTTTTTGTGGGTATGTGTTTTTCTCAGCTGAGCTGTGAGGGAAAGGGAGAAAAACCAGAAAAGAGAAAAGTGAAAAAAAAAAAAAAAAGGAGCTGACCATAATAAGTACAAAGCCTTTAGTGACGAATTTCGATTCGTCACTATTGGATACATTTAGTGACAAATTCTGATTCGTCGCTGATAATATACTTTTTAACTATAATTTATTTTTAGCAACGACTTCAATTCGTCACTATATGTTATATTCAGCGACGAAATCCTTTTCGTCACTAATAGTGTCATCTATAATACCTTTAGTGACGAAAATTTTCGTCCCAAAAAATTAAACTTTTAGCGATGAACCGTTTCGTCGCTGTAGCTAAATATGCTTTGGCGCTACAATTTTTCGTTTGGCGCCTGAGTTCTACAAAACTTTTAGTGACGAACTCGGATTCGTCACTATTGGATACCTTTTGCGACGAATTCAAGTTCGTCGCTGAAAATATACTCATATGTTTTGTACTTATATGTTTTTAGCGACGAAATCACATTTCGTCATTAAAAGTATGCTTTAGTGACGAAATATGATTTCGTCGCTAAAAACATATAAGGGTAAATCTATTATTGTTTTTAGTGACGAAATTAATATTTCGTCACTAAAGCATACTTTTAGTGACGAAATGTGATTTTGTCGCTAAAAACATATAAGTGCAAAACTTTTATTTTTTTAGTGACGAATATTTTTCGTCACTAATACTTGCTTATAGCGACGAAAGTATTTTCGTCACTAAAACTATACACAGCAATACCTACAGTGACGAAATATTTCGTCACTAAAAATTTCAACTTTTAGCGACGAAATATTTCGTCACTATAGATTAATTAAGTTGGCGCCAAAGCTTCCCTCCTTGGAGCTTATTTTTCATATCAAAATAGCGACGAAATTTATTTTTCGCCGCTAAATGTAATAATTTTTTTTCATTATTAGTGACAAAATTCATATTTCGTCACTAAAACTATATTTTTAGTGACGAAATATATTTCCTCACTAATTTTCGTCACTAAAAATACATTTTGTTGTAGTGAGTTCTGCATCAATGTCGGGAAGGATCAAAAATTGAACTTAACCTTCATCCATTTTTCAATTACTTGCCATGCTTTCATTAATGGAATTGAGATTATGTCCATGCCTGCCGACCTGTACTACAAGCCAGTAGGTAAAGATGAGGAAGGCTTTCCGAATCTCAGCGGAAATCCTTTCTACATAAGCGATGACATGGCACTCGAGATGGTTTATCGATTAAACGTTGGTGGGTACTTGATAGGACAAAGGTACGACACTGGCTTGTGAACGGTTTTAGACCCCTTAAACCAACCAGATTAACCTAATTAATTAGCCAAGTGATTAACTTAGTCCAATTATGCAATTCTAGGTTATCACAATCATATAATCATATCAAAAATATAAAGCAGCGAAATAATAAATAACACAAGATATGATCACCCAGGAAACCACACCGGTAAAAACCTGGGGAGGATTTGACCTAGCTATCCTCAAGGTAAACCTGAATCCACTATCTTGAAAAAATCGAAGTTCATATAAAAGGACTTACAAGCTCCCCGCTTGACTTCCTAATGCTACCCACCAGTAGAACTTATTGACATGACCACGTGCAAGCTCCGAATCCACGGACTTTTTCTTTCTTGGATTCTCCAATCAGCTACAAGCACCCACACTTGTTATTCTTTAAGCTCCAATGGCAGCGACCGAGTTGATCATCAAGATGTTGAAGTAATCTCTACCTTGAAAACCCTAAGTTTTGTGTAAAGGAAAGCTCCTCTAGATCTCATAAGAGATTTACACAAAACAGAAAAGTATAAGCAACAATACAACAGGAGCAACTCAGAAAACGTGGTTAGGGTTTTGCCTTCTATACCTAGGGCAAAAACATAAAACCCTAAACGTTTAATGAGTTAGGGTTGAGTTGGAAATTCTGCAGAAAACGCATCTGACCCGAGATTCGATCGATCGAGTCTATCCTTCGATCGATTGAGACAGGTCGAAATGCACCAATGCATCTACAGCCTCTCAATTCCAACTTTACAATATTTAATCAACTTTGAGCAAGCCTAAACAAGACTAAACATATTGTTTTGATCATGGTTTGCCAATATTACACATTAGGGTTCTAAATACATAAATTCCTAAAACTTTAGAACCTAACAAACTCCCCCTTTGACAATCCGTGACAAAACACAAATTAAAAGCTCAAAGTTTACAAGTAAAAAGCCCTTTACAAAAGTAATGCTCATAAACTTAAATTCAATCCTAACTACTATCCATCAGTTGCAAGTGTAGACAGCAGCTCAATTGAATCAACCTGTATATTCCTGAAACACTCAACAAACGCATAAACGCATGTGTGACAGAAAATAGTATATAAACAGGTATAACATTCTTGTAAGATTCACACAACACATAATAAAGACATATATCAATGAACAACTCATAAATATAAATCAATAAGAAGTGGATCACACAAAAATAAGAATCAAGTATATATCATGTATATCAAAAACAATGTTACTCCCCCTAACATGAATATCCCCAAAAATGATATACATAGTGAAGCACCTAGATACAATCTATAAACTCCACTAGCTCCTCAAAACAAAAACAAAAAAATCTCCCCCTAATAACAAAAACCCCTCTGCAAGTCAAAACTCTACTCCCCCTTTTTGTGACGGAATGCCAAAGTGCAATCACAAGCCATCATCAAAAAGAGGAGGTGAGGGAGAATGAAGATGCGCCAAGTCGGCTCGTAGAGCACGAATCTCATCAAGTAAGTCCACCAAAATCTGACCATGACAGTCTCTAAGGTACAACGAACATCAAAGTCGGCCGAAGGAGGTGGAGGAACATCAGCAGCAGCAACAGCATCAATAGGATTAGTAACATCCTCACCAGCAGGACCTGTAAAAGAAAAAGGAGGAGGTGTGCTACTAGAAGGCTCAGACCTAGGGTGTTTAGAACCAGCTTTAAGATGAGCGGCCCTTTGTCTAAGGAAAGACGCACCTATGGGAGCAATCACATGAACAGGCTCAGAGGAAGAGAAACCACTAAGATCAAGATAAAGCAAAATCCTATGAATGAAAATAGGATGAACAAGGGCATGAGAAGAAGATGAACTCCTATAAACTTCGTTTAAAGAACAAAGAAACAGATGAGGAAAACTTATAGGAGCATCAGTAACAAGAGCGTACAAAAATACACACCTCTCGAGAGGAATGGTGTGAACATGAGATATGGGCCAGATAGAATGATAGGCTATCCTAAAGAAGAGATAGTACAAACCAGAAAGCTCAGCAAAGGTGATCCTAGGATCAAAACCCCACTGGATAGATGACCCAGTGATGTAAGACAAGACATCACTAATCTCGGGAGACTTATCATAATGGTGGATAGGATTCTGGACCAAAGGTACCTCTAGAGCATCAGCCACTACCTTGGGAGTAATGGAGTACTCTACGCCTCGTATCCAACTCTTTACCAAAGTGTTGGAATCATAGATGCGGATAGAGATGTTCGAAAAGAACTCTCTAACCAAGGCAGAAGGTGGAGGAGGATCAGAAATATCCACCAAGGGTAACCAGCCCCGACGCTCAAAGTTTGCCTTAATGGCAGGATCAAGTTCATCTAATAGAATAGAACGCTCAGCCCAAATCTTTCTCCTAAGGTTTAGCTTATCAAAAATCTCTTGGTTTTTCTTACTTGGAAACTTCTCACGGTCAAAAGACAGAGGGGGTGGAGAAGGTGAGGAAACAGTCCTACGAGCCCTAGTTTTCCTAGGCATAGTGCTAAGGAAAGGACAAAGACACACAGAGAAAACCAAAAGAACAAAACAAAATAAAACAAAACCAAGGGCAGACTGCAAGTTAGCACAAAAAAAATAAAACAAAAATATATATGATGCATGAACAATTACAATGTCATGATGCATGTACTAATGCAGTAAACAAAGTTCAAATTAAGTTCAATTACACAAAATTGGCTTGAGCATAGAGTTTCTAACAAAAACCCTAAAAAAAATTGAAAAACCACTTGATAATTTTGAAACAAATTGATGAATTGATCATCACAGAGGTTGAAAACAGATTAGAATGACCAATTTCATCAAAACAACAAGCCAATTTCATCAATTAAACCCAATAGAACAAAAATCCCCAATTTGGATCAATACAAGCCCTAGAAATTTTAATTTTTCACAAAACCTCAAATTGATCAAATTAAACCACCAAGAACAAGTTTATATCATGTCCCAACAAAAAACCCATTGATCAATTTCACAATATAGTGCTTGAATCAACAATAATCCCAAATATGAAGGGTCCGAAAATTTGAGTGTATAATGCATGAAAAATGCATGAAAATATGGAAATAAACTCAAAAGGAAGGGTAAAACAGTCTTACCGACTTGAGAAAAGAGAAATCTTGCAAAAATTTCGGAGGAAAACGACAAAAAATTGAACCTTTTAGCCTGCCGAGTCGGAGAGAGAAAGAAAAGTTTGAAAAACCTTTTTTGAAAAAGTGTTTGAATCAGTCAAGAACAGTGTTTTAAAAACCTGATTCACGACATTCGATTGATCGAAAATCACATTCGATCGATCGAATCAATCCGACATTTTTAAAGAAATTGAAGCACTTTTTTGGTCGATTGAAAAACAGAATGGATCGATCGAACCAGACAGAGGCTCACAAAATTTTGAGAAAAATCACAATTTTGAAAATCACAAACCATATTTTGAAAAATAACTCCTCAAAGCTTTAAAATTATTGAAACAAAATGCATGAGTATGAGATGAAATGCTTTTTCAAAAACCCAAGTTTTAATCCCAGTTTCTCCAAAGAAAATTTCAGCCAATTTTCACTTTATATTCTCAAGCAAAAAAATGTTTTGCATAATACTCAAGGTATTTTCAAACTTGGTTGGTCAGACCAAAAACACACACAATAACATGTACAAAGTTTAGCAAAGATTAACTTGTGTAGTGTGTGCAACTAGCAAAAACTTGAGATACATGTGAGGTGATATGTGAATAGCAATCAATCACAAAGTCTACAAAATTCATCACATAGAATTTAAAAGAGACTATCACCTAAAGAGTTACATCCTATAACTTTCACATCTCCTAGAACATAAGCTTGCAATCATGTAAGTTTCTTGAATTTTGGCCCATTATTAAGTGAAATTTGGCATCAAGCCTAATAGTACACACTAGTTTTAATTATGCGAAATGGCATCAAGCCTAATAGTACACACCAATTTTAAGCAATAAGCAATTAATAGAGGCTACACCTTATGTTCTTTTTGTGCATGTGCTACACTTTCTCGAGCACAAAATCTTATGATATGCACTAAGGTGTTCATGATTGGCTAGTGAACAGTTGTGAGATGGTTATTTATGCCTTTCTCAAAAGGATCAAGTCTGACAGTCAAATAACATGTAAATTCAAGATTAAGACAAAGTAATAAACACCATAAATATCTTTCCCACACAACATGCACTACAAAGTTTCAACTAGTAAAGTGCAATAAATAAGCTCATCAAAGCTAAACAAGGTACATAAGACATGTTATGTGTAAATAAATTGACCAACCTTGTTTTCAAAGACCAAGAAAAATAGTGCCAAACACAATTTGCTTTTCCTCCTTTTTTTTTTTTTTTTTAAAAAGAAAACAAATAAATCCTAGAATGAAATGCATGAATGTTATGCAATGCAAGTTCTAGAAACAAAACAAAAAAAAAAAAAAAAAAAAAAAAAAAAAAAAAAAAAAAAAACACAAAAACCAAATAACAATGGTCACAAAGGAATGAGCAATGAAGCACAAGGACCATGTCAGAAAGACTCAATTAGGTCGAGTCTTTTGCATCCAAAACCTTTTAGATGCACCACGAGTATTGGAGTTCCTATTCACATTCAAGTGATTTCCAACTCCAGGTTTGGAATAAAGGTTCAACACCTTTACCAATTCACCAATAAGTGCCATAGGATCTTGTGCTTGAGGCACAAACACTTTTGGTTTGTTTGCTCTCTTAGCAGCTTGAAGCGCTTGTAACAGTTAGGACGAATGTGTCCAGACTTTCCACAATAATGACAAACCCAAGCATGTTTACCATGCATCTTGTCCTTAGAAAGGGTAGATTCCTTAGGTTTAGTCTCTCCTAGATCAACCCTAATCTTCCTAGGGGGTGAAACTTCTACAGGTTTGACAACCTCACTCACAGAAAGTTTGACAGTTTCACTCACAACTTCACTCACAGAAGGTTCAGAAGAAGATGAAGGAACAAAGTTTGTGGAATTAGGAGCAGACACAGAGATGCTTTCAACATAACCTAACCCAGATTTATCAGAATGATACTTTTGAACATTCAGCATGTGATCAAGGTTAGAACTAGCAAATCTAGCAATAGATAAATCATGTTCCAAAGTTTTAATTTTATCAAGTAAAAGCATGTTCTCAGATTTCACATGGTTCAAAAGATCATTAGCATCAAAAAGTTTAACAAGCAAATTCTTCTTTTCAAGCTCAAGAGAATCAATTTTCTTCAGGCCAAGTTCAACATTCATAGCATCCTTTGCAGCAACTTTGCAAAGTTTATTATAGGCCTCTTGAAGATCTGCATCCTCAGAGAGTTCCCCATCAGAAGGGTTCTCCTCAACAGATATGCTTTCATTGACTATAGCAGTAGCAGTGAAAGTAATAAAGTTTCCATCATCGTCACATCCAGACTCATCATCAGAAACCTCATTATCACTAAGGGTTACAGCCATAGCTTTACCCTTATTTCTCAAGAATGTAGGACATTCAGATTTAACATGACCATACCCTTGACAACCAAAACACTGAGCACTCAAAGAATTATTTGAAGATTGACCTACTTTTTCTCTAGGTTTTTCAAAGTTATTAACCTTAGTAGGATCATTCTTCCTAAAGTTTATAGATTCAGCAATGTTTGTACCTCTTGCCCTTCTGTTAGTGTTCCTCAGAAAGTTTCTAAAATTTTTGGCAAGGTAAGCTATCTCTGTAGCAGAGAGCTCATCATCAAATCCACCAACCTCAACATCATCAACAGGCTCAAGAGCCATTGATTTGGATTTGTTTGCTTTGGGTAGGTCAGACTCATAGGACTGAAGAGATCCTATAATCTCATCAACAGGGATGGAGTCCACATCCTTGCTTTCAGTAATGGCAGTTACTTTGGGTCTAAAGTCTTCAGTTAAAGATCTAAGAATCTTCCTAACAATTTTAGGTTGATCATAGATTTCACCCAAATTAAAAGCAGAATTAACAATGTCATTTAGTTTGGCATAAAATTCATCAAAGGATTCATCATCAGACATCCTAATGCTCTTAAACCTAGAAGTTAATTGCTACAGATTGTTTATCTTAACTGCCTTTGTGCCTTCATGCACAGTTTGGAGGATTTTCCAAGCAGTATGAGCAACCTCAACATTAGAGATTCTCTTAAATTCCTCCATGGAAACAGCATTAAAGATGACATTCATAACTTTGCTATTGAACCTAGCTGCTTCTTTCTGAGAAGTTTCCTACTCACTCACAGGAGTAGTGGGCTTCTCCCATCCATATTCAACGGAATTCCAAACTCTCTCATCAATAGATTTCAGGAATGCTTTCATCCTTACTTTCCAATAAGCATAGTTATTTCCATCAAAGTGAGGAGGAACAACTAGAGAGTGTCCATGCTCCATGACAACAAGGGTCAAGGATCAGCTTAGAGATCAAAAAATCTCAAACAAAAGAGCTACCCGCTCTGATTCCACTTGAACGGTTTTAGACCCCTTAAACCAACCAGATTAACCTAGTTAATTAACCAAGTGATTAACTTAGTCCAATTATGCAATTCTAGGTTATCACAATCATATAATCATATCAAAAATATAAAGCAACGGAATAATAAATAACACAAGATATGATCACCCATGAAACCACACTAGTAAAAACCTGAGGAGGATTTGACCTAGTTATCCTTAAGGTAAACCTGAATCCACTATCTTGAAAGAATCGAAGTTCATACAAAAGGACTTACAAGCTCCCCGCTTGACTTCCTAATGCTACCCACCAGTAGAACTTATTGACACGACCACGTGCAAGTTCCGAATCCACAGACTCCTTCTTTCTTGGATTCTCCAATCAGCTACAAGCACCCACGCTTGTTATTCTTTAAGCTCCAATGGCAGCAACCGAGTTAATCATCAAGATGTTGAAGTAATCTCTACCTTGAAAACCCTAAGTTTTGTGTAAAGGAAAGCTCTTCTAAATCTCACAAGAGATTTACACAAAACAGAAAAATATGAGCAACAATACAACATGAGCAACTCATAAAACGTGGCTAGGGTTTTGCCTTATATACCTAGGGTAAAAACATAAAACCCTAAACGTTTAATGAGTTAGGGCTGAGTTGGAAATTCTGCAGAAAACGCATCTGACTCGAGATTCGATCTATCGAGTCTATCCTTCGATCGATCGAGACAGGTCGAAATGCACCAATGCATCTGCAGCCTCTCGATTTCAACTTTACAATATTTATTCAACTTTGAGCAAGCCTAAACAAGACTAAACATATTGTTTTGATCATGGTTTGCCAATATTACACATTAGAGTTCTAAATACATAAATTCCTAAAACTTTAGAACCTAACAGCTTGTTTAGAAAATGGCCCACAGATAATAATTATTTCAAGGGTGAAAGCCAAATGCCAAATTGATGATGCAATAATACCAAATTTCTCGGCACCCGATGATGTATATCGGTATGCAAGGACAATGGGTTTTAACGGCAACAAGAGCAGGCTTTCCAATTTGACGTGGGAATTACCAGTTGATATGGGATTTTATTACCTGGTGAGGCTTCATTTCTGTGAAATAGACCCCAATATGAATGTCGTTGGTTAAAGGCCGTTCATCATATATATAGACTCTCTTATTGCCGATCTAGGTGCTGATGTAATATTATGGACTGAAAAAATGGGTACGCCTATTTACAAAGACTACGTAGTAATGATCCAAAAGAAGGGAGTTGAGGACAACAGCCATATTCTCTCGATTGATCTACACCCTGGTACAGGCTCTCTTTACGACGATGCCATTTTAAACGGTCTGGAAGTGTTCAAACTGAGCGATACTGACGGCAATCTTGCTAAACACGGTGCGGAAATTATCTATCTTCATCAACAAACAGCCATGACAAAGAAATTCATTGCCATTGGAATTGTTACCGGTTTCTTGGTCCTACTCTTTCTTATGGGTTGCATGGTATTTTGGAAAGTAAAGAAGTGGAAACGCTATGTTTCTTACTACCCACCATCAAGGTGCTGGTGCTTGTGCTGGCTGAGGCTCAACCCATACAAAGGAAAGCAAACGGGGAAAAAGACATCCTCACTGAGGAAAGAACAGTGCCATCACTTTTCACTTGCCGACATCAAAATTGCAACCAACAACTTCCATGAAGATTTAAGTATAGGAAAAGTGGCTTTGGCAACGTATATAAGGGTCAAATTGATGATGAGGAAACCATGACCGTGGCAATCAAGCGTTTGAACCCTGAGTCGCGACAAGGTGCGCAGGAGTTCCAAACTGAGATTGAGATGCTCTCTCAGCTCCGATATGTTCACCTTGTCTCTCTTATCGGATACTGCAACGAGAAGGGTGAGATGATCCTTGTCTATGATTACATGGCTAATGGAACTCTCCGTGAACACCTTTATGACACAAACGACACACTCCCATGGAAAAAGCGGCTCGACATATGCATTGGAGCGGCACGTGGATTAGACTACCTTCATAGAGGTGTGAAGCATACTATTATCCATCGAGACGTGAAGACCACCAATATTCTATTGGACGACAAATGGGTTGCCAAGGTTTCTGATTTTGAATTGTCTAAAATGGATCAAAACAATACTGCAGTTAGTACCATGGTTAAAGGTACTTGGGGCTATTTGGATCCAGAATACGCACATTGTCAAAAGCTTTCAGACAAGTCTGATGTATACTCATTTGGTGTAGTGTTGTTGGAGGTATTATGTGCCCGAAAGGCACTAAATCAAAAACTAGAGGAAGAAGAATGGAACCTAGCCCATTGGGCTTGAAAGTGCATTGAGAGAGGGACAATCAATGGAATCATTGATCCATATTTGAAGGGGAAGATAGCTCCAGTGTGTTTCAAAGTGTTCATGCAGATTGCAGAGAGTTGCACGCGTGATCAAGGCATCCAACGGCCCAAAATGGGTGATGTGGTGGAAAAGCTCAAGTTGGCATTGGAGCTGCAAGAGAATGCGGACGCTGAGAAAGAGAGTATCAATCTTAGTGGTGAGCATATTTACTTGGATACATTATCATTTTGTATTGATGTTACAAATGATGGTCTTTGGGCTACTAATGTTCACAATGAACATGGGATGACATCGGATAGTGCAGGGATTGGGACTGGGTTAACATGTTCAAGTTTTGAGATAGATAGTATCACACCTCACAAGACATTTTCATAAACTCCACTAAAGTTTAGGAAATGGGTTTTTGTCTTTTTTTATTTATTTAGTTTTAGATTCATAAATAAAGTTCTCAATCTAGCTTGTACTATTCAGCAGATTAATTATTATAATTATGTTGTTATGAAATCTTGGGAAAATATAAGGTGATGTCGAGTGTTCTAGAACACACTTCATAATCCAAATCCATTGAATTGACAATTAAAAAAGGGGTTGTATGATAAGTATTATAGGAAAATTTAATGACTTTCAATTCATGCCCGTATTATTGTAAAACTTTTGGTATTTATTATTCTCATCAGCTAGTTTATATGTTTATTGGTTCAAAATTTTTCACTCACCAAATAGTGGGTAAATACAACAGGAAAAGTGAATTGTTGTAACAAAAATTTAAGAATTTGTATCTCGGCATGGTTACATTTGAACAAAAAATTTTAAACTACATCTGCAAAAAATTATTGAGAATTTCAATTTATGCCCATAGCAATGTTAAATTTTAATTGATATCATCACCTACGTCAAGTTACAATTGAGCATACTAGTAACCATTTTGTAAGTTCAAATCTTTCAAATGAACATTCAGTGTGCAAATTAGCATAATTTCAGTATTATAGTTAGATATACTCATGATAATTTATATAGTACAAACTTTGAGGTAATCTTAGTTTGTAGTTTTGTACATAAAATCATAACGGCTCAAGTTCTTAATTTCTCATGAAAATGGTCAGTTGTTCTCAATTAAAAGGTGTCTACCTTCACAATTGGATTTACACCAAAGGGAGGATTTTTCTAAGATTGACACGGGCAGCTGAGTTTTAAGCAACCCACAAGTGGGAGGCCAGAATATTAATGGATTGAGGGGGAGAAACGGGGAGTAGAGTAGAATTGGCTGAAAATTAGATTATTTTCAGCCAACTCTACTCTCCTGACTCCTTTACTCCCTTTTCCCTCAATCTAAATGGGCCCTAAGTGATCATCTCAAAATATATGGCAATAAGTTATATCCAATACATGTCCACAAGCTTTTCTTACAAGTAGATGCCCAATCAGTAATCCTTCCTCAAGAGAGATTCTAACCTCATTTTGGACTCTCACGTATCAAGTGCTATGGTTAATGATTGTAGGGCGCTACACTCATGGCACAATTGGAATCTTTCAGCTTGATCGTTCACGTTGAGAAGGAAACATTTTTGTGTTAAAATCTTTGCAAAGAAAGGTCATATGACTAATGTTCCTTGTATATTGTAGTCGAACTCTCTCGGTAGTTTTCTAAGCTAACTTAACGCAGATGCTTCGGGTGCATATTAACTCTTTGCTGTTTAGTTTTTTGTTTAATGCTTTCAACTTCCACCCGGAAAAAAGAAATAAAATAAAATAAAAAATAAAAATTGAATTCACAAACTTTCCCGATTTCATTTATCTAATTACTTCGGTGCAAGCAAAAAAAAAAAAAAAATGCCAATACATGAAGTACTACAATTTCTTTCTACTAACAAAGAGAAAAAGAATTAAAAAAAAATGACTAATAAGTGACAAACTGGGAATTGAGAATGCTAAGATGAGAGTAATAAAGTGAGAAAGAGTCTAAAATGATAATAGAAAAAATAAAAATTGAGAGAGAGAGAGAGAGAGAGAGATTATATTTGCTATAATTGCGAGCCAAGTCGCTAAGGAGAGCAAAATTGTTGCAACGGTAAAGTCCAAGAGAGCATAACTATTGATACCGCCAAGGAGAACTCAATCATAATAGTTATTTTGGTACATTTTTTTAAGAAAAAAGAATGAAATTAATGATTATTTTTATGTAATAAGTTGAACGAATTACAAATTTGAATGGTTATGATTTTTATTTTTTGATTTTGAATAGGCTTTTTTTTTTTGATAGAATTTTGAATAGGCTTTTGTTTGAATACTTTGTTCACTTGGTTGGTCTAATCTTTCTTTCTTTTTTTGGGGGGGGGGGGGGGGGGGGGGGGGGGGGGGGTTATTTTTGTTGTTATTTGGGCTAATTTCTATTTTCTTTATTTGAGTGTTTTTTTTTTCTTTGTTTAAGGGGTTAAGGATTATGTTTGGGGAGCCAAAATTATTTTTAGAATAATACTATATCCACAACATTTTCACAACAAATCTTATGCAACAAGTTATTATTAGTAGATAAAAAAAAATGATATCAGTATTGGGCTTAAATTATAATCGATAACAACTTATCACGTATAATTTATTGTGAAAAATGTTGCGGATTTAGCATTACTCTTATTTTTGTTAAATCCAAATTCTTGTGATTCTCAAGTCAGGGTATTCAACATTTTTACAACTATATATATATATATATATACATTTTTTTGCAAATCAGGGTGATACTATGACCACCTTGACATAAAGGTGGAGCCGCTATTGGCTCCAAAGACAATAGCAAATTCAAGGCAGCGGAAATTAGAGGAGAGAGATTGGGATGCAAAGGGTGGTGAGGTTTGCTGGCATGTAATTTCTTTATAATAAAAATAATTGCCACATCATTAAAAAACTGACATATCATTGCTTTGTTAGACGCATAAGAAAAAATTTTATTGAAAGTTGATGGAGGAACCAATATACAATAGTGCTCGCTTGAAATTTGAATGACAAAAAGCACACAGTAGGTTATCTTGGTCAATGTTTTAACACCATTGATCAATAATTTAAAATAAAATCCTTTAAGATACATCGATAGTTGAGGGTTGACAAATTTAAATCTTATATGTCACTATTGAAAACACCGAGGTGCTAGTTGAAGTATAAACTCCTGGCTAATATACAATACTTTTCCTTTTAATTATTTGTGTTCTTTACTTTACTACTTTGTGCTTTTTGTTTAGTGAAGTTTATAATATGTGATAATTAACCAGTATATCCAATTAATTATAATTGAATCTGCATAACCTGTTAATTTGTAAAAATGATTAAATTCCACTTAAAATCAACCAAGGGGTTCAAATGTTCTATTAAATGCAAATATAAATGCAATTGTTCCAACTAAGATTTTCTCTCCTTTCTTCTAGAACCATATTCCAAACAGCGAAGATCAGACGGACAGCAAAATAAAGCTCATTGTATGAAGGACTACGCCAATCGGACACAAATGTTATTTTCACAAGCACGCTTTGAACTGCTCCCAACCATTTTGTGGAAAATGCAATTCCCTTGAACTATTAGTAGGAGACGGTGAACTCAATTGCTTAACCAAGTCTTTGTTTTGCCTACAGTCAGAATAGCAATAGTCATGTATTATGTATATTCCAAGCTCTAAGATTTTCATATTAAATTAACTAGTCGCAAACCCGTGCTACGCACGGAAACCTACCTACCTATTTGTGTAGCAGACTAAAATAATTTTTATAAAATCCTAACTTAATTATAAAACTATACCATCACATAAATTACTCCAGTCTTTTATGTTTAAATTTGATAAAGAATCCATTGCTTGAATGTGCAATGCCCTGCAAAAAAATTGCTAGACGTTTTCAGATATTGTAAAAAAAAAAATAAAAAAAAAAATCAGATATAAAAACTTCCAAAATGCCAAAAAATATTAAAGAATCAAAAGATTCACTATCTAGAAATTATTGAAACAAAACAAAATATATATGTGACTGCACAATAGAGAAACATAGGAGAAAAATGTGTTATTTTCAAAAGAACGATCTATGGTTATAATTATTGAAATCTGCCAAATTGTTTTAGATATTACCAACAAAAAAAAAAAGAACCCAAAAATATTTATGTTAAAACTTCCAAAATGACAAAAAAATTAAAGAATCAAAATAGTCAAAACCTACAAATTATGAAAACAACATAAAAAAAATGTGACTATAGTGATACATTTAAAAGAAATAATTTATCACTATAGTCGTGGAAATCTGTCAAATAATTTCAATATTGCAAAAAAATATCTCAAAAATTCATATGTTAAAACTTCTGAAATATCAACAAATATTAAGAAATTTAACTGAAAACAATTAAATAAATGTTTTAAGGCATCCTATAAAGGAAGAGACAATCTTATGCTAATGTAGCCTATAATAAGATTCACAAGTAATAGAGATAACAATGATTTATAACATGATCCCACAAAGAGCTTTTGAACCTTCCACTGCAAAGAGCTTTTGAGCCATTGTGTTTTCAGCTAATAAAATTAGTTTATTAGCTAAAAACAAAACCATACGACGAACGCAAATTAGTTTATTAGCTTAAAACAAAACCATACGATGAACGCACCTTCAACTTATTTGTATTAATAAGAATCTTGAAATTAATGTTTGATATGTCAAAACTCAAAGAGTCCAGCAAAAGATGGATTTCAATAAGAGGAAGAACTACCCCTCCATAGCTTTGTATATTTTCCGTTGACAATACAATGTAGCTAAAAAATAACTTAACAGAAAACAGCCATACATATTGTTGGGAAATTTAGACCCCGGTTGGTAGAATTAACAAGTTTTAAACCCAAATTGTCAATTAGATTTATTATGAATAAAACTTGTTAAAACAAACAAACATCAATATCATGTCAAAATCATGCAGCGGAAAAATAAATAAGACAAGATATGATGAACTAGGAAAACCAATGAAACCAACCAGTTTCACAGTAAAAAACCTGGGAGGAAACCTTCCCGAAAAGCAATCCACTATAGTAAAGAGAAGTTTTAGATCTAGTATAAAACCTTTGTCCCTAGACTCTACAATCCTCGTAGATAAACTCACAGCAGAAACCATCTACTGCTTCAGAACCTCTGAACTCTTCAATATATGAACGCCACCCATTTTGTTGTTGCATGGATCCCAGTACGTAACTAACTCCTTTGCATAAATCCCAGTACGTGACTCACTCACCAACTTGAGGAAGAAGAATGTTGGCTGCAAAGTTCTTCATTTCATTAACAATGAAGATCAATAAGCACTTGGTTGCAAAACCCTAAAGCGCAAAGACGCAATAGCTTCTTTCAGAGAGAATAAGGCATCAATCACCTTTTTGCATATATTCTCCTTGTATTCTCTCATGTGATGGTTTCTAAAATAAGCCTTATATAAGTCTAGGGTTGTGAGAAAAGAAACTCTACACAAATACAAAAGCCTGGCCCAAAAATAAAAAAAAGCTGAATTTTTGTAACCTCGACAAATAGCAGCTATCGAGGAGGTGTTGAGATTTAATGAATCTTGACAGATAGCAGCTATCGAGGAGGTGTCGAGAAGGTGTCGAGGGGACAGAAACTTTCTCGATCGATCGACCAGCTATCGAGATTGCGATAAGCATCAGTTGAAGATCTCGACAGATAGCCAGGTGTCGAGGAGGTGTCGAGAAGCTCTCGAGATATCTGTCCGCAGGTGTCGAGCTATCTGTCCAGCTTTATTGAACACATTTTCTTCACTTGTTTCTTGATTCAATCTTCATGGCTTTAATACTAGACTTGAACAACATGTTTCTTCAAGTATTAAACACAACTTAGATCTACCCAAATACAAGTAAAGTGCGTTTTATCAAAAGATTAGCCAACTACATAAAATAGTGATATATGTTCCTAACAAGTGAAACACATATGTCCTAACAATCTCTCCCTTTGGCAATCCGTGACAAAACCACAACAAACAAATGAGCATATGAGAAAAGTCATAAATCACTCAACTCATATTCATTCGTTGAATACAATAAAATCTATCCTAATACAAACTCTTGAAAAACTTTGCAAGAAGAAAGTTTATGGCAAGTAGACTTTGACAACCTGTATTTCTGAAACACTTTAAACAAAACTCATCAAGGCATCTTGTGTGAAACAGAAATAATAGATTGCATACAAGTATAAGAAACATGTGTATAAAGAAAAAAAAGAAACAACACATGTAAAGGTAGGTGAAGAAACATACATCAGCATATAAAAGAAGATAAGCACAATGTATGTAAACAATGGTCACAAGACCCAAGGTACAAGAAGAAGGAAGTAAACACTCCCCCTAACAAGATGAAACACATCTCCTCCTTACAAAGGAATGTATTTCTCCCCCTAACTTGTAAAATCTTAAACAGAAACCACAAAGTCTCCACAATTTCTCTCCCCCTTTTTGTCATGATTGACAAAGGGTACAAGAAGCTAGAAAGCTTCACCCGAGAAACATAAAGATGATCAAGGATGATCAAGGAGGCACAAAGAAATCCATATAAATGCATGAATGTAATGAAACAAGATGCTATGGATGACAAGATAATAGAAGAATGCAAAACATGTGAAAAAACAAATCTCTCAACAAGAAAAATGTTAAGCACATAGATCCCAAAACACACACACACAGTAAACAAGTCTAACTAATTTTATATTTCAAAAACAAGTCAAGACAGTTTAGTGAGCATACATTAGCACATGTAAAACCTTGTGATGACCAAATCACATTGTACCTGCACATGTATCTAAAGTAGCAAAGAATATTGCGTGTTGTGTGTGAAAAACATCGCAAGATTGCATATGTGTATACATGTTATGACGATCTGAGATATGAGAAAATAACTTTAACTCACACACAATCATAACTGTTTGATGGGAACTATCACCTTTGAGGTACATCCTATAACTCCCACATCTCCTAGAAAACACGCTTGCAATCATATTTAAAGCATTTTTGATCTTTTTGCTTTTTATTTTCTTTGCATATTTTCTTTTAAGCATATCATGCATGGGCATATAAAGAGAGAAAAGAAATACCCAACATGTTAAGTATAGACATTGCACTTTTGCTATGCCGAAGCATACGGATGTCTTTGACATTGCACTTTTGCTATACTGAAGCATACAGGTGTCTTACTATGATTGGCGGGCAACAGTGGTGAGATGGTCATTTATGTCTTTCTCTTAGTGTAGATTGTAAGCATATCCCAGTCATGGCTACAACTTGTAGCATGTACCAGCAATGGGTACAAACTATAGCACGTACCAGCAATAGGTACAAGCCATAGCATGTCCCAGCAAAGGGTGCAAACTGTAAGCAAGGCCCAACGAGGGGTATAAAGAGAAAGAGCCTCGAGTGGGTATGAAAACCCAAAAGTGGGTGTATAAAGTGCACAAGATTGACCTCCTTGAAAGAAATTGGTTCAAGGGAGCCTAAGGAAGCAAGGAAGGCATAACTTTAAAAAAAAAAAAAATTCTAAGAGTACATCACTCGAAGCCATAAAAGCATGGATACTGTTAGAAATTAGACCCCTTAAAACAACCAGATTAACCTAGTTAATTAGCCAAGTGATTAACTTAGTCAAATTATGCAATTCTAGGTTATCACAAACATACAATCATATCAATAATATAAAGCAGCGGAATAATAAATAACACAATAATATGATCACCCAGGAAACCACACGGTAAAAACCTAGGGAGGATTTGACCCACCTATCCTCATGGCAAACCTGAATCCACTATGAAAGAATCGAAGTTCATACAAAAGGACTTACAAGCTCCCCGCTTGACTTCCTAATGCTACCCACCAGTAGAACTTACTGACACAACCACGTGCAAGCTCCGAATCCACGGACTCCTTCTTTCTTGGATTCTCCAATAAGCTACAAGCACCCACGCTTGTTATTCTTTAAGCTCCAATGGCAGCAATTGAGCTGATCATCAAGATATTAAAATAATCTCTACCTTGAAAACCCTAAGCTTTCTGTAAAGGAAAGCTCATCTAGATCTCACAAGAGATTTACATAAAACAGAAATATGAGCAACAAAGACTTAGAGAGGATTGGGTACAAAACCCTGAAAAGTAAAAAGAGGCGCAAGAGGCACTCTAATCTCTCTCTTAAAAAACTCAAAAACGTTCTAGGGTTTTCCTTATATATAGGAGTGTTTTATTTGAACCCCAAGACGTTTAAATAGAGTTTGGGCTGAGTTGGAATTCTGTAGAAAATGCATCTGACCCGAGGATTGATCGAGTCTATCCTTCGATCGATCGAGCCAGGCTGAAATGCACCAATGCATCTACAGCCTCTCGATTCCAACTTTACAATAATTAATCAACTTTGAGCAAGCCAAAACAAGACTAAACATATTGTTTTGATCATAGTTTGCCAATATTACACATTAGAGTTCTAAATACATAAATTTCTAAATCTTTAGAACCTAACAGATACTTTTGCAAGTCTCTATACAAAGAGATTAGTCAATGACATTGCAAACCAGCTAGCGACATTTCCCTCCTCCTACAAGGTGCAAACTCACCAAAGGCTTGGAGGTACTTCGACTCAACAAAAGAAAGGTGCCCTTTCGGTAAGCCGACTCATTAATACCATGTTTGAATATAACAAAACACTGTAAAATGTTGTGCAAAAGGTATCACCCATGCACTAATATTTTATTCATATAGATTAAAACGAAAATTCTAATATTTGGTCTTCTTACTTGACCAAAAATCAAAATTTGGAATTCTTGTGTGGTTGAAATCCTCACATGGTTTCATATACATGAAGTAATTTTTATTGCTATATTTTATTTGGCAATTAGCTTTTCCAGTGCATACACTGGGGGCTAAGATAAGATTAAAAATTTTCCTCAGATATATCTTTCACTTGATAAAAATTGAGAAGTCTAGTGCAAACTGTACACAAGTTCAGCCACTGTTATTTTCTTTAGCTCATGAACTATATGGTATATAGCAATTCAACAACACTATAATTGGTGGCATGGTATGTGAATAATTTGCTGCATTCTAAAATATTATACAATCTCTCACAATCTGGAAAAAGAATAAGGCAAAGATCAAAAGCATCCACCAGAAGAGCAAGGTCTTTAGCTAAAGCAAGGCGTGGAGATGTTCTTAAGCCTTCTAAGTCATGTCCTCAGGGAAGTTTCTATCTCTTAATACATTTTGAGAAGAATAGCTAATCTTGATTAGACTCTAAATCAGCATGTTTTTATGATTCAATGATTTATGATATCATGGTCCCGTTGGTAAGTCACTATCCATGGACTTAAAATCTCATGTGGCAAACATCTTGGTGTCATTCACCTTAGCCATAGCAAGCATGTATTACAATGCATAGAATATCTTTGTCAAAGTTCATGGGGGCTTCCCTCATTCAACCTATTTTGTAAAACAAACAAAATCTTGTTGACAAAGCTATGCTATCTTATATTAAGATTTAATATGCATTCAACATGATTTTTGTATGCTACTTTCAAAAAAGCATATCCTAGAATTGCCAGCAAAAACATTAGTGCTAAAAATATACTCTTAGCATCAAATGCGATACCAATATAATTTGGTTATACATATATATCTCCATATATTATTGTCAATTTGACAAAGTTGATTTATTGAATACCAATCTACAGCTTAATACTAACATGAAGGTGAATTCTAATCTTTCGCAACATGTTAGTTCATCCCATGAAGGAAGTGTAGCAATTCCTTTGGTATTTCCCTCAAGAATTATTTGACCTACACATTGCTTCTACAAACCAGGAAAGTGTCCAAAAATAATTTATTTTCTCATGCGTTGGCTACAAGTAACCCACGAGCTCAGGGGGCTAATGTTGAGGGCCAAAATTTCACAAGAAAGCCCATTCCATGAAAAGTAAGGAAAGACCATGGGCCTTAACAAAAGAAGGCCCAATTCATGAAGTTAAGAAGGACCGTGAAGGCCCAAAGTCCCAAAAAGAAGGAAAAAGAAAGAAATAATAAAGAAAAAAGAAGAGGATCTCTGTCAGAGGACATGCAGCAAGGATCTTGGGCAAGACCAGAGGACATGCAGCAAGGATCTCGACTAGGCCAGAGGATATGCAGCAAGAAGAATCAACATCAAGGCCCTATGTATGTTCAGATTTTCAGCAAAAAGGCCATTAAAAATCCAGCAAAATCCAGTGAAAGAACTGGGCTGGGATACCCAGAGGCTGCCAGAGGCTCAGGATCCTCGGGACGTGCAGCACAGCTAAAGTGGGATTGAGACAGCTCAAAAGGGGTACCACAAAATACAAGAAACGAAGAACAGATATGTCCTTCTCAAGAACCCAGTGGTGCAGCAAAGAACCAGAGAGCTTGGAGAGTGACAATTCATGAACAAAAGGCCAGTACCTCGGGGAACCCAGAATGAAGAACTATAAGGAGAAGTGGCTGGAAAAACCTTCAACCCAGCAAAAATGGATTCCACTCACCTGGGAAAAATGACAGCAAGGAAAGACAACCAAAAGCTGAGTCTAAAAAGTAAGAAGCCTTGAAAGAAGAGGGATTGAAGGTTAGCTGCCCAAGGACGCTCCGGAATGGAAAGTCAACATGTGACTTTTAGAGAAACAACACTAAAAGATGAAAACTATCAGAAACAGGGAAAGAACCAGCCATTAAAGTGGCTGACATAACAGTGGCTTTGGTACCTAGGGAGCCAAAGAGGGGGAATCAACGGTATCCTGAACCCTAAAATGACACTATAAAAGGGGAAGACAGCCAACATTGAAAGAGCATTCAGCAATAGAAAATCACAATAGAATCATTGAGAAAACTCTGTCAAAAACTCAAAGAAAGTAAGGAAATATTTCCCAGTATCCCAAAAACAGCCACTATAGCACATATTTGGATTCAAAAGGATTCAAACTTTGCAAGTCTTAGAGGCTTGGATAGCCATCAAAGTCTGTAATTTTTGAGCTTATTTGAACCTTGTATCACGTCTTAGTGAGCACATTGTAACCATAATTAAGAAAAACTAATGAAGTATTTCTTATTAATTTGAGGATCCCTAACAATTGTTTTGTGTATTTCCTGATTACTTTGCATTCCTTTTGCTGTTTTCATTGTTGTTCAATACAAATATTCTCGTTTGCTAGTTTATGTGTATTGTAGGAAGTTTGCCTTGTGCACCACTTGGTTCTTAAACAGCCCCTTTAGCTGCAGTGAACCAAGCCCAGTCCACCAAACTACAACTATTTGGCCTAGGATCCTTGGGCCTGTGTGCTAAAAAAAAAAGGCACTCTCATAGTGTGTATGAGTATAAAATAATCTATTAGAAGACCCTTTGATAAGATTAGGATTTGGAACACAATGAGTAGATGCCAAACTACGGGTTGAGTGGGGTTAGGTGCCTAACCCCTTCTTATCCCCATACCTGAACTCCAGACATGTGCTTTGGTAAAGATCAGTCATTCCACAAGGATACTATATATATGGTTCCTAGACCTAATCTAGGTGGCAACTCAATTTACACTTTCCGCTTGGTTCATTGTTGGCCAAGGCATACACTACAAGAAAAATGCCTATTAGCGACCAAGAATTTTTGACGGACCAAAAAAGCCCTCTCAAAACATCTTATTTGTGATGGAAAAATAAAGCCCTCGCAAATACTTGGTAAAATGTGAAATATTTGTGACCAACAAAAAAAGCTGTCGCAATTATGTATTATAGCAGTCGCAAATACTAATATTTTGGAGGGAAATTTTCCCTCCATATTATTTGCGAGGGACAATTAAAACTCTCTCGCAAAAAGTATATTATTTGTGACAGTTAAAAAAAACCGTCACTAATACTAAATTATTTGCGAGGGTTTGGATCGACCTTCATAAATAATCATTAAAATGTCAAAATTTTTGGAGGGAAATGTTCCCACCAAATTATTTCCGAGGGACAATAAAAATCCCTTGCAAAAAGTTTATTTTTTGTGTAGGTTAAAAATATGCCCTTACTAATACTAAATTTTTTGCGAGGGCCACGATTGACCTTCGTAAAAAATCATTAAAATATTAATTTTTTTTTGGAGATAAAAGTTATTCTAAAATTCAAAGAAAAATAAAAAGAAACGCATAAACATGTAGCACTTTGCATTCTTTAGATGAACCTTTTGTTTACAGTCTAAAAAAAAAAACTTTTATATACACCTTATATAAGAAAGGTCTGTCCTTATTTTCTAAATAATTGTACCCATAAAAAAATAATAGCACTTTCAACTTCAAAATGGTAGCCTAAAATTCAAGAATTTCAGCCTTTTGTACTCTCCCTCTCTCTCTCAAAAGTGAATAAAAATTTCTCCTCATTAAAATAATGCATAAAAGATGAGTTCATAGATCAAATGATAAATTACATACGATTGGCATGAAAATTAGCATGCATGTTAAGAACATATAAAACATGTAATCCAATGGTTGAATTTTCAAAATATAAATTCAATAATAAGTTATTGGTTGATGTAATATTTTTTAGAGTTACAACACATGTAATTTGAACACAACTCTATATTTCTTAATTCGATGTGAATTTTGACAAATCTACTGTTAGATTACATTATCTTCACATATTTTTCATGCTTATAAAATTTCATGGTGATCAAATATTAATTGTGATGTCATCAATCAATTGTTCAAATTCAAGTTTTTGTAGTTTAAAATAATGCATAAAAGATAAATTTATAGATCAAATGGTAAATTACATCTGATTGGCATGAAAATTGGCATGCATGTTAAGAACATATAGAGCATGTAATCCAACGGTTGGATTTTCAAAATATGAATTCAATAATAAGTTATTGAGTGGTGTAACATTTTTTAGAATTACGTCAGGTGTAACGTGAACCCAAACCTATATTTTTTAATTTGATTTGAATTTTGACAAATTTACCATTAGATTACATTGTCTTCGCATATTTTTCGTGCTTACAAAATTTCAAGGTAATTAAAGATCAATAGTCATGTCATCAATCAATTGTCTAGATTCAAGTTTTAGTAGTTTAAAATAATGCATAAAATATGAGTTTATAGATCAAATGGTAAATTACATCCGACTGGCATGAAAATTGGCATGCATGTTAATACCATATAGAACACGTAATCCAACGGTTAGATTTTCAAAATATGAATTCCGTAATAAGTTATTGGGTGGTGTAACATTTTTTGGAGTTACGTCAGGTGCAACTCAAACCCAACCCTATATTTCTTAATTCGATACGAATTTAGACAAATCTACCATTAAATTACATTATCATCATATATTTTTATACTTACAAAATTTCAAGGTGATCAAAGATCAATAGTCATGTCATCAATCAATTGTCTAGATTCAAGTTTTAGTAGTTTAAAATAATGCATAAAAGATTAGTTAATAGATCAAATGGTAAATTACATATGATTGACATGAAAATTGGCATGCATGTTAAGATCATATAGAACATGTAATCCAACGGTTGGATTTTCAAAATATGAATTTCGTAATTAGTTATTGGGTGGTGAAACATTTTTTAGAATTACGTTAGTTGCAACTGGAACCCAACCCTATATTTCTTAATTCGATGTGAATTTAGACAAATTTACCATTATATTACATTATCTTTGTATATTTTTTATGCTTACAAAATTTCAAGGTGATCAAAGATCAATAGTCATGTCATCAATCAATTATCTAGATTCAAGTTTTAGTAATTTAAAATAATGCATAAAAGATGAGTTTATAGATCAAATGGCAAATTACGTCCGATTGACATGAAAATTGGCATGCATGTTAAGACCATATAGAACATGTAATCCAACGGTTGGATTTTCAAAATATGAATTCCGTAATAAGTTATTGGGTGATGTAACATTTTTTAGAGTTACGTCAGATGCAACTCGAACCTAACCTTATATTTCTTAATTCAATGTGAATTTAGACAAATCTACCATTAGATTACATTATTTTCATATATTTTTATGCTTACAAAATTTCAAGGTGATCGAAGATCAATAGTCATGTCATCAATCAATTGTCTAGATTCAAGTTTTAGTAGTTTAAAATAATGCATAAAATATGAGTTAATAGATCAAATGGTAAATTACATCTGATTAGCATGAAAATTGGCATGCATGTTAAGACCATATGGAACACGTAATCCAACGGTTGGATTTTCAAAATATTAATTCCGTAATAAGTTATTAGGTAGTGTAACATTTTTTAGAATTACGTTAGGTGTAACTGGAACCGAACCCTATATTTCTTAATTCGATATGAATTTAGAAAAATCTACCATTAGATTACATTATCTTCGTATATTTTTTATGCTTAGAAAATTCCAAGGTGATCAAAGATCAATAGTTATGTTATCAATCAATTGTCTAGATTCAAGTTTTAGTAGTTTAAAATAATGCATAAAAGATGAGTTTATAGATCAAATGGTAAATTACATCCGATTGGCATGAAAATTGGCATGAATGTTAAGACCTTATAGAACATGTAACCAACGGTTGGATTTTCAAAATATGAATTCAATAATAAGTTATTGGGTGGTGTAACATTTTTTAAAATTACGTCAAGTGTAACTCGATCCCAACCCTATATTTTTTAATTTGATGTAAATTTTGACAAATTTACCATTAGATTACATTATCTTCGTATATTTTACATGCTTACAAAATTTCAAGGTGATCAAAGATCAATAGTGATATCATCAATTAATTGTTTAGATTCAAATTTTAGTATTTTAAAATAATGCATAAAAGATGAGTTTATAGATCAAATGGTAAATTACATCCGATTAGCATGAAAATTGGTGTGTATGTTAAGATGATATAGACCATGTAATGCAACGGTTGAATTTTCAAAATATGAATTCAATAATAAGTTATTGGGTAATGTAACATCTTTTAGAATTACGTCAAGTGTAACTCGAACCCAACCTTATATTTTTTAATTCGTTGTGAATTTTAACAAATCTACCGTTAGATTACATTATCTTCGTATATTTTACATGCTTACAAAATTTTAAGGTGATCAAAGATCAATAGTGATGTCATTAATCAATTGTCTAGATTCAAGTTTTACTAGTTTAAACTAATGCATAAAAGATGAATTTATATATTAAATGGTAAATTAAATCCAATTGGCATGAAAATTGGCGTACATGTTAAGATCATATAGAAAATGTAATCCAACAGTTGGATTTTCAAAATATGAATTCAATAATAAGTTATTAGGTGGTGTAATATCTTTTAAAATTACGTCAAGTGTAACTCAAACCCAACCCTATATTTTTCAATTCGATGTGAATTTTGACAAATCTACTGTTAGATTATATTATCTTGGTATATTTTACATGCTTACAAAATTTCAAGGTGATCAAAGATCATTAGTGATATTATCAATCAATTGTCTAGATTCAAGTTTTAGTAGTTTAAAATAATGCATAAAAGATGAGTTTATAGATTAAATGGTAAATTACATCTGATTGGCATGAAAATTGGCGTGCATGTTAAGATCATATAGAACATGTAATCCAACGGTTGAATTTTCAAAATATGAATTTTGTAATAAGTTATTGGGTGGTGTAATATTTTTTAGAGTTACGTCAAGTGCAGCTCGAACGTAACCTATATTTCTTAATTCGATGTGAATTTAGACAAATCTACTGTTAGATTACATTATCTTCATATATTTTTATGCTTACAAAATTTCAAGATGATCAAATATTAATAGCCATGTCATCGATCAATTGTCTAGATTTAAGTTTTTTGTGGTTTAAAATAATGCATAAAATATGAGTTTATAGATCAAATGGTAAATTACATCTGATTGGCATGAAAATTGGCATGCATTTTAAGAACATATAGGGCATTTAATCCAACGGTTGGATTTTCAAAATATGAATTCAATAATAAGTTATTGTGTAGTGTAACATTTTTTAGAATTACATCAGGTGTAACTAGAACCCAACCCTATATTTCTTATAACTGGAACCCAACCCTATATTTCTTAATTCGATGTGAATTTAGAAAAATCTACTATTAGATTACATTATCTTTGTATATTTTTCATGCTTACAAAATTTGAAGGTGATCAAAGATCAATAGTCATGTCATCAATTAATTGTCTAGATTCAAGTTTTAGTAGTTTAAAACATGTAATCCAAGTTGCAGTCACATTTTGGAGAGACTCCTAGCCACCATCAAGATGCCATCATTTTGTAGTGAATGATGTGATTCTTCGATTAATGAGGATTGAACGAAGCGATTACACAAAAAGAGATCTCCTTCATGATTTCTTTAGCCAGTGAGGTTTAATAGTAGACCTATAATGAAACGAGTTCTCCCCAAATCAAATGCCAAGAGCCCTTCAATATAAAATTTTTAATTTATTGTATATGACTTAGCTCATTGTGGGGATTACATATTATTCTTAGCTCATTGTGGTGATTACATATTTTTCTTTTAACATGTGACTTAAAATAATTAATATTTTTTATTATCTATTTTTGGCTAACTATTCAAATGTGTGAATTGTATCTAATTTATTTCATTTTTATTTTATTAATTAATTTATGTGTTGCATAAAATGTCGCTATATGCTTCCCCCCAAAATTTTCATTGCCGCACAAAATTTCCCCCTATTTTTCATTTCCCACCTTTTTTTTTTTTCCCAAAGCTTTTTTCTTCAATTTTTTTCTTTCTTTTCATTCGGCTCCCACTTCTCAAACTCTTTAAAAGTTAAAAACCCATTTTTCACCTCAGCTACCATAGATCTACTCTTTCTCACCTCAGCCACCACCCACTGCCACCGATTTGATCTTTTTCATTATATCATCTCTCAAACCCACATCAGACTTGAAATTGAAAGAGATATCAGATGCAATTGAAGAGTTTTTAGAACACAAGCCAGTGCCAGTCTGATGGCGGATTCGTTTAGTGGGGAAGGAGTCAAGGCTCCTTTGGATTCTATCAGGGGCTTCTATTATTGTTTCTGTATTCAATTACATGCTTACTTTTGCCACTCTCTCCTTTACTGGGCATTTGGGTTCATTAGAGCTTGCTGGGGCATCCATTGCTAGTGTGGGAATTCAAGGTCTTGATTATGGGATTATGGTACGACTCTTTTTTTTTTTTTTTTTTTTTTTTTTTTTTTTTACACCTTAGAATTTATATGTTGCCTAGGAAAATTGTTATTTCACATTTACTCATTTCAAGACTGTCATTCACACCACACAAATATTGTGGATAATGAATGTCTGCAATGTTTGTGTAGTGTGAAACGGGGAGTGTGAGACAATTACAACCCAAAATTCTAGTTACACTATATATATATATATATATATATATATTGTCTTTCATTATATGTTTCATGTATGTAATTCTTTCTTTATGATGAAAAAAAAACAACAGTTGGGCATGGCCAGTGCTGTGCAAACCGTGTGTGGACAGGCACATGGGGCCCAAAAATATGGGGCATTGGGCGTCATATGCCAGAGAGCAATAGTTTTGCATCTGGGAGCAGCAGTACTCCTTGGATTTTTTTATAAAATAACTATAAAACCCAAACAATATAATAAGTTAGGCAACGTTTCAAACATATTGTATTTCTAACAATTCGACTTCAGAGGAGTCGATTTTACTGTTCATATTGTTTATTTTTGTGCCACGTAGATCAAGAAATCGAGTCCTTTATACTTAATTTTTATACATAGAAATCGACTTCAGCGGAGTCGATTAGAATACAAGGAAAACGACTCCACTGGAGTCGTTTTCCTTGTACTGTACACGACTCCGCTGAAGTCAATTTGCCCATACACACGAACTGAACACTTCAGTTGTAAGCTTCAGTTGTCACAGAGGAACCCAGCAAGCGCCGACGAGCAGACGAGCGCCGACGAACCCAGCAGACGAACCCAGGCTCCAACGATTGCCGACGAGCGCCGACGAACCCAGCAAACGAACCCAGGCTCCGATGTTGCCGACGAGCGCCGACAAACCCAGCAAACGAACCCAAGCTCCGACGAGCACCGACGAGCAAGCAGGCTCCGACGAGTGCTGACGAACCCAGGCGCCGATTTCACCAAATCCCGGCAAAGCTTCAGGTGATCGGATCGGATCAATGGGTCTCCGTTTTGGATGTTGTGAGGTTTTTTTCAGGCAGTCAATGACGTGAATGTTTCTTTGAATTTTTCTACACAGTGAAATCGACTCCAGTGGAGTCGTTTTCAATACAAAGAAAACGACTCCATTGGAGTCGTTTTCTTTGTATTGAAAACGACTCCACTGAAGTCAATTTCTATGTATAAAAAATGAGTATAATGGACTCGATTTCTTTATCTACGTGGCGCAAAAAAATAGGCGATATGAACAGTAAAATCGACTCCTCTGAAGTCGAATTGTTAGAAATGCAATATGTTTAAAACGTTGCCTAACTAATAATATTGTTTGAGTTTTGTAGTTATTTTATAAAAAAATCCGTACTCCTTACCTTCCTCTATTGGTTCTCGGGCCCAATCCTCATAGCCATAGGCCAATTAATCTGAGAGCATAGCTGAGCAAGGCCAAGTTTTTGCAAATGGTTTGATAGTCCAACTCTATGCATTTGCAATAAGCTGCCCCATGCAGAGGTTTCTCTAAAGGTTCTTCTTCTTTTCTTTCTAAAGGTTTTTTTTTTTTTTTTTAATTTTTTTTTTGTTAATTAATGAATGCCATTGTTGTTTGATATAGTATGTTGTGAATTTTGTAAGTTATTTTTTATTATGCTCAGTTTCCTTTTCTTATTAAACCCATAGACAAGCCTATGGGCTATGTTACCATTGATCGGCACTCTATTGTTCTACTAATTTTATATATTAGTATAATAATAGGCTTGTATAGCATCGGAGTGGGGCTCATCAAAGAACTAAGAACACACGAGGTTGCCATTGCCGAACTCAATAATCTTTCTTCATATAGGTAACCTTATCAACCTCTCTTTGTTTGTTACTCTTTACTATAATACCATACTAGACTTGCCCTTGTCTTTTGCTAATGTCTTTTTTATTGTTTCCATAGAGGCAGAGTATGCATGCCAAGTGCTTGTAAAAATTACCCAGAGAGTCAAAAATAAATAAATTAAGAGATTTGTGGACGCTAATTAGTTAATGGCTTTAAGATGGTGCTGAACATGAATATGACAGAGCTATATCTATATGCTATTTTTTTTTTTGGGGGTTTAACGCTATATTTTTGCAAAAAAAAAAAAAAAAAAAAAATCATCTAATTGTGGTTTGGGTTGGTCTATATTAATTTAATAAAGATGTGTATAGTGACTGAGATTGAACTTTTTGTGAGAATTTGGTTAAATTTCTAAATATTAGATGAAAAGAAATTAAAAAATAAGCGGAAGTTCATTTGTCCAATACAAGCACTAGTTTGAATGATCCATTCTTAGGATAAATTGCACTTAAGAGAAGTTTTTGGGGGAGGGAGGTATTGCATAATTAGTGAATAATTATTAAAGAAAAACCATAGATAAAATAGCGGTTATTGCAAACAAGTGAGGCAGCTAACCTAATAGGTAAATGATTCAATGCATCTTAGATTAAAGAGTACTATCATTTTCATAAAACTTGTGCATGTACAAATGATTTTATATCTTGAAAATTCTCATCGTGCTTCTCATTTGACATGGATGCAGCTTAAAACTCAAGAAAACATGAAATGTGGTCCATATCTGCATGAGGTAGTCTTCTTTAAATAAAATCATTTTTACTTAGCAATATATATATTGATACACATCTAGAGCTGTAAGGGATTGATGGTTTTATTTAGTACTGCGTAGTTGTTGCAAGGATAATAGAAGGCTGCCTATTTTGTGGTAGTCTTTAAGCGTGGCTTGAAATTTTCTTTTACATTTTCTTTCCCTTGGTGAAATGTTAGGCGTTCCTTTACAATGCACACATGTTTGGTTTGACAGGAATGCCTTGCACATATTTTTTTAAGGAATTTTCCATTTATTAATGGTGTTACTTATTGCCTTTATTTTTAGTCTATGCATCTTCATTTCTAAATAAAGAAACAATCTTAATAAAATAGAGATTACAGTACTCAAGTTTGTAAGTGCATTGATAGCATTTTTATATATATTATACTCTTATTTTGCAGGTTAACCACTCATTTATTGTGATAAGGAATTGGGATGGTGTGTTATGGACTGCAATATTTGGTATTAAGGTAAACCATATTGAAATTAAATTCCACTAAAAGCTCCAAAACATATAAGGGTCTAATTAATGTATGCTCTAAGAAGGCATTTGTGGAATATGTGAAACACCACTATTCTGATTGGATGTTTCACATTAAAAATCCTATTTTTAAGAAGTACACAAAGAAAGAAGATCGCTACAAGAATGGTCTTTCATTCATTCCTACACCCTTTTGGAAAAAGATGGTGGATAAATGGATGGATGGAGAATGAGGGGTGAGTATAAATGAAATACATGTCACAAATTCTCTCTATCTCTCTTGCACTCTCTCTAACCATTATTTGTGGTTTACATTTTTCACAATTGTTATATTATTTTAATTTATATTTAATTTTGATAGTGGTTTAAGTAATCAAATTAAATTATTATTATTGTTAAATTAAAAAAAAAAAGTTATTACTGTTGTTTATGATATATTGTATGATTATATTTGATATAGTACTATGTGCACTTCTTTATTGAAGCATTGATACAAATACAAATTCACTTTAATTGTTTCATTTTAACTCATGTTTAATGCTTTTTTTTTAAGATGGTACTAGCAGAGATGAAGAGGACAACTCAAACAATAACATGGAGGTCAAAAGCAACTTGGAGGGCGACCTAGAGGAAAACTAATATAGATATTTTCATAATTCTAGTTGTTTAAAACAATATTTTTATGTAATGGTTTAATTTTAGGATTTTTTTGTATATTCTATATTTTAAAGTTTGAACTTATAAGAATTTTTATGTTTCAACGGATCAATTTTATTACTCATTGTACTATTGTAACAGGATAGATAAACAAAAATGATATAAAATAAATTAAAAATAAATAAATAATAAAATATTTAAAATATTATATAAAATATTATCATTGACATAAAAATTTGGTCATAAATAACTTTATAGTGATGACAAAGTCCCTCGCAATTTATAGAATAGTGATGTCACTTAACCCCTTGCAAAAACGTTTTAAGTGACAGCTTAACGTCGTCACTATTATTTCTAACTAATTGTGAAGGGTCAAAAGCCCTCACAAATAAATTTTAGCGACGGCACTATTTGTCTCTAAAAAGTATGTCGTCAATTTGGAATTCGCAAATAATTAATTGTGAGGGTATGAAGGTCCTCACAAATAGTTGTTAACAACGACTGCTTCCCCTCGCTAAAAATAAGTCGTCGACTTTTCTCGTCGTTTGGTAATATGTTTGTGAGGGCAAATTTGTTCAATAACGATGGTAGATTGCCCTCGTAAATTATCTATTTGCGAAGGTATGGTTGTAAAATTTCTTTTAACAACAAAAGCAAATACGACGGCCTTTGAGGGCCATATGCCCTTGCTAATAACCTTTTGCGACGATATTTGAATTTTTGCGAGGGCATTTTACCCTCGCTATTAGACTCTTTTTTTGTAGTGATACTTCCCATGAGGAAACCACTCGTTGCGGGCGCTTGTGCCCACACCTAGTAGGTTTAGATTGAAACCCTAAACGTTTTGCAGGCTGTTAGATTGAATTAAAATTCTGCAGATCCGTGTCTCGATTGATTGAAGTTTTCTCTCTATCGATCGAAGCTTTTCTTGATCGGTCAAGCTAGTTAGCTTTTTAATTCTTCATTCTGCAATTTGTACGTTCTTGAATCTTGAGTTGTAGTATTTTGAGAAATGTATAAAAAAACTTCATAGAAACTATGATCTATTCCTAGACAAATTTATGTTCTCAGTTTGCCAACACATAAAGTATTTAGAACCTAAACATTTATATCTAAATATGTAAGAACCTAACATTTATCAATGTACTAGTGTGAAAAAAAAAAAAATTCCGTATTTCATTTACTTTCTGATCATATTATAGCAGAATACACATCATAGTGTCAGGTCTCTCCATGATTCCAACTTAATAAAGTATTTTTTGAGAAAAACTTAATAAAGTATGTCTTTATCAACTTTATTCAGTAGATAAAGACAAACATTTTGCAATGACTTAATATTTTGGACCCTAATATACGTTTGCATGCAATGACTTTAATTGAAGACATTATAAATTGTGAGCCCAAATGAGCTTTCAGTTTCGCCATATATGGCTAGGTGGATTTGTAAAACTTTGTCATGTCCCCTTTTATACGTTTCTATAGTCTACTTTAATTGAAGACAAATAAATTGATTGATCGAAAATTGAAATTTCAGCATTGTCATATGACTTGCTAGACTTGCTAAATTGTCTTACCCCCTATTCTGCGTTATGGGTCTAGATTAATAAAAAATGGGAAAATTTTAGATTAAAAAAAAAATTGTGATTGGGTACTGGTGGCAACCGGACACCAATGGCGGTGGTTGGCCACCGGAAACATGAGATGTTAGTTGGGTGGTGGTTGTTGTATTGCAGATAGTGGGGTTGGAGGATGGAGGTTAGTGTAAAAATTTTATCCTTTGACAAACTTTTTAACTGAAACTTTCAGTTTGAACCGGTGCAGTCTGTCTTGGAAGACCTAGAAAGTTTATACAACAAAACATGTTACTATTTATGTTTTTTCACATTTTAAAATATATTATTTGAAATATGATATCAAATACATTTTTTACATTATAAATACTTTAAACACGTATTTTCTTGACACTTTTTAAGTCACGGATTTCATATTATTATGAACAACCATATTTGAAATCTGCTACTAAACAGCTCTTAACTTTCTTTTTGAGAAGAACCATACCATTTAACTTGTAAGCAAAGAATATTTATTTTGAAAGATACCATAATCGCAATAGAATAGATAACAATGGCGAGTCCATTGAAGATCACGGGTCCGTTTGGATTGAATTTATTGTTGCTGAAACTGAAAACTGAAAACTGAAAATACTGTAGCAAAATAATTTTTAAATGTGTAAATAATATCGTGAGACCCATTTTTAATATTTTTTATTACATGAATAGTGTATAAACAGTGCATAAACAGTACATACACTGTTTATGCACCGATTTTTTTGTCTCCAAAGTCAAGTAAAGCGGCCACCAAAAAAAAAAAAGAAAAAGGAAGAAAAAGAAGAAGAGAGTGGAGGAAAACGCAGCCTCCAGACGCAGACTTTGAGGCCAAACTGCGCCACAAAGTCTTCCTCCCCTTAAAGCCGCAGAATTCACATTATTGACAATGTGATCTTCAAAACACAACACAAAGTCTTCCTCCCCTTAAAGCCTGACAGCAGACCTGCCCAATGCCGCAGAATTCACACATTATTGACAATATGATCTTTAAAACACAACACACAAAGTCTTCCTCCCCTTAAAGCCTGACTGCCGCAGAATTCACATTATTGACAGCAGACCTGCCCAATGCCGCAGAATTCACACATTATTGACAATATGATCTTCAAAACAAAACACACAAAGTCTTCCTCCCCTTAAAGCCTGACTGCCGCAGAATTCACATTATTGACAGCAGACCTGCCCAATGCCGCAGAATTCACACATTATTGACAATATGATCTTCAAAACAAAACACACAAAGTCTTCCTCCCCTTAAAGCCTGACTGCCGCAGAATTCACATTATTGACAGCAGACCTGCCCAATGCCGCAGAATTCACATTTTATTGACAATATGATCTTCAAAACACAACACACAAAGTCTTCCTCCCCTTAAAGCCTGACTGCCGCAGAATTCACATTATTGACAGCAGACCTGCCCAATGCCGCAGAATTCACACATTATTGACAATATGATCTTCAAAACACAACACACAAAGTCTTCCTCCCCTTAAAGCCTGACAGCAGACCTGCCCAATGCCGCAGAATTCACGTTATTGACAATGTGGTATGGGTTTGGATAGGAGGGTAAGTTGCGGCACGTTTCCTCTGTGCGTTTTCTCCTTTTTATTTTTTTATTTTTTGGCCGCACTTGTTGATTTTGGGGACAAAATTTATTGTGTATATATTGTTCACGCAATATTTAATATTAAAAGTAGGTCTCACAATACTATTCACACATTTAAAAATTATTTTGCTACAGTATTTTCAACAACAATCAATTTTAATCAACTTTTAGCAACAATAAATACTATCTAAACAGACCCAATATTAATTATCTCCTATCTTTTCAGAAATTAAAACCGGAAACCACTACTACTTTTTGTAGCCCACGGTATTCGGACTCTCTTTAGTTTTTTTGATGAACTCACGGTATTCGTACAATGTACTTTTGTTTTTTTGTTAGAAAACAAGACACGCACAATGTAAACATCACTTTTTTCTTAACAATCTAAGAAAAGAAATTTCCAGCAACTTTCGTCTTCTTTCTTTTTACCATTTACTGCTAATAATTTATAATTAACGCAGCTATAAATAATTGAGGCGGGGATTCTAGGCAGATAAAATCTCATACTTGTAACATTGCACATTTGATGTGTCGATGCTCTTATCTTTATCACAATCTTAATCTTCTACATTCATCCTAATCATGGGTGGAACTTCCCTCCAATTTCTCCTCACTTTAATTCTCCTTTTTTTGTGTATGAAACCAACTATTGCAAATTATTTGGGGTTAGCAGATACTCACCTTGGCTGCAAAGAGCATGAGAGACAAGCTCTTCTCAAGATTAAACAAGACCTTATTGATGACTATGGGCTTCTCTCTTCTTGGAGCTCCGATCAAGATTGTTGCACATGGAGTGGGGTCAGTTGTAGCAACCAAACAGGCCACGTCTTCCAGCTCGATCTCTTTCTCAATGCCACAAGGGCTTTGCGAGGTAAACTTAATCCTTCCTTGATTGAGTTGAAATATTTGACTTACTTGGATGTGAGCTCCATTGATTTTAATCAGAGCCAAATCCCAGAATTCATTGCTTCTCTCTCCAACTTAACTGACCTTAGCCTTTGTTGTAATTTCGGAAGAAATATACCTTTTCAGCTTGGGAATCTTTCCAACTTGCAGTACCTTTATCTTGGAGGGAATAATTTTAATAAACCTGAAAACATAGAGTGGCTCTCTCTACTTTCTTCTTTAGAAATCCTTTACATGGATGGCATTAATCTGAGCAAAGTCAATAATTGGCTCCATGTTGTGAATAAACTGCCGTACTTGACATCCTTGTACTTGTCCTCTTGTAATCTTCCGAATATTTTCTCTGTTCCCCTTGTCAATTCTTCTACTTCTCTTGATGTCCTCTATCTCTCAAATAATAATCTCACTTTTTCTTCTTCAGTACTAAAGTGGTTGTTCAACTCCAACACTAGTGTTGTTAAACTATGTCTTTCTGATAACCAATTTCAAGGTTTAATTCCAGATGCTTTTGGTGGTATGTGTAATTTGAAAGAGTTGGATCTATCAAGGAACTATCTCAATGGACAACTTGATTTTTTTCATAACTCGACACACTGTGCAAACCACTCATTAGAGGTTTTGGTTATACGTGAAAATCAAATCACGGGATCGGTACCTGATCTCACAACATTTCCATCATTGAGAGAATTATGGCTTTCTCAAAATCATATGAATGGGACAATACCTGAAAGTTTGGGAAAACTATCCAACCTAGAGGCTCTGTGTCTTCAAGATAATTTATTGGAAGGTGTTATTTCTGATGCCCACTTCTCAAAACTTACAAAATTGAAGTATTTGTTCTTGTCTAATAACTTATTGAATTTCAACTTCAGCTCTGATTGGGTTCCACCTTTCCAATTAAATGAGATAGAGTTACAATTTTGCCAACTAGGCCCTCGATTCCCAAAATGGCTTCAAACTCAGAAAAATTACTTTCTCCTTGATATTTCCAATTCTGGAATTTCAGATAGCCTTTCCAATTCCAATTTGGTATTTCCTCCTCAATTAGAATATATGAATTTGTCTTACAACGAAATAAGTGGCAAAATTCCCAATTTGTCGTTGGAGTTTACTTTTTCCCCAATTGTGGACTTGAGTTCAAATAAACTAAAAGGCAGAATACCACAATTTTTATTTGAATCTACAAATTTGGATCTTTCCAAGAATATGCTTTCAGGCCCAATTTTTTCCTTATGTGAAGTTCAAAATGGGAATTTGAAGTTTCTAGATCTCTCCAATAACAAGTTATCAGGTCAGTTTCCTGACTCATGTTGGATGTATCTTAAAAGATTAAAAATTCTTAATTTGGCAAACAATCATTTTCATGGGACAATCCCAAGCTCGGTGGGATTTCTGCATGGGCTTGTAACATTGGATTTAGGCAACAATAATTTTAGTGGGGAACTTCCTTCTTCCTTGAATAATTGCAAGGAGTTGATCTTCCTTAATCTTGGAGACAATGCTCTGACAGGACAGATACCGATGTGGTTAGGGACTAGTTATCCAAATTTAATTATCCTTGTCCTTCGATCCAATCACTTCAATGGAAGCATACCTATACATCTTTGCCATCTAGCTCATCTTCAAGTTTTAGACCTCGCTTTAAACCAAATCTTGGGAAATATACCAAAATGCCTCAACAACCTTCACACTTTGACTCAAAAAGATAGTCCAAATGCAACCATCGCCTATTCTTCTATAGAAAATTTCAAGAATTTGGGATACGAAATTTCTTATATTGATCGTATGTTTTTTATGTGGAAAGGAAAAGAGCGTGAGTATAAAAATATTCTTGGACGGTTAAAAAGCATAGATCTCTCGAGCAATAATTTAACTGGGCAGATTCCTAGAGAAATTGTGGAACTTGTTGGGTTGGTTTCCTTAAATCTCTCAAGAAACCATTTAACTGGACAAATCACTTCAGAGATTGATATGTTACAGTCATTAGATTTCTTGGATCTATCTAAGAACCAGCTTTCCGGTGGAATTCCTTCAAGCCTTTCTCATATTGATCGTCTAAGTGTCTTGGACTTGTCAAACAACAATTTCTCCGGAAAAATTCCAACAAGCCCTCAATTTGATACCTTTAATGCATCCTCATATGAGGGGAATCCAAATCTTTGTGGAGCCCCGCTTCCAAAGAAATGTTCGGGGGAAGAAATAGCTCAAAATCCAGCTATGAACGGGAGCAGAGAACATGCTGGCATGCAAGATGAGAAAGAAGGGTTTATATCCATAGGATTTTATGTTAGTGTGGCCCTTGGATTTATCGCAGGTTTCTGGGGAGTAGTTGGCACATTAGTACTAAATATGTCACTGCGAGTCGCATATTTCAGGTTCTTGAATGATTTCAAAGATCGGCTATATGTGGCAATATCAGTGAATTTGGCCTGAGTTCAGAGGCAGCTTCAAAACTAACTGGTAATAATTCTTTGTTCCCAACTTTTTTCTTTTATAGTTCTATGCAAATAAATCTGTACAAAAACCCGTTGCATTTCGTTATTTTGATAATGCAATTAATTTTTCTTGTTCTCAGAGATCATTTGATGATTATAGTTACTAACAACGTCACCATCGTCCTACTACTAATGGTATATATGATTATTATTATTCTTTTACACCATGTCAAATAAAGTTCTAATTAGTTATCAAATTCAATATTTCCCAAACCATTCTATAAAAATAAGTTACATAACATACATTTTTGTAATGGCTTAAGCTTTCCTTAAATTATTTTTCCAGACAGATATTGATCGATAAATGGAATAACTTGTGTAGGTATTATTGTCAAAGATAGAAGTCAGGGACTTTTGGTTCTGTTTTATAAGGAATTTATACTGATTATAGCTTTTTTTATTTTATTTGGTTGAAAGGAATTAACTAATTGGAATTATCTTTCTATCCGATATCTCACAAAAAGTGTAATTAAAAACCTTTACAAACAAACAATTTTCTTTAATTCCTTTTTAATTTTAAATTTTTGTCCGCTATTGTAATGCCGTATTGTGTTCTAGTAACTGCGGTTTACCTTTGTGTTTTTACTTTTCAGTTTCACCAGGTGTTGCTATACAAGTCTCTAACTCAGAATACTTTTCTCTGGGAGCTGTAATTTTATGGTAAACTTCATATTAAGTACATGTGTGAGATTTGGAGTGTACTTCAAAAAAGACTCGTCATGTATTGGCAATTGATATGTATCTCAATATTGAATAAGATGCATGTTAATAGTTTGTTTGTAGAATTTTTAATGCTGAGATTATTATTTTACTTGTCATGATAACTGACATTATGATTGTCAAAAAGTTGGCTTCAATTTTCAAGCCAACATCTTTTTTTCTTTTTTTTTCTTTTTTTGCTCCTCGAAAAATGGGGGCTTTTATGGTTATATTATACCCCGGGCAAGGCGCCAGGTGGAGGCGACTTAACCTATGCCACCTGTGCGGGGAGATACTCCACTAAGGATGCTTACCAATGGACTCCTGCGGGCAGTGAGATTCGAACTTAGGTGTGGTGCATGAAGCACCCGAACCTTACCTACTCAGCGAAGCCCCCGTTGGCTTCGAGCCAACATCAAATCCAGGACTTGGCTCAGTCAAGGGCTCCAGTAAATTATAACACGTGTCTATAAGTGCCTTAAGTAGACTTTGTTGCATGTGGCTTGTTATTCTAGAAAAATTATCTTATCGTACAAAATGTCTACATATTGTAAATGAGATGTCATATGAGACTGTCGAAATACCTTCTAATTATTCAGATATCGTGTAGAGCAGTAAAATACGAGATTGAAAAACCTTTTTGAAGGGGACTTTAAGTGGAGGTGGTTTGTGCAATAATTCTAGAGAAGAGAAAACTTCTCCTTGTTTTAGGTGTAGCCCCTGAATATTGTATTCTGCCCCAAGCTCTGTATTTGAGAGAGATTTATTTTGTGCAAGGGAAGTGTATTGGGATTTGGGTTTTATGAGAGTACTTTTGCACCATTTTGTATTCTCTAAATTTGTTAGTGAAGTATTTCTTGTCATTGCCCGTGGATGTAGGCTAAAAGCTGAACCACGTAAATCCTTGATGCATTCCTTGTGTGTGTTTTCTCATTTTTATTTTTATATTTCCTTTTACTTACTTTGGAGATCTTTCTAAAGTCTATATTTTACAACCAATCTTATGTGGAAATACTATATAAATTCTGAAGCCTTTTCCTACAACAAATTGGTAATAGAACATCCATTATTACAACATAATTATACAACAGTGGTATAATTATAACAAATGACATCAAATGATTGGCAATTTCATTTTTTTTTTTTTTTCAAAACTACGTATATGGTCACTGTCAATTTTGAGAAATATTTTATCTGAAAAAGATATTCTTGCCTAAAGCCTCAATGACCCTCGTTCCTCCACCCAAAGGCAGTAATGCTCTAGCACTCTCAGTTTATACCCAAAAAACAAGGCCAAAATGCAATACTTACCTTCTAAGTTTCACAACTTTTCATTTCAATCCTTAAAGTTTTCATTTTTTCATTTCAGTCCTCTAAGTTTCATTTTGTCATTTTAGTCCTCCAAGTTTCAATCATTCACAATTCAATCATCCATTAACATTCCATCCAATACTGCGGTTATCTTACCAAAACGACGTTGATTTGCACTATATTTAATTTTTAAATTTTTTATTTATTTCTTAATTTTAAAAAATTGTTAATTAAAAATAAAATAAAATAACCCAGAAATTTAATTAGAGTGTAGACGTTGCTCTCTTCCCCACACACAACCCTTATAATGAAATCTCACATAAAATACAGGGTACAAAAGATTGAACAAAATTACAATCAAATTTGACTCGGAATTAAAGCCAACACAAATTAGTTGTAAATCACAACTTTACAATCTCCCCTTTTGGCTATTTTGTGACAAAACCCCTAAAATAGATTTTAGACTTAAACGTGAGTTTGGGAATAGTGGTAAAACTCACTCACACCTAATGTATAAGCTGTGAAGCACTTGCACGTATACACCTGTAACCCGAAACACTCGCACACAAACAAAACTTTCATTAAGCTTATGACAAGTTGAATACACGGTACGTATATGAGCAAGTAAAGTGCGATCAAGGTAATAAACACTATATAAACAAAAAAAACATATCTTGATCAAACAAGGGCAACCATAAAAGAATGACTACAATGAACATTTAGCTAGTAAATTATCATCCGGACACGCAATGCAAAAATCAATTGCATGTCCAACACACAACCAATGTGAAATACAAGAAGTATTTGCATCAAGGATACAAGATCTAACAAGGGCATAAGTGTGTAGTACTAAAGATAATGCAGCAAGATCTAAAAGTACTTAAAAACGCTACAAAGTAAGGATACAAAGACAAAGTACTGAATATAAACTGAAAGATTTACTAGAGTACTTTAAAAGCTTTAAAAGAAAGCAATGTAAATATCCAAGAGTTATAAAAACTATAAAAGTAAAAACAGAATTAAACCGCTAAACCACCAAAATGAACCAATAACCAATATCTATGATATGCTATGCTATGTTCCCCTTCAAATTGCGCAACTCTCCCTCAAAACTTTCTAACCCTTTTTGACCAGAATGGCCAAAGGAGCTAGAACTGCTTAGATTCCGAGTCGGATCCCTCTTGTTGCTGCCACTGCTCCATATCATGTCTTCAATCTGAGATGATAGTGCAGTAATCTGGCCTTCGACATAGGTAAACTGATTCGTGGTGTGCTGCACATGGGATTCTAGCAGACCATACATCTGCTTAACCCTGGCAATAAGACAATCAAGACGATCGCATCCCCATGCTTTTGCTTGGGAAGATGGTTGTGCAAAGCCCTCTGGGGTTGAGGTGAACCTGTCAATCTCTTCCTTTGTGTCCCCACCTTCTTCCTCAACATCATCCCTTGGGATTTGAGAAATGTTGGTTTTTGATCCGATGATGTGGGCTTTGCTTCGAGTCACCATCTGAGCACCAATGGAATAGTCTCTTTGCATGATGGTAAAACCGCTTAGAATCTTCAGCTTCGTCTTTGCTATGATAGCCATAATAAGACTTGGGAATGGCAAAATTGTCCTTGAGTTCCTCTCGGTGATGCTTTTGGTCAGGAGGTAGTATATATGACCGCATATGTCGATCTCCTTATGTGTGAAGAGATCATACAGGAAAATAGTTCTTGGCTCGGACTTTGTTGTCAAGTTTGTCATCGGGTAGAGGTTGTGGATCATTATATATGCCAATGTCCTCATCTCCGCGTTGAAAGGAATGGAGTTCATTGACTTTTTTTGAGAGAACCATCGAGGAGCTCCGCCATTGGCTTAATAGAATCCAATCTATCATCATATTGTATAGAGATTTGCTGAGATGGTGGAAGAACTTCTAAGAACTCTTGAATGGAATCCCTTGTGATGATGAATTCTTTTTGTCGCACCCAACAGCTAATGTGATCTCCTTCCACAGTGGCATTAGCGAAGAATTCCCTTATGAGTTCAGCAGAGACATTTCCACTTGGATTCAGCAACTTTGTTCAAGTTCTCTACTTGAACACTTCAGGGATGGAAGTGCTTTCAAGGGTCTCCATTCTTACGACCCTTTCCATGATGATCGTTGCCCTTTTGTAGTAGTCATTATAGGCTATGTCTGCCTCAATGCTTCTAAAATTCTTTGAGCCTGTGCGTGGACGCTTTGATGATTTCTTTGTGGTAGAGTGCTTAGTAGGAGACATCTGCAAAAACAAACACACAACAAAGAAACAAAAGCAGAAACACAAAACAAGAACACAAACTTGATTAGACTTAAGTTAGTTCATAAAATGAACACAAAGTCCTAAAAAGAACATAAACACTATCACACAATCATGTTATAAGAGCTAAAACATGTAATATCATTGAAATGCAAAAAAATGACAAATGTGCAAATCTGTGCATCAAAGGTACATGTGGTATGCATATGTGATGCATGTGTAAGGCATGACTAAGCACATTTTGGTCAAAGTGTGTAAAACACACACCCAATGATCAAAACATGATAAACAAGTCCAATCATGGTAATCCCCAAAGTTTGGAATTCATTGGAGTCCAAAACAACACCAAAATGTCATTTGGGCATTTTATCAAACACTTGATGTGCACCTATAAAACTAACATGTGAGCAATGCATGAACATGAGTGAATCTTGTCTAAATACATGTTAAATTTCCATAATTGGCCAACATAAACACAAATAAATCAAATGGGACAGAGCCCAATCAAGAAATTGAAAAAAAATTCACAAGATGTATAGTTTCCCAACCTTTTTTCAAAAATAACCCAAACCAAGTAAAACCTAGAATTTTTCTGCATAATCTAAGAAAATAAAGAGAAAAGATTGTATGAACATACCTTAGAAATGATTTTGAAACGATTGCACTTGAAATTTGTTGGGTTTTTAAGTGAAATTGAATTTTGGGTTGTTAGAGGCTTGAGGGAGACGAAGTGAGGGAAAACAAGTGGGTTTGAAAAACTGTCTACATCAGCCCTTTAAAACTAAAAACATGCATTTTTTGCGGGTTAGCTTCTCACGAAATTATTCTCAAAAAATGCCTTTGAAGCACAAAACTTTTCACAAGAAGACTTTACTCCCAAAACAGTAGCAAGACAGTCACGAAAGTTTCTGTCTGAATTTTGTGTTTTCATATTTTGCCTTAACCCATTTTTGCGAGAAGAGCTTAGTCGCGAGCTTCTCACGAAAATGCCTCTAAAGGAGTTTTTTATGAAAAAACATGAAGAATGCAATTTGAACAAAAACTCAAAACACAAAAGCATAAAAACACTTTCAAAAACATATAAAATAGTCAAAAATCTTTTTGGGTTTGATCGACAAGCAATTGAGTATACACATCACATTTAAACATGTACAATCACACAAATGAAATAAGCATTCATTGAACAAAAGTCTTATGTGTTGTGTGTGTGTATCAAATGTGAAATAGTCCTTAGTCCAAAGTGAAACTTCAATGATCAATTCAATCAAGTCATACACAACTAGTACTAAGTCAAGTGGTCTATCTTAATTATAGAAATGAATATATATGACCTTCCACAAGAAAATGATTACATATTTTTGAAACTTTTCATTTGGCTTCTTTACAATTCATAACAGATGATCATTTTTTATCTTTACATCTCTTTTTGAGATTGATGCTTGAAATTTTTTGATATTTCATTTTGTGAGTAAGCCTTTGGTGTTTTGGGCACCATACATTTCAATACTAGTTGCTTTCCCTTTTTCCTAGTCAAGTACTAATATGTGCGACGCCTTTTGCAGCTCATTATCTCTTTTTGAGATTTGACATTTGTTGAGCTATAAAATAAAAACATAAAAAGGTGTGGGAAGATATATAGGCACAAGTCTATGCATGTATCAAAACCATCAAGACTATTGACCAATCATTCATGACAAGCTTGAAAATTGATTTACAACAGTTACACATAGATGTCAAGATTTTTCCCACAAAGATAGATGTGCATACATAACAAGCTAAGCTCGTAAATGCACTATGCCATTAGAACGAAGGTACTAGGCCAAACTTATAAGTGATATACACAACACAAGCGATCAAACTTTTTAGAGATTTTTCAATTTTTATGGGTTTTTGAATTTTTCAACACACTCAAAAACAGAACATGTAAAGTAATATCAACAAAAACAACAAGTACAACACAAACTTGAAAAGAAACATACTAAAATGTGAACCATAAGCAAACAACCAATCAAAGGCATAACATATAGGAAGAATTGATGCATGGACATGGTCAAATGCTTATGCATGTGTACCATTCTTCACCCACATGGCACGTGCACTTGGGGTGATATCCCTGAAGGATTGGGTACTAGAGCTGTGATTCTCAAACCTTTGGCTGAAGCTTGCCAAACAAGAAGTGATGGTATCTATTATCTTTATCACATCACCAAAACCAGAATCAGCTTCTCGCCTAATAGGCCAAAAATGAATTGACCTATTGTGATAAATTAATTGATTAATTAGCCAAGTTTATTAATTAATCAAATTAACTTGCAAAGCACGTGGTAGCACAAAAAAATCACCAATTAAACTAAGTATGTAGCGGAAAATAAATTGACATAGTGATTTGTTTACGAATGGAGAAAACCTACACAACAAAAACTCCACCGGGTGATTTTAAGGTCACCACTCCCAAGAATCCACTATTATCAAAATAAGCGGTTACAAGTAAAGGAATCACAGTACCTTATATCAACTTATAGTTGAACTCTTACCCCAATACCCAATTGGACTTGTTCTATAGTGACAATCTCTCCTTGTAATGCACGGCTCCCAGTACATGACTAACCAATTATGTGGATCCCAGTACGCGACTTCAATCACCAACTAGAGAAGGTTGTTGGCTACAAATTTCTTCAGTTCATCACATGATGAAGATCGAGAAGCTCCTTGGTTACAAAACCTACAGTGCATAAAAACAGCAGTTTCTTCACAAGAAAGATGAACTAGGGCAAATTCAATCTCCGGTCACAATTTGCTTGAACAAACTTTGCCCAACACTTGTGCAACTTGTTCCACCTTTGATGACCCTTAAAATAATCCTTTTATATATCTAGGGTTGTGAGAAAAAAAAGCCCAAACATACAATCACAGATTGGAGTCAAAACAGTCCTGAAAAACAAAACTTCATAAACCTCGACAAATGCCTATCTGTCGAGTTGCTATCAAGCCACGAGCTGAAACAGCTTTTCAAGGCTTGATAGATGGCTAGCTGTTGAGCTAGCTGTCGAGTTTTAATGAACAACACTTTCTGCACTTGAATCTTGGATAGACTTGCATGACTTTAACACTTGAACTTGAAACAAGGTTTCTTGAAGCATTAAACACATCCTAGATTTACCCAATTACAAGTAAAGTGTGTTTTGTCAAAGAATTAGCCAATTACATAAAATAGTGACATATGTTCCTAACAAGTGAATTACATATGTTCTAACATCGCCCTTTTGGTTGCTTGATGTTCCAGTTCCCTTTTCCTTGTCCTTTTAGCCTTTGAGAATCTGCTTTCTTCAATGCGTGAAGTTTATAACAGTTAGGTCTTGTGTGTCCTCTAACTCCACAATGGTTGTAGAAGTGTTGAACTTGAGGACCTATTTGAGGCTTTGGGAGACACTTCCCTTTAGCTTTCGGTTTGGCCACAAATGGATTTTAAGGATTTGCTAAAACCTTTTGAGCAGTTCCATTTGGCTTCTTCTCCACTTTTACATTCTCAACCCTTGGAGTTGCTACCATTGGTTCCTTAGCTTTAACAAATTTCATCTCCTTGGACACATTGGCACTCGAACTACTCTCTCTGGAATATCCTAATCCACTTTTATCAGAAAAAGGCTTTTGATGTGCAAGCACTTCGTCAAGTTTCTTGGAGGCAACATGCTCCACTTTAGCATTAGCTTGAATCACTTCAAGCTCAAGAAACTTGATCTTGGAGTAGGCCTCGGTTAGTTCTCCATCCAGCACCTCAACTTCACACTTCGTTTCCTTGTACCTTACAAGTATGCTATTGTAGTCTTGTTTAGCTTTCTTCATTTTTCTGATGGCTACCTTAGCCACTCTAGCATACTCTCCAGTTTTCTCAAAAAGAGAATTATAAGATTCTTGCAATTCCTTGGTTCCTTCATCTTCATCCTTGGATTCTTCTCCAATTCCCATAGACTCTACTTCGGTGTGCTCACCAAGTTCTTCCACTAGAAGGCTCAAATCTTCTGATGAGTCCACAGGTACAATGGCCATAAATGTGGAGTAATTTCCTTCTCCGTCACAACTTTCTTCTGAGTCAAAGTTTGAACCATCTAAGTCACTGAGGGTAGTTGCAAAGACTTTACCTTTGCTTTCAAATACGTGGGGCATTCTTGCTTCACATGCCCTTGTCCTTTGCACTCAAAGAACATGATCATTTGGGATGATGAGGAATCTCTTGAATCCTTCTTCTTGAAGTCTTTTTTGTATTTCTTGAAATTTGAGAATTTGCCCTTCTCAAAGGACTTTCCATCTCTCTTGAACTTTAGGAACTTATGGAAGTTCTTAGCAAGGTACGCCACATCCTTTTCAACCTCATCCTCATCCGAGGAGTCTTGAGCTTCCAATCTCTCATTGACTGTCTTGAGAGCAAGAGATTTTCTCTTCCTTTGAGATGGTAGAGATAGCTCATAGGTCTGAAGAGAACCGATGAGTTCTTGAATTTTAATCTCATCAAGGTCTTTACTCTTTTCGATGGCAATGACCTTTGCACTAAAACTCTTCAGCAATGATCGTAGAATCTTCCTCACAATCTTAAAGTCCTCCATCTTTTCTCCCAAGTTGAATTTCCCAATCACCACTTGATTTAGCTTCCTATAGAATGAGTTGAATAACTCGTCTTCACTCATCTTCAACTCCTCGAAGCATGTGGTAAGCATTTGTAAGTTGGTGTCTTTCACCTTTTTAGTGCCCTGATAAGTCGTCTCTAAGATTTGCCATGCCTCCTTGGCAATTGTAACATGAGAGATCCTATGAAATTCGTAAGACGAAACACCACAGAAAATAGCATTTAAAGCCTTGCTATTAGCATTAACTGCCGCAAGAGCTGCCTTATCCCATGTGGATTTGACGGCCTACGGCCTAGTCCAACCTATCTCAATAGCATCCTAAACACTATCATCAATAGAGCATAAAAATGCCCTCATACGAACTTTCCAAAAAGCATAGTTGCTCCCATCAAAATATGAAAGAGCATTGAGCGATTAAGATCAATCCATCTCAAAAGGGGTCTAGGATCACACGTACGTAATGAAACTACAGCAAGTGTACCCGCTCTGATACCAATTAAAAGCTCGAATTTATGTGAAAACACAAGAGCTGTTTAGACCCCCAAATTAAAATTACGGCTTGGTTGATTTTACTCTAACTTAAACTAAGTGCGGAATAGAGTAAATGCGAGCGAACAAACAATATAACTACTCTAAGCCATATTCATCAAATCACAACAGTAAAATGAAAACTAAAAGAGTAGGGAAAAAGAATGCAAACACAAGATAACATGCTAATGTGTTATCAAAGAGGAAACTAAAGAACTCAGCAAAAAACCTCTCCGCCGTCCTCCAAGTGGTAAATCGATCCTCTTCGCATTCCAATCACGTGCTAAGCACATGCTTCACTTGTGGGAAGGCTTCTCACGAGCTACCCGCGAAAATACTTTTCATCTTCAATGAGTCTTGAGTCTTCACACTCTCTCTCACACACAACCCTTACAATGAAATCCCACATAAAATACAGGGTACAAAAGATTGAACAAAATCACAATCAAATTTGGCACGGAATTAAAACCAACACAAATTAATTGTAAATCACAACTTTACAATGACTTTTAAAACACACATGATTTTTTCAATTAAAAAAAAAAAAAAAAAAACCACACGTCCAGAGGATGAGTCCAGGTGGTACACTTCTTTCACAAGTGACTTTTAAGCCTACATGTAACCTATAGACCATATCCCTATGGAATTATTAGTGGCAGAACATAAAGAAAAATATTATGGCTATGTGGACTTTTGGTGTTAGACATCAGTAGACAGTTATCGAGTATTTTTAATAGTCTCTTTTTTTGGCCAGGGATTGTTATAAGTTTTCTTGAATTATTTGATTATTAAGTAAATGGTGCTAAAGATTGTTTAGGTGATATCTAAAAATTTTAAAGGAAGTGTTAGAGAGAAGTTCTTTTATGGTAACCTAGCTAAGGTAAGTAACCTTATCTTAATTAGTTTTATTTTGCTTATACTATTGTATTTTAACTACTGAAAATTGTTTATAATTGTTACAATTTTATTCAATTGTATTATTGATTGAGACTTTAAACATATACAAATTGAGACTCTAAACATTTAATCCTAAATCTTTAGAATCTAACAATTATTAGTCCCTACCAAGTCCCAACTTTATGAACACATCTCTATTTTTGTTCTTCATTGATTCAACATGTCTTATTAGTGAACTCTACTTTTTGAAAACACGTGTCATAGACCCTAGGCTTTCCAAATTAGTTATGTAACTATCCTTTTACACAACTATGGTTGATCCCAATATATTACACTATATTGAATTGAATATAGTTTATAGTTATCAAGTACAAAAATTCACTACAAGAAAAGAGTCTACTAGCGAGGATAAAATGCCCTCGCAAAAATTCAAATATCGTCGCAAAAGATTATTAGCGAGGGTATATGGCCCTCGAAGGCCGCCGTATTTACTCTTGTTCCTAAAAGAGATTTTGTAAACATACCTTTGCAAATAGATAATTTACGAGGGCAATGCACTGTTGTTACTGAACAAATCTGCCCTCATAAATATATTACCAAACGACGAGAAAAGTCGACGACTTATTTTTAGCGAGGGGAAGCAGTCGTCGTTAACAATTATTTGTGAGGACCTTTATACCCTCACAATTAGTTATTTGTACTACAAAAAAACTATACTATTGCGGCGGGCCAAAAATGCCGCTATAGGTCTTCAATTATATTAAAATGTTAGTCCTTCAACGGCAGTTTTTGCCCGCCGCTATAGGTGAGATTTTTTTTTTTTTTTAGGTTCTAAACCCACATATCTATTACAAATAACTTGTAGTAATTTTAGCTCCACTAAAACAATACCACAAATGTCTTCAAACTAACATAATATTAACATAGAAATATATTATCAAATACATAACATTGTTTATAACCATTATCAAAGTTCCAAAGTATTAAAACAAATCCTTCAACACTTCCAAAAAAATGCAATTGTTTAAATGTGGTTCTTCATACACAAAAAGCCATCAAAAAATTATAGCATCCAGTATTGTAGCACCATCATTAGTAATTGTCACATCTCCAATATCATCAACGAGCATCTAAAACCATCAACCAGAAAGCAAATCAAAATTACACCCTTTGGTAGAACCACATAGTCCAAATAAACCACCTGTAAACAAATGAAATTGTAATTAAAAAGAAAGAAAAAAAAAAGTCATTGTAGTGTTTTGAAATCATAGATTGAAAAGTATAATTGTTACCATTCAAGCATTTTCTCAATTGTGATAGCTTGACCAAGTTGAGAGAATATCAAACATGGAAGTAAAAGTGGAAAGACCAACTACATTACACAAATAATGGGAACAATGAGTTATGGTGCTCAAATTTACTGATAGGTAAATCTAAGTTGCAGAGTAAGTTAATAATAAGTGAGTATCAGCATGACATATTCAACAACAACAACAGCAACAAGAAGCTTTAGTCTCAAAATTTTGGGGTCGACGAGTATTACCCCATTTAAAAGTTTCCTTCCACTAGCAAGCAAAATGTTGACATACTTGGAAGCCATAGGAATCCCAAAAAGCACATTGTGAAGACCTTTGCTAGTCTAGCCCAGTCACGAAAAATAGAATATTGCAAATGAACAACTCGAACACACAGAACTCATAATTTTATAACAACACAACCAAAGACTCAAACTAAGAAAATACAAAGGAAGAGATAGATTGCATTAGAACATAATGAAAAGGTAAAGAACCCCTATTCTCCACAAAACCCTTACATTTTGGTATTGGATAGAGGAAAACAAAGCATTTTCCCCAAAATAGGCAGATGGAAAAAAAGACAACGAAAGGTCAAGGTTTTTCTTTTTCAATTTTTTTTAAAATACATTAAAGTATTGTAAGCATATGTAACCAAGTGGAGAAAAAAATGAGCATCTTCAATTCTCTTAAGGCATATGTGTATGGTGGAATTCTTAAAACAAAGAACAAGAAGCAACAGTTTGAAAAAAAAAAAAAAAAAAAAAAAAGGAAGAAGACCACATCATGAAAAATAGAAGAAACAATGGCACAAATGAGAAAAGAAGGACAATACCTTTCAATTGGCCTTCACGTGGAGACAACTCCAGACCTGCACAAATCAAAAACCCACTTGGTCAAAATGCTGTTTGGAGGAATGGGGCAAGACCCATATTGTGAAAAAAAAAAAAAAAAAGGCCCAAATCTTTAATCATTCCCATCCTTACTAACAATATAAATACTCAAAAATAATCTTAACTATTATTTTGGTGGATTGATAATAATAGATGGCTTGAGAGAGGGACGAAGGAGAAATAACAAGAAGCTACTTGTTTATGGGGGTAATTTGACACCCACTTTTAGCAACTACTTGTTTGTCAACAACATTTTTTTTTTTTGGTAAACCAAACCACATAATATAGAGAGCCTGCCTACTTCACTTGGACCTTACAACGTGTTATCGGACATCTATGCATGATAACATTCTCAATCTTTCATCTAAGATATATATATTTTTTTTAAATGTAAGGAAGCCTTAATCTTTCATCTAAGATATATATTTAAAAAAAAAAAAAACAAAAGAGGTAAGGAAGCCCCAAACTTCCTTACAATATAGTATAAGCCAAGATGCAACCTTCATAATACACTGGACAAAGCACATCAGCCTTGGCAAAGTAAAAATAATCAATCCCAATCTACAATACTATAAACCCAAATATACATCTAACATCTCTAGAGTACCAAGATTCTCAATTTGTCATTTGAATCTCCACAATTAAAATAATTCTTTTCTATTGGTAACAAGATCCAACTATTATTAGATTGCCAACTTGGCAATTTTGCAGGCTAAGCTTTTGGAGGACCACCTAATGGCCATAATTATAACATGAAATTTAACAAGTTCTTTGCAAAAATTTATCCTTTGCACATGAAAAATGTAGACAAAAGTTGAGGAACTCAAAAGTCAAAATGACATGAGTCCAATTATACTTTTCAAAGGCCTGCTTGTCATCTAATATAGGCAGCCATCCACTCACACAGAGATTTTATATATATATATATATATATATATATAATGATACTACCAACAAAAGCATGAAGACCAACCATTTAAACGGAAGAAGCCGAAGATTAGAGAAGTAGTGGCCTCCATGAAAACAGTGTAAGGCAAGCAGAGCGACAGAGTAAGAGTGTGGACCCCAACGTATGCGGGCATGGCCCACAAACCCATGCAATCCAACCATTCTCCTAACACCTTCATTGCTCCTTTCTTGTCCTATCCGTACCTTTTGCTAAGCTCCCTCACTCTTCATGCCTAAACACAAAAATTGAAAGCTTTTAATTTTTATTTTTTTTAGACTTATTCTAATATAAGTAATAGATTTAATATTTTTTGACAAAATTTTTGTTGCCATTCATGGGTTAGCAGCAACAACAACAAACTCAACACTTTTAAAGTGAAGTGAGTACCTTAGCCATGTAGGGCACTGATTCATCTGCATCCAAAATGCCATGAACCCTAGGAGAGCTAGTATAGATCAGTCTCTTCACTTTAAGCTCAATACAAGCATCAATAACATTCTTGGTCCCTATAATAGATCATAAACGAACCACAACATAATAAGACAAACAAATCCAAATACCCAAAACAAAGAAAGATTTAACAAAGTCCAAAGGAACATCAAAATAGCCAATAGGCTAGACACCCATCACACGCCTAGCACTCTGTACCTCCCACATTGACAGAATAATGTAGCTGGTAATCGTTCATCGAAGAATTCGGCGCCACCGTGTGGAACACAACCTCAGCTCCTTCCAATGCTGTTTATTATCATTATTAAAACAAAAATAAAAATAAATAAATAAAAAAACAAAAAAAAATTCAAAACTTATGCAGAAAAATTTTCAGCTGGGCATTTTATCAAACAGTTGGAAGGGGTGAGCAAACCTTTGAGAACTTGGGCCTTGTTTCAAAGATCCATGGAAACATAAACAGCTTGAGAAGAGAGCAAGGCTTGGCCGAGAGTTCCATTCTCCTCATGAGGGTCAAGGTTAATGGTGGGATCCATATCGGCAATTCGGGCGAGGAACATGTTATATGAGATGAGCTTTTCAACCAAATGACAAGAAGCAAAACCACGACCTCTTGTCACCACGCACCATCTCTCAGTGCCATCATCCCCAGATGCCATTTCTCTTTGCAAAACCATAAAAACCCAATTGACTAAAGCATTAATTGTGAGTATTTGTAATGTGTTTGACACAGATTATGAAGTAACCTTCCAATGAGGGAGTGGTTGATAGCTGGGCTCGTCCAAAAATATGCATCAGAAAAATTAAATTACTTCACCAAATCCAAACCCAAATTTCATAAAAATCATTAAAAAAAAAAATTAATAAAGTATCTACATATTACACCACAAAATCCAAACCCAAATTTCACAAAAATCAAAACTGAAAATTAAATAAATAATCCAAATCCAAACAAAAAATTTCACAATAATCAAAACAAAAAATCAAATAAATAACTTACCAAGCAAAATCGGAATGGGTATGGGTATGGGTATGGGTATGGTGAGGAAAAATGAATGGGTATGGGGGTGGTAAGGGGAGAGAGGGAGAAAGGATCTTGTGGTGAGGGAGGGAGAGATCGAGGAGGAGAGGAGTCGATGGCTGGGCTCGGCCTCGTCGGCCTCGTCGCTGGGCTGGGCTAGGCTCTGCTCGTCGGTGCCGACGAGGTTGTGTGTGTGTGTGTGTGTGTGTGTGTGTGAATGTGAATGTGAGAGGCCGTGTGAGAGATAGAGAGAAAATGAGAGAGTTTTGTGAGTAAAAACTTAGTGTGAGAAATGAAACTTCTGTGTGGGAAATGAAAATGTAAGTGGGAAAAAAATTTTGGAGAATTTTGTGCGGGAAAGGAAAAAATATTTGGGGGGAAATTTTCATCCTAACACCTCTGTTCTTTATCTTTTCATTTTCACCGCCCAACTACCAACTCCTCATGTCTATATCTTGAGCAATGAACTAGTAATAACATTTGGTTAAGTGTGCCCTTGACAAGTGACAACATCACTATACTCGTGTGGAGTACTGAAGTTTAATGGAGTGTATTCAACTTTTTTGAAATTTTTTACTATCTGTCGATAACGTGTTGTGCACCACAAATACTATTATTGTTATATTATTATTTATTAAATAAATCAACTAAAAAAAACTAGATATTGAGTATTTATTAAATAGATAAACTATCTATTATTATTAAAATGATATAGACTTATAATTGTAAATATTTTTAATAATTTATATGGATTTTGACTAATGAACTTATAAAAAAGTAAATAAATAGTTATATATTTATTTATATATATAAATATATAAAATTAGTAGTAATTTTGAAACGATACACCGATATTAATCGATACTGAAATATTTCATTTATTTGACCAAACTGAAACAGTCTCTAGTACGGTATTAATTCCCTTGTTTTTGGTCCCTAAAATGAAAAATGTGTTCCATTTTAGTTCTTAATGTAAACTCACTAATGAAAATTGTTTACATGACAAACGGAGTGAATTGTTTGCATACTAAATGCGGATATGACCATTAAAAAAATGGTCCTGAGACCATTGAATTTGGTGAAATTCATTTTCAAATCTTGATCAATAGGATTGAAGAGTATGGTGACATACTGGTGTTTGTGAAATTTTAGACCAATTAGATAGTCAGATTGAGTAAACATAACCATACAAGTACATAGCACATGTCCATCATGCACCATACTTAGATTTGAAATCTATCCGTTAGATTTGAAGAGTATAATGAAAGGTTAATTCTAGTAAATTATTGTCACAATCAAACGATTGGATTTAGAGAAATACGTGGTCAAAGTTGGTTAAATTCGATCAAACTTAATAGATGGTCCCGATACCACTGAACTTGGTGAAATTCATATTCAAATCTTGATAATTAGGATTGAAGAGTATGATGACATATTGTTGTTGGTAAAATTTGAGACCAATTGGATGGTCAGATTGAGAGAATATATATAGTCATATAGGTACACAACAAATGTCCATAACGTGCCATACTTGGATTTGAAATCTAACCATTGGATTTGAAATCTAACCATCTAGTAACTTATTATTGAATTCATATGTTGAAAATCCAACCGTTGGATTACATTTTCTATATGTTCTTAACATGCAAGCCAATTTTCATGCCAATCAAATGTAATTTACCATTTGTTCTATAAACTCATCTTTTATGCATTATTTTAAACTATAAAAACTTGAATTTAGAAAATTGATTGATTACATGCCTATTAATCTTTGATTACCTTTAAATTTTGTAACCATGAAAAGTGTATGAAGATAATGTAATCTAACGGTAGATTTGTCAAAATTCACATCGAATTAAGAAATATAGGGTTGGGTTCGAGTTACACCTGTTGTAACTCTAAAAAATGTTACACCACCCAATAACTTATTATTGAATTCATATTTTGAAAATCCAACTGTTGGATTACATGTTCTATATGGTCTTAAATTGCATGCCAATTTTCATGCCAATCGGATGTAATTTACCATTTGATCTATAAACTCATATTTTATGCATTATTTTAAACTACTAAAACTTGAATCTAGACAATTGATTGATGACATGGCTATTAATTTTTGATCACTTTGAAATTTCATAAACATGAAAAATATATGAAGATAATGTAATCTAACAGTAGATTTGTCAAAATTCACATCGAATTAAGAAATATAGAGTTGGGTTCAAGTTACACCTGATGTAACTCTAAAAAATGTTATACCACCCAATAATTTATTATTGAATTCATATTTTGAAAATCCAACCGTTGGATTACATGTTCTATATGGTCTTAACTTGCATGCCAATTTTTATGCCAATTGGATGTAATTTACCATTTAATCTATAAACTCATATTTTATACATTATTTTAAACTACTAAAACTTGAATCTAGACAATTGATTGATGACATGACTAACTTATTATTGAATTCATATTTTGAAAATCCAACCGTTGGATTACATGTTCTATATGGTCTTAACTTGCATGCCAATTTTCATGCCAATCGGATGTAATTTACCATTTGATCTATAAACTCATATTTTATGCGTTATTTTAAACTACTAAAACTTGAATCTAGACAATTGATTGATGACATGACTATTAATTTTTTATCACTTTGAAATTTTGTAAACATGAAAAATATATGAAGATAATGTAATTTAACAGTAGATTTGTCAAAATTCACATCGAATTAAGAAATCTAGAGTTGGGTTCGAGTTACACCTGATGTAATTCTAAAAAATGTTACACCACCCAATAATTTTTTATTGAATTCATATTTTGAAAATTTAACCGTTAGATTACATGTTCTATATGGTCTTAACTTGCATGCCAATTTTCATGTCAATCGGATGTAATTTACCATTTAATCTATAAACTCATATTTTATACATTATTTTAAACTACTAAAACTTGAATCTAGACAATTGATTGATGACATGACTATTAATTTTTGATCACTTTGAAATTTTGTAAGTATGAAAAATATATGAAGATAATGTAATCTAACAGTAGATTTGTCAAAATTCACATCGAATTAAGAAATATAGGGTTGGGTTTGAGTTACACCTGACATAACTCTAAAAAAATGTTACACCACCCAATAACTTATTATTAAATTCATATTTTGAAAATCCAACCGTTGGATTACATTTTCTATATGGTCTTAACTTGCATGCCAATTTTCATGCTAATCGGATGTAATTTACTTATTTAAAACTACAAAAACTTGAATTTAAACAATTGATTGATGATATGGTTATTAATCTTTGATTACTTTGAAATTTTGTAAGCATGAAAAATATATTAAGATAATGTAATCTCAGGGTAGATTTGTCAAAATTCACATTGAATTAAGAAATATAGAGTTGGGTTCAAGTTACACCTGACGTAATTCTAAAAAATGTTACACCATTCAATAACTTATTATTGAATTCATATTTTGAAAATCCAATTGTTTGATTACATGCTCTATATATTCTTAACATGCATGCAAATTTTCATGCTAATCGGATGTAATTTACCGTTTGATCTATAAACTCATCTTTTATGCATTATTTTAATGAGAATAAATTTTTATTCATTTTTGAGAGAGAGAGAGAGAGAGAGAGAGAGAGAGAGAGAGTACAAAAAACTGAAATTCTTGAATTTTAGGCTACCATTTTGAAGTTGAAAGTGCTATCTGTGACACCCCAACCTAATTGCATAATTAATTTATGAGTTTATATGCTTGTTATTATCTTAATTAATTTAAGTGCATAAAACTTTGATATTGTGATATTATTAAACATATATACTCTTTTTATTGTTATGGATATGAATTTATAAAGGTAAGGGTTATATGTAGTGTTATATTATTGTTTGGGCTTTACTAGAAATATAAGTTTATAAGGGGTGAAAAGTATAATTGCCTAAAGTGTAAGTGTGAATGCCAAAAAGGATTGAAAAAGTGGGTTGGATATTTTCTTCCCTAGCATCCCACGTATCCCACTCCAATTGTCCACATCTCTTATCTTCTTTTGTGCCCCAAAAGTCTTCTCACTTTTCTGATTTTCTTGGCTGCATCAGACTGGAAAGTCCAGCCCTCTTTCTCTACTTCTTTTTCCTCTTCTTTGTTCTTCTTTCTTCTTCATTTCCTTTTGCTCTTACACGGCCAAACCTCTCTCTCACTCTCTCACCAAAAATCCTAGTTTCTCTAAGAAGAAATCAAGAGCCTAAACACTAAGACTTCATCTTCAAAGTGTGTGGGTAAGTAGATTAAACCTCATCTGATTTGGTGCACTTGAATAGTATGATTGTTTGTTTATTTTCATTCTTTATCCTCTGTTCTGATTTGTGAGACTGAGCTTGTGATTCTGTTTTTGTAAGTTGAAAGAGTGATTGTGTTATGGACTATTGGATGTTTATTAAGGTATTTTATTATGTGTAGGGTAGGTATAAAAATACCCAAATGAAATGAAGGTCAATAGCTATTTGTTGATGATTTTAGTAATAACATGTGCTGAAGCTGTCACTGTGACAGATTTGATGTTTACTAAAATAAAATTCTGTATTAAATAATTTGCTCTGAACTAGGATGCTAGGAATAGTTTTCATGAATCCTAAGACACGTATGGTTGTTTTGGAGGTGGTTTCACAGCATTTGGTTGAATAGAAAAATAATGATTTAATTTTGAAGTTGCTAGAAATTCTGTCAGGACAGATTCGAGCATGCTACCTTGTATGATTTTTAATAAATCATGGTTTTATTTTTTGACTCTGAAATTTTTATGGTATATATTGGACATACAGGGGAGTAGTTATGTAAAATTTCATGACTTTTTGATGTGTTTGAACAGCCTATTCGTATTTTACAAATAGGGCTTTTGCTGCTGTAATGACCAGTAAACAGGGTAGGATAGCTCTGACTTTGTGGATTTAATTTTTGAAGCTAGGGTGAATGTTTTGAGCTATAATTTAATATGCTCATCCTTTGTTATGTTTGGATCATATATAAATTTTATGCCTTGTTTCTCTGTGGTTTGGATGCATAATGTGTTTGATGATTGTATCATGTGCTTTAGGGAACTTTATGTGATGGGAATTAAGATTTTCTTGAGTTTGAGAGTTAGGTTGTGATTTAGGAATAAGTTTAAATACTTAGGAAGAGGTTGTCAATAATAAGTTTTGGTTTTTTATTTAGGTGACGAGAACGAGAACACGGACACTTGAGCTCCTCTTGTACAATCTCTCGTGTCTTCGGCTTTCAGGTAAGGGATTTGAGATATGTGCTTTTGATAAGTATAAATATTATTTAGAAAAGTATTATGCATTAAGGTTTTTATTTAGAGATATTACGTATAAGCATGAGTAAGTAAAAGATGTGTTCGTGAGTTGTTCAATCTTATATACATAATAATTTTAGCATATTGATGCTATTATTGGTATCACGAACATAATATTTAAGAATGAAGTGGATATGCTACTATTGTGGTACATTTACGTAAAAGCAAAGTTATCAAAAAAATATAGTTTTCAGTTATTCCATCGTTATGATCTGAACTCAGCCATTAGGGGTTATAATATTGGCATTTCCACGGAAATTCTGTTTGGCCATTATAAGTGGGACTGGCTCTGCTGTACCCGCCCTTGTTGGTAACAGCCAACTTGTGGAGGATGTTAACCTACCCCCATGGTTGAAAAGATGTATTATGATATGATTCCGGAATTACCTAGCATTGTGGGGAATGTTGGATGCCTGTCACTTTATGCTGAAAGCCTCCCAAAGTTGTGACAGACTTACAATTGGATTAACTAATATGTATTATAAATGAGCTTTTGAGCTATTTGGAAATTATAAGCAAAGTATGATGATAGGAAAGACATATTGAATGTGTTATAAGTTTAATGAGAAGTTATGATAAAGTATTTACAGTTTATTCAAAGCTAAGGCTACTGAACTAGGGTTACGTTCATTATTATGTCCTTTTATTATTATATGAAAGGAAAATGAAGTATGTTCATCTAAAAGCTCGTAAATTATTTTAAGAACAATCAGAACAGTATGAAGACTATTTTATCAAAGTTGGCATATCCATGAAATACTTGATTTACATGCATTCTTGTCAAGGGCCCATGGAGCTTAAAAACCTTACTAGGCTTCGCAGCTCACCCTTTTATATTTCAGTGTACAGGTTCTTCCTGGAAGTAGCGAGAGTATTAGAGGTGGCAAGGATTCTGTGTTTTCTCGTTTGTTAGAATGTAGAGTTTTTGTTGTATAGTAGTTTAGCACTTTTGTTGTATAGGAGGAATCGAGATGTACTTGATCTTCGAGCACAGATGTAATTCAGTATCTTAGTTTGTTTAAACCCCGGTTGTATGTCTTTGGGGTTAGGTTTGTAATAATAGTTTTGCTAAACGTTTAGCTATGTAATATTTACACAAATTCCTTAAGTTTCAGCCAGGTGGAAATCTTCCAAGTTCGAAGGAAATGAAATATTCAGGGTTTTCATCATTTTTGAATATTATGGTTTTAATGCTCGAAAATAAGCAGGTATTCAAGTAACAAATTATTGTTAAGCCCCTTATGTTTAGGTTGGTTCGTGTTAGTATTGAGGTAAACTTGATATTAACATGCCGGTCATGCTCTAAATCCTGAAGTACAGGTTTGGGCCGTGACACTATCATTTTTTTATGGGTACAATTATTTAGAAAATAAGGACAGACCTTTCTTATATAGGATATATATAAAAGGTTTTTTTTTTTTTTAGACTATAAACAAAAGGTTCATCTAAAGAATACAAAGTGCTATATGTTTATACGTTTCTTTTTATTTTTCTTTGAATTTTAGAATAACTTTTATCTCCAAAAAAAATTAATATTTTAATGATTTTTTACGAAGGTCAATGTGGCCCTCGCAAATAATTTAGTGTTAGTAAGGATATATTTTTAACCCACACAAAAAATAAACTTTTTGTAAGGAATTTTTATTGTCCCTCGGAAATAATTTGGAGGGAATATTTCCCTCCAAATTTTTTGACATTTTAATGATTATTTGTGAAGGTCGATCCTAGCCCTCACAAATAATTTAGTATTAGTGATAGTTTTTTTTTATCGTCACAAATAATACACTTTTTGCGAGAGATTTTTAATCGTCCCTCGCAAATAATATGGAGGGAAAATTTCCTTCCAAAATATTAGTATTTGTGAAGGCTATAACACATAATTGCGACAGCTTTTCTTGTTGGTCACAAATATTTCACATTTTACCAAATATTTGTACCAAATATTTGCGAGGGCTTTATTTTGCCATTGCAAATAAGATTTTTTGAGAGGGCTTTTTGGGTCCGTCAAAAATTCTTGGTCACTAATAGGCATTTTTTTTGTAGTGATTCTCCATACCATTCTATCAAGATGTGTTATATCTCTAAGTGTCTAACATAGGTAATTCAATTGCTCTTAGTAATGTTGCATGCATCCCAAATTTTGATCTAGTATGAACTTGTTTAGGTTATTATTGCCGTAAGGGGATGCCATGAAATTTTTAGGGGATAATTAAAGTTGAAGCAAAAATTATTATTTTGTAGTATGGTATTAATATTATTGACCAATTTTCAACAATCTTGGTAACAAGTTTTCTATTAGATACGAAATTCAGGCATCACAAGAGATATCACAACTGCTGAGACACAACTTAAGGAAGGAGATAAAGAGTTGAATTTAAACGCAATAGCAGATGAGGATAAACCAGAATACACATCATAGTGCTAAGTCTCTCCTTGATTCCAACTTAATAAAGTTGATAATGACATTTTTAACATTTTGCACTAACTTAATGTTTTGGATCCTAATTGACGTTTGCATGCAATGACTTTAATTGAAGATGTAGGGTCAGTTTTTGTAGCCCAAGCCCAAAAAGGTGGGTTAGAGGCCCAACGAACCCAGCACAATGAATTTGTAGAGAGTGGGTGAAAAAGCTGGGCTGGATCGGAATTAAACAATGGTTGGCAAGGTTACGTGAGGCGGAAATAACATAAAATAACGACAAAGAAGCTTCTTAGATGAATGTCTGAAGAGGCATTTTATTGAATGAACAGTAATTACATCATTCAGAACTACAGTAAAGCTTTTTTCTTCTCTTCTTACCTCTTTCTTCTCCTCCCTCTTTTATCAGGGATCGACCTTCTTTATATAGCACCTTTCTCCATCATCTCCATCGTCCACTTGTTCCTCATCTGGGTATCCACTTGAGTGCATGTCACGTCATGCGCCTACTTTAGTTCTTTGTGAGTGGCGGTAGCTGAAGTTTCACTGTTCAGGGGTTTTCTCCACATAAATGCGGTCAGAAAAGCTGTTTGCAGTGCATTAAATACGGTGGTAGCAGCTTTTCCTTTAGATATTTCTTTATTCTTATCATCTCCAAACATACCTAGGGCTTATCCTTATCACCGGGCTTGCTAGGAGAATCATTCGGACCGTCCACACGTCTGGTTGGCGAAGGCTACTTGTATCCGAGGAAGAAGACCTCTTCGGACCAATAATATGCTCCTCGGAATGATCGTAACCTCTTCGGACCACAACCCTTATTCGTCTCAGGCTTCTTTGTCCTCAGATGGGCCCTCCCATCTAGCTATTGCTATTTAGAAATAAAATACCCCTCGACATGGTACCCTAGGCCCACTAAGAAGTTTTGGGCTTTCATCCCCCACAATAGCCCCTCAAAATCTTGATTTTTCCTTCACATCCGAAGAGAAAAAGTGGGATTTTGACTTGCCACGGAGCAAAAGCTTGAGAACAGACAAAAATTCAAACTGGCACATGTGTAGATACGGATGTGCGCGTTCCATCATTGCTGCAGTTGTTTTCCGTATTCCCAAAGTGCTATATTAATTACTCCAGGCGGCGTCTTGTCCTTTGCATCCAATGGCGGACCGTTCATCCAACGGACAGGGTTCTTTCTTGGGATTTGGGCGAAATAACTTCTGCCCCTTTGTTCGACCTCGTATAAAATCTCAGAGGTTAGCATTTCCTCTTTACCCTGCAATTCTCAGACTATCCAACAAGAACAAGCATCCAAACGCTCCGAGCTCTCTCAATCGCTGACCCCAATCCTTCCCAGAGCCTTCAAGAATCTTCCTGCGAGTTCAAAGATCGATCCCTAGTTCCGTTTCTGTAAGTTTTCATCGCCCCGAGCCTTCTGTTTTCTCTTCGGCTGTCTTCTACATCGTGTTTTCATTTTTCCGTTTAAGAAAGATGGGCAAGCTCGAGTACATGGTAGACAATCCTGCCCAGTTGGAGAAGTTTAGGGCTACATACCGTATACCCCCAAACGTGAGGGTGAGGTATTGTCCTCCAGAGAAAATACTGACTGATCGGAAAACCGGGGAAGTGGTGATCCCTCTCATCGCTTTCTTGGAGGGAGGAATGACAATTCCTATGGGTCCCATCACCATTAGTTACCTCCGAAACCATAGGATTACCCCTTGGCAGTGCGCGCCTAACATGTTTAGGATCCTAGGAGCAATTGAAGACCTTAATCATCACCTAGAATTGGGACTCACTTGGCTCGACGTGGTGCACATGTACGAGTTCCACAGCCAACAAGGGGCGGGATATTATTTAAAATCCCGGTCCGACATTGTTCGGCTGATTTCCTGCCTCCCCAAGTTCAACAAAGGGCTAAAGGACAACTATGTGATCGTCTCAGGCGCGTGGTATAACGGCCCTCACTGTCCGACCAAGCCAGGAGAGCCAGGTGGGACATTAGATTTAGGCATTCTGACCGTAGGCTTAGGATCCGTGTTTTTTTAACATTTTCTGATTCTCTGTGTTGCTGCTTTCGATTTTCTAACCAAACTCTGCTGTGACTTGTAACAGATAAAGAACGCATTTCTCCTCGGCTCAGCCTCACCAACGTCACTGCGCTGAACTTTTTATTACGGTTGGAGATCTTCGTTAGCGAGGACGGACAACTCCGATCGGCTCCCCTCATCCTAGGGTACACAGCGAAACCAAAAGACTTCCAACCGGTGGGCAACGCGATAACCCAGGGAGATCGCCGCCTCAACCGTATTGACGTATCTTGGAAGGGTTTTTTGGCACCGCACGAACTTCCACCCGTGCCACATCCAAACCCTCGAAATATACCTCCTCTCGTCCAACCGCTCCAACAAGTTCCCCTCGGACAAGAGGTTGAGGGTGAAAGAGTTGGCTCCTCTACCTCTTCGCTTGAGGAGCAAATAGACAAGTTCCATTTCGAGGGGGAAGCTCCAGGGGGAAAACAAGTAGTAGAGGTCTCGGACGCCGAGGAAGAGATCGATAGGCATTCAAGCATTCACCTTGTTCTGATCGTTGCCAGTCCTAAAGACTCGTCGGACGAAGATATGGACTTAAAAAATCTAATGAAGAAGAGGGTCCAAAAGACCGAGCACAAAGATGCTGGGACGTCTAGACCAGTAGTGACCCTACCTCCAGTGCCTCCACAGGTCCCTGACCCAGGCTTGAAGCCGGTGCCAAACCTGCAGAAGAAGAGGCCCCACGAGCTTGAAGAGAGGGAGGTGGTCGTGCCACCCAAGACTAATAAACAACAAAAGGTGGTACGAGACCACCGAAGCAGGAGGGCTTCCTCCACCAAGAGCCGAGACGACGTGGTTGTGGCTGACGTTTGCCGAGGAGGGGGAACTCGCATTTGGTCCCCAAGGCTAGAGCTGGATGGCGCTCCCTTTCCTTGGGACACCTCCCTCCGGAACTATGATGGGGGAAGGGTAGGGTACGTTGCTGAGGCCCTGCAGTAGCCACTCCTTCTCCCTTATGACATGGACTCCTACAAGCGCTTCAACCAGAAGGAGCTCTTCTTGTCCCTTAAGAGGGACGTGGCCATGGTAAATAAACTCTTTCTTAATTCAGGTTTTATCCTTAATTGGCTTTGCTTCCCTTCTTCACCCAATGTTGAAAATGTTGTCATGCAGATTACTCAGCAAATTTACGTAGCCGAGGAATGGAATAAGAAGTCCTACCTCGAGGCCCAAGCAGCAGCCCAGTCCCAGTCTGAGGTGGAGGCATCTCTCGGTCAGCTGAAGGAGGACTATGCTCATATGTCTGAGCAGCTCAAAGATATGACCAACCAGAGGAACAGCCTCAGAGCCGGCCTAAAGAACGCCAGACTCAGGCCGAGGAGCAGCGCAAGTAGCTGAACATGTCAGAGATCAACCTGGCGACCGAAGGGGAGCTAGTGAAGGGTCTCAGAGCTGAGCTCCAAAAGGCCAAAGAGAGCGCCAAAGTAGCCGAGCAGAAGGCTCAACTGGCCAAGGAATTAGTTGAAGCTGAGAGGAAGGTGGCATATCAGTTGGGGGTAGATGAGACTGGGCAGCAGCTTACTGAGCAATTTGCCTCGGTTAGTCGTGATTACTGCGACATAACCTAGCAAAAGGCACTGGACGCTGCTGGGATCCCCTCGGACTCTCCCCTGAGGTTACCTGGGAGCACGTACTATGATCCCGAAATCCGAGAGCTCCCAGGTCCTGACCCTCATACTGCTCCACAGCTTCCAGAGGTTTCAGAGCAAAGCTTGGTCAGTCAAGCTCCCCCCTCCACCCTTGATGCGCCTAAAGAGATTGGTCAGCTAGGTGATAAGGGTAAACTGGCTGAACCAGGAAAAGACAAAGGCAAAGGGTTAGAGGGAGAGAAGACTTCTGTTGAGCCCGAGGGTCAAGCCCCAGAAGCTGCTGCTCGGATGGGCCAGGCTGCTGACAATGTGATCCCTCCAGCAAAAGAATAGATTGATAGGATTTTTTTTTTTTTTTGGAAAGAGATTGTAAGTTACTCTTTTTTAATCAATGAAGTAGTTTTTCTTTTACTTTTGTTATAAAGTCTTGTACTTTAATATTATGGGAATGTAGGTAATCGTGATCCTAATATTATGTTAACAACGTGCATGACTATGATTGTTACTAAAAATGAGCAGAATGTATAGGAATTATTAATAAGAGGCAACATGAGCCAGGGATAATTTAAACACATTTAGGAGTTTCAATCATGGCTTATCAGAGAATGATATTTCAGCAATAGCAGTTGCATTAGATTTAGATTTAAACACTCAGAGGGCTATAATGAAGTGTAAACTAACCCAAATCATTTGGTCCGAGGACTACAGGCATGATTGGATTTAAGTTTAAACACTTAAAGAACTGTAATGGAGTGTTAACTAACCCAAATCATCTGGTTCGAGGACTACAGGCATGATTGGATTTAAGTTTAAACACTTAAAGAACAGTAATGAAGTGTTATTTAACCCAAATCATCTGGTCCGAGGACTACAGGCATGATTGGATTTAAGTTTAAACACTTAAAGAACAGTAATGGAGTGTTAACTAACCCAAATCATCTGGTTCGGGGACTATAGGCATGATTGGATTTAAGTTTAAACACTTAAAGAACTGTAATGGAGTGTTAACTAACCCAAATCATCTGGTCCGAGGACTACAGGCATGATTGGATTTAAGTTTAAACACTTAAAGAACCGTAATGGAGTGTTAACTAACCCAAATCATCTGGTCCGAGGACTACAGGCATGATTGGATTTAAGTTTAAACACTTAAAGAACTGTAATGGAGTGTTAACTAACCCAAATCATCTGGTCCGAGGACTACAGGCATGATTGGATTTAAGTTTAAACACTTAAAGAACGTTTTATATGACATGTTGTTATGTTGATTATAAAGAAAATTCGATTAATAATAATACATTTTGAGGTTATTTACATTCCAAGGGCGCGGTATCACATGACTATCCAAGTCTTCAAGGAAATACGCCCCAATGCCAGCCCCCGAAGTAATACGATATGACCCTTCCCAATTAGGCCCTAATTTTCCCCAAGCTGGGTTCTTTGCAGTGCCGACCACTTTTCTTAACACCAGATCACCAGGTTCCAGAGGTCTGAGCCTTACGTTGACGTCGTAACCCTGTCTGAGCTTTTGCTGGTAATGCGCCAATCGGACCATTGCATTTTCCCTCCTTTCATCAATTAGGTCCAAACTCCTCTTTAGCTGCTCATTGTTGCCCGTCAAGTTGAACGAGCTAGTTTTCAACGTTGGGAATCCAGTTTCCAGGGGTATAACAGCTTCAGCCCCATAGGTCATCGAGAAAGGAGTCTCTCCAGTAGACCTGCGTGGAGTAGTTCTGTAAGCCCAAAGCACATGTGGCAATTCTTCCACCCATTTGCCCTTCGCGTCGTCAAGTCTCTTTTTCAGGCCACTCACAATGACCTTGTTGACAGCTTCTGCTTGGCCATTACCCTAGGGATACGCTGGGGTGGAATATCTGTTCATGATTCCCAGTTCGCTACAATAACTCCTAAATGCTTTGCTATCAAACTGAAGGCCATTGTCCGAGATAAGACTATGTGGAACTCCAAATCGAGTAACTATACTCTTCCACACAAACTTCTGCAAATCTACGTCTCGGATGTTGGCCAGAGGTTCTGCTTCAACCCACTTGGTGAAGTAGTTAGTGCCGACCAGCAAATATCTCTCGTTTCCTGCAGCCTTAGGGAATGACCCCACGATGTCCAAGCCCCACTGGGCAAAAGGCCATGGGCTGGTTAGCGGGTTAAGAGTTCCTCCGGGCTGATGAATGCGTGGGGCAAATCGGTGGCACTGATCACATTTTTTAACATAATCCAGGGCTTCTTTTTGCATGTTGGGCCACCAATAACCCTGAGTAAGAGCTCGGTGAGCCAAAGACCTACCCCGAGTGTGGCTTCCACAGATTCCTTCATGCAGTTCTTCTAATAATAGCTCAGTCGCTTCAGGATGCATGCACAACAAGTAAGGTCCTGAATAGGAACGTTTATATAGCTTCTGATCTTCGGATAACCAGAACCTAGTTGCTTTCCTCCGAATTTTGTCGGCCTCCCCCTTTTCTTCAGGCAAGACATCTTCCTTTAGAAATTTAACTAAAGGGTCCATCCAACTGAGTCCAGCCCTGACTTGATGTACTTGGATTACTTCTCCTCTTGCGTCGGTAGGCTTATGCAAGTCTTCGATGAGGATAACTCTCGGAAAATCTTGTGCCGAAGAGGTGGCTAGAGTGGCCAAGGAGTCAGCGTGTGTGTTACCACTCTTGGGTACATGCACCAGGCTAAAAGATTCGAACCCCATTTGCAGATGTTTAACTCGGCTCAAGTACCCCTGCATTCTTTCATCTTTTGCCTCAAACTCCCCCTGTACTTGACCAACAATCAACCTTGAATCCGAGAATAGCTTTACTGCCCTTCCTCCTATCTTCTGGACCATACTCATCCCCATTAGTAGGGCTTCGTATTCCGCCTCATTATTTGTTGCCGAAAAGCCCAGCCTTAGTGCTTTTTCAATAATGATTCCCTCGGGGGATATCAACACTAGCCCCACTCCAGAACCTTTTTGGTTCGCAGCACCATCCACGTACGCCTCCCAAAGGGAAGGGCTTTGTTGAGAAATCATGTCAACTGATTTTTCATCCATGTCTGACGTCGGCTTTACCTCTTCTAATTGGGGCTCCGTGAACTCAGCTACCAAATCAGCAATCACCTGACCCTTGATCGAGGTGCGTGGCATGTACTTGATATCAAAAGCCCCTAGGATCGTCCCTCATTTAGCAATTCTTCCAGTATAATCCGCACTTCGGAGTATTGCCCTGAGCGGAAGCTGGGTGAGAACAATGACTGTATGGGCTTGGAAATAATGTGGGAGCTTTCGCGTACCAAGCACCACTGCTAGAATAGCCTTTTCTAATGGTAAATAACGGATCTCGGCTTCATGCAGCGATTTGCTTACACAGTAAACTGGTTTTTGTACACCGCCATTTGCTCGGATCAACACCAAGCTTACAGCATGGGGAGCTACAGCGATGTACGCAAACAAGACTTCGTCTGGCTCAGGGCTGGACATAATTGGCGGTCGAGCTAAATAATCCTTTAATTGCTGGAAAGCCATAGCACACTCTTCTGTCCACTCGAACCCTTTCCACTTATTAATCAAGGAAAAGAAAGGCCGACACCTATCTGCTGATCGTGAGATAAATCGATTTAGGGCTGCGGTCATCCCAGTCAGTTTCTGAACTTCCTTGGGATTCCGAGGAGCTTGTAGCTCATTGATGGCCTTTATCTGATCGGGGTTGACCTCAATTCCTCTGTGAGTCACCATATATCCTAGGAACTTGCCTGATCCCACACCAAATGAGCACTTAGAAGCATTCAAGCGTAGCTTGTATTTCCTGAGAACTCCAAAAGTACTTTCTAGATCCTTCACATGCTCGGCCACCACTTTGCTCTTCACCACCATGTCGTCTATGTAAATCTCGATATTTTTGCCTAGCTGTGGTTCAAACATCCTCGTCATCATCCTTTGATAAGTGGAACCCGCATTTTTCAAGTCGAATGGCATCACCTTATAATGGTAATTACCAATGGGAGTTACAAAAGCAGTCTTCTCCTGGTCATCCAGGGCTAAGGGTATCTGGTGATAGCCTTGAAATGCATCCAAGAAGCTCATCCGGGGGTGTCCGACAGTGGCATCTATAAGCTGATCGATTTTTGGCATAGGAAATGGATCTTTAGGGCACGCCCTATTTAAGTCAGTGAAGTCCACACATACTCGCCATTTCCCGTTCTTCTTCTTTACCACCACAGTATTCGCCAACCACTCTGGGTAGAAAATCTCTTTAATAGCTCCAGCCTGCTTGAGCTTTGCTACTTCTTCTCTAACTGCTTCGGCATGTTCTTTAGATGGACGCCGAGGAGGCTACTTTTTAGGGGTAACCATGGGATTTACTTTCAAATAGTGGCATATGAATTCCGGATCCACCCCAGGGGCTTCATAAGCGTTCCAGGCGAATACGTCAAGGTTTTCGTTAAGAAGTTGCACTAACTTCTCCTTTTCTTGTAAAGGTAACTTGGATCCGACCCGAAAGAATTTTTCAGGATCATCCCCAATGATGACTTTTGTTAAATCTTCGCACCCTGCGCCCTTATCCGGATCTTTAGTGGGCGATAACCGATGCTTTCGTTGCTATAAGCCCTCTTCGGCTTTTGCTGGTGACTCGGCTTCTGGCTCATGTTGAATGGCAACCACCAAGCATTGTCTAGCCACGGATTGGTCCCCGCGGATTTCGCAAACCTGGCCTTCGGATGGGTATTTGATTTTCTGATGTAAGGTGGAAGAAACTGCCCCCAAAGCATGAAGCCAAGGTCTGGCTACAATTGCCGTATAGGGCGAAAAGACGTCTACAACTATGAAATTCACCTCCACCACCTCTGAGCCAGTCTGCACAGGTAATCGTATTTGGCCCTTAGGGGTCACGGCCCTTCCTTCGAAACTAATCAATGGAGAACTATACGGCGTTAAGTCACTGAGTTTGAGGTTCAGTCCCCTGTAGAGATCAGGGTACATAATTTCTGCAGCACTGCCTTGGTCAACCATCACCCACTTCACATCGTACCCTCCGATTCTGAGGGTTATGACCAACGCATCATCATGAGGCTGGACAGTCCCCACCTTGTCAGCATCCGAGAACCCTAAAACTGGATGACCATCCAATTTGCATCTCTTCGGACCCTGGCCAATGTCCCCCGCAGGCAACCGATCTATTGACATGACCTTAGATGGCCAGGATCCTGTTCTTCCTGGGGCTGCAAAGATAACGTTGATAGTTCCCAGAGGGGGTCTTAAGGGATCGTCCCTCCTGGACTCTGAATTCATCTGGCCCCCTCGACCACTGGAGTGATGCAAGAGATGCCTCAATTTCCCTTCACCGACCAGCTGATCCAAATGATCCCACAAACTTCTGCAGTCCTCGGTCGTGTGTCCATGATCCTGGTGGTACTGGCAATAGAGATTGCGATTGCGCCTATCAGGATTCCCTACCATTTTATTCGGCCACTTGAAGAATGGCTCGTTCCTCACCTTTTCCAAAACTTAGTGGACTGGATCTCTAAATACAGTGTTGACTGCCTGGGGATTGGCTGATCCTGACTGCGCAGGAAAATCCCTCCTCGGTTTGTTATTGTGGTATCGATCCGACCTGAAGTCCATCCTCTCCTGGGGGATAACCTTGTCCTTGCCTTTTCCTTGTTGCTAATCTTCTTCGACTCTCTTATACTTCTCAATGCTATCCATTAGCTGACGCATGCTAGTAAAAGGTTTGCCAGACAAAGATGTCCTTAAACCATGGTCGATAGGAAGACCGAGCTTAAATGTTTCTAGGGCCATTGCATCAAAATTGCCCTCCATGTCGTTGAACATCTCCCAATATCTATCCGAATACACCTTCAGGGTTTCTCCTTCCTGCATGCTTAAAGACAGCAATGACGACAAAGGTCGGGCCACTCTTCGGCAGGTGACAAAACGCGAACCAAAGGCTTGGGTGACCTCTTTGAAAGAGCTGATGGAATTTGGGATTAGTCCATCGAACCACCTCATCGCGACTGGTCCAAGACTGGAGGGGAAAACCTTACACATCAGTGCCTCGTCCCTGGAGTAGACAACCATCTTCTGGTTAAAATGACTCACGTGTTCCACGGGGTCCGTCTTACCATTGTAGACGGTGAACGTTGGTTGGTTAAAGCGCCGAGGAAGTCTCGCCTCCTCAATCCTGCGCGTGAAGGGTGACCTAGAAATCTGATTTAGAGCCCTGCTCATGGCGTCATTTCCCACGTCTTCATGTGATGGACTTCTACGTTGCCCCTTACGATGGGATTCTTCTTCATAAGAATAGGACTCACCGGCTGGTGTCCTGAATTTATGTTGATAAGTAACGTCTGGCTCGTCATCAGGGTCCTCATCGAAATACGAGGAAGCTCGTTTCCTCTTTGCATGGCGCAACTCCCTTTTTAGCTTTTCAACCTCTCACTGCAAATCTCGGTTCTTTTCTGCATGGGATATGTGACTCCCACTGTGTGATTGGCTCTGGTCAAGGGGCATGGTGTGCACACTACCTTCGCGGTCTTGTCTTCTTTCCAAGTTGAAAAAAGGGTCCACGTGCTGAGATGCCCTAGATTCTGCTTCTTGCTTACTTGGTTCAGCCATCACCTACTGTTGTTTTCTCCCCTGCACAAGCTTTTCCCACAGACGGCGCCAATTGTAGGGTCAATTTTTGTAGCGCAAGCCCAAAAAGGTGGGTTAGAGGCCCAACGAACCCAGCACAATGAATTTGTAGAGAGTGGGTAAAAAAGCTGGGCTGGATCGGAATTAAACAATGGTTGGCTAGGTTACGTGAGGCGGAAATAACATAAAATAACGACAAAGAAGCTTCTTAGATGAATGTCCGAAGAGGCATTTTATTGAATGAACAGTAATTACATCATTCAGAACTACAGTAAAGCTTTTTTCTTCTCTTCTTCCCTCTTTCTTCTCCTCCCTCTTTTATCAAGGATCGACCTTCTTTATATAGCACCTTTCTCCATCATCTCCATCGTCCACCTGTTCCTCATCTGGGTATCCACTTGAGTGCATGTCACGTCATGCGCCTACTTTAGTTCTTTGTGAGTGGCGGTAGCTGAAGTTTCACTGTTCAGGGGTCTTCTCCACATAAATGCGGCCAGAAAAGCTGTTGCAGTGCATTAAATACGGTGGTAGCAGCTTTTCCTTTAGATATTTCTTCATTCTTATCATCTCCAAACATACCTAGGGCTTATCCTTATCACCGGGCTTGCTAGGAGAATCATTTGGACCGTCCACACGTCTGGTTGGCAAAGGCTACTTGTATCCGAGGAAGAAGACCTCTTCGGACCAATAATATGCTCATCGGAATGATCGTAACCTCTTCGGACCACAACCCTCATTCATCTCAGGCTTCTCTGTCCTCAGATGGGCCCTCCCATCCAGCTATTGCTATTTAGAAATAAAATACCCCTCGACATGGTACCCCAGGCCCACTAAGAAGTTTTGGGCTTTCATCCCCCACAGAAGACATTATAAATTATCGGACCCCATATATGAGCTTTCAGTTTCGCCATGTACGATATATGGCTAGCTGAGTTTGTAAAACTTTGCCACGTCCCCTTATATACTTTTTTATGGTCTACTTTAATTGAAGAATAGTCTACTTTAATTGAAGACGACCTAAACTGATTGATCGAAAACTGAAATTTCAGCATAAATTGTCATATATGGCTTACTAGATTTGCTAAATTTTCTTACCCCCTATTCTACGTTGATGGGTCTAGTTTGGCTTTATATATGGTGCTAAGATGTCTTTTTCTAAAAGAAACTTTGACGATGTACAATTTATTCCAATGAGTTTTACTAATTATTCCTTCTATAGGTTCAACGAAAATGTGTAATTGTTAATTTCAAATGTATTTTATACCCTAATTGTTGGTATTAATACAAGAATAAGTTCAAGATACTACAAATTGGAGTATATTAAACTTTATAAATTTATGTGTTAATTTTTAAAATAATATTATTAATGTGAATATGTGATATCAATCATATTTATTATTATGTCGATTTGCAAACCTTTTAAAATAAAATTAATAGCAACTTTAGTATTTTCTAGCAGAGGACATCTACCAAAGATTTCAACTAGCTTAATCATGACATGAAACCCATATCAATAATTTTTTTTTGAGAAACAACTATGGTTGATCCCAATAAATTACACTATATTTAATATAGTTTATAGTTATCAAGTACAAAAAATTCTCCATATCATTCTATCAAGATGTATTACATCTTTAAGTTTTTAACTTGGGTAATTGTTCAATTATACCTTAGTTATGTTGCATGCATCCCAAATTTTGATCCAGTATGAACTTGTTTAGGTTATTATTGCCACGGGGGATGTCAGGAATTTTTTTAGGGAATAAATAAAGTTGAAGCAAAAATTACTATTTTGTTGTTGATTCCAGTATATGATATTATTGACAAATTTTCAACAATCTTGGGGTAACAAATTTTCTGTTAGGTATGAAATTTAGACATCACAAAAGATATCATGTTGAGCCACAAGGAAGGAGATAAGGAGTTGAATCTAAACACAACAGCAGATGAGGATAAATATAAGTTTCCGTAGAGATTAGGAATAAAAGATCGGACTGTATTATCTTTAGTAATACAGTCCAAGGTGTTGGACTGTATTACTAAAGATAATACAGTCTGATCATGGATTTGAAATCATTAGTAATTCTGTTGGTGAGTTCGAGTCTGCTGGAGTGGTGGTAAAAAGGATTTGAAATCATTAGAGTAATTCTGCAAATAAAATATATTTACTGAAATGATTCAAATTTTTTTTTTTTTTTTTTTTGAATAATTGAACCTAAGACAATAAAGACGTATATCGTATTTTTCACCTCTTTCCTTTTGCTATATAATGAGTAATTGAACCTAAGACAGTTGATCCTTTATGCCTTGGCTATTTAATTTGCTTTTAACACAATTGATAAAGTCATAGATGTGACACGAATTATAATCTCGGTTCTCGGATGACTTTGAAGTCTACGTTCCCTTATTTACATTGATAGTAACACGAGATGATCGATGATTTTCTTAGAAACAATCCAATATATAGATTTGAAGGCTTCAGATAAAGTAGATATATATCGTTGTGATGAATGATTCTTTACTCTCGGCAATATGTGACTTTAAAACATTATAAATTGTCAGATGGAGAAATTGACTTTCAGTTTAGCTATATATGTCTAGATGGAGTTTTATAAATTTGCCGTGTCTCCTTATTTACGTTGGATTTGTATAGTCTACTTTGATTTTAAGACAATGTAAATTGATTGATGGAATCATGAAGAAAATGAAATGCCAGCATAGTCAAATATGGCTTACTACTAGGCTTGCTAAATTGTCTTACTACGTTGATGGGTATAGTTCGGCTTTAAAGTTTAAATATATGGTGTTAAGATGTCTTTTCCTAAGAGAAACTTAAACAATGTACTTTTTATCCCAATGATTTTTACTAATTATTCGTTGGATAGGTTCAAAGAAATTAAGTGTGTAATTGTTAATTTCGAAAGTGTTTTCTACCCAAATTTGTTGGTATTAATACAAAAATGACTATAGGGATACTACAACACCTTTTAACTGTGATTATTGGGGGGGAAATATATGTAATTTATGCATGAAAATATGGATGTTGAGTGTAGAAAATGTATAGCAAGAGTGAAAAAAAAAATATATTCTGTATTTCATTTACTTTCTGCCAGGTCCTGATTCCAACTTCTTGGAGCATTTTAATATTATTTAATTAAAATGAATAAGTATGACTATATAAATATAAAAATATAAAAGTTAACATTGAAGATAAGGAGTTAGTGAAAATGTTTAATCCCATATTGAAAATAAAAGTGACCCTTTTATTCCTTTTAATTGTGGCGATTAATGGACAAACATGTATTAATTCAGATATTGAGCTAGATATGTGTGTTAATACTATAAACTATAAACTGTATTTAATATAAACTATATTAAATTTCAAGGATATTTAATATGCTATAAACAATGGTTAGGTTACAGAGGCAGTTGATTCTCAAAAAAAAAAAAAAAAAAAAAAAGGTTACAGAGGCAGCTTCAAACATAATTGGTGATAATTGTTTCTCTATTATCATCAATGTCCTTCTAATTATTATTATGGTTGTTGTTGTTTACTTTTTTCTTTTTTTCACTATATAGAATATACTTTATAGTTACCAAGTACAAAAATTCTCTATACCATTCTATCAAGATGCGTTACATCTTTAAGTGTCTAACGTAGGTATGGGTTCCAGTTAACTTAACTGGTAAAGTCTCTGATGGTTGTATAAGAGATCTGAGGTTCAATTACCGCCTACATCAAAAACTGATTAGTGTCTTGGTCTGATGATAAAGAGCTATCATCAAGAGCGGACGCCATAGGTTGAAACTCTCTTCAAAAAAAAAAAAAAAAGCGTCTAACTTAGGTAATTCAATTGCTCTTAGTTCCAAGAGTTATGTCATTTTGGATATATACCACTGTTAATTTTTTTAAGACCTTCTCCCTTCTCCTATATTATAGTATTCTAAAAAAGGAAAAAAAAAAAAAATTGCTCTTAGTTATGTTGCATGGGGATGCCAAGTATGAACTTGTTTAGGTTATTATTGTTGTATGGGGATGACAAGTAATTTTTAGGGGATAATTAAAGTTGAAGCAAAAATTATTATTTTGTAATATGGTATTATTGACAAATTTTCAACAATCTTGGTAACAAGTTTTTTGTTAGGTACAAAATTCAGACATCACAAGAGATATCACAACTACCGAGTCTCAACTCAAGGAAGGAGATAAGGAGTTGAATTTAAACGCAACAGCAAATGAGGATAAATATAAGTTTCAGTAGAGATTAGGAATAAAAGATTAGATTGTATTATCTTTCAATTTGAATTTAAAATGTAGTTGATAGTAGTTTGTTATTGGTAGAATTATAACAAAAAACAGTCTCTTTCTCTCATGTTCAGGAGGATTAATTAGTCACCTTTGAATCTGACTAAATTTTGTGGTTCATATATAACAATTTCAATGGATTATGGGTTTATTTTTTGGCTGTGTAAAAGAGGTTTGGAGTTGGAGTGGGAGTCTGGTGTGGTGGTAAAAAGGATTTGAAACCATTAGGGTAATTCTGCAAATAAAAAATTTACTGAAATGATTTTTTTTTGGTATAGTTGAACCTAAGACAGTGAAGACGTATATCATACTTTTTACCTCTTCCCTTGCTATATAATGAGTAATTCAACCTAAGATAGTGTATCTGCAGCATTAAACTCCCCTACCAATGCTTCTGTTTCTACCATTGAATTGCTCTTCACCGGACTTAATCACAAGTCTACTGCTACCTCATGCAAGGTTGTCAAAATTAGGATCCTATGTAGAATCATGAAAGGTAGGTGAGATCGTGGATCATAGAATCGGATCGTAAATCGTAAAATTCTACATATTTTCATATTTAAAGCAAAAAACACATTGATAATGACTTTGTATGTTAAATAATCATGTAAATTGTGAGTTTATCCATAAAAAAACAAAGATTTGCATTATATGATATAATTTTCATGTCATACATCGCTACGTCTATACTAACGAAACAAATATATTTACGTTTTGACCCAATGTATCTAAAAAGTTCAATAAATGCTTAATTAGCAACCAAATACCAAAATATTTATCAGCAATATGGAAATATTTTCCAAGTTCTAAGTTCTAAGTTCCAAGTTTAAAATTCAAAGTAAGTTATCAAATGGAAACTAGCTAACTAAAATATGAAATCCAAAAGCAAAATTAATATTAAGATGAAGTGAACATTTAATTATTCTCATTATAGGGTTCTTATGACCATCGTCCTAATCATCATCGACCATTTTATCATCTATGTAAACATTGTATATTTGTATATTAGAGCTGCAAAAGAGATCAAGATACAACTTCACACTCAACTATTCAAATTATACCGCTCAACAACAATTACAGAGCGTGCTCAAAAAACTCAATCAATCAATATACAAATACAAGCATACTAATAAATTATATATAAGAAAAACATTTTAGTAATATTATAACACAAATTAGTATTTGATCAAACAAATTTAACAACATTATAAATTAAAATGTAGTAAAGCCAATATAAATTCTTCATTTAGAAATGATGAAGCATTCCTTCATTTTTATTACAAGTGAACTAAAAACTAGAAAACATTTGCTTAGATTAACATAATTTTATAAAAAATAAAAATGAAAAGTCATACCATTACAACATAGAAAAATAAAAACCCTTAAAACTTCATCAAAAACAAAAATTTATCCCTTAAAAAAAAACTTGATGTTTTGGTAGGATCGGTAGAATCGGTAAGATCCCATAAGATCCTATGATCCTATACGATCCTACACAATCCTACATACGATCCTACCATTTTTACAATCCTAGTACGATTTTAAACGTTTTGGTGAGGTGAGATTGTAAAATCGTGCGATTCTATGATCCAGATTGCGATTTTGACAACCATGACCTCATGTAGTACTTATTGGCGTGATCACACGTAACTCTGAATCCATAGACTCTTTTATTTGGACCGTTGCACACAAACTCTCCAGTCAATGAGTCAGGAAATGTTTACATGTCTTCCACTGTGGTTGATGGAGCATACATAATACGGTGTGCTATAGGTGCAACTCCGACAGAGGAAAGACATGTGATTAGGGCTTGGAAGGTTATACAGAAGCATGCAGATGATTTACTCAGCAAATACTAGTGTAAAGGTATTGGCACTAGAGTTTGCTTTATATATTAGCCTATGAAAGTATTATTTCGTGATTTTCATTCAAATAAGTGTGCATGGGATATGGCAATTTGATGCCATGCACAATCCCTTATCACATCAGTTTATCTTTCTTTCTTTCCCTCTTTATTTTTTTTTATTTTTTTATTATATATATATATATATTTTTTGTCTATTTTACATTATGAATGTTCAAATAGCGTGTAAAACACTATGAACATTTAGACTCCCAAATTACAAATTACTAATTCAAGCTTATTATCAAACAATATATGTGCGGAACATGAACATACGCTAAAACAAAATTGTTAAAACAATCTAAACCAAATAAAATCACAACCACAGCAGAAATTAAATGGAAAAGATTAAGGGAAGAGAGATGCAAACACAAGGACAATATAGCGATGTGTTATCGAAGAGAAAATCGAAGTCCTCGGCGTAAAACCTCTTCGCCGCCCTCCAAGCGGTCAATAATCCACTAGAAAATGAAGTTGGGATACATGAATAGCAGAAAACCCTCCAAACCTAATCTACCCGGTGTACCTAAACCCTCCAAACTTCTTGCTCCAACGAGGTTACGCCGAACCTTTGTCTTTTCTAGCTTACTGGATTCCGCTATAACCTATAACATCAACCAATATCAATTGGTCCCTTCCTAACTGCTTCCCAAGCACCAAATGGCCTTGTCACAAATATGGGTATGGTGAAAAAAGGTTTTGGCTAATGTACCTGTCAAGGATGTAATAATGGAGAGGGTGGGAGTAGAAGAATTTGGAGAATCAAAGGATGAAGATTGTGGATGAGTCAATCTTGTTTTTCTCTAGGGTTTCTCTCTCAAAATTCTCTCTAGAAACTCTCTACATTCTGTGGGTATAAGGGGTATTTATACTAGTGTGTGTATGGAATGCGAAGAGTCAGTTTTTCCTAAATAGAGTGGACTAACGACTTGGCCTCGCAACTTGACTGAGTCGCAAGTCCAAGCCGCGAGTTAACTGAATGGCCAGACTAGACTTTTTGTCCTGTAGTGCTCTAGGTGGCGTGATTGTTCAACTCCTCTGCATGCTTCACTCGTGTGCATCCTTTGGCGACTTGCAAGCTGCAAGATCTAGTCGCGAGTCCCTTGCTGAGTGCACAGTCTTAAGCTTTTCTTCACACCCTCTCACACACTATCCTTACATGATTCCCACTTAAATACAGGGTTTCTAAGTGCTGAATTACAAGCAAATTAGCACGGAATAAAGCCAACAAAATGGTTGATTAAATTCAACCTTACACATTAGCTATCTACTTTTTCTATTTTATAAGACTACTTTTAAAAAACACTCATATCAAATTATCTATTTTACTTTCTATATTATTTAAATACTCAAATAAATTATTCGTAGGTTTTGATCGGTAGTGGTGGACGGTCACAAAGCCACAAAGAAGAGTAACTATTTTTTCTTGCCGTTGTCGGTGAATTTGGGGGTTCGGCTGAGAGGATGTTTCGATTGATTGAGTTTTGGTTTTAGGTTAGGATTTTGAGTTGAAAGGCTGATTTTTTTGTCACGATTCTTGATTGCTTGTTCTGTGGTTTTGGTTTAAATCTTCAAATGAACTTGATTTGTTGTGTTTTCCTCCTCATTCAATGAAAATGAGTTTTGATTGTTGGTTTCATTTAAGCATTTAAGAGAGAGAGAGAGAGAGAGAGAGAGAGAGAGAGAGAGAGAGAAGAGAGGTGAGTTAACAACGTTATAGTCCATTTGAACTTAAGGATTGAAATTGTCAGTTTTGAATTATTTTGGACCTGGTTGGCATTATTCCAAACCTGAGGGGTAATTAGTGAAATTTACCCCTTAAGCTTAATTAACAAAAGGAGTTTGCAAGATGGATGTTTTTGGTTATAACTTTTTAAATTGAGGATTTTGTAGAAATTGAGAGGAAAATTAACAAGCAGGCATGGATTAAATGTTTTTCAAATGCATTTAAAATAAAGATTAACAGTTAAAACCATAAATAAAAACAAAGTCAAAAATAAAATTAACATACAACAAATAAGAGAGAAAAGAGAATTATATGTGTCGTTTAATTAGTTCATTATTAGAGGAACACATACACAAAAGGGTATCCATCATAATTGAGGAACAAAATAAGGAGTCTACATGACCTTAACACTAAAAAACCTAGCTATTCTTAGATCATGTGCCTAAGGTTATACCCCCTAGAATTTAAAAAATATAGTATATATATGACCCTCCAAATTAAATTTAAAATTAACTCTCCCAAATTTAAATTTGGCACAAATTATCTTTAAAAAAAATAATGATCACTTGACCTACATGTGTTTGGTGGGATATTTTGCTTATTTGATATTTGAAATCCAAAGTTAAAAGTTTTAAACTTCAGGTTTTGAGTGATATTGTGATACTTAGCTCCACTTGAAGGATATTTTGAGTGCTTTTTTATTTATTTTTTCTGTATGTTTTGATTTTTTAAATTTTTTACTGGTTAACATTATTTAAATTTCAAGTAAAAAGAATAACCGATATATAATGATAAGAAATGCGACTTTCAATTTTTTTGGTTCATGCTATTTTCTTTATTGAATAGTTGTACTTATATAAATATTTACTCATTCAGATTTCACTACGATGACAAAATCAAGAATTTTCAATCACAAATGCTATAAACTAGGTTTTGCAACAAAATGAGAGATGATTTTCAAATGGATTCTCTGTTTTTAAATATTGAAAGGGAAGTTGTTGCAAAATTTAGTACATAATCAATTATAAGTGATTTTCATAATTTTAAAAAAAATATCAATTTTGTTTTTTTATATATTATAAAAGATTAAGTAAAAATGTAATCATTGTATCCCTTTCCTATTGGCTATTGTTTATAATTTGTTAAGATTGAATTGGTGCTAGTTTAATTCTTTATATTAATTTAGTTCTGAATTTTAGTACATTTCTTATTTTTGAATTGCTGATTTTTTTTTTCAGGCCCCCAAATAAAAGATCTTAAACACCACTTGTAGAGAAATTAATTACTATACATTCGAAATATCATATCAGCAATTTCGTGACCTTCCAACCTAACAATATACTGTCTACCGACGAAGAAAAACAATATAGTGAAATAGATGGTTAGAGAGTGGAGAAGAAGTAGGAAATAGGATGTAGTCAATTGATAAAACCTATGAATTCAGTGGCGGCTCTACGAATGTTTTTTAGGGTGGTCATTAAAAAACTTAAATTATAGAAAATCTAATAAAAAGAGAATTTCATATATATATATATATATATTGACCAAAAAAAAATGCAAATATATAAAATCTTACAATTTCCTTTAAACAGTTTTTTTATTTTGAAATTGTTGCATGATAGTCTCATTATTAATGATGCAAACTACATTTTTTTCCAAAATTTTAGTTAAAAAAAAATTGACTTTTTATTTTTTGTTTTTAAGGGCCTAATATATTGTTAAGGGTATCAAAGTTTAGTTACAAACATAATTGTAGTCTAAGACTATAACTCTCACTAAACAAATTAACATGGCTACATTAGATTTCCAAAATTTGTTGCTATGTTAATTTGTTTAGTTAAATTGCATGTTAACCGTAAATTGAATATCCTTTCTGTTCTTAAAACATATGTGAAATTTCATGTCAATTGGATGTTATTTACTCTTCAATCCATAAACATATTTTTTATGTATAATTTTAAACTATAAAATTTTGAAATTTAAATATTTGATTAATTGCATAACTATTGATCTTTTATTTTCTTATAATTTTGCAAGTATAGAGAATATAAGAAAAAAAATGTAATCTAATAATAGATTTGCCAAAATTCACGTCTAATAAAAAAATATCGAGTAGAGTTGTAACCTTAATCTACAAACAAGTTTTTTGACAAAGTTTGTCCAACTTTTAATTTTGTTGCGCATAACAAATTTTAGAGTTGTCACAAATATTTTGTAAAGATAAAAAAAAACATAAATTTTTAAAATTTATATATAATAATTATTTTATTTCTAGATGGTCATGTGATCACCTACCTTCAAGCCGCCCTATATGACTTGTACATGTTTGGATTAGAGGACTACTCATGCTGGTGGATCCTTGTCGCACTAAACAATTTCAAGATGGCGAGATCATTGGTGGCTTAGGGCCCTTGATGTACGTCAGTGATGTGATCAATGACGCAGGAATGCTTGAGGCCCTTCTCTCTATAAATATTTTTAACAATATGGCCCTTCTCTCTAAAAAAATTAATCAAGTAGCTGATTTGTGTAGTGGACTGACACATCATACTGATGAAATGCAAACTCTCTTTTTTAACTTATTTAAACATACTAAATTTTTTTAAAACTAAAATGGTGACTTGAAGTCACTATTTTCACTTGGACTGATGCAAATGCATTTTCACTCGATGTATAAAACCTATGTGAGGCTGGCATGTGGGTCTCACAGTTGTGCGGCTCACATTTAGTCTCACATGGATTATGTATCCACGCCTACACAAGATTTTCTAGTGAAATAGACATTGCTCCTGTCCAGGGATTCATTTTTCAAAACTAAAAACCTCCCACAAAGAATGGTAAAATACATGTGGTGAGAAATTGGTAGTCTTATAGGCCTTGACGTCAGTGGTGTGATAAATGATTCTAGAATGCTGAATCTGAGTAATATTTGAGTGTTTATGAATTGGCAATTGCCTTCTCTCCTGTAATATATATATATATATATATATATATATATTTTAAACTATCACTACAGATATTTTTTGCATATTTATAAGATGAAGTGTTATAATTGATGCTAACTAAAGTTGTGTCACTGGTGCGATTACAAAGAAGCAATGTTATTTTAATCATATCATACTAATTTATTTGTTATGAATAATAATGAAAATTTTGTTAGATCCTAAATAATATTAGCTACTTCCTATTTATAATGTTAAAAATCTCACGTTTTGGCCCACACCTATTAAAAGAGAGTTTGAGTCTACACGCAATGGGGGGAGGGTGTTAGAATTATGATTAAATGACTTAATACACCATTTTCTAATAACTTAAATTTTTGAGAAAATTGGTAATTCAATAGATAAATCTATCTCTAATGATGTAATTTGGATGGAAGATCCTCCTCCTCCTACCTTAGAGGCTTTATTCTTTGATGTAAATGTTTGTCTTTTGTAAATGAAAGTTTTTTCCCTAAAAAAAAAAAAAAGTTGGCCTTTTGAAGGTTAATACGAACTTACAAATAAAGGAAAATACTTTAGCTAGCGAACTAAATTATCTAACTAAAAAGCTAAATTGATTTTTTTTTTTTTTTTTTTTTTTTTACTTATTGTTAAGAAGATGTCAACAAAACTTATTAGTGTTTTGCATAAAAAAGTAAGTAGACATGATTAAAAATTATAATATAAAAATTATTAAATATTTTATTTAAAATGTAATATATATAAATTTAATTTATGTATTATAATTAATATTTAAATATTCAAAAAAATATCATTTAAAATGATTACCTTAAGTTTCAAATTGTATCGAGATGTGCAACCTTAATTATAAACATAGGGACGTAAAAGTTTTACAACTTTTTATCACTATTCTTGAGTTTCAATGGTGAAATCATGTTAAAGTCACGATGATGCAATCATAATTTGCCATCTTAGCAAGTTGTAAAAAAAAATGTTGTGTGATTTTGACCTTAACTTATCACTTTAATAAATTATACTAGCCTCCTTACATGTGCTTCATGCATGCTTAGAGGTTTTATTTGTCAATCTTAATTCTTAACTATTGTATCCCCTTAGTTAAAGACTAAATGTAAGGATTTAATTGCTCAATTTACCATTATATCCTCATTGTTTTGCTTTTTATTAAATTATTTTCAATTTGTTAATATGGCAAATTTTTTTAATTTATAAAAAATTGGACACCAAATATTCCTATTCTACATACATAGATAAAGAGAAAAGGAATTATTGTTCTTGAGTGGTGTTTGTAGAGTATCTTTATGTTAGAATTTCTTTCCTTCTTTCTTTTGTGTTTGTGTGTGTTTGTTTCACAAAAAAAAAAAAGAAAAAAAAAAGTCCTAAAAAATCATGTATCCCCGACACCTAAAGATGGAGCTATTTTTGTTTTGATTTTCTTAATTATTTTATTGGGTAACATTATTTTAAATTTTTAGTAACAAAGAATAACTGATATATAATGATAAGAAATGTGACTTCCAATTTTCTTGTTCACGCTATTTTCTTTATAGAATAGTTGTACTTGTATTTACCCTTTTAGTTTTCACTGCAATCACAAAAACAATCATTTTCAATCATGAATGCCACAAAACTAAGTTTCTTAACAGAATGAAAGATGATTTTTTAATGGATTCTTTGTCTTTAAATAATGAAAAGGAAGTTGCAGCATAATTTAGTACATAATTAATTAGTAGTGATTTTCTTGATTTAAAAATATTAAATTCTATTTTCTTGATTATAAATGATAAAGTAAAAAGGTGTCATTTTTTCCTATCCTTTTGTTTATATTTAGCTAAGATTGAATAGATGCTTATTTAACTCTTGATATTAATTCAATTATGAATTTTAGTACATTTCTTATTCTTGAATTGTTGATTTTTTTTTTTCAAGCCCCCAAAGACCCAAAGAAAAAATCCTGATTCCAGTCTCCACTTATGGAGATATTATTGTATATTTGAAACAGAGAAAATCTAGAGATATAAAAAATCTGACAAATAATTTGATATTTACTGATGTAATAGATTATTAGTGATAAATAAAAAAAAGTAATATCATTAGTGAGCTCAAATAAAAAATAAAAAATAAAAAATTGCCAACTTCAACCGGTGTTTTGTGTAAGCAGTTTGCATGAGCAATTTCGTGGCCTTTCAACGTAACAATTAAGATGTTCTCATCTCATCTGCCTTATTAATTTTCTCAAATATAAAACCTACTTGTCTACCGACAAAGAAAAAAAATGGAGAAATAAATGGTTGGAGAGGGAAGCAGAAAAATCTAGACATCTATTCTTGCAGGTGGGTCATGAGTGCACTATATAATTTCCCTCAACAGTCGAAGTACCGGTTGAACAGGAGTCTGGACAGTTAGCTGAAACCAGATAATATAATAAAATGTTCCCCACGAATAAAATAATAACCTTTTGTAATTGTGGTATTTTTTTTTTGACTGAGTAATTGTGGTATGAATGGTATCAAATTCAATTATTCAAATTTATAAAAGCAGCTTAGAAAAGAGTTGTGACACACATAAAATTAAAAAAAAAAAAAAAAAGATTTCTTATTGGAGGATGTGATCCTCAAATTCTTGGAAGGCTTGTATTTATCTCAAAAATAAGGAGTTTAGAGTGGGTTTTTTTTTTTTTTTTTTTTTTAAAGAATAACATACCACTTTAGTTGTAATGAAAAATAATGAAAGCAATTAAATTTAACTACGGAGCTGATTTATCAAGTGGACTGATATGCAACTATCTAAGGTTGAATGTGGCTACACGGTTAGCAATTGATGTGTCAGGAAAAACAATTTTTTATTATTCTATTCTATACATAAGATTTTTTTCATTTAAGGGATAATGTCATGGACCAAGTTGACACTACACTAAAGAGTTAAGAACCAAATTGACATAATTGAAAGGTTATGAACTAAATTGAAATATGATGTAAAAAATAAAGATCAATTAAATAGTTTATCCTTTTGATAATATAGACGTATATCTATGCTCACTGGTTTCATAAGTTAGGGATTTGTCATGTGAAAGCTCGAAAATGTGTTAAAAACACAAGAGCTGTTTAGACCCCCAATTAAAATTACGGCTAGATTGCTTTTACTCTAACTTATCTAAGTGCGGAAACAAGAGTAAATGAAGCGCAATAAACCGATACTACTCTAGTGCATAAACATGAACAACAAATATTAAAAGTAAAGCACAAGAGTAAGGGAAGAGAGATGCAAACATAAGATAACACGCTGTTGTGTTATCGAAGAGGAAACCGAAAAACTCGGCGAAAAACCTCTCTGCCACCCTTCAAGCGGTAAATGATCCACTAGACAATCAGTTGGGATACATGGGTTAGCAAGAGACCCTTCAAGCCTAATCTACCTGTTGTACCTAAGCCCTCCAAGCTCCTACTCCAACAAGGCTTCTCGGAACCATGTTTTGTCTAGCTCTTCGGATCCCACAACAAGCTCCATGTTGCATCTGCCATCCTTGGCTTCTTCCAATACTTCCTAGCAATACCAAAAACACTCACTACACTCTGAAAATGTGTGGATTGTGTTTGGGTAAAAATCTCATCTCAATGTATGATAATGGGAGAGGGAAGGAGAAGAGGCTACAATGAATTCTCACTAAGAATGAGTAGCTCTCTCTCTGAAAGATGGGTGTGTGTGTTGTAGAAAACCTATCTAGGGTTTTTCTCTCTGAATGGCCTCTCTTACATTTGTGGGTAATGAGGGTATATATAGTATGGGTGAAGGGTAGGGAAGTCACACTAAAAAGTCCTCCAGGCAGAATATTTCGCGACTGTCTCGCGGGAAGGCCTTATCTGCGAGACACTCGTGAAAACGACAGCCTGGCACGACTCTTCAGCTTCTAGTCATATGCTCCTCACGTGCTCTTTCGCGGCTTAGCTTCTCGCGAGCTTCTCGCGAAAACCACTGATTCTTCATTTAAGCTTAAGTCTTCACCAACTTAATACTAAACCCAATACAATAAAATCCCACAAAATACAAGGAACAAAATTAGAGTAATTACAACACTTTTTGTCATGGAATAAAGCCAACGTAAAACATAGTTGTAAATCACAACTTTACAATCTCCCCCTTTGGCTATTCCGTGAAAAAACACCGTATAACATACTCTAGAATTAAACGTGAGTTTGGGAACAATGACAAAACTCACTCACACCTAAATCTAGAAGTTGTGATGAACTTGGAACATATATACCTGTAACCTGAAACACTTGCACAAAACACATTAGACCCTCAAGGTAAATTAAGTGATAAAAGGACAAGTATAGTGTAACAAGTAAAATGCAATCAAGTAAATATGATATGAAACATATGAGCAACTTGATCATACACCAAACAGTCATATGGAAATGACTACAATAATCATATAGCAAAGCAAATGATCATCCGGTGCAATGCAATAAAGATCAATCCCACAGATCAATTGCATGTCCAACACTCGACCAATGCAAAATACATGAAGTATATGTGAATGTTCAAAAATGGGGACACCCTTGAATGTTTAGACCCTAAATTACAAATTATCAATTCAAGCTTATAATCAAACAATTAATGTGCGGAATATGAACATAAGCCAAACACAGAATTGATAAACAATCTAAGCCAAATATAAACACATCCACAGCAATAAATATAAGGCAAAGATAAAGAGAATGAAGATGTAAACACACGGACAACACACGATGTGTTGTTGAAGAGGAAACCGAAACCCTCAGCGTAAAACCTCTCCGCCACCCTCCAAGCGGTTAAATAATCCACTAAAGAATGTAGTTGGGATACATGAACAGCAGAAGACCCTCCAAGCCTAATTTACCCAAGTACTTAAGCCCTCCAAGCTTCTTGCTCCAACGAGGTTACGCTGAACCTATTTCTTCTTTAGCTTCCCGGATTCCGCTACTAGACCATAGCATCAACCAATGTAGATTGGTCCCTTCATAACTGCTTCCTAAAGCACCAAATAAACCTTCTCACAGATATGGGTATGGTGAGAAAATGATTTGGTAAAGAACCTCCCAAGGATTCAACAATGGAGAGGGTGAGAGTAGAGGAATTTGAAGAGTCTCTTAGGTAAAGATTGAGGATGAGTCAATCTTGTTTTTCTCTAGGGTTTCTCTCAAATATTCTCAATGGAAGCTCTCTAAGTATTGTGAGTATAAGGGTCTATATATAGTGTGGTGAGAAAGGAATACGAAGAGACAGTTTTTGCCAAACAGGGTGAATTGGCGGCTTGGCCTTATGACTGGTCTGAGTTGCGAGTTCAAGCCGCGAGGTAACGGCCTGCCAGCCTGGGACTTTTGTCCTGTAGTGCGACAGCTAGCACGACCCTTCATCTCCCCGCATGCTTCTCACGTGCGCTGTATTTTGGCGGCTTGCCAGTCGCGAGTCAGCTGTGAAACTCTGCTTCCTTGCACAATCTTGAGCTTTTCTTCATACATTCTCACACACTACCCTTACATGAATCCCACCTAAATACAGGGTTACTATTTGCTAAAATACAAGCAAATTTGGCACGGAATAAAGCCAACAAGATGGTTGATAAAATACAACCTTACAATCTCCCCCTTTGGCTATTCCGTGACAAAACCCTACAACAGACTCTAGACTTAACATGTGAGTTGGGAACAGTTAAGCAAAACTCACTCACACCTAACTCTAGATTCTGATTAGCTCTTGAAACATATGAACAAGTATCTCTTGAAAGACAACAACACACCAATATCATTGTATGCAGAAAAACTTGAAATGCATATGGAGCAAGTATAAAGTGATCAAGCAAAAATGGACTTAAGCAATAAAGCAATAAACCATGGCTTGACCAAAATAGACAATCACTGAACAAAAGTGATCACAATGCTCATTCTCACAAGGAATGAACATCCGGACATGCAAGCTAATAATCTTATATGCAAAGTGTCATTTGCATGTCCAACACTCAACCAATGCATACAATATATATATGCATCTAGGAACAATCCTACAAGGGTACAAGAGTGATGTACTGAAGTAAAATGCATGACATTTAACAACAAGTACTTAAGCATAAAGCATAAAGGCTGCATAAGCATAGTACTGCATAAGCATGGTACAAACCATAACAGTCTACAAATTGCATGGAACAAACCCTAAAAGCTTACAAAAGCAACATGGGTACAGAACATAAACTAAGAACCTTAAAAACCTACAAAGGTACCATGTACAAATATTAGCTAAAAAAAAAAGATATGCTGAAAAACATCATATTATATACTGAATAACTACCACCAAAGATTCAAACAGACCAAGAGTTATGAGATTTAGCCAAACAACAGCTAACACCACAGTGTATCAAACTAATAATAACAGCAGATAACCAAAAAAAAATATCAAAGCTATACACAAAACATCATATGATAAAGAAATCTCCCCCTCAAAACAAGCACTCCCCTCAAGTGAATCTCTAAAAATTCTCCCCCTTTTTGACCGAAATGGCCAAAGGGTTAGTGCTCCTGGCTGGTGTGGATGCTGTCAAACTTAGCTAAAAGTACATCAAGCTGATCCTGCATTGTTATCATCCTTTCAGTATGCTGATTTTGAACATCTCTAAGTCCATCAAGCCTTTCCAGGATGATCTAAAATGCATCAGGAGGTACAGCTGATGAAGTAGAAGCTCTGCTCCTCTTGGCTCTGCTTCTGGGCATGGATGTCTGTCCTGCAGCCTCAGCTTCAGTCTCCATTGGATCACCTTCTTCTTGGACATCCTCCTCTTCTTCACTTGGAAGACGACTTTGTATCCTTGTGAGAGTAAATTTGTTTATGGCCGATAGAGGAGTCATGGGACTGATATCTTGAGGGATTGTAACTCCTTTTGCTTTGAAAATTCTCATGAGAAGACTAGGAAATATCAGCTTGGCCCTTGAGGTAGTTCTCGTCTCATCCATAATTGTGTCATATATGTGAGAACTTATATCAATAAAAGTTTTCTCCTTGAGCTCCATGAGGAAGATAGCTCTGGTATTTGTAAGAGTGGTCATCTTTCTTATAGGATACAAGTTAAACATCATGATAGTGGTCTGACACCTCAATTCAGCAGAAAAATCAATAGTGTTGAGACATCTCTTTTCTTTAACACCACCAATTCGAGACTGGACAACGTCCAAAGATAGCATCCTATCTTTGTAGTTTGTGAACTCATAATCCTCTAGTCCCTCAAGCCCCAGAACCTCATCAATATCATGAGCATTAATGGTAAACTCACGTCCTCTAATCCAACAGTTCAGCTCATCCTCCTTTATAACAGCATTTGCATAGAATTCTCGTATCAAGGGTTCACATACAAGGGGTAGGTCACCCAACAACTTCTCCCATCCCCTGCCTTCAAAGCATCCTGGAATGAAGGTATCTTTCAATTCATTTAAATCAACAAATCTTTCCTGAATGATGGTTCCTTTCAAGAAAAAATCCCTATATCTCTCAAAGTGTTAAACAGATCTAAATAAGTTAGGGTCCATTTTCAGCATTTTGTCAGATTTCTTAGCAGCAGTCTTCTTCTTTGTAGGAGATGCAGCTATCTGTAAACAAGAAGAAATGACCACAACAAGAACAAAACACAAAATGTGGAAATGCACACACATTAGTAACAAGTTAGTTATAAAGAGAGTAACAGAGTGACCAGACAGAACACAAATCAAGCATAGTTGATAACCAAAAAATGGATATATCAAATCAAACTAGTTTAATCAGTATATGTGCAGACAAGAGCAAGCAAAAAAAAATGACATTGTAAAACACATTCAGATAGATATGAGCATATGTCAATGAGACATGACATAATGAGTATGAAATGTGCAAGAAAGAAACCAAAGGCAACAGCACACACAAGATATGGTGATTTAAAATAAAAACAATGCCAGCCACATACACCAAAAACTCAAACAAACTGATAACCCTAACACCACATTCAAAGAGTAATACAGAAAACCCCAAACCCATATGCCCAAAGAGCACAAATCTATCAAATATCAATGCTCAGATCAAAGATTCACAACCTGATGAAAGCACATAACACTGAAACACCTCTGCAACAAGAGAAAACAACCTTAAACAATCATACCCAACATTTTAGGCAAACCCATGTTCGAACCCCTCAAAACACAAACCAACATCACAACACCCAGAAACAAGAAAACAACAATAAAAACATGGAGTATAAAGTGAAGACAAGAAAACCCATACCTTTTTCTTGGTGTTTGATGAAGACATGATGCAAAATGAAGGATTTTCGAAGAAAACCTCTAAGTTTTTGAGAGAGCGAAATGGGGAAGACAATGAACAGTCACAAAGTACGAGGGAAAAACTGAAAAGCCTTTTTTTTTTTTTTTTTTAAATTTTTATAAAAAAAAACTGACCTTAAAAGCAAAACACGCGTTTTTCACGACTAGAACAAGTCTCCAGTAAGTCGCCAGGGTAAGCCACGAGACACTGTAAGACCAAGATTTTTGAAAAATTGTCTAAGTGTTTTTTGCGACTGGAATGTCTACCCGCGAGAGAGTCACGATATGAGCCACGAAAATCTCTGAGTACCTCTCGCGACTGGACCCTCCACCCGCGAACAAGTCGCCACACTGAGCCACGAAATTTACAGAAACTCAAATTTTGAAAAATTTTCTAAGTCTTTTTCGTGACTAAGACCTTGACTCGCCAATGAGCCGTGATAAATCTCTGAGTGTGCTCGTGACTGGGGCATGCGACTAGACCAACCCGCGACTTAGTCGCCAAAACAGAGCAACACTGTTTTTGAAATTTTTGACTTTTTGTAAAAACAAAATACTTTCCAAAAACAACTAAAAACACTCAAAAATCTTTTGCGTTTGATCAACAAAGATTGAGCATGTGAAAACACATTTAATTAAGTACAATCACACAAATGAATATGACATTCATTGAACATAATCTTGTGTGATGTGTGTGGGTATCAAAAATGAGATAGTCCTTAGTCCAATGTGAAGCTTCAATGATCAATTCAATCAAGGCATACACAACTAGCACTAGATAATGTGACCTATCTCAATTATAGAAACATGCATATATGACCTCCCACATAAACTTGATTACATTTCTTTGAAGCTTTCATTTGGCTCCATAATCAACATATTATTTCATCTTTTTGATTCAATACATCTCATTGTGAGATGGATGCCTGAAATTTTTGATATTTCATTTTAATGAGTTAGCCTTTGGCTTTTGGGCATCATAACATTTTATTTTGGTCGCTTTCCCTTTTTCCTAGTCGAATACTAGTATGTGCGATAGACTTTTGCAACTCAATATCTCTTTTCATTTGGAGATTTACATTTGGAGAGCTCTTTAAGCAAAAACAACAAAATAAAAAGTGGGAAGATATATAGGCATAAGTCTATGCATGTCTCAAGATCAACAAAATCATTCACTAATCATTCATGACAAGGTTGAAGATCTATTTACAACAGTCACATAGATGTCAAGATTTCACCCACAATGATAAGAGTGCATAAGAGACAAGCTAAGCTCGTAGATGCACAAGACCATTAGTATAAAGGTACAAGGCAAAACATGCTTTGAGACAAAACTCAACAATGTGATCAAACTTTTTGGGATTTTCTACTTTTTATGTGTTTTTGGATTTTTGAGACAAAAGCAGTAAAAGATTGATTAAAAGCAACATAAATAACAATGTAAAAACAAAAAAATAAACCATAAAACAACTCAAAACCCGCAAGAAGCACACAACCAAGCATATACACAAAAATAGGAAGTATTAATGCATGGACATGTTGTAATGCTTATGCATGAGTACCCTTTGTCACCCACATGTCACGTGCGTTTGGGGTGATATCCTTGACGAATCGGGTACGGGAGTTAGGACTGTCAAACCTTCATGTGAACAGGCAATTGGTGAAGGCACCGATCATCTTCATCACGTCCATCATTCTTGGATCACGGTTTTGACTTCTTGGTTGCTCACCACCCCAAGACCTATTGTCATTTCTTCTTCCTCGTGACCGAGGAGCACTTGCATTGTTCACTGCTCTCAGCTTGTGATAGTTGGGTCTTGTATGTCCTTGTACTCCACAAAAGTGACAAACATGGTTCGATCTAGGACCTCGTTGTGATCTTGGAAGAGATCTTCCTCTAGCTTCAAATCTAGCTTCTGATTGATTACGGGACTTATTAAACACCCGTTGATCGGCCATCTTCTTCTTCTTAACAACCTTGACTTTCTCAGGAGTAGGCTCTTCTACAACCGTCTATTTGGCCTGTACAAACTTTACTTCTTTAGTGACATTGGCTGATGAGCTGCTCCCTCAGGTGTATCCCAACCTGGACTTGTCTGAGGAAGGTTTTTGAGATGATATAACATCTTCTAACTTCTGGGAGGAGACCCTTCCTATCTTGGCATGAGCTTGCACTACCTCTTGCTCAAGAAATCTCACTTTGGTGTAAGCCTCTGATAGCTCACCATTCAGTGTCTCAATCTCACACTTCGCTTCCTTATATCTGACCAAAAGATTTTTGTGGTCTTCTTTGGCTTTCTTCATCTTCTTCACTGCTGCCTTCGCCACCCTTGCATACTCTCCCGATTTCTCAAGGAGCAAGGTGTAATTCTCTTGAAGACTAGTTGTAGTCTCATCCTCTTCAGCATCTAATTCCTTCACAATCCAAATAGACTCCAAATCAGAATGCTCCCCAAGCTCTTCCACAAGTGTATCCAAATCATCTGAGGATTCCACATGAGCAATGGTCATGAATGCAGAGAAATTTCCTTCTCCATCACAGCTTTCTTCTGAGTCGAAATTTGATGAATCCGAGTCACTTAAGGTAGTGGCATAGACCTTTCCTTTAGTCTTCAGATAGTTGGGACATTACTTTTTGAAGTGTCTGTGTCCATTACATTCAAAGCACATGATACCTTGAGAAGATTGGGAATCTCTACCATCTTTCCTTCGGAATTCTTTCTTCCCCTTCCCGGAACTCTGAAATTTTCCTTTGTCGCCAAATTCCCCACTGTTCTTAGTTTCAAGAATTTTCGAAAGTTCTTTACAAGGTATGCCACATTTTTATCTACAGCTTCTTCCGGGGAGTCATGAGATACCACTCTCTCATCAATTGTTTTAAGAGCAAGAGATTTGCTCTTCTTCTGTGAAGGCAGTGATAGTTCATAAGTCTGCAATGAGCCAACCAACTCTTGAACTTTAATGTCGTCAAGATCTTTGGTCTCTTCAATGGCCGTTACTTTGGCACGGAAAATTTCTGGTAGAGACTGAAGAATCTTCCTTACAACTTTAGAATCCTCTGTCTTTTCCCCCAAATTGAATTTGCCGATGACCACCTCGTTCAGCTTATTGTAAAAAGAGTCAAAGGACTCATCCTCACTCATCTTTAGCTCCTCAAACCGAGTAGTCAACATCTGAAGTTTGGTGTCTTTCACCTTCTTGGTTCCTTCATAAGTTGTCTCTAGAATCTCCCAAGCTTCCTTAGCAATGGTAATATATGAAATCCGGTGAAATTCTTCTGGAGAGACATCACAGAAAATGGCATTCAAGGCTTTGCTATTTGCATTAGCCGCTGCAAGGGCAGCCTTATCCCAAGTGGATTTGGGTGCTTCTGGCCGAGTCCAACCTACCTCAATTGCATCCCATACAGCATCATCAATAGAACACAAAAATGCCCGCATTCGGACTTTCCAAAATGCATAATTATTACCATAAAAAAATGGTGGTACATTAAGAGATTAAGACCTATCCATCTCAACAAAGGGTCAGGGATCACACTTAGGTATTTAAACCACAACAAGTGTACCTGCTCTGATATCAATTGAATGTTCAAAAATGGGTATGAAACACTCTTGAACGTCTAGACCCCAAATTACAAATTATCAATTCAAGCTTATAATCAAACAATTAATGTTCGGAACATGAACATAAGCCAAACACAAAATTAATAAACAATCTAAGCCAAATATAAACACATCCACAGCAGTAAATATAAGGCAAAGATAAAGAGAAGGAAGATGCAAACACATGGACAACACATGATGTGTTATCGAAGAGGAAACCGAAGCCCTTTGCGTAAAACCTCTCCGCCGCCCTCCAAGCGGTCAAATAATCCACTAAAGAATGTAGTTGGGATACATGAACAGCAGAAGACCCTCCAAGCTTAATCTACCCAAGTACCTAAGCCCTCCAAGCTTCTTGCTCTAACGAGGTTACGCCAAACCTATTTCTTCTTTAGCTTCCTGGATTCTGCTACTAGACCATAGCATTAACCAATGTAGAATGGTCCCTTCATAACTGCTTCCCAAAGCACCAAATAAACCTTCTCACAGATATGGGTATGGTGGGAAAAGGATTTGGTAAAGAACCTCCCAAGGATTCAACAATGGAGAGGGTGAGAGTAAAGGAATTTGAAGAGTCTCTTAGGTAAAGATTGGGGATGAGTCAATCTTGTTTTTCTCTAGGGTTTCTCTCAAATATTCTCTCTGGGAGCTCTCTAAATATCGTGGGTATAAGGGTCTATATATAGTGGGGTGAGAAAGGAATACGAAGAGACAGTTTTTGCCAAACAGGGTGAATTGGCGGCTTGGCCTTGTGACTGGTCTGAGTCGCGAGTTCAAGCTACAAGGTAATGGGCTACTAGCCTGGGACTTTTGTCCTGTAGTGCGACAGCTGGAGCGACCCTTCATCTCCCCGCATGCTTCTCACATGCGCTGCATTTTGGCAGCTTGCCAGTCGCGAGTCAGCCGCGAGTCCTAGCTGCGAAACTCTACTTCCTTGCACAATCTTGAGCTTTTCTTCATACACTCTCGCACACTACCCTTACATGAATCCCACCTAAATACAGGGTTACTAATTGCTAAAAACAAGCAAATTTGGCACGGAATAAAGCCAATAAGATGGTTGATAAAATATAACCTTACAATATGCATCTAGGAACAAGATCCTACTAGGGCACAAGAGCATGATATGATGAGATCAGCAAAACATAGATGATACTAAACATAACTCAAAGCACCATAAAGCAACGCGAAAACAAGCATAAAGTAAAACAAGGTTTTCTCATAAAAGAATGTCTTCTCCCCCTTTGTATATGCATCTCACCTATGACTTTCTCCCTCTACGAATGTGCACGAGGTAGAATTACTCCCTCTAAGAGTGTGCACATGAGTCATACAAAAATGACGATACAAACCTGTATACTTCTCCGGTATACTCTCCCCCTTTTTGTCACGAATAGACAAAACAATCAAGAGGAAGGAGGGAAAGAAAAGAAGATATAAGCAAGGGTATGATGCATGAGGGGTGAAAGATGAATGAGAAAATGAAGCTCCAACAAAAAACAAAGACAACTTAAAACATGCTACAAAGCATAAAGAACATGACATGCTAAGGATGATGGAACATGATGTAAACCTAGGCATGACATAGACACAAGAACATGTTAAGTGCTAAAAGGTCTAAAAAGACTTAACTAGCATGAGAGAAATGCAAAACATGCCAAGTGTTAGAGTATGTGTAGCAAAGGTGCATCTAGTGTGCATGTGAGATGCATGACCGATGCATGAAAAAGCACTCACAGGGCAAAGTGTATAAAAAACACCGCCAATGATCAAAACATGATAAACATGAATAATTATGGTGATCCCCAAAGTTTGGTACTCATCGGAGTCCAAGACAACAACAAAATGTCATTTGGCCATTTTATCAAACACATCGAGTGCACACACTACACATGTATGTTAAACAATGCATGAACATATGAAAATCGTGCCTAAATACATGTTATTTTTGCCACATGGGGCCAAAAATCAAAGCAAATCGTCATTTAAAACAAAGCCCAATCAAAAGGATTGACAAAAATTAAGTTTTCCAACTCCCATTTGAGAAAATCCCAACTATGAACATAAAACCCCCAAAAACATAATCTAAGGAACAAAATCAATGAAAAGAGTTAAAGATTACCTTAGAGATGTTAATGGAATGAAAAACACTTGAATTTAGTTGAGTTTTGATGTAAAAACATTAAAATAGGGGTTTGGGAGAAGATGGGAGGCGTTTAAAACAAATGTCCTGCGAAATGCCCTTTAAAAAGCTTATCTGGAAATTTTCGCTGGTATCTCGCTGGTTAGCTTCCCGTAAAATTTCGCTGGTATCTCGTTGGTATTTCGCTGGTAAGCCTTACTCGTAAAACAATCGCGAAACTCTCTGTCCAAAACTGAAAAACTTGAGAATTGGACCACTTAACTCCCAGTTGAACTTACACATGAAATATGTCACAAAAACACCTAAAAAACATGTTTTTTCACACAAAAACAATTTGAAAAACTTTGAAAAACATGAGTGATACAAATCACTTCCAAAAGTAAACAAAAAGGACAAAAATATTTTTGGTTTAATCCACATATGATTGAGCACACACACATCACATTTGAACATGTACAATCACAAAAATGAACTAGATATTCATTGAACATTAAGCTTATGTGTTGTGTGTGTGTATCAAATGTGGAATAGTCCTTAATCTAGAGTGAAACTTTAATGATCAATTCAATCAAGTCATACACAACTAGTACTAAGTCAAGTGGTCTATCTCAATTATAGAAGTGAACATAAATGACCTCCCACAAAAATGATTACAAAATCTTTGAAGTTTTTCATTTGGCTTCTTTACAAATCATAACATTTTATCATTTTTTGAACAATAAATCTCTTTTTGAGATTGGTGCTTGAAATTTTCGATATTTCAACTTTTAGATTTAGCCTTTGGCTTTTTGAGCACCATACATTTTAATACAAAAGTCGCTTTCCCTTTTTCCTAATCAAATATTAGTATTTTGCAGCTCATTATTTCTTTTCATTTAGAGATTTACATTTGGTGAGCTCTATAACAAAAACATAAAAAATAAAGTGGGAAGAGATATATGCACAAGTCTATGCAAGTATAAAGACTATCAAGACTATTGACCAATCATTTATGACAAGCTTGAAGATCTATTTACAACAATCACACATAGTTTTCAAGATTTCTCCCACAAAGATATATGTGCATACATAACAAGCTAAGGTCGTAAATGCGCTACGCCATTAGTACGAAGGTACTAGGCCAAACTTACATGTGATATGTGCTCAAAACTTATACGATCAAACTTTTTGAATTTTTCACTTTTTATGTGTGATAGAAATTTAGACCCCTTAAAACAACCAGATTAACCTAGTTAATTAGCCAAGTGATTAACTTTAGTCAAATTATACAATTCTAGGTTATCATAAACATACAATCATATCAATAATATAAAGCAGCGGAATAATAAATAATTCAATGATATGATCACCCAGGAAACCACACGGTAAAAACCTGGGGAGGATTTGACCTAGTTATCCTCAAGGTAAACCTGAATCCACTATACGAAAGAATCAAAGTTCATACAAAATGACTTACAAGCTCCCCGCTTGACTTCCTAATGCTACCCACCAGTAGAACTTACTGACACGACCACGTGCAAGCTCCGAATCCACGGACTCCTTCTTTCTTGGATTCTCCAATCAGCTACAAGCACCCACGCTTGCTATTCTTTAAGCTCCAATGGCAGCAACCTTGTTGATCATCAAGATGTAGATAATATCTCTACCTTGAAAACCCTAAGTTTATGTGAAGAAAAGCTCCTCAAGGATCTCACAAGAGATTCACATAAACCGCAAATATGAGCAACAAAGACTTAGAGAGGTTTGGGTACAAAACCCTAAAAATAAAAAGGAGGCACAAGAGACACTCTAATCTCTCTCTTCAAAAGTCTCAAAAACGTTCTAGGGTTTCCCTTATATATAGGAGTGTTTTACTTGAACCCCAAGACGTTTAAGTAGAGTTTGGGCTGAGTTGGAATTCTGCAGAAAACGCAATCTGGCCGACTTTCGATCGATCGAGTCTATCCTTCGATCGATCGAGTCAGGCTGAAATGCACCAATACATCTGCAGCCACTCGATTCCAACTTTACATGAATTACACAACTTTGAGCAAGCCTAAACAAGACTAAACATATTGTTTTGATCATGGTTTGCCAACATTACACATTAGAGTTCTAAATACATAAATTCTTAAATCTTTAGAACCTAACAAACTCCCCCTTTGGCAATTCGTGACAAAACACAAATTAAAAACTCAAAGTTTACAAGTAAAAAGCCCTTTACAAAAGTAATGCTCATAATCTCAAATTCAATCCTAACTACTATCCGTCATTTGCAAGTGTAGACAGCAGCTCAATTAAATCAACCTGTATATTCCTGAAACACTCAACAAACGCATAAACGCATATGTGACAGAAAAACAGTAAAACAAAATTAAATTCTTGATTTCACAAAACACAAAACACAAAACAAAGACAAATATCATGGATAACTCATAAATATAAATCAATGAGCAGTGAACAAGAAACAGAAATAAAAACATAAGTAAACTAACTCTCCCCCTAAGTTAGATACAACAAAAAGTTTTTATTTATATTCTCCCCTTTCAAAAATAATTTCAACTCCCCCTAAACAAGACAAACATGATTCCGATAAATCAATAATTTCTCCCCATTTTTGTCATGTATTGACAAAGACAACTCATACAAAGAGTAAACAGTCAACATACGCAATAAAGAATAAGAGAAAATAGAGAATCAAGGGGACACAAACCACTTTAACTCTATAGAAAATAGAGACAATTCCCCCTATGAACAACAAAGGTTTAAAAAAAATCTCCCCCTATAAAAATAGGAAAAACAAAATAAGTTTTTGAAAAAAACAGTTTTGGGGAAACTTTAGGAGGTGGGGAAAAAACACACAAACCAAAGTTAAAAACTAAGGTGAGGATACACATGAAGAAAAAATATTCTCTCTTTCAATAAAATGCAAACATGGCACTATGTGACCCATAAACAGTTGCATGAGTAGAGAAAATATTGGCACATTGATTATCCATCATATCTCTTAAGAAAAATATTTTCTACAGTTCACATATAAAAAAAAACATATACTAGAAAGTACATAGCTCAAAAATTAACCAATCAATTTTTTGATCAATTTGAGTACCCAATGTAGCAAAGTGTATGCATGCTATGTGTGAAAACAATGAGAGATATGACTGCAAAACTGCAAGATGAATACAAAAATCAATGCAATGCATGTGAATCCTAAACACAAATGATGTATGAAAAAAAAATTTGGTCAAAAACATAGAAACTGAAAATTTTTCCAGACTCAAACCAAAAATTTTAATCGCAATTTCGATTGATCGAAAAACAGGTTCGATCGATCGAAAGTCTGGAAAAATCAAATTTTTGAAAAACATAGCATTCTAATGCAGAAACTCCTCAAAGCACATTGTTTTAAAAAAAAATGCATGAGTATGAGACAAAAAGTTTTTCAAAAACACTTGAATTCAACCCAGATCTTCCAAAATCAAGATTTTCAATCAATTTGTCCTCAAAGCGCAAACATTATACACATTTTGCATTAAAATTAAGGAACTTTTAATCTTGGATGGCCACAACAAGATCACACACAATATAATGTACCAAGTTTAACAAAGAGTAACTTGTGTAGTGTGTGCAACTAACAAAAGCTTGAGATAAATGTGAGGTGATATGTGAATAGCAATCAATCACAAAGTCTACAAAATTCATTACATAGAATTTAAAAGAGACTATCACCTAAAGAGTTATATCATATAACTCTCACATCTCCTAGAATATAAGCTTGCAATCATGTAAGTTTCTTGAATTTTGCCTCATAATATACACACCAATTTTAATTTATGTGATTTGGCATCAAGCCTAATAGTACACACCAATTTTAAGCATTTAGCAATTAAATCGAGGCTACACCTTATATTTTTTTTTTGTGCATGTGCTACACTTTCTCGAGCACAAAATCTTATGATATGCACTAAGGTGTTCATGATTGGCTAGTGAATAGTGGTGATATGGTTATTTATGCCTTTCTCAAAAGGATCAAGTCCGACAGTCAAATAACATATGACTTCAAGATCAAGACAAAGTGATTAAAAACCACAAACATCTTTCCCACACAACATGCACTACAAAGCTTCAACTAGTTAAGTGCAATAAATAAGCTCATCAAAGTTAAACAAGGTACATAAACATGTTATGTAAAGATAAGGTGGCCAACCTTGATTTTAAGTCCAAGAAAAATTAATGCAAAACAGAAAAATCTTTTTGGTTTTAAAAAATTTATGACCAAAAACAAGAAGCACATATTATACTAAATGAACAATGTAAAGCAATGCATGATAGTGCTTAACTAAGCTATAGAGGGTACACAAACAAGAAATATCAATTTCTTAATTAACCCTTGAGTACATGTACAAACTAGTACATACTCACACAAAATCAAAAATATAGCACAAACTATTCAAGTTTCTCCACAATATCACGCATGTTCTAAATCAAGAGAGATATCATAATTCATGTAATCCTCAAGAAAAATAAAACTAGACACAAAATAAAATATTTTTGTCTTTTTGAAAATTTTCAATGTTTTTGGAATTTTTTTTTTAAATAAAAAACAACCTAAAAAACAAAACAACCAAAAACAAAAACAAAACATGTCCGTAATTAATTGAAAGAATTAAGTCAAGGACAAGTTAGCAACACTCACCTTGGAGAATCTTTTCTCACCCATATAGCACGATTCTTCGGCTTTGTAGGTGAAAATCCATGTGAAGCAGAGTGTATTTGAGGGATTACACCAATCTTCTGAAAAAAACTGAAATCCTGCAAATTCCTTTCACAAGCCAACAAGCTTAAATTTTTCAAAAACATATGAAACAATTTATTTGGACTTATGGTAGGAGAAATACCATCACACATCCTAGATTGAAATACAGAATTTTTGAATTTCAATTTATGACAATTAGGACGAATGTGATCACGAACACCACAAAAGTGACAAACAGGAACAAATTTAGGAACATCAGTATTCCTAACAGCAAATCTATTCTCAGATTTTGGTTTTTGCCTAAACAAAGAACAATTTGGTCTAATATGACCAACAACACCACAAAGGTGACAGGTAGGCACAAAAATAGATTTATTATGCTCTCTAACAGTAGGTTTAGACATAGGTTTAGAAACTTCAGCGTCTACATCAGAACTTTTACCTTTGTCTAACTTAACAAAATAAGCCTTCTCTTTATTATTCCTCTTGAAAGGAGGGATATAAACTTTTTCAGTTTTAGGCTTAAGAGAAACACAAACACTTCTGTTATCAACAACAAGCTTAGCACTAGTCAAATTTTCAAGTTTAGCTTGAGATTCAGCTAACTCTTGTTCCAAGTTTTTCATCTTCTCATCTTGAGAAGAAATTCGATTTCTCAAAAATTCATTCTTTTTATTAGACTCATCTAATCTCACAATCAAATCCTCTTTTTCAAGATTAGCTAATTTTAACTTTTTTTTAAATTTTTTAGCAATTTTCAAAGATTTAGATAATTCCTTACGAAGAGTTTCAAAAGTATCAAAAAAATCAACAGAAACAATAGTGTCCTTTTTATTCAAAACATCACAGGCATCAATAAAATCAGCAGAAGCATGAGCAGAAAGACACTTCAAATTATCCATGATAATAGTGGTCAAGGATTAGCTCTTAGATCAAAAGATCTAAAACAGAAGAGCTACCCACTCTAATACCACTTGATAGAAATTTAGACCCCTTAAAACAACCAGATTAACCTAGTTAATTAGTCAAGTGATTAACTTAGTCAAATTATGCAATTCTAGGTTATCACAAACATATAATCATATCAATAATATAAAGCAGCGGAATAATAAATAACACAATGATATGATCACCCAGGAAACCACACGGTAAAAACCTGGGGAGGATTTGACCTAGCTATCCTTAAGGTAAACTTGAATCCACTATGCGAAAGGATCGAAGTTCATACAAAAGGACTTACAAGCTCCCCACTTGACTTCCTAATGCTACCCACTAGTAGAACTTACTGACATGACTACGTGCAAGCTCCGAATCCACGGACTCCTTCTTTCTTGGATTCTCCAATCAGCTACAAGCACCCACGCTTGTTATTCTTTAAACTCCAATGGTAGCAACCTTGTTGATCATCAAGATGTAGATAATATCTCTACCTTGAAAACTCTAAGTTTATGTGAAGGAAAGCTCCTCAAGGATCTCACGAGAGATTCACATAAACCGCAAATATAAGCAACAAAGACTTAGAGAGGTTTGGGTACAAAACCCTAAAAATAAAAATGAGGCACAAGAGGCACTCTAATGTCTCTCTTCAAAAGTCTCAAAAACGTTCTAGGGTTTCCCTTATATATAGGAGTGTTTTACTTGAACCCTAAGATGTTTAAGTAGAGTTTGGGCTGAGTTGGAATTCTGTAGAAAACGCAATTTGGCCGACTTTCGATCGATTGAGTCTATCCTTTGATCAATCGAGCCAGGCCGAAACACACCAATACATCTGCAGCCACTCGATTCCAACTTTACATGAATTACATAACTTTGAGCAAGCCTAAACAAGACTAAACATATTGTTTTGATTATGGTTTGCCAACATTACATATTAGAGTTCTAAATACATAAATTCCTAAATCTTTAGAACCTAACAATGTGGTTTTGGATTTTTACACACACAAAATAAAGACATAAAAGTAAGATAAAAAACAAAAACAGAACAATGCATATAAAGAGATGCATGATGTACAAATGCATGATAATGAAGCATCTAATGCATGAAGGGTCCTACAAAAATCAAAAGAATTAGATCAAGAACCAAATGAGTAAAGGCTCAACCATAGGAACCCTTCCTCATCCAAACGGAATGATTGTTTGGAATGAGTGTCTCATGAGAAGTGAGACGAGGGTTGGAAGAATGTGAACCGGAGATGCATATAGACAAAGAGGTAAGAACATTAAAAACTTTCTTCAACAACTTACCATTTTCCCCCAAATCCGGTTTAGCTTTTATATCACAACTTCCAAAAGGCTTAAGTTTCTCTTTTCTTTTAATTATTTTAAGAGCATGAAACTTAGAGCAATGAGGTCTTAGATAACCAAAGGCACCACAATAGTGATAAACAATGTGTTTAGGTCCACTAGGCCTTTTGGGAAGGAATCTAGCAACATGAGTTTGTTCTCTCTTTAACTTTGGACACTGAGGTCTTATATGACCAATCACACCGCAATGGTGGCAAGTAGGAACAAACTTAGATCCACTCAATTCCCTAGGATGGGACCTAAACAGAGGCTTATTTGGGAAGGAATCTAGCAACATGAGTTTGTTCTCTCTTTAACTTTGGACACTGAGGTCTTATATGACTAATCACACCGCAATGGTGGCAAGTAGGAACAAACTTAGATCCACTCAATTCCCTAGGATGGGACCTAAACAGGGGCTTAGGCTTAAGAGCCTTTCTCTCCACTTTTTGATTTCTTTTGTGTGGAGGAATGTGCACCAATTTGTCCTTTGAGGTAGAACACACAATAGGCACAAAATCGGGTACCACAACATGATTGCAACATATATTTTCTTCCGTTTTAGTAATAGGTTCAGCAATCAAACACTTGGCATGCATCTTAAGAGATTCATTTTCAGATTTAAGATCATCAACAAGTTTGTTAGACAAAACAAGTTTAGCATCCAATTCCATATTCAAACATTCAAACTCTTTCAACTTTTCAAGAGAAATTTCAGCAAGATTCTTATATTTCTCAACCAATTTGTTGGATTCATTGAGCTTAGCAATCAAATATCCTTTTCACAAAATAACTTGCTCAACTTCTTTTGAAACTTCTTAGCGTCTTTCTTCAAGAGTTTGATGTTAGGAATATCAACAACACCCATAGATTCATGTAACATGGCATCACAATCATGAGGATGAACACTCATAGATGCATTTTCACAAACACATGGCATGTTACAATCAACAACATCCATAAAAGCATATAAAGCATTATCCATGGCAAAACACACAAGGGGTGAAGGATCACGCTTAGGTAATGAAACCAGAACAAGTGTACCCACTCTGATACCAATTGAAAGCTCGAAAATGTGTTAAAAACACAAGAGCTGTTTAGACCCCCAATTAAAATTATGACTAGATTGCTTTTACTCTAACTTATCTAAGTGCGGAAACAAGACTAAATGAAGCGCAATAAACCGATACTACTCTAGTGCATAAACATGAACAATAAACATTAAAAGTAAAGCACAAGAATAAGGGAAGAGAGATGCAAATATAAGATAACACACCGATATGTTATCAAAGAGGAAATCGAAGAACTCAGCGAAAAACCTCTCCGCCGCCCTCCAAGCAGTAAACGATCTACTAGACAATCAGTTGGGATACATGGGTTACCAAGAGACCCTCCAAGCCTGAAAGTTCAAAAAGGGTATGAAACACCCTTGAACGTTTAGACCCCAAATTACAAAAATACCAATTCAAGCTTTATATCAAACAATTAATGTGCGGAATATGATAACAAGCTTATAACAGAATTGATAGAACAATCTAAGCCAAATATAAACACATCCATAACAGTAAATATAAGGCAAAGATAAAGGAAAGAACGATGCAAACACACGGACAACACACGATGTGTTATCAAAGAGGAAACCGAAGTCCTTGGCGTAAAACCTCTCCGCCGCCCTCCAAGCGGTGATACAATCCACTAAAGAATATAGTTGGGATACATGAACAGCAGAAGACCCTCCAAGCCTAATCTACCCAAGTACCTAAGCCCTCCAAGCTTCTTGCTCCAACGAGGTTACGCTGAACCTATTTCTTCTCTAGCTTCCCGGATTCCGCTACTTGACCATAGCATCAACCAATGTATATTGGTTCCTTCCCAAACTGCTTCCCTAAGCACCAAATGGACCTTCTCACAGACGTGGGTGTGGTGAGATATGGATTTGGTAAAAGACCTCTCAAGGGTATGACAATGGAGAGGAAGAGAGTAGAGGAATTTGAAGAGTCTCTAAGGTAAAGATTGGGGATGAGGCAATCTTGTTTTTCTCTAGGGTTTCTCTCACAAAATTCTCTCTGGAAGCTCTCTCAATTTAGTGGGTATAAGGGTGTATATATAGTAGGGTGAGAAGGGAATGCAAAATGTCAGTTTTGGCCAAACAGGGTTTACTCGCGGCTTGACCTCGCGGCTTGTCCAAGTCGCGAGTTCCAGTCGCGACGTAACGGCCTGGACAGCCTGGAACATTTGTCCTGTAGCGTGACAGCTGGCGCGACCCTTCAGCTTCCCAGTGCGCCTCTCACATGCTTACCTTTCGCGGCATGCCAGTCGTGATCCACCCGCGAGTCCTAGCCGCGAGACTCTGTTTTTCTTGTACACTCTTGAGCTTTTCTTCACATCTTCTCACACACTACCCTTACAATTTTCCCACCTAAATACAAGGTTACTAAGTGCTAAATTACAAGCAAATTGGTCACGGAATAAAGCCAATTAGATGGTTGATTAAATTCAACCTTACAATCTTCCCCTTTGGCTATTCCGTGACAAAACCCTACAACAGACTCTAGACTTAAACGTGAGTTGGGAACAGTTGGAAAACTCACTCACACCTAACTCTAGATTCTATAAAGCTCTTGAACATATGAATAAGAAACTCCTGAGACACAATAACATAACAATATCATTGTATGTAGAAAACTTAATAAGCATATGGAGCAAAATAGGCATGATCAAGCAAAAATGAACATAAGCACAAAAGCAATAATTCATGGCAAGATCAGCAGTAGTAGTCACTTAAGCAAAAGTGATTACTATGTTCATTCACACAGGAAATGAACATCCGGACATGCAAAACTGATAAACTCAATTGAAGAGAATCATTTTGCAAGTCCAACACTCAACCAATGCATACAAACACATATGCATCTAGGAACAATCCTACAAGGGCACAAGAGTGTTGTACTTAAGATAATGCAAGGCATTAACAAGTACCAAAACACAAAAGCATAAAGGCTGCATAAGCAAAGTTTTGCAAATACATGGCATAAACCATAAAAGCCTACAAGCATGCAAAAGTGCTAGAAACCAACCCTCAAAGTTTACAAAAGCAACAATGGGTACAGGTCAATCATATAAATACAAGCTAAAACAAAAACTGAATAACATCATTATATATAAGAAATCACCAAAGATTCACATGTTGAGAGTAAACAAAAAAACTTAAACCAGTGTATTAAGCAAAAACACATATTTAAACAAAAGTATTTAAACTCCCCCTTTCAAAATGCACAATGCACAAACTCCCCCTTTCAGTATGCACCCTCCTTTTTAGTCTTAAGCTTCACTCCCCCTTGCTATGCTGCTCTCCCCCTTTTTGGTACGAATAGCTAAAGGCTATCTTCCAGCTTCTGTTGTATGTTATCTAACTGTAACTCAATGGTTCCGAGACGCATTTGAGTTTGACTATGAAAGGAGTTGAGAAGTCGTTCTAAGTCCGAAATCCGATGTAGCACGGTTTCAGTGAAATAACTTTGCTTTGGCATTTGGAAACCAGGTGGAATAGACGGAGTGCCAGTTAATTGTGCAGGAGTAACTGTAGTAGGGGCAGATGGGGATGCTTGTGTGGATGGCTCAGTCTTAGGTTTCTTGGAAGAGTGACTCTGGCTTGCTTGGAGAGAGTACTGGGATATTGGTTGGGAACGAGTCAATACTCTCTCATTTGATGAAGGACTAATACCTTTACTAAGAACAATCTTCATGACTAGACTGCAGAAGGGAAGAATTGTTCGTGTTACTGAACGAGCCGATGTTTTCCCAATGATATGGAATATATGAGCATAGATGTCAATCGGGGCACCAGAAATAAGATCACACAGAAATTTAGCCCTTCCAAGATTGATGAAGGTAGTGTTTGACAGTGGATAGAGATTGGAGAACATGATCAGCTTCAAGGTTGTCAATTCTGGTGAAAATAAGGTCGTGCTTACAGATGATCCTGTGCTTCCCACTTCATGTTCAGTTCCCAGAACATGAAGGATGTTTGGGCATGAAGTTCCCGATCATCGTATGGAGTTCTATCCATATCTTTTGGTCTGGTGATGTGAAGAATCTTAGCAATAAAGTCTGCATTTATGGAAAATTCTGTTCCTCGAACCCAGCATTTTAACTCGACTCCTGTGTATCTGGCATTTGAAAAGAATTCCTTGACCAATTCTTCAGTTGGATCCTCAAACTTGCCAAATAAGTCAGCCCAATCTCTTCCTTCAAAGATCTTAGGGATAAATGTTGCCTCTAGAGTATCAAACTTGACCACTCTTTCCACAATGGGAGTGGACTCTTTGAAGATATCGGTGTAGGTCTTTGAGTCAGTAGGAGTCCTGAATCTCTTAAATGTAGATTCTTCGGATGACTTATACGATAATCGAGTCCGTTTAGCAATCGGGGTTGGCGGATCATCAATGACAATGCCTTTCCCTCTGGATGAACAACGAGATATCTGCAACAAGGTTGACATACAGAAAAGAACCAAAATGCAATACCACAGGAAGCAAACATCAGATTGCTTAGTTTCAGTTAAGAAGAGGTCAAATTTTTCACAAAAACACAGTAACAAAATATTAACTAGACCAACCACAACACGGAACACCAAATATAATGAGTAGCAGAACATTTCAGAACAGATACTCACAATATTACACATTACAGAATGCCAAAAACATAATATGAGGGATGCAATACAGTCTAGAACCACATCATATAACACAGTCTCTCAATAGACAAACACATGAACTCAAAAGACCACAGAGAAACACAGTATGGGCAAGATAAAACCATCAAAACACACACCATACAAACCCATAGACACATGTTCAAACCCATTACAACTCATCAAAACAGGGACACTATTTACACCAAAAAGATACTTGAACCAAGTACAATGAAGGAAGATAGAAAGAATCCATACCTTTCTCTTGCTGTTTGATGAAGACATGATGTAAAAATGGATACTTTTTCAGTGAGAAACGGAGTGTTTGAAAGGAAAATGAGGAAGACAGTGAACAGTCATAAAACTTCGAGGGAAAAACTGAAAAACAATTTTAAAAACTGTCTAAAAAATGCAAAACACGCGTTTTTCGCAACTGGATCAAGTCGCCAGTAAGTCGCATGGTTAAGCCGCGAAACACTATGAAGAAAAGAAACTTGAGAATTTCTCTAAGTGTTTTTCGCGACTGGAAGGTCTACCCGCGAGATAGTCGCGATATGAGCCGCGAAATTCCCTGAGTACCCCTCGCGACTGGACCTTCCACCCGCGAACCAATCGCCACACTGACCCGCGAAAAGTGTAAAACTCAAATTTTAGAAAAATTTTCTAAGTCTTTTTCGCAACAAGGGTACTGACTCGCCAGTTAGCCGTGAAAAATCTCTGAGTGAGCTCGCGACTGGGATATGCGATTGTGCTCACCCGCGACTTAGTCGCCAAAACAGGGCAACACAGTTTTTGAAAATTTTGACATTTTGCAAAAACAAAGTACTTTCCAAAAACAAAACAAAACACTCAAAAATCTTTTTGTGTTTGATCAACAAAGATTGAGTATGTGAAAGCACATTTAATCAAGTACAATCACACAAATGAATATGGCATTTCTTGAACATATACTTGTGTGTTGTGTGTGGATATCGAAAATGAGATAGTCCTTAGTCCAATGTGAAGCTTCAATGATCAATTCAATCAAGGCATACACAACTAGCACTAGATAATGTGACCTATCTCAATTATAGAAACATGCATATATGACCTCCCACAAGGACTTGACAACAATCCTCTGAAGCTTTTCATTTGGCTCCAAATTCAACATATCATTTGCAACTTTTAAGCAAAGAAAATCTCATTTTGAGATAGATGCCTGAAATTTTTGATATTTCAATTGATGAATTAGCCTTTGGCCTTTTGAGCATCACACATTATAGTTTGGTCGCTTTCCCTTTTTCCTAGTCAAATACTAGTATGTGCGACAGGCTTTTGCAGCTCTATATCTCTTTTCATTTGGAGATTTACATTTAGAGAGCTCTTTCAAAGCTAGCCTTGTCCTTATGTGAAGCCAGTAATAATAGTTTGGAATTTCTAGATCTCTCCAATAATTGATTATCAGAAGAGCTTCCTAACTGCTGGATGCATTTTGAAGGGTCTAAAATTCTTAAGTTGGCAAACAATCATTTTCATGGAAAAATCCCAAGCTCAGTGGGCTCTTTAATTGAGATTGAAACACTAGATTTGGGCAATAATAATTTTAGTGGGGAACTACCTTCAACCTTGAAAAATTGCACAAAGTTGATATTTCTTGATCTTCGAAACAATAGCTTGTCAAGACCAATACCGATGTGGTAAGGGAGAAGCCATCCAAATTTAGCTGTCCTTTTTCTTAGGTCCAATCACTTCTATGGAAGAATGCCTCCACATCTATGCCATCTAACGCATCTTCAACTTTTGGACCTCGCTTTGAACAGAATCATAGGAAGTATACCAAAATGCCTCAACAACCTTATTTCCTTGACTAATACAAAGAGTCCCAATGCAACCAATAACCATTCATATGAATTACTGTCTTCAAGATATGTTGACGTTACAATTTGGATGTGGAAAGGAAGAGAGTACGAGTATGGAAATAATCTTGTACTAGTTAAGAGCATAGATCTCTCAAGCAATAAATTAATTGGGGTAATTCCAGAAGAAATTGTGATGCTTAATGGATTGATTTCTTTGAATCTCTCAAGAAACTTGCTGACTGGAAAAATCACTTCAGATATTGGGCTATTACACTCATTAGAAGTCTTGGATTTATCTGATAACAAGCTGGGCGGTGAAATTCCTTCAACCATTTCTCTTATTGATTGTCTGAATTCCTTGGACTTGAGAAACAATAATTTGTCCGGCAGAATTCCAACAGGCACTCAACTCAGTACCTTTAATGCCTCTGCATATGAGGGGAACCCAAATCTTTGTGGATTCCCACTTCCAAAGAATTGTTTGGGAGAAGAAACACCTTAAAATCCAACCGTGAATAGAAGCAGTGGAGATGTTAGCATGCAAGACGAGAAAGATGGGTTTATAACCCAAGGGTTTTATGTTAGTGCAAGCATTGGATTTGTAGTCAGTTTTTGGGGAGTTTGTGGCACATTACTACTAAACAGGTCATGGTGATTATCCTATTTCAAGTTCTTGAACAATATCAGAGAACAGCTAAACGTGATTGGAGTAGTGACTATGGCCAGATTGCAAAGGCAACTTGAAAGCTAATTGGTAATAATATTTTCTCTATTTTCGGCTGTCATTGTTTGGGCCCATTTCTAGTTTCCATAGTTTGTCAAAAAAATTTCTAGTTTCCATATCTTTGAAGGCTACCATTGAATTCAACATAAAATTAGTGAAGTAAGCAAATAAAAGAATAAAAGAAAAAAAAAATTACTTACTACTAGTATATTGTGGTAAGAAGGGGATTTTGTTTTGGGTCACTAAAGCTTCTTCTTCTTCTTCTTTTTTTTTTTTTTTTTTTGGTTAAAGAAGATAGCAACATTCACTAAAATGCAAAATGATCTGGAAGAGGTCTTGTAAGGCCTAGCAAGGAATGGGAAAAAAAAAAAAAACAAAAAACAAAAAACTGAAGAAAAATGCAGTTCTTTCACTTCTTGAATTTTTCCTCTAAAGTTATCTTGAGCTGACCTGAAGTGTGATCCTTCTTATAAAATGCAATAGGTGATTACTCTTTCAATTACTGGAGCACTCAATGCCGTCTTATCAAAAGAACATGTACGTGAGATCTGCAGATATCTGTACAATCATCAGGCAAGAATATTTTCTTGCAACATAGACAGTTTTATATATAATGCTCCCTTTCCACTTTGAATTTCACTTTTACACACTGTTAATAAAGGGATAACTACCTTACTAATAATTTATTTTTTTGTCTTCAATTTTGTGGAAACCTTTTTAATGATTTATTCCTCATACTCTGGTAAATTGCTTATATGATTGATGAAAACGTTATGAATTAAACTCAATAGAGCTTTGTTCTAAACTTCTAATTACTTTGGGTGTGGTAGTATTAATATTGTTGATGAAAAAGAGAACTTGAAATGGTGTCTCTTCTAATTGCAGAATAAAGATGGGGGTTGGGGTCTACATATTGAGGGCCCAAGCACCATGATTGGTGCTGCACTTAATTATGTTACATTGAGATTGCTTGGTGCAGGAGCTGAGGATGGATTAGAGGCAATGGAACAAGCACGGAAATGGATCTTGGATCATGGTGGTGCCACTGCAATCACTTCATGGGGGAAAATGTGGCTTTCAGTATGAACTCAGTGTTATTTTTTTGTAAGATATTGCCAAAGAAGTTAATACCTTGAAAATATCAACTGACTTGTGGTTGATTTTCTCTGGTTTCACATACTTGGAGTGTATGAATGGTCTGGGAATAATCCACTGCCGCCAAAAATATGGCTATTCCCTTACCTTCTTCCTTGTCATCCAGGTCTCTATTTGACTGCTCTTTCTTAGACCATTAACACAATGCATGCCCAGCTTTGTCAAGGAAAAAGTATCATGTATTGCTTACGGTTTAAAAATCTTACTAACATGGTTTAGAAAACATTGGGAAAATGTCAAATATCACCTAAAATTCGTTCAATCTGCATATTCTCTGTTAAAATTTGTGAGGAAAAACTTTGATTCATGAGTGTGAACTGAGGGGGCTACTAATTGTAGTAGAATGGCTTTGAATTTCCATGTTTTCTGTTAACAGGAAGGATGTGGTGTCATTGCCGAATGGTGTATTTGCCCATGTCTTATTTATATGGGAAAAGATTTGTCGGTCCTATCACTTCCACAATCCAATCTTTGAGAAAGGAGCTTTATACGGTTCCCTATCATGAGATAGATTGGAATGAGGCTCGCAATCTTTGTGTGAAGGTAGGTAAAAATTATACCATTTCTTCTCCTTTAAGTTTTCTACATTTAAATTTTACCCTTCCATACTATAATATTTTTTATTCTTTTTTCAAGCTTTTGCTGTTGCACGGAAAAATAATTCAAATAGTAGGTTTCAAAGATACTTCAAAATAGGAAGCACAGATACTTCAAAATAGTTGTTGTATCGGATTAATTGATATTGTATAAGTAATAATGATTGCGTCAAGATTTAGAATTGTAATAAGATATTAATCAATACTACAGAGTTTGGTTAGGCTCCCAGAGGGTCAACTTCAAACCCGTTTCTGTCCCAAACCCAAATTGTATCATGATTTCCTATTCAAAACCATTATCTATAGTATCAAAAAATGTGGAGTTCATAAACAAAAAATGTCACATCAATTACAGATATGTATCAAAACCCTGTGGTGCCCAGAGTATCATTATTGCTTACTACAATTTGCTAGCTTTTTAGCACTTTCCAACACCATCAAGGTTTTATTTTTAATTAAAAAAAAATTATATCTTAGGTTTGTTGTCTATTGAATATAAGCTAACTTATTTTTTGGGGCTATGTGAATGTAAGCTAACTATATAACTATTGCTCTTAAGTTTTACTAACGTACCCTCTGAATTTGTCTGAAAAAAAAACAACTGAATTAGACAATGAGCTAATTTGAGTTCATAGATACATTAATATGCAATAGAACATCTCATTCAAAATAAGATTTAATATGCAACTTCTGTCATGTTTCACTGTCTCTGTTGATGCTTACATGGGTTGCTTTACAAATATTGTTAGGAAGATCTATACTACCCCCATCCACTGGTTCAGGATATCCTCTGGGGATCTCTATACTATGCCTATGAACCTGTTTTTATGCGTTGGCCTGCAAAAATATTGAGGGAGAAGGCTCTACATACTGTAATGCAGCATATCCACTATGAAGATGAAAATACTCGGTATATATGTATAAGGCCTGTCAATAAGGTAATTTTTTTAAGATGTGAGAGAGAACTAGAGAGCAAAGTTTGACACTGGAAAATTTTAATTTGAAGCTATGAGGAAAAATGGTTGATAGTCATTCAAATGTAATAACAATTGAAGAGTTAGATTAATTAGCTTCTTTAGCTCTACACCTTCACTCAAAGTCACTCACTGTACTTATTGGTAGTTCCATTGAGCTTTTGGCATGATGCAGGTGTTGAATATGCTTTGTTGTTGGGTGGAGGATCCAAACTCAGAGGCATTCAAATTACATCTTCCAAGAATCTTTGATTATTTGTGGATTGCTGAAGATGGCATAAAAATGCAAGTTCAGACATTTATTGTTAAATAGTTTTTAACTGACTTAACAAGCATTTCTCTCTCTCACAGTATTCCCCCCCCCCCCTGGTCCTCTCCGTGGGGGGAAGACCCTCTTAGTATTTTTTTAATTGTTCAATGAAGTATATAGAGCCCATGACTATGTTTCACTACCTCAAATATTGAGAATTATACATTGTGTGTTAACAGATTGAAAAAAGACATAATAGTTTACTCTCATGATTCTTGTAATTGACTTAAGTCAGCTGTTTAACTCAAGGCTATGTTCATCTGGGTAGAAGTGACTAGAGTAATTTATAATATGTACATTTCCCTCACTGGTGGCAGCTAATTGTGCCTTCAGCTTGGGCTTGCTTAAATATTTAAGCATTTAAAGAATGTAGGTGTTGGCAGTACTGAACTCTGAACATCCAAGGATTTATCATTTATTCAAAAATGATGAAAATATTAACCCGAACATTTATTGTCTAATTTTCTCCGAAAAATGTAGACATTACTCTGAAGTTCATAATTCTCATTCCTCTGGTTGTTCTTTTTTATTCAGATAGATATCTTTAAGAGCTAATAGTGGAAGAGGAAAAGAAATTCCTCCAAGAAAGGATGTAGTTTTTCTACTCTATATTTTTTCTTACACATATCTTAACGTCATGAATGCCTTAAAGAGTCTTGGTTGATTGGATTAGATGATATGCAGAGTATTAAAGAGTGTTGCTTTCACATTACCTTTCTATTTAAATTTTGCATATTTTTCTTGAATGTCTTTGTTATTATCAGTCACTAATTTCTCTCCCACTTTAATTTTGTATCAGTGCCTGAGCTTAACCTAATTAGGCACCTGTATATCTTGGAATTGTTTGAACTTTGAACAGTTATGAAATTACTTGTGATAGAATTTTAGACCCCTTAAACCACAATTGGATTAACCTAGTTTATTAGCCAAGTGATTAACTTAGTCAAATTATGCAAATCTAGGTTAACAAAATCAAATAATCATATCAAAATACAAAGCAACGAAAATATAAAGAACACAATGATATGATCACCCAGGAAAACCAAACCGGTAAAAAACCTAGGGAGGATTTAACCTAGATATCCTCAAGGTAAACCTGAATCCAGTGGGCACGAAGGAGCACGAGGACATTACTGATGTGTTGACGGCAGTGCATCATATTGACCGTGTACAACCTCCCATCCCTGAGGCCCCGAACGTGGAGGCAGCTACTCCTGCGCGCCCAAGCACTACTGAAGGCCCAAGCACAAGCACAACTCCGACTGGATGTCCCTCTCGTCCGCCTGTTGCTACCCCTTGGGTTGTCCCTACCCCCGATCCCTCTCCATACACCCCACATGCATCCCCTAGCCTTACCATCCCTTCATCCACCTCACATGCATCCCCTAGCCTTACCATCCCTTCATCCACCCCACATCCATCCCCTAGCCTTACCACCCCACATCCATCCCCTAGCCCCACCATCCCTTCACCCATCCCACATCCATCTCCTAGCCCCACCATTCCTCCACCCATGCCACATCCTTGTCCTAGGTCTAACATTCGTCCACCCCTCCCCCCCACCACAGTCATTTCCTGAGCTGTCACCCATTCCACCGTTTAACCTGGGTCTTGATCCAACCCCACCTGATATGCAGCAGGAGCCACCCTCCCACAGTACGTCTATTGGCCCTTCTTCAGCCATCGACCCACCCCATATTCAGGCTAAGCAGGCTGTTGGGTTACCTGCAATGGCAGAAGGTCGACTGAAACGCATATCAAAGGCACCTCCTTGTGGGACAGGGGGGCACAAACATGGACACAACGCTGGGCCCGAGGCATCTGACGAAGAGCATGCAAGACCTCCTCATCGTTATACAAGACGGCCTAAGGTCCAAAAAAGGTAACTCCATTGATACCTTTTGCAAAGTTTATTTTACAATTTATGAGCAGCTAAAAAGCATTCTTTGTTCTGATGGTTAGTTCATTATATTCTCTGATCAAATTATGTATATTCATGCTCAAATATTATCCTAGGAACAATTGTACTTCCTCCTTATTTTTGTAACTTTAACTTATTACTATGCGTTAGAATTATGAGATATCTAGACCATAAAGGTCTGAGATATTAAGTTAGTATGCAGTTTGCTTGTAGATCTTACGAACATTTGAATGTCAACTTCATGAGATATCATGGACCATATTGACGATGGAGAATGACTCCTAGAATCCAACAAAATTGAGCACTGCTTTAAGAGTTTCTTTATTTCGAACAAAAGACAAAAGAAAAAAAAAATTAGTTAAATTCTTCTAATGGTTAGTTTTGCAAAAATGATTCAAGGAATTGTGTTTATAAAATAATTTTACCCTTTGATCAAGTGAAGTAATATATCTTAAAGTAATTACTGTGGGTATGTGGGGAAACACGCCATTGAAACATATCATTTATTCCATTTTCTTGTATGGAACAAAAACTTAGTTCCCTGATGAAATACAGTTTCAAAATAACCTCTTAGGAATTAAGAATGGCCATAGTTTATAATAGGTTTAACTGCAAACCACACAACTAAATTTTTATAATATATACAGGTATACATTCTAAGATAATCTTTGTGATGCAAATTTTGAAATCTATAACAAAGGATCTGTCATAATGTCTCTCGAACTCATTTTCACTTGTTACTTTCATGAAGATGATGATGCTATGAAAAGGCTGGAAGCAGCAACAAAATAACTTTCAGCACAATAAAAGCAGCAACAAAATAAAAGCAGCAACAAATTATCTGTCCTATTGTTACTTTTAGCACAATAAAAGCAGCAACAAATAACTTTTCTAATGCCAATGAGCCTGGAGAGTTTGGATTTGGTTGATTTTCAAGTGGCTGGTAATGATTCTAACTTATTAATGGTTTTCAAGTGGCTGGTAATCCAAGTCATGAGAAACTTATCTTGGCTGGTAATTCAAGTGACTGGTAATGATTCTAACTTATTTGGTTGATTGTCTATGACCTCGACTTACACTTATTATCAAATTCACCAGTCTATTAATGTGGAGCATGACAAAATATCAACTGAAAGACATATTTAATTAAAGTTTTCTTCTTGCTGCCCCAAGATATGGACTCACAACTGACTATAAGTAGTTGGAATACAATGACACATTCACTTATTTTATGCTGGCTTCTATTCTTTAATTTATTTTAATTCACTAGCATCTCTAGCTTATTTAGAGTATTGGATCAAAGTAGTGCTTGGAAAATGTAAACAGGATTGTTAACCCCTAGTTAATTGAATTTCATTGCTATATTATCTTTAAACCTCTGCGATCCATATGAGTTATATTTCCTTCATCTTACAACTAGAATAGTGAGACTAAATTGGCATCTCAATTCTCATCTTTGAATTTCCAAATTAACATAAATTATGTTGATGGTTAGTTTTTATTCTTTCATATACTGCCCATTGAGAATGTGTCCATTTCTATTTACTTCAATTTTACTAACTTTCTTAGTTTAGCATAGTGGCTGCTTATTTTTTATTCATAGGTAGTATTGGCTGCTTATTATTGGGATTTTATTTTGTTTTAGGTATACTGATAGAAGGAAAAGTGTTGTGCATCACTTCAAGGTTGTATTCTTATAGATCCTCTAATGTGGGCTGCATATGAGGAGCTTTGTGTATTAGGTTTGTACAAAAAATACCTGCATGGTTTCAAGTTCTTTACCTACATTGTTTGTACAAAAAATACCTGCATGGTTACCATTTCTAGATTTAGACAAGTTATTTTGATGAGGTTTTGTTTAAGAATTGTGCAGCACAATTGAAGGAGCAGTACCATATTGATGTGTACTCTATTTGAGCTTCCAGTGTGTCGGGAGAAGCAGTTGCAAATGCTAAGAAGGAACTTGTTAGGACATATGTGTTTTCACTTGTTAAGAACATATGTCACTTATTTATGTAAATTAGCTAATCCTTTTGACAAAATGCACTCTACTTGTAATTGGGTAGTTCTAGGTGTTTTTAATACTTCAAGAAATAAGGTTTCAAGATCAAGTGTTGAAGTCATCAAGTCTGTCCAAGAAAAACAAGCTGAAGTGCAAAATCATTAAAGCTCGACACCTGCTCGATAGCTCCTCGACACCTGCTATCTGTCGAGATTTAAGAAAATCAAAATTCTAATATGATTTCTTGGGATCCGTGAATATGTCTTTGGGCCTTCTTTTCTCCTAACCCTAGACATATAAAAGGATTGTTTTAAGAGCCGTCAAATGGTACACAAGTTGCACAAGCATTGAGCAAACTCTGTTCAAGTAATTTGTGATCAAAGATGAAGTTCTTGACCTAGTTCATCTTCTCTAAAGAAGTTGCTGTGTATTTGCACCAAAGGGTTTTGTGACCAAGCATCTTCCTGATCTTCATCGTGTAGGATGAACTGAAGAAATTTGCAGCCAACCTCTCCTTGTAAGTTGGTGTTTGAAGTCGCGTACTGGGATCCGCGCATCAAATTGGTTAGTCATGTACTTGGGAGCCGTGCATCAAAAGGGGGAACTATCACTACAGATCAAGTCCAATTGGGTATTGGGGTAAGGGTTCAACTGTAGGTTGGTGAGGTACTTGGGATTCCTTTACTTGTAACCGCTTGATTTGATAATAGTGGAGTTTCGAGAGTGGTGACTTGAAAATCACCCAGTGGGGTTTTTGCCGTAAGGGTTTTCCCCATTCGTAAACAAATCGCCATGTCATTTAATTTCCACTGCATATTTAGTTTATTGGTGATTTGTTTGTGCTTCCACGCATTTGCATGATAAATTGATTAATTAATAACTTGGCTAATTAATTAATTGGTTTAATCACAAGGGGTCATTCAGTTTATGACCTATCAAGTGGTATCAAAGCGGGCACACTTTAATTAGGGTTTAATCTTTGCTGTGTTTGATCCATTGACCCCTATTTGTCATGGATAGAGGACAGTTGTTAATTATACCTCCTTTATTTGATGGGACTAACTATGCATACTGGAAAGTGCGCATAAGAGCTTTTTTGCAGTCCTTAGATGAAAAGGTATGGCAAGCTGTAGAGATTGGCTAGACTAAGCCAGAGGAAGCGCCGGCCGATTGGGATGAAGCCAAGATCAAGGTGGCAAACTTCAACAGCAGGGCATTGAATGCATTGTTCCGTGCGGTCACCAATGAGGAGTTCAAAAAGATATCCTCAACTGAAACTGCTAAGGAGGCGTGGACCATCCTCCAGACAACCTATGAAGGAACAAAGGCTGTTAAAGATTCAAAACTTCAGAGACTCACAACAAGCTTTGAAGAAATAAAGATGGAGGAGGATGAGTCATTTGATGAGTTCTATGCCAAGCTCAAGGACATAGTGAACTCAGCCTTCAATCATGGGGAAACCATCCCTGAACCCAAGATTGTGAGGAAAGTGCTCAGATCTCTACCCGAGAGATTCCATGCCAAGATTACGGCAATAGAGGAATCAAAGGATATTGACAAGATTCCTTTGACTGAGCTGGTTGGAAACTTGCAGACCTATGAAGGCAAAGAGCAGTGATACAGATGAATCTTCCGATGATGAAGATTCCAAGATGAAGTCCTACATCACCAGGCAGTTCAAGAAATTCATGAAGAATGCCAATGGAAGGGGCTTTGACAAGGATCACAGGCAATCCCGTTCTTCTCAGTTTAAGAGCCAAGACAAAGGGAAGAAGGATGCTAAGGATGGCGGTTAGTATACTGTTCCTGCAGGACCAAAGTGCTTTGGTTGTCATGAATTCGGTCATATGAAGCATGAATGCCCCACATATCTCAAGAGCATTGGGAAAAGTAAGGCACTTGCTGCAACCCTGAGTGACACTGAGTCTGAAGATGATTCCGACAATGAGGATGACGGAATATTAAATGCCTTCACTGCCACAGTCAATCCTACTGAAGGGATTATTGATGAAGTGAAAGAAGAAGAAGAATTAGTGGACTCTAAGTGTGAGAAGATGGATGATCAAGATGATATCCATTCAGCCTATGAGAAACTATACAAGCTCTCTGAGAAGCATGAGAAACTATATAGGCTGGCCACCAAAAAGCTCAGTGATGTGGAACTTGATCATGAAGAACTTTCCACAAAGTTTGATGAAGCTAATCAAACAATTGGTGCATTGAGGTTTGAGAACAATTTCTTGGTTGAGAAGACCAAGAAGCCTGAAGCTGAGCTGTTTCAAGTTAGAGCTCAATTGGAGAGGACTTCAAGTGCAAAGCTTGATGGGATGCTCAACAATTAGAAATCTGCTTCGGATCGAACAGGTTTAAGGTATGGTCTTTCTTCCTCTAATACTGCTTTTACTAGTACTACTGTTTTTGTTTCTCCTGCTAATAACACTGAAATTGAGAACATTGTTGTTAAAACTGAATTAGGTAGTGAGAACTTAGACAAAGGTAAATCTATCTTAGGAGTACTCCCTAAGCAAGATAAGAAAGATGCCAAAAACCCTAGGGCTAAGAAAGCTAACTCTCAAAAGCCTAAATAGAAGAAGCAGCATCTCTGTCATCATTGTGGAGCTGCCGGTCATACTCGACCAAATTGCTACAAGTGGCTAGCCACTCAACAGAGCAACGGCATGATAGCATCTGGAAGCCAAAAATCAGCTTAAATCCTCTCTTGCTCCTCTTCGAGATTTTTTGAAAGCCCTCATGTTCCTTTCGAACTTGAACGGTTTCAATTCTTCCCCCTCACCGCCTGTTCAAGGGTTTAATCAAAGGAAAGGTTCTTCCAAGGTGTGGAAGAAAAAGGACTCTAAGTGATTTTATCACTTTCTTCTATCTTCTTGTTTTGTTTGTTGCATTACTTGTGTGTTTTGCATTTTTTTTTTGTTAGTTTAGTTTTTGCTTTGCTTTGATAACATGTTTTTGTTTGTTTATTTTCAGTTTTATTTATTTTGTTTTTGATATAAAAATAAAAATAAAAAAAATTGAAAAATTAAAAAATACAAAAACAGTGTGTGTTACGTGTACATTGGTACTTGTGTACCTTAGATGGCCATTGAAACAAAGTTTTCTAAACTTCGTATCTTGTGTAGCTTAGATGAGCATCTTTATGCACAACTAAGCAAGTGAGCTTTGTGGCTCTTGTTTGTAATGAGTAAGATTAAGTTATCTCTTAAAACTTAACACTCATATCACTCTTTTTGACAGGTAGGACTAGAAAATTCTAAGAGAAAGACATAAATAACCATCTAACCACTGTTGCCCGCCAATCATAGTATGACACATGTATGCTTCGGCATAGGAAAAGTGCAGTGTCATAGACACCTGTATGCTTCGGCATAGCAAAAGTGCAGTGTCAAAGACATCCGTATGCTTCGGCATAGCAAAAGTGCAATGTTTATGCTTAACATGTTGGGCATTTCTTTTCTCTCTTTATATGCCCATGCATGATATGCTTAAAAGAAAATATGCAAAGAAATATAAAGCAAAAAGATTAAAATGCTTTAAATATGATTGCAAGCGTGTTTTCTAGGAGATGTGGGAGTTATAGGATGTACCTCGAAGGTGATAGTCCCCATCAAACAGTTATGATTGTGTGTAAGTTAAAGTTATTTTCTCATATCTCAGATCGTCATAACATGTATACACATATGCAATCTTGCGATGTTTTTCACACACAACACGCAATATTCTTTGCTACTATTGATACATGTACAAGTAAAATGTAATTTGGTCATCACAAGTGTTTACATGTGCTAATGTATACTTACTAAACTGTCTTGACTTGTTTTTGAAATATAAAATTGGTTAGACTTGTTTAGTGTGTGTGTGTGTGTTTCTGAGGATCCATGTGCTTAAAATTTTTGTTGAGAGATGTTTTTAAGAGCCTATTATGTTGATTGGATCATTGGTTAAGGTGTATGTTGGATTGCATTCATGTCTGTGTTTTTCACTTCTCGAAAAACTGCTTTTAACTGCTGGCTCGACACCTCCTCGACACCTCCTCGATATCTTGTTATCTGCGAGCTTCTCAAGCCTTTTTCTTATCGCAATCTCGACACCTGATGGATCGATTGAGAAATCTCTTGCCTCCTCGATACCTTCTCGATACCTTGTCGATCGATCGAGATTCTGTTCTTGGTTCTGGTGTTCATTCCTCGACACCTTCAACTGTCGATGTGCTTTTTCTCGATACCTTCCTCGACACCTCTCGACACCTCAGCTGTCGAGAATTACTGAAGCTCCTATATAAGCTTCTGTCGCAATTCAGTTCTCATTTTCTCGATCTCTCTCGATCTATCCGCAGCTGTTCATCTCCCAAACTCCTTTTTTCTCAATCCAAATCTTCAATCCACATGATTTTCGGCCCTTCCTTGCTTCAAATCACTTGGTATGTTCTCTTTTTCCCTCATTATTCATGCATTTCATGTTTTGAATCTTAGGTTTTGGGGTTTTTGAAAATTTTTGGGGTTTTTCAAAATTAATGAGTTTTTCTTGAAATTTTGGGATGGGTTTTCCTTTAAATGTGTTCAAAATGTCATCCATTGCATTTCATGTGTATTAGAATGGTATTTACATGCATTTAGATGTGTGTTCTATGTTTGTGTGGTGATAGGATTGGATTGGGCTGAGCCCATGATGTTTTTTCTTCTTTGCATGTCACATATTCATGCATTTCCCATGCATACGTACTCATTGTTCAATATATTTGATATATGTAAACTGTTTTGGGACTTTCTTGATTGTCTCCTTCTCTATCTCTTTCTCATTCTGTTTACGTTAGTAGTGTCTATGGCACCTAAGCGTAAATTCACTCCGACTCGGAACACTCTGCGTTCTAGAGCTTTTTCATCTTTTGATTCTGCTCCTCTTAATCTTTGGTTCCGTGTGAGAATGTGTTTGTATATGCCACATGCGCTTGTTCTCGTGCATATGGATGACAGGAATGGATTTGCATGGTTCTATAAATCTGGCAAAGATGTGAAGAATTACATTTTGAACACCCAAGCTAAATTGTAAAATGATTGAAACATGAAAGGATTTTGGAAAATGTTAGGTTCTAAAGATTTAGGATTTTATGAATTTTGAACTCTAATGTGTAATATTGGCAAACCATGATCAAAACAATATGTTTAGTCTTGTTTAGGCTTGCTCAAAGTTGTTTAATTATTGTTTGGAATCGAGAGGCTGCAGATGCATTGGAGCATTTCGGCCTGGCTCGATCGATCGAAGGATAGACTCGATCGATCGAATCTCGGGTCAGATGCGTTTTCTACAGAATTTTCAACTCAGCCCTAACTCATTAAACGTTTAGGGTTTTATGTTTTTACCCTAGGTATATAAGGCAAAACCCTAGCCACGTTTTGAGAGTTGCTCCTGTTGTATTGTTGCTCATACTTTTCTGTTTTGTGTAAATCTCTTATGAGATTTAGAGGAGCTTTCCTTTACACAAAACTTAGGGTTTTCAAGGTAGAGATTACTTCAACATCTTGATGATCAACTCGGTTGCTTCCATTGGAGCTTAAAGAATAACAAGCGTGGGTGCTTGTAGCTGATTAGAGAATCCAAGAAAGAAGGAGTTCGTGGATTCGGAGCTTGCACGTGGTTGTGTCAGTAAGTTCTACTGGTGGGTAGCATTAGGAAGTCAAGCGGGGAGCTTGTAAGTCCTTTTGTATGAACTTCGATTCTTTCATAGTGGATTCAGGTTTGCCTTAGGATAGGTGGGTCAAATCCTCCCTAGGTTTTTACCGTGTCATTTCCTGGGTGATCATATCATTGTGTTCTTTATTATTCCGCTGCTTTATACTATTGATATGATTATATGTTTGTGATAACCTAGAATTGCATAAATTGACTAACTTAATCACTTGGCTAATTAACTAGGTTAATCTGATTGGTTTAAGGGGTGTAAAACTGTTCAAGTGGTATCAGAGCGGGTAGCTTTTCTTGTTTGAGGTTTTTTGATCTCTGAGCTGATCCTTGACCCCTGTTGTCATGGAACACGGTCACTCTTTTGTTGTTCCTCCTCACTTTGATGGGAATAACTATGTTTATTGGAAAGTAAGGATGAAAGCATTCCTGAAATCCATTGAAGTTTGGAATTCCGTTGAGTACGGATGGGAGAAGCCCACTACTCCTGTGAGTGAGTGGCAAACTTCTCAAAAAGAAGCAGCTGGGTTCAATAGCAAAGTTATGAATGCCATATTTAATGTTGTTTCCATGGAGGAATTTAAGAGAATCTCTAATGTTGAGGTTGCTCATACTGCTTGGAAAATCCTCTAAACTGTGCATGAAGGTACAAAGGCAGTTAAGATAAACAAACTGCAGCAATTAACTTCTAGGTTTGAAAGCATTAGGATGTCTGATGATGAATCCTTTGATGAATTTTATGCCAAACTGAATGATATTGTTAATTTTGCTTTTAATTTGGGTGAAATCTATGATCAACCTAAAATTGTTAGGAAGATTCTTAGATCTTTAACTGAAGACTTTAGATCCAAAGTGACTGCCATTACTGAGAGCAAGGATGTGAACTCCATCCCTATTGATGAGCTTGTAGGATCTCTTCAATCCTATGAGTCTGACCTACCCAAAGCAAAAAAATCCAAATCAATGGCTCTTAAGTCTGTTGATGATGTTAAGGTTGGTGGATTTGATGATGAGCTCTCTGCTACAAAGATAGCTTACCTTGCCAAGAATTTTAGAAACTTTCTGAGGAACACTAACAGAAGGGCAAGAAATACAAACACTACTGAACCTAGAAACTTTAGGAAGAATGATCCCACTAAGTTTAATAACTTTGAAAAACCTAGAGAAAGAGTTGGTCAATCTTCGAACAATTCTTTGGGTGCTCAGTGTTTTGGTTGTCAAGGGTATGGTCATGTTAAATCTGAATGTCCTACATTCTTGAGGACTAAGGGTAAAGCTATGGCTGTAACCCTTAGTGATAATAAGGTTTCTGATGATGAGTCTGGATGTGACGAGGATGGAAACTTCATTACTTTCACTGCTACAACTGTAGTCAATGAAAGCGCGTCTGTTGAGGAGAACACTTCTGATGGGGAACTCTCTGAGGATGCAAATCTTCAAGAGGCGTATAATAAACTTTGCAAAGTTGCTGCAAAGGATGCTATGAATGTTGAACTTGGCCTGAAGAAAATTGATTCTCTTGAGCTTGAAAAGAAGAATTTGCTTGTTAAACTTTTTGATACTAATGATCTTTTGAACCATGTGAAATCTGAGAACATGCTTTTACTTAATAAAGTTAAAACTTTGGAACATGATTTATCTATTGCTAGATCTACTAGTTCTAAACTTGATCAAATGCTGAATGTTCAAAAGTATCCTTCTGATAAATCTGGGTTAGGTTATGTTGAAAGCATCTCTATGTCTGCTTCTAATTTCACAAACTTTGTTCCTTCATCTTCTTCTGAACCTTCTGTGAGTGAGGTTGTGAGTGAAACTGTCAAACCATCTGTGAGTGAGGTTGTCAAACCTGTAGAAGTTTCACCCCTTAGAAATATTAGGGTTGATCTAGGAGAGACTAAACCTAAGGAATCTACCCTTTCTAAGGACAAGATGCATGGTAAACCTACTTAGGTTTGTCATTATTGTGGAAAGTCTGGAAACATTCGTCCTAACTATTACAAGTTTCAAGCTGCTAAGAGAGTAAACAAATCAAAAGTGTCTGTGCCTCAAGCACAAGATCCTATAGCACTTATTGGTGAATTGGTAAAGGCGTTGAACCTTTATTCCAATCCTGGAGTTGGAAATCACTCGAATGTGAATAGGAACTCCAATGCTAGTGGTGCATCTAAAAGGTTTTGGATACAAAAGACTCGACCTAATTGAGTCTTTCTGACATGGTCATTGTGCTTCATTGCTCATTCCTTTGTGACCATTGTTCTTTGGTTTTTTTTTTTTTTTGTTTTTTTTTTTTTTGTTTCTAGGATTTGCATTGCATTACATTCATGCATTACATTCTGGGATTTATTTGTTTTCTCTTTTAAAATAAATATAAAAAAAAAGGGAGAAAAGCAAATTGTATTTGGTATTTTTTTTCTTCGTTTTTGAAAACAAGGTTGGTCAATTTATTTACACATAACATGCCTTATGTACCTTGTTTAGCTTTGATGAGCTTATTTATTGCACTTGACTAGTTGAAACTTTGTAGTGCATGTTGTGTGGGAAAGATGTTTATGGTGTTTATCACTTTGTCTTAATCTTGAAGTCACATGTTATTTGACTGTCAGAATTGATTTTTTTGAGAAATGCATAAATAACCATCTCACCACTGTTCACTAGCCAATCATGAACACCTTAGTGCATATCATAAGATTTTGAGCTCGAGAAAGTGTAACACATGCACAAAAAGAACATAAGTTGTAGCCTCTATTAATTACTTAATACTTAAAATTGGTGTGTACAATTAGACTTGATGCCAATTCACATAATTAAAACTGGTGTGTACTATTAGGCTTGATACCAAATTACATCTAATTATGGGGCAAAATTCAAGAAACTTACATGATTGCAAGTTTATGTTCTAACAGATGTGAGAGTTATAGGATGTAACTCTTTAGGTGATAGTCTCTTTTAAATTCTATGTGATGGATTTTGTAGACTTTGTGATTGATTGCTATTCACATATCACTTCACATGTATCTCAAGTTTTTGCTAGTTGCACACACTACACAAGTTACTCTTTGCTAAACTTTGTACATGTTATTGTGTGTGTTTTTGGTCTGACCAACCAAGTTTGAAAATACCTTGAGTATTATGCAAAACATTTTTCTTGCTTGAGAATATAAAGTGAAGGATGGCTGAAATTTTCTTTGGAGAAACTGGGACTAAAACTTGGGTTTTTGAAAAAGCATTCCATCTCATACTCATGCATTTTGTTTCAATAATTTTAATGCTTTGAGGTGTTATTTTCAAAATATGGTTTGTGATTTTCAAAACTGTGATTTTTCTCAAAAATTTTGTGAGCCTCTGCTTGGTTCGATCGATCCATTCTATTTTTCGATCGATCGAAAAAGTGCTTCAATTTCTTTAAAAATCTCAGATTGATTCGATCGATCGAATGTGATTTTTGATCAATCGAATGTCGCGAATCAAGTGTTTAAAACACTATTCTTTGACTGATTCAAAACACTTTTTCAAAAAGTTTTTTCAAACTTTCTTTCTCTCTCTGACTCGGCAAGGCTAAAGGTCGAATTTTTTGTCGTTTTCCTCGGAAATTTTTGCAAAGTTTCTCTTTCCTCAAGCTAGTAAGACTGCTTTACCCTTCCTTTTGAGTTTATTTTCAAGTTTTCATGCATTTTTCATGCATTATTCACTCTAATTTTTGGACTATTCATTGTTGGGATTTTTGTTGATTCAAGCCTTATTTTATGCAATTGATCAATGGGTTTTTGTGGGGACTTGATATAATCATGATCTATGTTGGCTAATTTGATCAATTTGAGGTTTTGTGAAAAATTAAAATTTCTAGGGCTTGTATTGATCCGAATTGGGGATTTTTGTTCAATTGGGTTTAATTGATGAAATTGGCTTGTTGTTTTGATGAAATTGGTCATTCTAATCTGTTTTCAACCATGTGTGATGATCAATTCATCAATTTGTTTCAAAACTATCAAGTGGTTTTTCAAATTTTTAGGGTTTTTGTTAGAAACTCTATGTTCGAGCCAATTTTGTGTAATTAAACTTAATTTGAACTTTGTTTACTGCTTTAGTTCATGCATCACAACATTGTTATTGTTCATGCATCATATAGATTTTTTCTATTTTTGCTTACTTGCAGTCTGCCTTTGGTTTTGTTTTATTTTGTTTCTTTTGGTTTTCTCTTTGTGTCTTTGTCATTTCCTTAGCACTATGCCTAGGAAGACTAGGGCTCGTAGGATTGTTCCCTCACCTTCTCCACCCCCTCCTTCGTTTGATCGTGAGAAGTTTCTGAGTGAGAAAAACCAAGAGATTTTTGAGAAGCTAAACCTTAGGAGAAAGATTTGGGCTGAGCGTTATGTTCTTCTAGATGAACTTGATCCTGCCATTAGGGCAAACTTTGAGCGTCAGGGCTGGTTACCCTTGGTGGATATTTCTGATCCTCCTCCACCTTCTGCCTTGATTAGAGAGTTCTTTTCGAACATCTCTATCCGCATCTATGATTCCAACACTTTGGTAAAGAGTTGGATACGAGGTGAAGAGTACACCATTACTCCTCAAGTAATGGCTGATGCTGTAGGGGTACCTTTGGTCCAAAATCCTGTCTATCCTTATGATATATACTTGATTCTTGTTACTTTGTGATTCACTTCTTATTGATTTATATTTATGAGTTGTTCATTGATATATGTCTTTATTATGTGTTGTGTGAATCTTACAAGAATGTTATACCTGTTGTTTTACTCTTTTCTGTCATACATGCGTTTATGCGATTGTTAAGTATTTCAGGAATATACAGGTTGATTCAATTGAGCTGCTGTCTACACTTGCAACTGATGGATAGTAGTTAGGATTGAATTTGAGTTTATGAGCATTTTTTTTAAAAGGGCTTTTTACTTGTAAATTTTGAGCTTTTAATTTATGTTTTGTCACGAATTGCCAAAGGGGGAGTTTGTTAGATTCTAAAGATTTAGGATTTTATGTTTTTAGAACTCTAATGTGTAATATTGGCAAACCATGATCAAAACAATATGTTTAGCCTTGTTTAGGCTTGCTCAAAGTTGTTTAATTATTGTAAAGTTAGAATCGAGAGGCTGCAGATGCATTAGGGCATTTCGGCCTGGCTCGATCGATTGAAGGATAGACTCGATCGATCGAATCTCGGGTCAGATGCGTTTTCTGCAGAATTTCCAACTCAGCCCTAACTCATTAAACGTTTAGGGTTTTATGTTTTTGCCTTAGGTATATAAGGTAAAACCCTAGCCACGTTTTGAGAGTTGCTCATGTTGTATTGTTGCTCATACTTTTCTGTTTTGTGTAAATCTCTTGTGAGATCTAGAGGAGCTTTCCTTTACACAAAGCTTAGGGTTTTCAAGGTAGAGATTACTTCAACATCTTGATGATCAACTCGGTTGCTGCCATTGAAACTTAAAGAATAACAAGCGTGGGTGCTTGTAGCTGATTGGAGAATCCAAGAAAGAATGAGTTTATGGATTCGGAACTTGCACGTGGTCGTGTCAGTAAGTTCTACTGGTGGGTAGCATTAGGAAGTCAAGCGGGGAGCTTGTAAGTCCTTTTGTATGAACTTCAATTCTTTCATAGTGGATTCAGGTTTGCCTTGAGGATAGGTGGGTCAAATCCTCCCCAGGTTTTTACCGTGTGGTTTCCTGGGTGATCATATCATTGTGTTCTTTATTATTCCGCTGCTTATATTATTGATATGATTGTATGTTTGTGATAACCTAGAATTGCATAAATTGACTAAGTTAATCACTTGGTTAATTAACTAGGTTAATCCGGTTGGTTTAAGGGGTCTAAAACTGTTCAGAAAAGAAATAGTACAGAGCTATGTAACTTATCCAAGAAAAAGGAAAATGAGGAATAGAGTATTTAGGATATTAGTTTTACCTTCTGTTTTTTCTCTCTTAGTCTTTTTGCTTTAGCTGTGGGACTCTCTGTTTCCTATCTAATCTTTATCTTTCTTTGTATTTTATTTTTTATTTTCAATAAATGGTGGAAGATAATTCAACCTTGAATCCGCCGTATATACTTTGCAGATTTTGTGTGTTCATACTCCATGTTATAAACTTAAATCTATCTCAAGGCATATATTTGTTTTGTTAGGTAATTACCGGAGTAAGCGAGTATTCAAACTACTACGTTTTGGGGTTTATGACTCTTTCACTTTTTTTTTTTAGTTGAGAATCATGACTCTTTCACTTCAACTTTTAAAATTAGCACCATAAAATTAAAATTTACATCTTAACTCTTGCATATATTTTGTAGTGGAACCAAAGGATGACAATTGTTTCTATGCAGCTTAGCTCATGTCTTCATTTTAGATGTCGATGATACTAAATCTTTCTTTTTTGTTTTATACTTCTAAAAAACAGCATGTCGAAGATCACCACTTGTACTCGTTGAATTACATGCACTGGGGTGCCCCGAAAATTTGGTATGGTGTCCCTGGTAGTGATGCCTGTCAATTGGAGGAGGCTATGAGAAAGCATTTGCCTGACCTTTTTGACGAACAACCAGACTTGCTTCATAAGCTTGTGAGTAAAAGTTACTGCATTGTGTTATATGGTTGTTTCATGTTTGGAATCAGGCTTGGGGTTCCTTGTTCAGTTGTTGTTTGGACACGTAATTGTAATTCTTTTTTTTTTTTCTTTTGTTTTGTCAGCTTGTCTGTATATATTACATCCCAAGGCAATATGTTCTTCTGGGGATCTGTTATTAGGACTTATGTGCTTGTAATTCCTTATGAATATTTCATTTGTTATTATCTACCTTTATGAATATATGTCTCTAAGGAAATATATTCGTCCTGTCATCTGTCATCTGGTACTGTTCTTTTTGGTTCTTGAAAAAGGATTGTTTGAGAAGGTTCAAATGCCTAGCAACAAACTCCATTATTCCTGCCTTTATGGTATTCTGAACATGTTCCTAGATAACGAGCCTAAGGGTCTCTTACTAACAATGCAGGACCATTGAGAACAATAATTCATCTTACCTTTTCCTCTTAAATTATTATTTTCTAGTTAATAAAAACTAATTATACAGACTGAAATGTTCTATTTTTTTTGGAAATGTTGGGTAATGTTCGTTTAAATTATTAAAGTATTGTTGTCATTTGTTCTTAAAGTTTCTGTTCTTTTTTAATAATTTAATGAAGGTTTCATCTCCTGTCGTCTTTTCAAATTGAAGTTGTGTCAACATAGAAATAAGTAAATTACTGTGATTTCTTGTCTGTGCCAGCATGATCAGCCTCTAATTGTAGGGTTCTTTTATTTTATAATAAAAAAAAATAGATGTTCTAAAATTTCTCTCCATTTGGAGGAGGGGGTAGGGTGGGTTTGGTTGAGCTGTCGAGGCAAGCTTCCTCTCTTAAGATTCCATTGCTCCTTCCATAACTGATACATTTTGCATATATTTAATTGTAAAGGGTCAGTGCCAAATCACTACTTGTGTGCTGCTCCCACTAGCTCTTGGATGTTTGGTTACATGTCCATTCACCAAATTTTAATGGAATGTTATTCATGGGACATGAGGTTTATCAATAAACTTCACTAAGATTGTGTTCTTTTCTGTTCAGGCATATTTTATTTTCATCTTTAGGTATGAATCTGGATTAATATATTTGGAAATTATATACAATTATGCTAAAGTCTAAAAATATATTTTTATTAGGTCGCGACCATTTTCCTTTCTATGTTCTTTGTGGGGATCCCTCATCTGTAAGTTTGTATATGGCACACAATTCTTTTTGTTTTAATAAAGTTAGTGACTGCTTGTTGAGAAAGAGATGGGTGAAACATGCAGCATTTGCAGTCTCAAAGTCTGCAATTGTAGACAGTGTCCTATCATGGGCAACTTTTAAGGAGAGTAAAGATCTTAAGAAAAGTGATGGAACAAAGACAGAGAAGATTCATGGTATTGAAAGCCGTAGTGCTGATGCTAACAAAGCAGGAGGGAAGGAATCTGATAAACGTACCTTGATTTTAACAGACTTTTTTTCAGCTAAGGCTCTTGCAGTAAGTTGTCATGTCATTGTGCAGAGTATTTTAGCATTAAAATTAGCTCTATTGGGTTTCACTTCGTATGATTTTTGACGTTATTCATTCTATTACAGATGGCTGGGCTTGCTGCTGTGGGTCGAGATTACTATGGTGTGTTCCCATTGAGAGGTAAATTGGCTAATGTGAGGGAAGCCACCACTAAACAGCTGACTGAGAATAAAGAAATTCAGTAAATAAAGCAGATTGTTGGACTTCAGCAGCATAAAGAATACACCAATATAAAATCTTTGAGATATGGTCATTTGATGATAATGACTGATCAGGTGCACATTAAGTTTCTCTTATTGTTTTGTTCTTGTTTTATGCTTACAATTCTCTCTACAAGGCACATGGACAGGCTTCAACCAATATAAAATTGTAACTATAATCCTTGTACAAGATCATGAAGATTCCCACATCAAAGGGCTGTTGATCAATTTTATTCTTTCTTATTGGCTATCACTGTTAAAAGTTCCAGGCTTATACTTTAATTGAGTTTACCACTCCTATTGTGAAGGTTGGTCTTTTCAGTTAATTATTTCAAATATTAGCACAACTTCACTATAAGTGGAATGTTTCTTGGGGGAAAATAATCATTTATCATCTTTGCAGGCAACTGACAAAAATGGGACACAATTATCATTTTATACCATGCCTGAGTACGAGTCATGGAAGCACAATTTGACGGGCAATGCAAGTGGGTGGTATATCAAGTAGGGGGAAGGTTTGCATTGTTAAATTTGTTACATGTGAACCAATTACAGAACCTTTTATTCTATTATTAGTTTTCTGTCTTTTGCATATTGATTTGTTTGTGTATTTTTAGGGGTTGGGAACAAGCACATCAAAGGAAGGAAGAGAGTACTTTGTAAATCTTGAGAAACACAGGAAATATTTTATTTGGGAAGATGAAGAGGATGGGGAGGCCATTGAACTGGCATTCAGTAAGAAGAAGATAGAAGAGAGGAAGAGTTGGCTTAGGCAATTTGAGGTCAAAGTTTTTCCATGTTTTCTTCTTGTGTTTTTTTAGATAAAGAGAATGAATATATATCTAATATACCACCTTCTAATATAAAGAGAATGAATATATATCTAATATGACTGAAAAATTAACAATTCGTTGTGATGATTTGTTTATTTTTGTGCCTTTGTGTTTCTTGACTGTTTGTAGCTTTTATGTCATTTAGGAGCTACAGAAAAGTGATGCTCAGTCAGAGGAGTTAAGAAAGAAAATGAGAGGCAAAGCAAGGGGTGAAGCTGCTATGAAGTCTACTAGAATTGCCGAAAAAGCTGCTTTGATATTACCTTTTCTTTTCAGCCGAAAAAGCAAACTGTAGTCTTGAATGATGATGATGATGATGACAACGACGACCATTTTCATTTTCATTTTCAGTTAAAAGTTTGATATTCTTATTGTCCAAGTTTGTTGACATTATCAACCGGGGTCTGTACTTTTGGATCAATAGTTTTCTTAATTTCATCCATTACTAGGATATTATTTATGATTTTCTTTGCATTGTATAAGTCAAAGGGCTAGGAAACAAAGGTCTGAGCTATTTCCCAAAACAAAGCAACTCTATATGAAAGTGACAGCTAATGGTTGTCATTAGAGTTCATCATGTGTTTTCACAATTTGTTTTATGGCAGGTTCTGTACTTCACTATATTGTTCGTTTGACTTTTTATGCCTCTTGTAAATAAATGTTTTATAGTTTATGATCAGCTGTGCATTCTCATCCTCCCGATTTTTAACAGTTTTATAAGGATTAACTTTGATTTTATACTACTGCAAAGTTGGATTATTGTTTGGAATTGCATGAACTTGGAAAATGTGTATCAAACGTGATATGGTTGGCATCAGTTTAACATAAAAAGTTTTTGCCTGTTTAAAGATTCTTCTTTACTGAAATCTGTATGTACATGTAGAAGCAGGTTACACATAATAACCCTTAATTTTAAACAACATTTGTAGGTTTCCATTCAGATCTGATATGTTGAAGTTTCTGGGGTATTTTCCCTTTCTGTTTTGTAATAAATGCTTGTGAGGATTGGATGATGTCAAACATCACTGCATTTGGTTTGGATCTGTTAATTGTAAAAAAATTTTGTTTTGTTTGCTAAAGTGTTAATTGTAACAGTTTCTTCAATCTTTTAGTACTGTAACCAACTATGTGGAAACCTGAATTTAGGAAAAATCCCGTATTTGATTAAAGTAAAATGCTTGAATTAAGTACAAAGCGACACGTAATTAATTCACAAGTTGCCCTCATTTCATACAAAAGTAATTTCAAGAGACTTCAAGCTCAATTTACGCCTCTTGGCATTTTTAATATATATTGCAATCATTCAAGATTCTTATTGTCTCCATTGTTAATATCAAATTTGTAAGTCTTATCACTATTAATTACCAATAATCACTTTCGTTTCGAAGATGAAAAAGAGAGCATTTATAATCCGTCCTTGTTATTGGAGTTCTGCACTCAAACGCTATACTACGTCATTAATCTTGGTGCTGATTCCAAGCACGATCTAATCACACAGAAGTTGAAGATGTTGTGACCCATGATTATTAGATGTTAGGAAATGAGCAACGCGTGCCAACTTTCCATAATATTTGTGCCCTTTTCAATCTTTCTAAAGCGCTAACAAGCAAGAAAACGGATGCACTAATGCTTTTTTTGTTCAAAATTTCAAGGAAGCTTTGGAAATCAATATAAATAGGAGGGAAAATAAATAAATAAATAAAACAACTCTATTGATGACAAGTTATAGGATCATTGCCATGAATGACTACAAAATTGTAATATCCAGCCAAAGCCTTAAGAGACTCAATTGCTTCCATTCAGCAACTGTGCCAGGCCGAGACTTCTTGGAAAAAAAAAATTCCCAGGGGAAATCAAGATTCTGACACTCGAGTTCCATAATAAAAATCGAGTGTCAGAGACTCGATTTCCACTGGGATTTTTTTTTTCCTTGCAGCTACTCCTGCAGTAGTAAACGAGAATTAGTTTTCCCTGCAACAGTAAACTAGATCCAGAACACATTTAATGGGCAGCGGTAAACAACTAGATACAAGCATATGATACTAGTCAAAGAACCATGAGATTAAAACAGTTACTATTGATGGGCATTATAGTTGCCCTCTTAGCACACAAAAACATTCAATACTAGTTATCATCACTTCAAACAAGGCTCATGTAGTTGAAGTTGCCAAATTAGTAGCTACTAAGTAATATCATTGCTGGCATTATAGGCAAAAGCTGCACAACGCAACTAATGTAACAAGTACAATGGATAGCAAATAGTTCAATTACAACAACATTCAGCAATAAACAAAATAACAACTAAGTCAATACAACATAGTCTACATAGTCGCCTAGCACTTGTCCATACTGATACAACATAGTCTACATAGTCACCTATCACTTGTCCATACAAAAGATAACCACAAGTCCCATGTACAATGCCATTCCAAAAATTGAGTCTTCGCTTGCCTGACAAACATTAAAATACGGTCGTTAGTTTCCAAATGCGAAGAACAAAAACCAAATGAAATTCTAAGAATATTATATAAAAACAGTGAGGGCACTTGCCTAGTTTATAGCACTACCACTTGTCAAAGCCCCATGGGAAATGGGACAGCTTCTGCGGTTATGCCCCTCTTGATGACACAGTCCGCATCGTTGCCTCGGTTGAATCTCCCTAAAGTCCGGATCTTCCCTCCTGCTTCCCTGTTCTCGCTGTACCCCATCCATTTCATTCCGTAATCTTGACTTCACATGACGACCTTTGGCCCACAACAGCTATCGGTCAGGCACCCACCATGGTTCGCGAACATCCCTCCACAAGGACTCTGACTTGGGCACCACAAAATGATGTGAATATGTCTGAATCGCATTGCTCAAACTGTAACATGGGTCAATATAGCTGGTCGCATCGAGGTGCAAACCTTGAAGAACTTTAATTGCATGTGAACAAGGGATCTTCAAGTTTTGCCACTTTTCGCAACCACATGTCCTAGCAAATACGTGCACTTCATGACTGTGGTTTCCCCCTCTACCTCTATGGTCGTTGTACGGGATAACCACTTGATATACACCAGTTTCATGATTAAAATACCTCAGAGTGTGTCTTGCGATTTTCTGCTCATTTTTGATATAGATCTCCATTGCATAATCACTCCACAGCTTACCTCGAGAGAGATCAGAAGAAATTTGTTTATGTCGATCGTGGAATTTTGCAACAAGTTTGGCCCAAGTGAACTCAGCCATTGCAGCAATGAGCAAACCGCGGGCACCTTTAAGTACCCCGTTAAAGCACTCAGAGATATTGGTTGTCATTGCCTCGTAACGTCTTCCACCATCATGTGACTGGGTCCATTTCTCCACATCCTCACTCATTAGATATGTGTATGGCATATAGCGTGCAACATGGCGATCAGTAGGGTCTACACCCCTCAGTAAATTAATCTCGGCCTCCTTAATGGTTTGCATTACGGACTCAAATTTAGCTTCATGAGTTGCATATCCAACTTTCAGGGCCAATGCCTTTAGAGTCAGGTCATCAAAGTGTGTGTTGAAGTTGCTAGCAACATGTCGAAGGTAATATCGATGAAATACCCGTTCTGTTCTGTCCTAACCTCTAGGCCACTCTCGAATGGCGCATTTGATACCTTTATGTCGGTCAGAAATAATGCAAATGCCCTGGTCAGGTATGACATGCTCTATCGAAGTCCTTAGACACTCTAAAAACCACCCCCAACTACCCCCTGACTCCTTGTCCACAATAGCAAAGGCGAGAGGTAAAACCTTTTGGTTAGCATCGGTTGTCATTGCAATCATCAATACCCCTTTGTATTTACCATACAAATGAGTCCCATCAATACTGACCACCGGCCTGCAATATTGGAATGCAGCAATGCATGAAGCGAATGCCCAATATACATAGCGCAGTAACGCAGTACCTTCGAGTGGCCTAGGTATGGTGTGATAGTTGTACTGGGTACCCGAATCCTGATCCAAGTATGCCAATAACAACTTTCGCAACCTTTGGTAAGACTCCTCCCAATCCCCAAATATCTTAGCAATTGCCTTTTGTTTTGCGTCCCATACTTTATAGTAAGGAAGCTCATGATTATACTTAGTATGTATGATCTCCCAGAGCTTATCGATACGAGCAGTGTGATTTTTTCGCAATTTTTCCACAATTTCTAATGCAACAAAATTAGAATCCATCATTCTACCATCTCTTTGCAGGCCAAAGGGTATACAAGTGTGTGGACCCACATAAGACGTGACCATCCGCAGACCATTAAGTTTAGCTTTCATAAATGCCCCAACGTACCACTTGCAGTTGTCGTCAACACATGCGGCGCACAATTTAGTTGTGGTCGACCTTCGGATTCTAAAATTTCTATTATTAGTTGCTACGTATATTGTCAATGCACGCTTCACCGCCTGTTTATTTGCAAAAGTCAATCATTTACAAAAATGCATCACATCTTCCCAAGTAGAAAAAATGGTATCTGAAGACGTGAAGGATCAACCATATTTTCCCAAGTATTTGCGTAGAATGAGTCGGCAGGAGGTCTATAGCCAGTGGTCGTATTTGTATCATGCTGGATGTCAATATCACGTCTACAGCACCTTCATCATGGTACTCCATATTTTCCTCTTCAAAATTGGGAACGACTTCATGGTCATCTACATCGTTCTCAAAGTCGCCTCGCTCAATCATCTCTTCGTACTCATCCACACCATCAATATTTTCACCATCATTCGCAGCATGATCTTCGTTTTCGTCTTCATCTTCATCTTCGTCTTCCTCCTCTAAATGTGTCTCTTGAAGATGGAGGGTTTCACCAGTATTGACAACATGATCTTGAGATGGGAGCATATAACCTCCCATTGTATACCCTCCCATTGTAGTGCATCCATCATCTAGGGTTGTAAATTGTAAAGACGTAGTTGTTTCTTGCACCACCTCAGTATCAACTTCTGCAAGCGCCTCCAAAGTTACGTACAACTCAGCAGCATTTACTTGGGGCATTTTCTGTATCCTATTAAACATCATCTTTACATGTTTGTCTTCTTTGATCGCCATATACCTGTAATTTATCCGTTCGTGAAGGACTTCTTGTGGGTAACGATAAATAATCTTGATGTCATACCAAGCACGGTTCAAATTCAATTCCTCCATTATTTTGCTCTTCAATTCATTCAACGTCTTCAACTTACGACATATCATCATGTAGTAGCATTCGATACTCGGCCCTATAAATGGGAATCCGTCAATCTCTCCAGGATTGTCAAGGGGTTCACCGAAGTATACATTTATATCAATATTCTTTAGAGATTGTGAACCTATTAGAGAGTCAAGTATAGTATGTTAGTGACATATTTTATCTCTTTAATTTAACATCAATTACAAAACTTTTTCTATCTACTCAAAATACAAAAATTACAACTTCTCACCCCACAATTGCATATACTCACCCCACATCACATACAATTATACTGGCGCAATCATTATCATTTCGTACTCAAACAAATGAAAAAACTAAAGACAAAACTCACCCCTATTACAAAATTTCAACTTAGCTCTAACAAAAATATAAATAAAAATATCAAACCAAACAACAAAAGTCATGAGGATGTGCCAATGAATGAGTGCAATTATGTAACATCGTCATTCCATATATAATTTCAATTTTTAGGTATATTAGAGTCTAATTCTAATTGGGCCCAAGAAAAATACAACTCTAGCCCCCTCCATCAAATCTGCCCAAATTAACAAGTTAATGATTATTTAGTTGTTAAAGAAATGTAATATTTTTTTTTTTAATTATTAGAAATAGGACATGAAAGTTGCATTATGTCCCTTTTCCTTTGATCAACTTAATGATTATTTAAAATATATCATTATTACTAATATTTTTTACTTTATTTTTCACATAAAGTAAAATCTTATGATCATCGATTCGATTCTATGATTTAGTCCACTCATATGCTTATAGGTCCTGTTTAAGATCTCAATTTTAATAACCTTGGTTTTACTTGTAAATTACAATATCTACTAGAAAGATATTCATATAGATAATGTTTAATATATCATGTTTAGGATCTCAATTCTTTTATAGATCATGTTTAATTTATTCATAAATGTTTTTTAATTATAAATATCTACTAGAAAGATATTCATATAGATATGAAAATATTTGAAAAAGATCCAAAAAAAAAAAAAAAAACATGAAAAATTAATTGAATCTTAGAGGGATATTTTTTTGTCTTTAAAGTATTAAAATGGATATTTGGATAACTTTCTTTTTAGTAAATTAGTAATAAACAAAACATAGCAAAAATTTTAGATGAAAAAGATTTCAAAAATTAAATATTTAAGTGTAAGAAAATGTCACATTCGCCTAAAGCCCCAAAATACATTGAGCTGAACCTGTTGTCCTGGTTCCAAAATTCAAAGCCACCCTTCTTGGTAGCACATGGCTGAAGCCTAAAGGTCTCAATAAGGCAATAAGCACCTTTGAATGAATATTTGGGTCAATACCATTATCCATATTACAGTGGTGAGCTTTTGCCAAATAGAACACTTGCAACCATAGGCCAGTTGATGCATTAAATCCAGTTTATAGAAAAATATTAATACATGAAAATGTTGATGTTTAATATAAATAATAAAAAATGGAATTAAAAATATTGATTTTAATAATTTCATTGCTAAATATAATAATATTATAACATTTGACCAAAATAAACAATTAATTATACTATTTATAAAAGTATTGAATTTTAGTTAAGTTAAAATATTTTTGTATTAATGAAATAACATAGAGCAGGGGTTCATCAGACATTACCAAAAATAAAAAATAAAAAAAATAAAAAATAACAGTAATCTGAATATGATCATGAGCAATCAAAATTAGACATATCATCTAATTTCAAAATCAAGGCACTAATATACAATCAAATATACCACATGTGATATACAAACTCAAATTTACTCCAAATTATAGAGAAAAGGAAGCAGCTAACTTCACCGAAATCTAGCAAAAAGACTTCCTAGATCATGAATAAAAAAAATTATATATATATATATAATGGTATATATATATATATACACATATATAAATCTATATAAATATATATATATATATATATATAAAGTGGTATATATACATATATATCAATATATATATATATATATATATAAATACATATATATATATATATATACACATATATATTTAATTGGTTAATACAAACAAGTATTTTTATCAGGAAATGTCATGACAAATTCAATACAAGCAACACTTTCTAAAGCAGTTATATACAATAAATAACCAACTAGAGAGTGAGGAGACCCTTACCTGACATGAGGATGTGCAAATGTATTGCTGGGATTGTATGAGAGTGAGAGTGGGAGGGAGAGAGGGAGACTACAATGATGGGCTTGTATGAGAGTTAAGAGGGGAGTATTGTTCTGCTCTGCTACTGAATGGGTATGAGAGTTGAGAGAAGAGCAACGTCTGTATGAGTGAGAGGGGATGTGTTGAGAGAGAAGCAATTTCTGTTGACAGAGAGCTTCAGCCAAGTAAGTGACATAAAGAAGTTAGTGACATAAAGAAGTCAGTGACATAAAGACGTGACCAGGCAGAGAGCTTCAATTACAAAAACGTGACCAGGGATCAGACAGAAGTCAGTGGCATGACCAGATGGGAGCGGACATGACCAGTCAATGTGGATTGACCACATACCAAAATCGAGTTTCTGAGACTCGGTTTCGCTTTTAGCAAACCGAGTCTCTAAGGCTCGAGATCTATGTGGGGCCTATGTGGAGTTTCACCGCCCAGAAATCGATACTCTAATGCTCGATATGTAACTCGAGTCTCTAAGACTCGAGTTCCAGGTGTATTCCACCTAGCGTTAGGCCACGTCAAACGATAAAAACCGAGGCTCAAAGACTTGATTTATGACGCCAAAATCGAGCCTTTGAGACTCGAGATGCTACTAAATAATATAGTTTGCAAACCGGGCCAACTAACTATATAGTTCGATAATTAGCCTTAGTTACCCATTTTTGCCATTATTTTGTTTGGAATCTAGTCCTCTTGTGCTTCATGTGGAAACTATGGAGTTTTAATTTGGCATACACTAGCATTGCTTTTTTTTTTTTCTTTTTTTTTTTTTGGAATCTAGTTCGCTTATGCTTGATGTGGAAACTATATATGGAGTCATTAGTTTGGCATACACACACTAGCATTGTATTTTTCTTGTTCGGAATGTAGTGCTCTTATGATTGATGTGGAAACTATGGATTTATTAGTTTGGCATACACTATCATTGTATTTTATTTTATTTTTTAGTTTGGAATTAGTCCTCTCACCAGTTCAACTGAAGTTTTTTACTAGATTATTTTTTGAATATTTGGATTTTAGTAATACTCATTCTCACTCTTGGACTTAATCTTATGTATACATAATGTATGTAGGAGATTTGCATCAACTTCTTCTTCTTCTTCTTCTTCTTCTTTTATTTTTTTTTTATTTTTTTTATTTTAATAACATATTATAAATCCAGAAGATTAGATAATTGACACAAAAAGTCTGTTTGGAATCCGCTTATTTTACTAACATTAAAAACTTTTTATTGAAAATATTGTAGATAAAGGTAAAAATTAGTTGAAATAGTACAGTAGGATCCATAAATAGTAAAAAAAAATGTTGTGGAGCTCATAAATAGTAGCAAAAATAAACTAAATAGTAAAATAAACTGACTTTTAAATTTTGCCAAACACACAAAAGATGCCTTCTAGTGGAATGTCCAACACCTCTATGTATCTCATGAGAGACCTTTCTCTCACAAAATGTGCAGTTCACATATGTAAGTTACAAATGTTGTGAAAGAGATGTCTTTTAAAACTGTATCGAAAATAATTTTCTAGCTGTAGGTGTCATTGCAATTTATGCCAATCTAGCTGTAGGTGTCATTGTAATTTTAGTCAATCAACCATCACTGACGGTATCAAGCGACTTCTATTTCAAGTGCGTGGGAATTCCAACATTTGGGCTTAATTTGACAGGAGCAATTTTCAGGGGGTCCAAATCCTCTCTACTGTTTTTTGTGTACCACTCTATATTCCACCAATCACTACTTACCATATACATGATTACTTTCTATTTTAAACTTCAGTTATTCTATAAGGAAAGTAAAATGAAAACATGGTAAGTAGTGATTGGTGGAACATAGAATGATGGAAAATTATTAGGTACTCCCAGAGTACTATAAATATGTACTCCATCCTCTCACATAAATGGTGGGTTCTACCATGAATTTAATTAGTGGGATCCACCATTCATATGAGAAGAGAAAATATGCATTTATAAAAGATTTTCCTAAAAATTAAAAAATTAAAAAAAAAAAGTGTAATATAGAAGATTTGGACTCATTTTCAAAAACTGTTCTTTGTACAAAACTACAAATGTATTAATTGGCCGCAACAAAAAAAAATTGCCTAATTTTGACTTTTGACAAAAGTAGCTCTTTGTAAACTATTTTTAAATTTTGGTCCCAAAAAAAAAAAAAAAAACTATTTTTAAATGCATATAACATTATTTTTTTAAACTACGTATTAAAAAAAAGTGTCGAAGTTTTCAAATTAAAGAGAAGATTTTTGCATTTTTTATGTTGACCTGAACAAGCACATGCCCATGTTAGAAAAGTCCTGGTAGAAAGTGTGTGTTGGAAACGTGAAAAAAGATTATATTTTCCTAAAAGGAGTAATTTTATGAATCAGATTAAATTTTGCAAATTTAATGGTATACATATTTAAAATTTTAAAGAACCTGACAATGTGTATGCTGTTAAATAAACAAGAAAAAAAAAAAATTCACTATGCAATAGGCGAAATGGAGAGAATACATAAAGCATAATTTTATATAAAATTTTTGAAATAGCAAAAATACCATAAAAACTTCAAATCTTATTTTAGTTAGAATCCCTTATTTTAATGGTCTCAATGCTCCTTTTTCATTCTCCAACCACACACACACATATATGATGCCCTTCTCTTATAACATATATGGGTCTTACAACAAATACGTGGAGTCCCCCAAATCTGAGAGAACTTATTTCATGAGATTGAGAGAACCACACTCTTTAGCTGTTTTATGGAGTAGACTATAAATAACTATCGGTTACTTTTATATGATTTCATCACTCTTTCTTTACCACTTAGTTGGTTACGTTAGACTTTGTGACAGAATTATGACACAAAAATTCTGTCCTCAATATTTTCTATGAGATACTTTCTCGTAGGCCCTCATCCTTTCCCCTTATACTATCAACCGACAACTCTTCACCTACTAACGGTGATATTATTTTAAATTTGTACATATTTCATTACTCACACAAAGAAGAAAATGTCTTATATATGCGATTGCATTTAAGATCTCTTCCCAAACCCCCAACTATCACGTATCACCAACAATACTCACTGATTATTTTACATAGTAGACTAGTGATGTGGTTTACCATTCCATTAAAAAACTTCCACCTGTTTAAAATTGTTAGTTAGAAAAAAATTTTAAACAGAAATTAATTACTGACTCAGCAATTTTAAATAAGTGGAAATTTTTTAGTGTAATGGTGGACAAGTGATGTGATCCACCAGAGGACTCTATAATTTCTCCACTTTTTTTGTCCTCTATTCCATTTTGAGATGTCTCATAATATTGTCCTGTTTCTAAAAATAAAAGTCATTAATTTACTAATGTTCCTATTATACCCCTATTAATTTACTAATTCAATTTTTTGATAAATTTTTTTAAGGGTAGTTTTAAAAACTTATACATTTTTAAAAGATGGACAAGACAATAAATAATGTTCCCTTAAAAAATTTAATTTTTCAAACATGACAAAAAAATGGAACGAGGGAATATTAATTACATCACCTACATTTATCACTGTACTATACGAATGCATTGAAATCATGGATAACTTTCACCTGCCCCCTTAGGGAATATTGACAAATGATTTTTTTCATTTAGACAGATAGATGTATTTTTTCATTGTTGACCTACAAGGTAGCATTGATAATTAATTAGTTGAAAATTTATTCTCTAGGCATGTTCAACAATTTATTGCTCATTGTCGGTGCAGTTGATGAATTCACACTGAAAATTCTTTCTTTATTTAACAAAAAGAAAAAAGAAAAAAAGGCTTGTTCCACAATTGTTACTTTTAATATTGCCAAAAAATCTTGGACTACAATATAATATATATATATATATATATATATATAATTGTTAATATAATTTGTTTACAATATTAAAGGAATATTATTCTAATCATAATAAGACATGTTAATAGGTATATAAAAAAATTGTAAACATTATTGTATTTTTGTATTACTCTTTTAGGGATTGTCCTTCTAGATGTCTAAACCAAATAGTCATTTAGGATGTTGGGTATACACGTGTGAGTGAAGTCTTAAATTGAATAATAATGAGAAGAAAGTATTGGGCTTTGTGGAGCTTAATTGTGTTTGAACCAAATTATGACCCGAACCAAAATAATATTGTTACAATTTTAATGAGAGATTTTCTGAAACTTAGTCCATGGAGCGGAGGCTTGGGCCGATAGGCCCAAGTCGTAGCGCTCATGGACAAGTCTCCTTGGCGGTCCGAGGGCAACGCCCCCAAGAAAACTTTTTTGGCCCATTTTTGTAGCCCATTGTGAATCCTGTGCACAGGATATAAAAACTGTTGTTTTGAAGATTAGGATTTTAATAATGTTTTTGAGAGAGAAAAACTATATTGTCGCACTCTGTATTTTTCTCTGAGAATAGTTAAATCCCTATAACTTTGTAAACGTAGGAAAATTGCTTGATAGGCCAAAAACGAATTGACCTCTTGTGATAAATTAACCAATTAATTTAGCCAAATGAATTAATTAAGTTAATTAACATGCAAACGCGTGGTAGTACAAACAAATCACCAATAGACTAAGTATGCAGCGGAAAATAAATTTGACACAGTGATTTGTTTACAAATGGGGAAAACCTAACGGCAAAAACCTCACCGGGTGATTTTCAGGTCACCACTCCCGAAATTCCACTATTATCATAACAAGTGGTTACAAGTAAAGGAATCCTAGTACCTTATACCAACCTACAGTTGAACCCTTACCCCAATACCCAATTGGACTTGTTCTATAATAACAATTTCTCCTTTTGATGCACGACTTCCAAGTACGTGACTAAGCAATGCGTGAATCCCAGTACGCGACTTCAATCACCAATTAAAGAATGTTGTTGGTTGCAAAGTTCTTCAGTTCATCCCAATGATGAAGATCAAGAAAATGTTTGGTCACAAAACTCTACGGTGCACATACACAGCAACTTCTTCAAGAACGATGAACTATAGCAAACTCTGTCTCCGGTCACAATTTGCTTGAACAAACTTTGCTCAACACTTGTGCAACTTGTGAACACTTTGATGGCCCTTAAAGTAATCCTTTTATATGTCTATGGTTAGGAGAAAGGAAGGTCCAAAGACATATTCACGGATTCCAAGAAAATAGAACAGAAAATCTGTTTTTCTTAAATCTCGACAGATAGGAGGTGTCGAGCAGCTATAGAGCAGGTGTCGAGAAAACAGGCTAAAATAGCTTTCTTAAGCTCGATAGATGCAACTGTCAAGCCAGCTGTTGAGCTTTAATGAATTTGCATTATTCAGCTTGTTTCTTAGACAAACTTGAATGACTTCAATACTTGATCTTGAAACCTTGTTTCTTGAAGTATTAAAAACACCTAGATCTACCTAATTACAAGTAAAGTACGTTTTGTCAAAGGATTAGCCAATTACATAAAATAGTGACATATGTTCCTAGCAAGTGAATCACATATGTCCTAACATTGCTGAACCACGTAAATACTGTCTTGTGTGTGGTTATTTTTTTCTTTGGCACATATTTTTTCTCTATTTTTGCATCTCATAGATCTGTAAATTTCGTACATATTCCCATCAATTGGTATAGAGCCTAGGGTTAGGTTTGAGTGGGAGCAATGACAGAGGAAACAGGAAAGGCATCTGGAATAGAAAAATTCGGTGGCACAAACTTTGGATTTTGGAGGATGCAAATCGAGGACTACCTCTATGGGAAGAAGTTGCACCTGCCGCTTTTAGGGGAAAACCCTGCAACTATGAAAGATGATGAATAGACTCTTCTTGACAGACAGGTACTAGGAGTTATCAGATTAACTCTGTTAAAGTCTGTTGCACACAATGTCGTGAAGGAGAAGACCACGACAAATCTGATGAAGGCTTTGTTTGGTATGTATGAAAAGCCGTCAGCAAACAACAAGGTGCATCTGATGAAGAAACTATTCAATTTGAAGATGGCAGAGAATGCATCAGTGGCATAACATCTAAATGAATTTAACACTATCACAAATCAACTCTCTTCTATAGAAATTGATTTTGATGATGAGATCTGTGCACTGATCGTTTTGGCTTCGTTGCCAAACAGTTGGGAGGCTATGAGAGTGGCAATGAACAATTCTACTGGAAAAGAATAGCCGAAGTACAATAAGATATGAGATCTAGTTCTGGTTGAGGAGATTCGCAGAAGAGATGTAGGTAAAACCTCAGGATCTGGTTCTGCCCTAAACCTTGAGACAAGAGGTAGAGGTAATGATAGAAATTCAAATCAGGGTAGATCAAAATCCAAAAATTTCAATCGGAACAGAAGTAAATCCAGATCTGGCCAATAGGTACAATGTTGGAACTGTGGCAATGCTAGCCACTTTAAGTAAAAGAAATTTCATATGTTGGAATTTTCAAATTTAAGTTTTTCCCCCTTTTCTCCAAAGTCCAAATTTGAAAAATGGAGGATATTGGTAATAATTTCAATAAGAAAATGCTGCTCCTTTTCTTTTGATCTCAATTTTGAAGTTTAAAATGGACCAAGATTAATTGAAATATTTTCTTATTTAAATTTGATCATAGTTTATGTATTTTACCTTTGTCAGGATTTCGAAACAATCAATAGTCAGAGTTTCAGCTAATTGTCTCAAATTATCTCATTGTCAATCTCAGTAGCTATATGTCCGTGAAGATATTTGAACATACTATAAAAAGCAATTGTTCTTATTACCTCTATAATTTCTTATTTTCAATTATAATAGTCAATATGCACTTCATTTGTACATTTTTTTTTTCAAAGAACTTTGGTATTTGTTTGATGGTTTTTCAAATAAAAAACTCATTGTGCGAATTTAGGTGTAGGATAAAAGTTTCTAGTATTTTCAATGTAATGTGCATAGTATAGTATACAGGGTTCTAGTCAGTTCAATGTATAAATTCTATTTTCGTTATAGAAGAAATTTGAGATTCGGTCCTCACCTACAGAAAAAATAATTAGTGTGTTTATCTGATGATAAAGAGTAATTATCAAGAATGGATGCCATAGGTTGAACATAAAAATATGTGTTCATATGTATTGAACATCTGAATCATTAATTACTTTCATATGTTGATCACACATTGTTATGTTTAACAATATGTTTTTTTTTTTTTTTTTTTAAATATTATGTTTTTTTTTTTATTAGAGAGAGTTTCAACCTATGGCGTCCGCTCTTGATAATAGCTCTTTATTATCAGACCAAGACATCAATCAGTTTTTATGTTTTAGATTCAATAAATACAAATAATAAAGTGTGACTTGATATTTTTAATATATCAATTTTTCCATATAAGTTTTCATTCATTGTAATATAAGCTAAAATTCATTTGTTGGAGAATTAAGATGTAAGGGTCATCCAACGGTGTGCCCCCAGTTATTTTAGTGGGTATGGTACCCACGCTATATCTTTAATCCTGATTGTTTATTTAACTTTAGTTGTATACTGGTTACAATTTTGGCAGTTTAGCTATAAAAGCCACACACACCCAAATCAAATATGACCCCTAATTCAGGAAATTGAACCATCGGCAGCCACATACCAACTTCATCTTTTAGTTAATGGTTTTGTATTAACAAATTCACATTCAATTCAAATATTGAGGTTTATGTTCTTTTGAAAATTGATTTTGGTGTTTGTGCAATGAATTTCAGCAAAGACCAATAAATAAAACTATGAAAATTTATATGCAAACTTTGTGCTAAATCTCCTGGTTAGAATGCATGTGAAAAAATGATGTTATCATCACCATTTACTTTATAGAACTTGTTATTGATTCAACTTTTAACTATGAAAAAAATGGTGTGGCCCGAATCGAATTCCAATGAATGGAAGAATATGGTTTTTTCTCTCTTTTATTTTTAAAATTTTCAAAATATGAAAGTTAATAATTATGATTATTATTAATATGACATTTATTATGATTATGTGTGTATATAAAACCATGTATTATAGGATTAGTCATTTATTGCGATTGTTTTTGTATAAGGAATCATATATCTATTATTTAAAATACTTAGTATTCTCAAAAGAAAAAACAATGGGTTTATCTCATATTGGAAAATGAGTGTGAGTTAAAAAAGTTTAAAGTCTGTATCCAAGAGTTAGGCCATTTTGAATATACACCACTATAAGTTTCTTTAAAAAACCTTCTTCCCTCTCCCTGTGTGTGTGTTAAAAATACTTAGTATTCTAAAAAAAACAAAAAAAATGATCTACCAAGATTTTAATAAGGATTTTAAAATACAATAGAATTTAAATTCGTCTAATATATATATATTAGAATAGTGATGTGTAAAATTTTGAGATCTTAAAAGTTTATATGTCACAATATTATGAGGTCAATCAAAAGTCACTTCGATTTTAATATTATTATAGATTATAGATATCAACTCCAAGTTAATTATCCTTATTACCGAATTAAAATAAGAGAAGTGTTATGTCCATGATACTTTTACAACAAATTCTAGTTAGTTGGTTGTTAATCTGAACTCACCATTGAAATCACTTTTTTCTTCTTAAGATTTGTTATGAAAGTGTTGTAAAAATGTTGATGTAGTGTTCGTTTGGGTTAGGATTAAAAATTAAAATTATTTCACTATTCAGCTTATTTTTACTATTATTCATGGGTCCCACAGTACTTTCAGTAATAATTTTTCAGTTTTAGCAAAATAAGCGGTATCTCAACACACTCATAGTATTTTTCTTAAAATAAACGCTTTATTATTTCTTTCTTAGTATTATACTGTATGAGTTTTCTTGGGTTTGGAGGAGCTTGCTTGGGCGTTTAATTGGCTTTGTGGCTTATTGGGTTTGATTTTAATGGATTGTGGGTTTTCTTTTTGGCTGTGTAAAATGAATTTGGAGTTGGAGTGGAGGTCTATTGCTGTGATGGTAAAAGGATTTCAACCCATTTGAGTAGTTTTACAGATCAAATTTACTGAAATGATTCTATGAATTTTTGAACCTAAGAGTAAGACATATATCATAATTTTCACCTCTTCCCTTTTGCTAATAAAAAGTTTTCATAAAATTGTCGTATATATCTATACTCACTGGTTTCTTAAGTTAGGAATTTGTCATGGATATCAAATGTACTTCATCAAAATTGATAGTGACACGGGTTAACCTCTCGGATGACTTGGAACTTCATCAAAATTGATAGTGACACGGGTTAACCTCTCGGATGACTTGGAACTTCGAAGTCTACCCTCCTTATTTTCACAGAGGGCATTCAAAAAGTTAGACTTGGACGAAGGAATGGGGAATTTATTGTAGCCACTCAATATTTGAAGACTTTAATTGAAATAGATACATATTGTTGTGAACCTTGTGATAATTGACTAAGGAAAATGTTTTTATGTAACCTAAATCGTAAATCCTGTGATAATTCATTTATTGGTTGCAACAAAGAAGGTTGCCATTAATTAAACACTTTTCCCATGTAAAGACTCGAGCTAGCTTATCTTTTAAGGGAAAAGTTTAAAATTCCCTATAGGCATCGGTTTTAAAAATAAAATAAAAAATAAAAAATTGAACTTTTTATGAGACAAAAAAAAAAAAGTAAATAATTTTTTTAACTGCTTTTTATATTTTTAAAAACAGTGATATCTATAATCTATAACGGTATAACCTATAATCTACAAACTTGGGATTTATATGAAGTAAAATAAAATAAAAATAGAATTCTTTTATATGATGTGATGTACATAGCTTTCCTAAAGCGTGAAAGTAACAAATGTACAAAAAATATTACAGCGGAGCGTGCTAATTTTTTTGGTGACAAAACAAGTAAACATGTCATAATTTTGTATATAATATTTTATGAAATGCCATGCACAAGACTTTCCTCTACTGTACTTGATATGTAAAAATGTATAATTCCATGCATTTATCACATTTTCTTCTCTTTTTTAAATAAAGAAATTTTATTAAGATAGTACTGTGACATGAATACACAAAGGGAAATTTTATCACATTTGCTTCTCTTATTTCAAGTACCTTCTGCTCATACTAAAGTAGTGAACACATCACTTTATAAATAAAGATATAAATAATTTAAAATAAAAAAGAAAAAAGAAGAAGATGAAGAGTAGAGTACACATCATAGTTTCAGATGGACCCCAATAAACGTTTGCATGGAATGACTTTAATTGAAGACGTTATAAATGGTCAGATGGAGCTTTCAGTTTAGCTGGATTTGTTAGAATTTTCCGTGTCCCCTTATATACGTTGCATTTGTTTAGTCAATTTAACTTGAAAGACAATTTCTATTGGAGAGATGCTACGTCTACAACAATTTTACAACATTTTTACAACAAATCACAGGTGGTTAGTTGTTATTGGTTCAAATTTGAAACTAACACTAAGATTACTTTTTTGCCCCAACAATAACAACTAATAATAACCTGCCACTTAGGAAATGTTGTAGAAATGTTGTAAAAATATTGTAGACATAGCATTTCTCTTTCTATTGTGATTGATGGAAAAATGAAATTTAAGCATAAACGTATATGGCTTACAAGATTTGCTTAGTTGTCGTGAATTTTAGTTAGCTCAATATTGTTAAAATTTTTGGTGATTAAATAAGACATCTGAGGTTAAATTTCAAATAAAAAGATTTGCTAAATTGTCTTACCCCTAATCTAGGTTGATGGGTATAATTTGGCTTTATATATGGTGTTAAAATCTCTTTTCCTAATAGAAATTTTAACAATGTACTTTTTTTTGCCCAATAATTTTTACTTTTATTGTTCCTTGTGTTTGACTATGGGTTTAGATTTGCCCACGGAAATGAGACCTATAATCTGTCATTACTCATTAGCCTCATAATTTAAAAAAAAAAAAAATGAAAAATGAAAACGACATTATTTGCTTCTAATATCTTCTAGTTGATGCACTTATGAATATTTAAAGCCGAGGTTCATGATAAGCGTACTTAAAATAATTTTCTTCACCTTTGTTAGGAAATTTAGACTCCAGTTGATAGAATTAACAAGTTTTAAACCCAAGTTGTTAATTAGATTTATTATGAATCAAACTTGTTAAAACAAATAAACATCAATATCATGTCAACATCATGCAGCGGAAAAAATAAATAAGACAAGATATGATAATCCAGTAAACCAATGAAACCAACCAGTTTCACAGTAAAAAATCTGGGGAGAAACCTTCCCGAAAAGCAATTCACTATAGTAAAGAGAAGTTTAAGATCTAGTACAAAACCTTTGTCCCTAGACTCTACAATCCCCGTAGATGAACTCACAGCAAAAATCTTCTACCGCTTCAGAACCTCTGAACTCTTCAATATATGAACGCCACCCTTTTTGTTACACGGATCTCAGTATGTGACTAACTCTTTTGCACGAATCCCAATACGTGACTCACTCACCAACTTAAGGAAGAAGAATGTTGGCTGCAAAGTTCTTCACTTCATCAACAATGAAGATTAAGAAGCACTTGGTTACTAAACCCTAAGGCACAAAGACGCAGTAACTTCTTTTAGAGAGAATAAGGCATCGATCACCTTTTACCTATGTTCTCCTTGTATTCTCTTATGTGACGGCCTCTAAAATAAGCTTTATATAGGTCTAGGGTTGTGAGAAAAGAAACCCTACACAAATACATAAGCTTGGCCCAAAAATCAGATCTGAAAATTCTGATTCCCGTAACTTCGATAGATAGCAGGTGTCGAGATTTAAACCTCGATAGATAGCTAGGTGTCGAGGAGGTGTTGAGAAGCTATCGAGGGGACAGGAGCTTTCTCGATCGATCCATTAGGTGTCGGAGAGGTGTCGAGATTGCGATAAGAAAACGGCTTGAGAAGCTCGACAGATACCAGGTATCGAGGAGGTGTCGAGGAGCTGTCAGGCTATCTGTCCGCAGGTGTCGAGCTATCTGTCCAGCTTTATTAAACACCTTTTCTTCACTTGTTTCTTGGTCCAATTTTTATGGCTTTAATACTAGACTTGAAAAACATGTTCCTTGAAGTATTAAACACATCTTAAATCTACCCAATTACAAGTAAAGTGCGTTTTGTCAAAGGATTAGCCAACTACATAAAATATGTCCTTAACAACCTTGATCTACTCACCTTTATCATGAGAGGAAGTTTCCTCCAACTTCTCCTCATTTTTGTTCTCCTTTTGCTGCGCTTGAAACCAACCGTTGAAAACCATTGGGGAGTGCGAAATGCTATCCAAGGCTGCATAGAGCAGGAGAGACAAGGACTTCTCAAGATTAAGGAAGACCTTATTGATGTCTATGGCCATCTTTCTTCTTGGAGTACTGAGGAGGAGAAAAAAGATTGTTGTAAATGGAGAGGAGTCTATTGTAGCAACCAAATGGGCAATGTAATCATGCTTAAGCTCAATGCCTTGACCTTTCCTCCAAAGCCTTTGAGAGGTAAACTTAATCCTTTTTTGATTGAGTTGCAATACTTGACTTATTTAGATGTGAGTTTCAATGATTTCAATCACACTCAAATCCTAGAATTCATTGGTTCTCTCTCCAACTTAAGATACCTTAACCTTAGCTCTGCTACTTTTCGGTAGAAACATTCCTTTTCAGCTTGGGAATCTTTCGAGCTTGCAGTATCTTGATCTTGGTGAGAATCATTTTAATAATCCCGAAAACTTAGAGTGGCTCCCTCAACTTTCTTCTTTAAGATACCTTGCCATGAGTTTTGTTAATTTGAGTAAAGTTAATAATTGGCTCCAAGTTGTGAATAAATTACCTCACTTGACATCCTTATACTTACACTCTTGTGATCTTCCAAATATTCTCTCTATTCCCTTGTTAATTCTTCTACTTCTCTTGATGTCCGATCTATCTCATAATCATCTCACTTCTTCTTCTTCAGTACTAGAGTGGTTGTTCAAGTCCAACACCAGTGTTTTTAAACTTTATCTCAATTAAAACCAATTTCATGGCTTAATTCCAAATGCTTTTAGCAAAATGAACTCTCTTGCACATCTCTATCTTGGAGATAATGAGTTTGAAGGTGGGATACCAAAAACCTTTGGTGGTGTGTGTAATTTAAAAACCTTGTCTTTATCTAGGAACAATCTTAGCGGTCAACTTCTGGAATTCATTCAAAACTTGACTAAGTGTGCAAACCATTCAATAGAGGCTTTGTATTTAGATTGGAATTATATCATGGGATCATTACCCGATCTCACAATATTTCCATTGCTGAGAGAATTACGACTTTCTAACAATCGTTTAAATGGGACAATACCTAAAAGTTTTGGAAAACTATCCAACCTAGAGAGTCTGTATCTTGGTGATAATTCACTAAGAAGTGTTATTTCTAAACACCACTTCTCAAAACTCACAAAATTGAAGAAGTTTTACTTATCTAATACCTCATTGGTTTTCAACCTTAGCTCTGATTGGATTCCCCCTTTCCAATTAGATAAGATATATTTAACGTCTTGTCATCTAGGCTCTCAATTCCCAAAATGGCTTCAAACTCAAAAAAATTTATATTGGCTTGATATTTCTAATTCGGGAATTTCTAATACAATTTCCAATTTCTATTGGGTCTTTAGTCCTCAACTAGAATATATGGATTTGTCTTACAATCAAATCACTGGCCAAATAGCAAATTTGTCATTAGAGTTCTACTTTCCCCCCGCGATAGACTTGGGTTCAAATAAATTGAAAGACAAAAGACCAAGATTTATGTTTAAAGCAATACATTTGGATCTTTCCAATAATATGTTTTCTGGGCCAATCCAATCCCTATGTGCAGTTAGTATTAGAAATTTAAGTTGTCTAGATCTCTCCAATAACCAATTATCAGGAGAACTTCCTGATTGTTGGATGCATCTTGAAGAACTAAAAATTCTTAATTTGGAAAACAATCATTTTCATGGGAAAATCCCAAGTATGATGGGCTCCCTTTTTGGGATTGAAACATTGGATTTAAGCAACAATAGTTTCAGTGGGGAACTTCCTTCGTCCTTGAAAAACTGCATGGAGTTGACATTTATTAATCTTGGACGCAATAACCTGTCAGGACAATTACCAATGTGGTTGGGCACTAACAATCCAAATTTAGTTGTGCTCATCCTTCGATCCAATCACTTATATGGAAGTATGCCTTCACATCTATGCCATCTAGCTCATCTTCAACTTTTAGACCTCGCTTTAAACCAAATCTCGGGGAGTATACCAAAATGCCTCAATAATCTTACCCTTTTGACTCAAAAATTGAGTTCAAATGCCACCATCACCCATTTGTATGAAGAAGACTTTAGCAGGACTTCCAAGGACCGTGCATATGATGATCATGTGTTTTGGTTGTGGAAAGGAAGAGAGTATGAGTACAAAGGTATTCTTGGACTAGTAAAAAGCATTGATCTCTCGAGCAACAAATTAACTAGGACAATTCCTGAAGAAATTATGGAATTTGTTGGATTGATATCTTTGAATCTCTCTAAGAACCTTTTGTTTGGACAAATCAGTTCAAATATTGGTGCTTTACTTTCGTTAGAGGTAGAGGTGGCAAATGGGCGGGTTGGGTCATAAATGGATTGGGTGTGTAATTACCCATTTATCCATTTATGACCCGTTTATATATAAATTAATTATCCATTACTAACCCAACCCATTTAATTAGTAACCCACTCATTTAACACAATATGACCCAAATACCTCTAAAACTACTTGAATACCCTATTGACCTCTAAAATTACCAAAATATCCTTAAATGCCTAAAATGATACAAATACTCCCTACACTTTCAAAATTACCAATATACCCTTGGACATCCAAATTTATCTCCAAAATCTCTAAAATGAACAAAATACCCACAAGACCTCTAAAATGACCAAAATACCCCTGATATCTCTAAATTCACCATATATGCTTTAAAACCACTAAAATGACCAAAATATCTCCAAAATCTCTAAAATGACCAAAATACCCTCGAAATCGAAAAATGACCAAAATACCTCCAAAACCCAAAAAATGACCAAAATACCCCAAAAACCTAAAAATGACCAAAATACCCCCCAAAACCTAAAAAATGACCAAAATACCTTGAAACCTAAAAAAATTACCAAAATACCTTGAAACCGAAAAAATTATCGAAATACCCCCAAAACCTAGAAAATTACCAAAATAACCCCAAAACCCAAAAAATGACCAAAATACCCTCGAAACCTAAAAAATGACCAAAATACCCTCAAAACCTAAAAAACGACCAAAATACCCCCGAAATCTAAAAAAATTACCAAAATACCTTGAAACCTAAAAAATTATCGAAATACCCCCAAAACCTAAAAAATGGCCAAAACCCCCCGAAACAAAAAAAAAAGACCAAAATACCCCCGAAACCTAAAAATGACCAAAATAATTCCAAAACCCAAAAAATGACCAAAATACCCCCGAAACTCATAAAATGACCAAAATACCCTCGAAACGTAAAAATGACCAAAATACCTCCGAAACCTAAAACTGACCAAAATACCCCCCAAAACCCAAAAAATGACCAAAATACCCCCGAAACTCAAAAAATACAAAAATACCCCCTGAAACCCAAGAAATGACCAAAATACCCTCAAAATCTAAAAATGACCAAAATACCCTTGAAACCTAAAAAATTACCAAAATACTTCTGAACCCTAGAAATTTACTGAAATAACCCAAAAATATAAAAATTATTGAAATAACCCTAAAACTAAAAGATGACATAAATGCCCTCGTAACCTAAAAAATGACTATAATACCCTTAGAATCTGAAAGATGATCAAAATAACCCCGAAACCTAAACAATTACCAAAATTTCCTCGAAACCTAAAAAATTATTGAAATTCCCTCGAAACCTATAAAATGACTGAAAGACTCTTAGAACCTTTAATTTGTCAAAAATATTCTCGAAACGTCCAAAATACCCTAAACCTCTATTTTGGTAATTTTAGATGTTTCTGATGTATTTTGGTCATCTTACATGTTTAGCGGTATTTTGGTCATAATTTGGGTTTCAAGGGTTTTTATTGATCATTTTTTAAAGGTTTTGGGGTTATTTTGGTCATTTTTTAGGTTTTTGGGGTATTTCGATAATTTTTTAAGTTTCAAGGTATTTTGTAATCTTTTTAGGTTTCGGGGGTATTTCAGTTATTTTTTAGGTTTTGGAGGTGTTTTGATCATTTTTTAGGTTTAGGGAGTATTTTGGTAATTTTTTAGGTTTAGGGAGAATTTTGGTAATTTCTTAGGTTTAGGGTGTATTTTGGTAATTGTTAGGTTTTAGGAGTATTTCGATCATTTTTTTAGGTTTTTGGGGTATTTTGGTCATTATTTTAGGTTTTGGGGTTATTTTAGTCATTTTTTAGGTCTTGGTATATTTCAATCATTTTTTAGGTTTCAGGGTATTTTGGCAATTTTTTAGGTTTCAGGGGTATTTCAGTTATTTTTTTTAGGTTTAGAGGGTATTTTGGTAATTTTTTAGGTCTAGGGTGTATTTTGGTAATTCTTAGGTTTCGAGTGTATTTCGGTCATTTTTTATGTTTTGGGGGTATTTTGGTCATTTTTTAGGTTTCAAGGGGGGTATTTTAGTCCTTTTATAGGTTTCAGGGTATTTCGGTCATTTTTTAAGTTTAGGGGGTATTTTGTTAATTTTATGGGTTTTGGAGGTATTCAATCATTATTTAGGTTACGGAGTAATTTGGTCATTTTTTTAGCTTTCGGGGGTATTTTAGTCATTTTATAGGTTTCAGAGGTATTTTGGTCATTTTTTCGGTTTCGGGGGTATTTTGGTCATTTTTTGGGTTTTAGAAGTATTTTGCTCATTTTTTTGGATTTCGGAGATATTTTGGTCATTTTTTGGGTTTTGGGGGTATTTTGGTCATTTTTAGGTTTCGGGGGTATTTTGGTCATTTTTTTGGTAATTTTTAGGTTTTTGGGGTATTTTTTTTTTTCATTTTTTAGGTTTTGAGGGGGTTTTTTTTTTTTTTTTTCATTTTTTAGGTTTCGGGGGTATTTTGGTCATTTTCTTTGGGTTTTGGGGGTATTTTGGTAATTTCCAGATTTTGGGGGTATTTTGTTTATTTTTTAGGTTTTGGAGGTATTTTGGTCATTTGTTGGGTTTTGGGGGGTATTTTGGTCGTTTTTTGGGTTTCAGGGGTATTTTGGTAATTTTTAGGTTTTTAGGGTATTTTGGTCATTTTTTGGGTTTATGGGGTATTTTGGTAATTTTTTGGATTTTGGGAGTATTTTGGTCTTTTATTAAGTTTCAGGGGTATTTTGGTCATTTTTTAGAAATTTAGATTTTATGTTGTTTATTTAAATTTTAGATGAGTTTAGTGGGTATTAGTGGATTTATCCATTTAGACCCATATAATTAAATAACCAAATGGGTCTTTACCCATTTAATACATTTAACCCAAATATTAAATTGGTTGGGTTAAGACTTATCCAAATAAGATGGGTAATGGGTGGGTTCATGGATATGGGTAAAAATTGCCACCCCTAGTTAGAGGTCATGGATCTATCTAAAAACCAGCTTTTCGGTGGAATTCCTTCGAGCCTTTCTCAAATTCATGGTCTAAGTTTCTTGGATTTGTCAAACAATAACTTGTCAGGCCAAATTCCAACAGGCCCTCAACTCAATACCTTTACTGCCACTGCATATGAGGGAAACCCAGGTCTCTGTGGAGCTCCACTTCCAAAGAACTGTTCAGGAGAAGAAACTACTCAAAACTCAAACAAGAGGAATGCGCATGATGGCAAGCAAGATGATGAAGATGGGTTTATAACCCTGGGGTTTTATGTTAGTGTGGCTCTTGGCTTTTTTGCTGGTTTCTGGGGAGTTTTTGGCACATTAGTACTGAACAGGTCATTGCAATTAGCCTTTTTCAAGTGTCTGAACGATTTTAAAGATTGGTTATATGTGGCGATATCAGTGAATATGACCAGATTGCAAAGGCAGCTTCAAAAGCTAATCGGTAATAATTCTCTATTCTCCAAACTTTTCTCTTCAATGCAAATAAATCTGTCACTTCTACGTTAATTTTTTGTCTATGCAAAAGCCTTTCGTTGTTTGGAAAGTACAATCAATTTTTCTAATTATTAATTTATTATTATTACTACTACTACTATTATTAATTAATTAATTAATTAAAACAAAAAAACAAAAACAAAAATCATTGAATACATCTATAACCTTGTGTTTCAGGCTTTCAACAACTCTCTAGCTCTTTTATCTCCACTGTTCTGGAATCTAGACCTTGATTATTATATTTTGAACACAGGATAGTAATTTGATTTTACTTTTCATAAATGATCATGCTGGTGAACAAAAATTGTCATTCTTTTCCATTTAATTGACGATTTTATTTTACAGCCATGAATATTGTTGAGAGTACAATAGTAACTTTCTCTGTACTGATTAGTGAGCCACCAATTAGGCAATTACCAAGCACACAATAATTCATGAACGAGTACTAGATTTATCATTTTCCCCGTTTTATTAGTTCAAAATAAGTAAACTATAATTATCTTTCAATTCATTCCAATATATATCTCACAAGTATTATCCTTCAACAAGCAAACAAATTATTTTCTTCATATCGTTTTGTTTTCTTTAATTTCTGTCCATTTTTATATCGCCATCTTGGGTACTAATAAGTAATATCTGTTGTTAACCTTTGTGTTTTAACAGGTTTTGCTATCCGACTTTAGAATACTTTTCTTTGGGAGATATGTAAACTTTGTGAACTCTCTGCTTTTTGTGCACTTTGTGTTTGGTATATGTGTTAGAGCAGGGGTGTGCTTCAAAAAAAGACTTGTTGAAGATTGATAATAATTTGATATGTAGTGACTTTAGACTTGTTTACCCTAAAATTTTTATTGTTGCACGTGTTATGATAATTGGTAAAATTATTTGCTTTAAAGGGCTAACAAATGGCATATTTAAATAGTTGGCAATTTCATTTTTAATCTACATTTATACCCGTTGATTATTTTGAGAAATAATTTAAAGACGAGAAGATTGTCCTGTCAAATTATTTAACATTCAAACCCTCAACTAAATATTAAGGGTGTGCAACAAATATTTTACTCTTAAAATCAATTAAAAAACCATCGAATTGCACTTGTAATCTAACTGGCATTGGGTGTATCTGTTCCTTTGGGCTTCAGTCTAGGATTTGTAATTTTAAGTGGGTTTGAGTTTTGGGTTTTTATATTGAGCTTTTGGGAGCTTACTAGGGCTTTTAATCGGTTTTGGGGTTTTTGGATTTGATTTTCATGGATTACGGCCCATTTACTAGTTTAATTGTAGGCTGTGTAAAATTGGTTTGGACTTTGGAGTTAAACCGGGAGTGTGTTGGTGTGGTGATAAAAATGATTTGAAGTTTTGAAGCTACTTGAGTAATTTTGCAAATCAAATTTGCATAAATGACTCATTACTTTTGAGTACTTGAAAGTTGAACCTATGGCATATGTATCGTATTTTTCACCTCTTCCGTTTTGTTTCTAAAAGAAGGCAGAACGCATAAACTGTTTTGTTAATGTTGAATCCATGCTCACTGATTTCTTAAGCTAGAAATTTGTTTGATTCGCTTCATAACAGTTGATAGTGGCACGAGTTACCATCTCGGATGACTCGAAAGTCTACCTCCATTATTTTCCCAGAAGCAATTAAATAGTTAGTTAAACCGGGAGTGTGTTGGTGTGGTGATAAAAATGATTTGAAGTTTTGAAGCTACTTGAGTAATTTTGCAAATCAAATTTGCATAAATGACTCATTACTTTTGAGTACTTGAAAGTTGAACCTATGGCATATGTATCGTATTTTTCACCTCTTCCGTTTTGTTTCTAAAAGAAGGCAGAACGGATAAACTGTTTTGTTAATGTTGAATCCATGCTCACTGATTTCTTAAGCTAGAAATTTGTTTGATTCGCTTCATAACAGTTGATAGTGGCACGAGTTACCATCTCGGATGACTTGAAAGTCTACCTCCATTATTTTCCCAGAAGCAATTAAATAGTTATAGTGAGATGAAGATATGGGAATTCATTAATTGTAAGCACTCAATATTTGAAGAATTCAGATAAAATAGACATATGTCATTGTAATAACTTTGCACTAGTAAATCACTTATAAGTGATTTACTAGTGCCAAGTTACCTTAATTGAAAAACTTTCTTTTTCTTTTTTAAAAGGAAGAAGCATAGATGAATTATTTGAAGCTCAACATTAATAACGAATATAACAAAAAATTTAGGCCTTTCGATGGTTAATATTAATTTTCAAAACTAGAAATTTTAAGATGTTTTATAAAAAGAGGAAAATACTTCAGCTAGCAAACAAAATTATCTAGCTAGAAAGACTATGTTAATTTTTTTATTTTCTAGTTATTGTAAAGAAGATGTCAAAAAAAACTTACTAGTGTTCTGCGTAAAAAAGCAAGTAGAAATGATAAAAAAAATTATAATATATAAATTAAATATATATATTTTAAAATTGTAATATATAAATTTAATTTACAAATTATAATTAATATTAAAATATTCAAAAACATTCTCATTTAATATTGCCTTAAGTTTCAAATTGTATTGAGACGTGCGACCATAATTATAAGCATAGGGACAAAAAAAAAAAAAATTAAAATTTTTTTTTCACTATTCTTGAGTTTCAGTGGTGAAATCTTGTTAAAGTCATGATGATCCAACCATAATTTCCCATCTTAGCAAGTTGTAAAAAAAATGTTGCGTGGTTTCAACCTTGATTAACATATCACTTTGATAAATTATACTAGCCTCCTCACATGTGCTCCATGCAAGCTTAGACGTTCTATTTGTCAATCTTAATTATTAACTATTGTATCCCCTTAGTTAAAGACTAAATGTAAGAATTGAATTGCTCAATTTAGTATTATATCCTCATTGGTTTTTTTTTTTTTTTTTGTTCAATGACTTTCAATTTGCTAATGTGGTTATTTTTAATGTATAAAAAATTAGACACCAAATATTCCTATTCCAATTATATACATAGATTTTGTTTTTTTAAAAAGGTCCTAAAGAATCGTGTATTCCTTACACTCAAAGAGGGAGCTATTCTGTTTTGATTTTCTAAATATTTTTATTGGGTAACATTATTTAAATTTTTAGTAATTAATATATAATGATAATAAATGTGTCTTTCAATTTTCTTGCCCACGCTATTTTCTTTATAGAATAGTTATACTTGTATTTACTCTTTCAATTTTCTCTATAATCACAAAAATAAGAATTTTTAATCAAGAATGCTATAGTTGTAGGTTCCCCAAAAAAAAAAAAAAAAATGAAAGATGATTTGATTCTTTGTCTTCAAATATTGAAAGGAAAGTTGCTGCAAAATTTAGTACATAATTAGTTGTAAGTGATTTTCATGATTTAAAAGATTATTGAATTCTATTTTTTAAAGATTACATTTGATTAAGTAAAAATGTATCATTGTAGAAACATTATTAATTGGTAAAAAAGTGAAGAATTTTTAGACCTCGTTGGATCCAAATGAAAATCAGTGAATATTTTCCAATTCACTGGTATGAGAGTTTTTGTCAAATTTGTTGTTCGTATACGCAATATTACTCCACGAAATATCACATCAAAAATTTCATGACCATCCAACCTAACAATATACTGTTATCAAATGTAGATTTCTATATCTATCAATCAGTGAATATTTGTCAATTCAACTGGTATGAAAGTTTTGTCAAATTTGTTGTACGTATACGCAATATTACTCTTCGAAATATCAAATCAAAAATTTTGTGACCATCCAACCTAACAATATACTGTCATCAAATGTAGATTTCTATCTTATCAATCAATTAATATTTGTCAAATCAACTGGTATGAAAGTTTTGTCAAATTTGTTGTACGTATAGGCAATATTACTCTTCAAAATATCACATAAAAAATTTCGTGACCATCCAACCTAACAATATATTGTCATCAAATGTAGATTTCTATCTTATCAATTAGTGAATATTTGCCAATTCAACCGGTATGAAAATTTTGTCAAATTTGTTGTACATATACGCAATATTACTCTTCGAAATATCACATCTAAAATTTCATGACCATCCAACCTAACAATATACTGTCATCAAATGTAGATTTCAATCTTATCAATCAGTGAATATTTGCCAATTCATCAACTAGTATGAAAATTTTGTCAAATTTGTTGTACGTATACACAATATTACTCTTCGAAATATCACATAAAAAATTTCATGACCATCAAACCTAACAATATACTGTCATATGCCATATCAATTGTTACAAATATAAAACCTAATGTCTACCAACAAAGAAAATAAATAGAGAAATAGATGATTGGAGAGTGGAGTAGAAAAATGTAGATTTTTATCTTATCAATCAGTGAATATTTGCCAATTCAACTAGTATGAAAATTTTGTCAAATTTGTTGTACGTTTATGCAATATTACTCTTCGAAATATCACATAAAAAATTTCATGGCCATCCAACCTAACAATATACTATTGTGGGGTCAAAGAGTTTAGCAACCCCGGCCCACTCTATAATAGGCCCAAAGGCCCACGCCAAGGAGCGGGACGCTGGAGGATGAAAGTAGGAAGCTCAAGTTCCCAAGAAACATCGCCAAGGAGGACCTGTCCTCGGCCAACCGAGATCATAGAAGAGAGGAGCAACACACCATCAAGGGCAGCCTCCCAGAGCATCCCAAGAAAGAGAACAAGTACAATGTGTCAGCTGTGGAAGCATGGAGGAGGAGCAATTCCAGGGTGAAATGTCACCTCCACATTAAATGCCTACAACCAACATTTTGGCCGCATTAATGAGGAAATAACCCCTGAACAGTGCTGCCTTGGTTGCTGCAACTCACAGAAAGAATGGAAAAGTGGCTGATTGGACAGGCACTCAAGTAGTCACCTACTTAATCAACAAATGTAGGGCTAAGATCAACTAAAAGGGAGTATATAATGTAAGGAATCTTTCTAAAAAGGGGGATTCCAGGAACAACTGATATACACAGATTGTTAGAACAAAGCTCCTCGAACTGGCCCGAGGACAAACTTTCTTAATTTCAATTTGATTGTCTTGAACACCATGATCAATTGTTGTCCATGCACTAAAACCTAGTGCGACGGTTGGCACCGTCTGTGGGAAGAACTTATGCATTAGTGTGTGCGACGGTCAATCATGGCGGGATGGAACCTCCATCTGCCAGAGTCCCTGAAGAGGGTCACTTTGGCAGCGGTGCATGCCAACAATTTTTCGTGACCGCCAACAACACCAACTTCAAGTCCCATTGGAGGGAGAAACAACAACACACTCACTCATGAAACGATTATCGCAGAGAAATGAAAGATTCAAAAAGTAAAGTAAGTAAAAAGAACAGTCACTTTTTTATTAAATAAAGGGAGAGTACATCATACATCAGAGGCTTAGGCAGGTCTGTTCTAAAGCTAATAAAGGAAGAGTACATCATACACCAGAGGCTTAGGCAGGTTTGTTCTAAAGCTAACTATAAAAAGAGAGGCTGAGGCAGGCTTGTTTTAAGGCTACCAGCAGCAATCGAGCTAGTACGAGTGGTACCGGTAATGAGAAAGGAGAAGAAGCGGAAACGCCTGGTGGCCCCATCCCAAGATGTTCCCTTGATTCTCTCCCAGTTCCATGATGATTAAGCATTGGAGGTGGCAACACTTGGGCATCAACCGTTCCGCAATCTTACAAACCTCCATCGATGTCTTACCGTCAAGATGAGACCCAGAGTTTGTCACACCGAAAGTCTGACGTGATCCACACCCGCTTCGGCTCTTTACCAAGGAAGGAATGTCTTCTTTCTTGCCCGGTTGAAAGGAAGGAGCGCCATTGGCCTCTGCCTCCTTTGCCTCAACCGTGTCGTCCAAGATCGGGGCGGCGTTCTTGGTTCCTGGAAGGGGCTTGGCTTCCTAGCCCTTGCCCTTATCCAGGGCCATCTCGTTTCACTAGGCCTGGATCACAATCTTGGCGAGGCCCTTCGAAATGCCCAGACGGTGGAGAACCTAAAGTTTCTGTTGAACTCAAAGGTTTGTAAAATGTGAGAGGACGACTCCCTCAGAACGCCTCATATAGAAGGCGAAGGCCAACGGAAATTAATCCGCACGGAACTCAAAGGAAGAATTACAGGCGACATTAACCCCGCCCAATTTCCAAAGAAGCTGCCAGCCGTTGGATCTGCGTTAATCCATAAAGATATTAATGAAGGCATGCCTCGTGCACCGAAATGTCAGGTGCACAACTCGAATAGCCAAAAGACGCCTCGCAATCAGAAGTGACGAAAAATTGACGTAATAGGGCCACGGGCGCACGTGGGAGTGGAAAGCCAAGCCGTCCATGTCTAGGTCAGTGTTAGGCCAAGGGCTTAGTCCGAGGAAGAACCCCTCCTCAGTAAAGCTAGGCCAAGGCCGCTATCACTCTAGAGGCAAACTTCCTCAACGCTGAAGACAAGTTCCTGCACTCCAAGCTATAATGCCTGAGTACTAGACAGAATCAAGGTCTTGCATGGTCCTCGGACTTATACCTATGGGGAAACTAGTTACTTACAGAAGAAATACCTGAGTGCTAGATAGAACCAAGGTCTTGCATGGTCCTCGGACTCAAACCTATGAGGAAACTAGTTACTTACAGAAGAAATACCTGAGTGCTAAACAGAACCAAGGTCTTGCATGGTCCTCGAACTCAAACCTATGGGGAAACTAGTTACTTATAGAAGAAATATCTGAGTGCTAGACAGAACCAAGGTCTTGCATGGTCCTCGGACTCAAACCTATAGGGAAACTAGTTACTTACAAAAGAAATACATGAGTGCTAGGCAGAACCAAGGTCTTGCATGGTCCTCGGACTCAAATCTATGGGGAAACTAGTTACTTACAGAAGAAATACCTGAGTGCTAGGTAGAACCGAGGTCTTGCATGATCCTCGGACTCAAACCTATAGGGAAACTAGTTACTTACAGAAGAAATACCTGAGTGCTAGACAGAACCAAGGCCTTGCATGGTCCTCGGACTCAAACCTATGGGGAAACTAATTACTTACAGAAGAAATACCTGAGTACTAGATAGAACCAAGGTCTTGCATGGTCCTCGGACTCAAACCTATGGGGAAACTAATTACTTACAGAAGAAATACCTGAGTGCTAGACTGAACCGAGGTCTTGCGTGGTCCTCGGACTCGAACCTATGGGGAAGACTAGCTACTCTCAACAAAGGCCTAAACGTTAAACAGATTCCAGGTGTTGTATAACTCCTCAGACCAGAAGCCTCGAGAAAGCTAACCCGAATAAACAAGTTCGACCATGAGCATCACTTAAAGCATTTCAAGGATTAGTAAATCTACAAAACCTATATGTTTGCACTCCCTGCCACAACTCATAAACCTGGAAAGTATAAGATTTGCATTATAAACCAAAATTCTCCTGTGGTTCATCTAGCAGAAGACAACTTACATAGCTGGGATTGTTCAATTTTCAGTTAAGGCCCGAATTAAAATTTACATTTTTGGGCTCAAGGTTTTCAGTTACTCAAGTATCGATGGCATACCGCTAGGATTAATCAAATGTTGGTAAAAGTATGAAAGCACAATAAATAAAGGGCAACACCATTCGAAGGAATACAACCACTTCATTACAAAAGATTTTTTCATTACAGTAGCTCAAAAACAAAAAAGTAAAAGAAAAAAAAAAAAAAGGCAATTACAATAACACAAGGAAACAAGGACTGCCTATTTCTTCGATTTAATAGTCGCCTTGACCTTGGAAGTCTGCTGGGAAGCTGTGTCTGAAGCGTTGGGACCCTCGCTTGTAGAGGCAACCTTGGGGGCCTTATTCTCGGCAGAAGGAGCTTGAGAGACAGCTAGGGGCTTCGTCACATCCTGGGGCGCTCCCTGGTCACTAACTTTTTCTTTCTCCAACGCCCCTAGATGCTCAGCCTCCTCTGCAGGCTTATCGGTGGGGGTAGGATCGTTGGCAGCACTGCCTTGGCCTACATCTGCCGCTTCTAAGGCAGTGTCAGCTGCTGAGCTGGGAGGAGCAGCCTCTCTTATGGCAGAAGGGTAAAACACACGCTCGACCCTCCTATGCTTAGAAGAAGCCTCAACCCCAGCTTGGTTAAGGGCTTCAACCCAAACTTGGGAGTAATAGAGCCTGCATACCCCAGGAACCTGAGCCTTGAGGTTGGTCTTAGCCTCTGCTATCCCCATCTCATAGGCATCCTACTTGGCCTGCTGTTTGGCCTCCTCCGCCAACTTCTTGGCCTCCTCTGCCTCGACCCGAGCTTTCACTGCCTCGGCCTTGGCTTTCTTGGCGTTCTCCAGCTTTTTCTTGAAGGACTCATTCTGTCCTTTAGCAATTACCAACTGATCCTCAGCCTCACGGAGAAGTAGCCTTTGGTCTTCAGCTTGCTTTTGGGCGCTCACCAAAGCCGAGTCCGCACTCTACCTGGCCCTCTCCTCTTCCTGTAGCTTGCTTCTCAGGTCTTGGACAGACTAATCAGCAATATTGAAGGCTTCAACAGCAGTAACGCGTCTCTTCCTTTCATCATCTAACTGCCTGCTGCTGCTATTGGCCATCTCCTCAATTCTGAATGTAGCCTGAACAGCCTGAAATAGAGAACAAAATGAGACATAAACAGAAAGCAAAGGTCAAAAGTAAGGGTTAGCTGACTAATCTATGTTGGAAACCTTACCAGGCCCAAGTACCTTTTCAGGCTGAAGAAGACCTCCTACCTCCTGAATAACCGCAACTTGGTCATGTCCACGGGCAGTAAAAGGGCCCTTTCTAGGGCATCGGCCACATGGCTGCTAGTGCCTGCCTGGAAGTCCCTAATGGAGGCAGTTTCCATCAGAGGGGCCCCTTCAAGCATTGGGGCTGGGAGCCAGGCCTGTGGTTCGGATTGAAGGTCGGTCATCCTCTCGGACGCCCGGGACCCAACCCTTTGCTATTTGGCCACCCGCTAGGCCTCCTCTTCCAGCGTAGGGCAAGGCCTCTCCTCCTCCATCACCTTCTTTCCCTTCGAATCCCTTTTTCGCTTAGGGTCGGAAGGCTCGGACCTCGACAATAGGGTTAACTTGGAAGGAGGAGGGGGAGGTTTGGATTAGGTTGGGGAAAGCCTACCTTTAGAAGGGGAAAGAGGCTTCTTCTGAGCAGACCTCCCTTGCGCCTCCTTCCCAAGTTGGGATTCTATTAAGTCCAATAAGCTTGTCTGCTGCCTCCTCTGGATTCCCATACCTCCTTCAAAAGAGGTGTCTACCAAGGAAAAGTCTACTTCTGTGTAGTTTAGGTCGCCGAGATCACCAGTTGGGTCCTTGGATGAGTTAACTTGGTCAAACGCGCCAAAGTCGTCCTCAGATGGGCCCAGATCAGCGATTTCTCCTTCTCTTCCTAACCTTTCTCCCTCAGCCTCCTCAGCTTGGTAAGATGAAGAAGGGGTTGCCAACGGGACGCCCTGTAGAATAGGAGATCCTTCAGGGAGCAAGAAACCGTGCTTGGCAACAGTAATCTTGTGAAGCTGAGGATCTTTGGCTCGGATCACATACTTTGGTGTCGAGAACGACTTCTGGATCTGATTGTACCCGAGGATCTTGTGAGCAGCTCTAACTTGGTTGTCAACTTCGTTCACAAAGATCTCCGCCCTAAGTACAGTCTCCAAGTCTTCCTTGTTGACCAAGTGGAAGTGTCGTCCGTAGGCGTGTGGATCTGCAAAAAGAAAGCATGTTCGTGTTAGCGCCCAAACAATGCAAACTGCAATAACATAAAAAATCAAACCCTCTCCCACTCTAAGTACCCCACCTGGTATCCCCTCCACTGTTGGGCAATAAAGGCCGTCGTGCCTCTCCCCGGACACAACAAGAAAATCTTTATTTAGCCCCTTGCTGGACTCGGGGAGGCACTGGATAAGTCGAACCTTATCCTCCTTTGTCTTCATGTAATAAGACTTGCCCTTTAGGTGTTAGAGGTTGTAGCACCAGTTTACGTCATGATGGGTTAACCTCAACCCCATCTTCTCATTCAAGGCATCCACACAACCCAGGATCCTGAACATGTTGGTGGCGCACTGGTAGAGGCTAATCTAAAGTGTATGAGATAGTCTCTCATCACCGGCCCCATGGGGATTCTCATACTGCCTTCAAGGAAGGTGATTATGGGAATCACTACTTCACCCTCCTTCCTCCTAATAAGCCACTCCCCTTCCTCACAGTACCTCAGACCCACATTACTGGGTATCCTATAATCAACGATGAATTTCTCCATCGCCTCCTCAGACTCAACCAATTTCTTAAACCTACCCATTCCTAGAAACGGCTAAGGGACTCAAGGAAAGGCAGAAGAAAAAGAGGGATAGAGAGGAAAGAAGCTAAGAGAGAGATAGAAGAACTTACAGAAATGAGGAAAAGCTCCTCGGACAGGCTTTTTGTGCTGGAAAAAGGCGTGAGTTTGGTGGGAAGTTTGACCGAACCCTGGATACGTGCATAAGAACTCTTGATTGTAAAAGTAAAAAGGCAAATCAGTTCAAATGGGTATTTATACTCCCAATTAAAGATAACTGTGTGGGTTTTCCCGCTCATAAAGTCGAAAAAATTCCCTCCGTCGGATTACCATCACACCGTTAAACGTGGGGAGCACAGAGCCGCCAGAACTTAATGAAGGGCGCGTCCTGTGCACCGAAGCGCCAGTAACGTGCCTTGGGCTAGTGAAAAGACTCTGGCATTGACAGAGGACAAGACTTGACAAGCCATGACATAGGCTCAAGGACACCAAAATCCTCCTCTCTGTCCGAGGAGCCGGACAGCAGGATTTTGAGGGGCTATTGTGGGGTCAAAGAGTTTAGCAACCCCGGCCCATTCTATAATAGGCCCAAAGACCCACGCCCAGGAGGGGGATGTCCGAGGATGAAAGTAGGAAGCTCAAGTTCCCAAGAAACCTCGCTGAGGACGACCTGTCCTTGGCCAGCCGAGATCATAGAAGAGAGGAGCAACACACCATCAAGGGCAGCCTCCCGGAGCATCCCAAGAAAGAGAACAAGTACAATGTGTTAGCCGTGGAACTATGGAGGAGGAGCAATTCCAGGGTGAACTGTCACCTCCACATTAAATGCCTACAACCGACATTCTGGCAGCATTAATGAGGAAATGACCCCTAAACAGTGCTACCTTGGTTGCTGCAACTCACAGAAAGAATGGAAAAACGGCTGATGGGACAGGCACTCAAGTAGTGACCTGCTTGATCAACAAATGTAGGGCTAAGATCAACTAAAATGGGGTATATAATGTAAGGAATCCTTCTAAAAAGAGGGATTCCGGGAACAACTGATATACACAAATTGTTAGAACAAAGCTCCTCGGACTGGGCCGAGGACAAACTTTCTTAATCTCAGTTTGATTGTCTTGAACGCCATGATCGATTGTTGTCCATGCACGAAAGCCTAGTTCTTGAACCCGCTCTCTACAAATTCATTGTATTGGGCTAGCTGGCCCTGAGTCCACTCATCCAACGGCGATAGTGCTTAAGCCCAGTCCCTACAACTATCATTTGCTGTATCAATTCTATTCGAAATATCACATAAAAAATTTCATGGCCATCCAACCTAACAATATACTGTCATTTGCTATATTAATTGTTACAAATATAAAACCTAATGTCTACCAACAAAAAAAATAAATAGAGAAATAGATTATTGGAGAGTGGAGCAGAAAAATGTAGATTTTTACCTTATCAATCAGTGAATATTTGTCAATTCAACTGGTATGAAAATTTTGCCAAATTTTTTGTACGTATACGCAATATTACTCTTCGAAATATCACATCAAAAATTTTGTAACCGTCCAACTTAACAATATACTTCCATCTGCCGTATTAATTGTTACAAATATAAAACCTAATATATCCTAACAAAGAAAATAAATAGAGAAAGTGTCATTCTTCAGTACCCCTAATTATTTTAGTGGGTACGGTTCCCACTCAAATATTGTGTGTGTTTATTTCTCAAAAAAAAAATGAAAAAAAAAGAAGGTAATTGTTTCTCATTACTTAAGAGAGTGTATTGTGTGTAGTACAATTTTTTCACTCTTTCTTAAAAGTTACCATAACTTTTGAGTGAAGTTGTTGTGTGCTTTTGTATTAGAATCTCTTTCCTTCTATTTTGTATGTGTTTGTTTTTCAAAAAAAAAAAAATATTGGCTGTCAATTTTAATGGATTTAATCTTGACCGTGTATTTATGTTTAGTGAAATACCTATTACCGGTAGAGCAAGTTACCCTATAAAAGCCAAAAATAGAGCTAAAACAAAGAATCAGAGCTTCTCTCATGTTCTCTCAATTTTAAAGCGAGATTGTTTTGGCAATGAAATTGTTTCTTAATCTTCTCCCATGTGTGAGTGCTCCGCATGAAGGTAAAGATAAAAACAAAACCCTAAGTTCAAATGATTAGTGTTGGCTGCATATCATTTAGGGTTGGTAAAATCAACCCAAACCCACCCACTCTAATAGATCTGCTTGGGTTTAATTACAATGAAGAGCTTTGAACTTGGGTCATTAGGTGTTAGGTCAATGAGTTCTATTATACCATGAAATCGTGTTATTATTACCTTCACAATATTTATTTAGTTTGGCTTATCTTTCTATATATATATTTTGTTTGTGTTCTTTGTATATAATGAAGCCATTCTGCATCATGAAATAAGAGAGGAATTGAGGGCAGATAGAGCAGGACAGTGAGAGATACTCTGTGTGTGTGTGTTTTGTTTATTACATAGTGTCATTAATGTCCCTTGTCATATATGTTCAATTGGTTAGAGTCTAAACAGCTTCTTCTTTGGACACTATGTTTTAACATCTTTTTTGATAAGTCACTGTTTTTTTTAACTTCTTTTATTTAGGATAGATAATTTTATGTATCGTAATGTCTTATATTTCATCTTATAACTTACAAATGTGAGTTTTACTCATAAGCAATTAGTTTATACTAATGCTTAATCAACACTCAAAGATTTTACATTTGAATCACATTTAATGAATTTCTAAGTTCTAACTTCAAAGGATTTTGATTTTAATTATCAAAGGGCCGAGACTGACCCGGAAGCAGATAATAGGTTGGGCCGGGACCATCGGTTACCCAAGGTGCTCTGTCCCAAAGCTCTAGTACTGCTGTCTGTAGGTCTGTACTGTTGTGTGAGTGTGGGTAATGGTATTCTCTGTTGATTTGAGATTGGAGCATTGATTGGTTTTAACTTTCAAGTCTACCAAAGCTTTTTTTCGCTTCTAAATCTTCAACAATCACCATGGTAAGCCTTCTTATTTTGTTCTTAGCCTTGGCCTTAGATGAATTTGCATACAACATTTAAATTTGTTTTTGGTTTACCGTTTGATTGTTGTTATGTCCCCAAATTTCATCCATGACCATAAGTAGGGCCTTTTTTGTTAAGAGTTCCAGTAGCACACTGCAAATTATCAATCTGTACCTTTGATTTCTATGCTAATCTTTGCTTCTTCTTTTTTTTACTTAAATAGCCTAACCAATATCCTTTGGGGAATGCTAAAGTTAAATACTACCTGGGTTGAGGTTTTGAGAGTTAAACCATTGTGATAAAGTTAATTTTGTAAATAGTAAAACCTTCTGGGGGAGCTTTCAGTGTAACAGGAGACACTGTTTTATATGAATGGGCACATGTCATCAAATGAGCACCTCACTGTTTATTCTTACAGATGTTTACCTGTTTACACATGAAACAGTACTACGGCGGGTTAAGTATTAAACTCAAAACTTCAAGGGGCTTTAAGTATTATGGTATTAAAATGTTAGTATTATGGCATGTGTTGTTTATTATTCCCAGGAAGTGTTCAAGAGAGCCATATAACAGCCTGGGCCACCTCAAGCTTTTGCACTACAGACAGTTCAGTAAGTTATAAAACCTCAGGTAATTCACACATTTCCCTCTCTACTCACTATTCAAATATCAACTTCCCATATATAGGACAATCAACATGAATCAGCTTTGTTTCTGTTTATATTTGGTGTGACTATGCTTAGGTGACTACCTTTTGAAAGATAAATTTTCTTTTAACCCGCCAACCTCTTCTCCATTGTCTAAATAATCCCATCCCAGATTCTACGAGATTTGTAAGGAGCACCAAGAGGAAGACCCAGATACTTCATAGTAAGAGTGGAAATCCGAAAACCTACAACCCAAATTACCAGTCAGAATTTCCTTATTATCAACCATCCCAATAGGAACCGTCTCAGACTAACCAAATTAATGCGAAGTCCAGAAACAGCCTCAAAACATAACAAATTGCATTGAAGGTGATGTAGCTGATCTAAATCTACATCTCAAAAGGCCAGGGTATTATCTACAAACAACAGATGTGAAATAGCCATAGCATCCCCACCAGTTGATGAAACTGAAAAACCATCTATATGACCACCCTCCTTTGCTCTCAACATTAGTCTACTAGATGCCTCTGTTACCAAAACAAACAGCATAGGTGAAAGAGGATCGTCTGCCACAGACCACGAGTACTAGAAAGAATCCTTTAGGAGTACCATTAATAATGATAAGAGAATCATACCGTAGGAATACAAAATCAACAATATTATCATTTACTTTTACTTATCAAAAAAAAAAAAAAAAAAAGAATACAAAATCAAATCCAACCTGTAATTTTCAATGGACACATAGTCACTTCATTGGCAATGATTTACCAAGCCAAATTCATTATATACATTTATGGTCTCCAAGACAAAAAACTTGTGGCGGATCTGCTTGTACTGATTCTTCCTTTGTAGTTTTTCCTTCGTATACACTCCATGTACTATGACAGCACTTTTCTAATAAAATTTATTACTTATTAGCAATAAGATTTGCTTGTATTGATTCTATCATTTACTTTTTTGGTTACTTCTTTAGGTTCCTTTTAAATGTTCTCCTGTATTTTTTTTTTTGTTTTTGCAAATTTGATTATTGAAAAGATGCAGATGTTAAAAACAAGAAGAAATAAACATGTTTGCTTGTATATTTGATTCAGGAAACATTTGCAATTAGGTGATCTGATTGCTTGCTGCTTGCACACTTTGAGGCTAGTTTTATGTACGGACTAACTTTAAAACTTTTTTGGGGGCATGTATTGTATTTGTCCTATCAAGTTCACTTCTATTATTAACTGAATTTTGTCTGTGATTGAATTAAGTTTTCTTGTATATTGTGCAGTCATCTGCAGTATAGTTGGGAGCAAATAATGCAATATGGGCACTTGATTGATGATGGTGAAACTACCAGGGTCATATTCCTTGTCTTCTTGGTCAGTACAAGTTTCTTCTTACGAAAAGTTAATCATATGAAAGTGTAAGACAGTCTATAACGGGGCTTCATATTCTCACTGCAATTTCATTTCCAAAGCCATTTCAAAGATTGATTGCAGGATAATAATGTCCCCAAGATAATGGTTTTTTTGAACAGTCTATAATAAAAGTATTGAAATTGTTCCGGGTGTCAAAAGTTGAAATTAGCCCATTTATTCTTTGTTAATGACTTAATATAGTTTATAGGTAACAATTATAAATATTTTCATGTGATATAGAAAATTATGGATAAGTTTCACCAATGGTCTAGGCTTCAAGTTAATCCAGCCAAGTGCAAGATTTTTTACATGCAGAACAACATGGTAGCATTTTGTGGTACAATCATGGTCCCAATAAGATTATTAGTACTTCGGACAATCGGAAGAGTACTTGATGAATGCGAACTCTAAATGAGAAATTTTCAAAAAGACTAATTCCTTTCAACTGTCTTGAATGTCTGCAACTTTAGAGGCATCTCTTTTCTTTTATTTCTTTCCTTGTTCTTGTGAATATGAATATGTGAATCTATTTTGTTTTTGCTTCAAAGCAGATGCAGAGCAGCCACTCTTGAATGGGAAATCTGTAGGATGATAATGGAGAAACCAGCATTACGGTGGAACCTATTGGGTACCAACTGCAAGGCTGGGCTGTTTGAGTATTGTTTGTTTTCAAGGTAATGAGCAAATATGAAATTATGCTTGAGTTTAGGAATTAGATGACCAGCAACTTGGTGATGTTGATAGCATCTCATTCTGTATAATTTTTTGGGTTTATGCCTCCAGGATCATATCTCCACTTCATGCAAGACCCGCTTGGAAAAATAGTACCCGCTTTGGTATTTTGGATGTCAGAAACTTGAAAGAAAGCATTGATTTTTTCATTCATCAAGTAAAATTTGCACCGGCATGGACTCTGTTGTAAAATAGTATTAGGGGCAGTGAGCAACATGTAAGTATAAGATCTAGAGAATTTGTGAGAGAAATGGGGCAACTGAATGCCAGTTCTTAATAAGAAACTTGTTTCACTGTTTAGAGTAGCAAGAAATTCAATGTGAATGGGGCTAGATGAATTGTTGGTGGTAGTTATCTAGAGCTATATTAGGGTGCTGCTCTAAGAGTCAATGTAAGAGTCTTTATGTTTCCTTGATATTTAGATTAGATCCCAAAGGGTGATGCAACTGGTTTGTTGCTTGAGCAATTCTTGTGTTGCTGTTATTGCACCCTCTATTGTTGTCTGTACTGATTTGTTTCAATCAATAAGATTTCTCAAATAAATGCATTCAAAAAGTCAAATTACTGATTTCTTAAGCAAAATTTGGGGGATTTTTTAGAAAATAACCATCAAACCCAAACAATATCATTAGTTAGGCAAACTTTCAAACTAATTTCATTTCTAACAATTCGAGTCCTCTGGAGTCGAGTTTACTGTAGCTATTCCCTGTCTTTCTGGTGACACGTAGGCCAGAAAACGAGTCCATTGGACTTAATTTTGACGGTATGGCTGAGCACAGCAACGAGGACTACTCTGTTTTACTCTCCACAAAACAGAGCATACCGATGGACTTGCATCAAATCCATGGCAACAACGAGGACTACAACCAACGGACATGCTCTGTTTTACTCTCCACAAAACACAGCATACCGAATTTCAATTTTCTACTCTGGATCAAATTTTGGTTTTTGAAAATTTTTTTTGTCAGAAAATCGAAAATTTGTAGCACTTTGTTAGAGCTTATATTGTTTAATCTATGCGATATATGGTGCTGCATTGGTGCTTTTTATATATATGTTGATGCCAAAGTAACGACTGTTAGGACTTAAGAAAGCAATCTTACCTTTTAACAAAAGAATCTTTGAATTTCAACCAAAAAAAGAGACAGTAGTGGCATTATATAAGTTTATTTATACTCCTCCATTAATCATTATGTATGGGGATAGAAGAAAATTTTTCTTTGCAGTTTCTTTGGAGATATTAGATAAATTTTTGGCAATATGTTTCTTTACCTATCAGTTTCCTGAATATTTTGGCAAATGTTTTTGACAATTCCCGTCTTCTTGTGGTCAATGTCAAGAGACTTTACCAAGTTTATTGACACTTTCAATCAAGGACTTGCATCAAATCCTTTATTTGTATTTTTTGTAGACTTCAACCATTACAGACAAAGGAGGATCGTCTAAATCGAGTCCAGAATTACAGAGAAAGGAGGAACGTCAAAATCAAGTCTAATGGACTTGTTTTTTCTGCATAGAAATCGAGTCCAGAGGACTCGTTTTCTGTACATAGAAACCGAGTCCTCTGGACTCGATTTCTATGTACAGAAACCGAGTCCTCCGAACTCGATTTCTATGTACAAAAAACGAGTTTTCTGGACTCGATTTCTGGCGTCCACAGTAATAGCTACAGTGAACTCGACTCCAGAGGACTCGAATTGTTAGAAACGAAATTAGTTTGAAAGTTTGCCTAACTAATGATATTGTTTGGGTTTGATGGTTATTTTCTAAAAAATCCCAAAATTTGGTTTCTGAAAATTTGAACAGTCAACTATGCATTAGGATAGTGAAGTGACAAAATGGTTCAAGACCATAGGAAACCAAATTGCTATACCTGGTGAAGCTCATGAGAATTCTAGACCTCGTGGATTGGCAGGCACATGTGTAATATGTAGCATAGAAAAAATTGGCTAGCAATAGCTACTGTCTGTTTTGTACAATCAAGACCAAAATCATAAACTGGATGTATTTGGTCATGCAAACTATTTTGGGTTGAGGATTATTATATAGTGGATCTCTCATCATAAGAGATTTAAATGTAGTGGCACTTGGAAAATGAGAAGTCAAAGATATATGCTAAAAATGCTGCTAGACCAAATAGAAATACATCTATATATTGCTAAAAGATGAAGCGTAGCATTTAATGCTGCTACTCTCACGTTGTGCCACATCAAGTACCACGTAATTTTTTTTTTTCCTTTTTAAAATATAATTTGTCCTACAATTTTAAAATGGTTTTTACAATTTTTAACCTTATAAATGTAGTCCACTACTTATTTATTTACATCCACTATCATCCTATAATAAATCCAGCACACTACTTATTTATTTACTTCCACTATCACCCTATAATAAATTTGTATAATTAATCCAGCCCACCTCTTATTTATTTAGTTCCACTATCAAGCCTAACCTAGAGCCTTTTCAATTCAACTTTAGGGTTTTGTGTGAGCCTTTTCAGCTTAAAGGAAAAAAAAAAAAAATCTAAAACTTGAATCTATATATTACTAAAAGCTGAAGTGTAACGTTTAATGCTGCTACTTTCACGTTGCGCCACATCAGCTGCCACGTCATTCTTTTTTTTCTTTTTCTTTTTAAAATATAATTTGTCCTACAATTTTAAAATGATTTTTACAATTTTTAACCCTATAAATGTAGCCCACTACTTATTTATTTACATCCACTATCATCCTATAATAAATCCAGCCCACTACTTATTTATTTACTTCCACTATCATCCTATAATAAATTTGTATAATTAATCTAGCCCACCTCTTATTTATTTAGTTCCACTATCAAGTCCAACCCAAAGCCTTTTCAATTCAGTTTTAGGGTTTTGTGTGAGCCTTTTCAGCTTAAAGGAAAAAAAAAAAAAAAAAACTTGAAAGGCTTCAACGTTGTTGTTGTTGTTGTTGTTGTTGTTTTTTTTTTTTTTTTTTTTTTAATTTTCTTATAATTTTTTTTAACATTTATTTTTTTTTAATATTTACACTTCTCTAACCTTTCTCTCTTCCTTACTATTTCATCTCCCCACTACTTCTTCAATCTTTCTCCCTCCTTTATATATTTATCTCCCACTACCCTTTACATTAATATCATTCTTCCTTTTTCCCTTCATCTTCCTTTATTTTTGTCTCTTCTTATTCACATTCTCTTACTATAAATTTGTCACTATCTCTTCTATTCTATGCATAGTTTTCCCTCACACACAAAAAAAAAAAAAAAAAAAAAAGGTTCCCCCTCTCTCTCTCTCTCTCTCTCTCTCTCTCTAAATTTTTTGTGGATTTTTTTTTTCTTGCATCTCTACTTTAGGTTGATAATTTTTTATATTCTTTAAAACTCTATTTTGGGTTAATGCGATTTAGTTTTGTTTTTTAAATTGTTGTTGTTGTTGTTTTTTTTTTTTTTTTTTCCTCTCTTTGATTGTTAAATGTTATCCTATTGCATTCTAAAGAATTAAATATAGCATATAAAAATATAATATTATTCTATTACATAGTATGATTTGGATAATTTGGTATTTATTCTATTACATAGCATGATTTTTTATAGTGCTCAATTTAGATGTTAAACTGAGACTTTACTAATTTTTATTTTTTTTTCTAATCCTTTGTGGTGGACAAAGTGCTTTTAATAGTTGTATTAGAAGTACTCTATAATATCATTTATTTAAAGAAAAGCAAAGGTTAGCCAAACAAAAATAATCGGATAGGTGACAAATTTTAACTCTTGCAATTTTATTTTAATTATTATTATTTTATAACAATGCATGTATAGAAATTTAATTCTTAGATCACCAATTATTGATCAGATAAAACACTGGAGATTTTGGGTGGCCGAAATTATAATTTCTACAAAGAAAATAACCTTAATAGATTATCAAAAACAAAATTTTATCCTAATATTGATTCAATTAATCATTGTTAAGTTTTATTAATTTTTTTTAGTTTACGTTTTTTTGGTGTTTCGGATTGTTCCAATATTACATTTATGATTGTTCCTATAATAAATAAAAATATAATTATGAAATACATTACTCATTATTAGATTAGTTTAAATTGTAAAAAAAAATTAATAAAACTACCATAAAAATAATTATCATGTACAACGCTCGGGTTCGCGGCTAGTATGTATAATAATCAAAATCATGAATTTAGTTTGTACCAGTTGAACTAAATAGCTCCTTAAAATGAAATTGACTTATCTACCAAATGTATGCTGGAGTACTTAAGCAAACTGCAAACTCTAAATTTCAATTAACCTCATCATTGGCAAACGAGAGAGAGAGATGGGGGCAACTGTAAGTATAAGATCTAGAGATTTTGTTCGTAATAATGGCTGTCCTTGATGTTAAAGGTTGTACTGAAATTGACTCCCCAGAAATCTCAGTCAATCATTGGATACTTCTTTTGCCATTCAAGCGATTATATCAACTAACATTGCTGAAGAATATGGAGCAACTTTAAGAAAAGCACATGACTACATAAAGGATTTGCAGGTTCTCCTTTGCAGAATATTTTTATTATTATATCTTAAAATTGTTCTTTTCATTTTTTTCACGACCAATTGTGGCTTTCTTTGAAGATCTTAGAAGATTGTCCTGGAGATCTAAATTTTGGTATCGTCACATTTCAAAAGGTGCTTGGCCATTCTCAACTGCAGATCATGGACGGCCTATTTCTGATTGCACTGCAGAAGGGTTGAAGGTAAAGTTAGAATAAACTGTTCCATACTATATAATGGAAAAAAATTTCTGATATCTATTTCTTTGTGCAGGCTGTTTTGTTACTATCAACATTCCCATCAGAAACAATTGGGAAGTCCTTATATGTGAAGCAGTTATATGATGCTGTAAATGTTATCCTTTCCTTACAGGTAATTGTTAGATATGTTGTATTTTTAGAAGCTAAAAGTTGGAATCTGACATAGCAAGTTTAAAAAAAAAATGTTTACAAATTGAAAAAAGACATAATAGTTTACTCTCATGATTCTTGTAATTGACTTAAGTCAGCTGTTTAACTCAAGGCTTTGTTCATCTGGGTAGAAGTGACTAGAGTAATTTATAATATGTACATTTCCCTCACTGATGGCAGCTAATTGTGCCTTCAGCTTGGGCTTGCTTAAATATTTAAGTATTTAAAGAATGTAGGTGTTGGCAGTACTGAACTCTGAACATCAAAGGATTTATCATTGATTCACAAATGATGAAAATATTAACCTGAACGTTTATTGTCTGATTTTCTCTGAAAAATGTAGACATTACTTTGAAGTTCATAATTCTCGTACCTCTGGTTGTTCTTTTTTATTCAGATAGATATCTTCAGAAGATAATAGTGGAAGAGGAAAAGAAATTCGTCCAACAAAGGATGTAGTTTGTCTACTCTATGGTTTTTCTTACACATATCTTAACGTCATTAATGCCTTAAAGAGTCTTGGTTGATTGGATTAGATGATATGCAGAGTATTAAATTTGGTTATAAGCATGTTGGGTTTTTTTCGTTTTTAATGTTTTATTACTCTTTCCAGAATCATACATCTGAAGTTGTGAAGTAAACATAGAATACAATGTGGCACTTTGAAGCTTTGAAGTTTTATGTAATTCTTAAAAATAAAGAGTTCTGTATACGAACATTTCTGCATGATATGTGCACCTGACTTTATTGTTCTTCCATTTTGTTGTGATATTTTTTTTATTTAGTTTGCTTGTCTCTGGTATTGTTAGCAGATTAGTTATGCAATTCAGTAGCTGGTGAGTTATAAACATTCTAATGGATGTTCTTAGATCACTGTAGAATACTGATGGTGGCTTTGCAACTTATGAATTAACTAGATCCTACCAGTGGTTGGAGGTAACTATTAGAACTTCTTAAGGCTTCTTTCTTTTACTTTTACCTTTAGTTTTAAATAATTATTCTTACCATGAATTTGCTATGTCTTGAAAGTTTGAATTATAGCCAAGTACCCCCTTATTAAGAGCTTCATGACTAAGCTGGCCCTGTTCTCCCAGTGATATTTGAACCCAAATACAATGAATGTTTAGGCTTAGCCTTCACTTAGAAAAAAATTATAAATTACTTGTGAATTGTTCTTCCTCGTTTATGTTCTTAGACATATATTACATAACTCAGCCCTAGAATCTTTTGTGACTTTTGGCTGCACCAATATTGTGATTCATACTAATCCATTGGAAGAAAACCATCGGTGTTTGGAATGACACTTTAGAAGCTATTCCACCTTGAATTTCATTGTATGGAAACCCCTTGAATTGAGATGGCTAAAATACATTGGGGTTTTTTAGTTCAGAAAAATAACCTTGATTCACAAACTTAAAAAAAGCTGAATTTTCGCTGAGATGAGATACAGGCATCCTAACAGTCTACCGATGATACTTGTTTCCAGAGTAAAAGACTGTCTTACATGTCATGGGACTCAGCTCATGGCTCCTATGTTAGCTCTAGTTGGTAATAACTGATTGCGCAGATGACTTCCTATATAGATGTGTGTGGGGGTGTGTGTTTTGCATAGTCTATACTTTCCTACGTTGATTGAGAATTATATGACATTGATAAGGGATTGTAGGGAATTAAGGTCAATGAGCGCTCTAATGGTGCCATATCCCCCCATAAGAAATGGTGGAGGGTAACAATGTAGGTTTAAAACTCACTGGGTGTTTGTGTAGACTTATCAATCTAAAAAAAAAGGATTGTAGGAAGTTGATATAGAGCAATGGTGTTTTGACCTGGGAAATTTAGGATCAATGTGATGATTAACTCCATATAAGTTTCTTTTTTGATTGTTTTTTTCTTTATAGGTAATAAAGATTTATATTCAAGAACACTACCTTATGCAGAAAAACATAAGGTAGAGAGAAAAATACAAAGGGAAAAGAAAGAGTGTAAAGATAAAGAAAGGAAAAAAGATAAAGAAAGGAAAAGAAACTAAGTACACAAGAGAGAGCTAAGGAACATAGGGAAAGAATCATTAGAGGTGAGTCTCCAAGCCCTAGACCAGTCAAACAAAGTGCCATTGAAAGAAGCCAAAAGCTGGTCATCTGAACTATCCATGTCCTCAAACATCCTTCTATTTCGCTCCCTCTAAAGACACCACATCACGCATAACGGAGCTAAATTCCAAATGCTAAACAAATGCTTTCTAGGCCAATTCCACCAACTGAAAAGAGTATCCGCAATCGATCTTGGTAAGACCAAAGAAAACCCAAAAGATCTAAACCAAGCTCCACAATCGATAAGCTTTTCCATAATGTAGTAACAAATGATCCACCGTTTCCCCATTACTACAGCACATGATACACCAGTCGACAAAATTCCATCTACCTCTTTAATTATCACTTGTAAGGATCCTATCCCATACAGCAGTCCACACAAAGAAGGAAACACGCCGAGGAGCCTTAACCTTCCAGACACCTTTCCAAGGAAAAATAATGGGCAAGGGGCTTCTTAACTTATTGTAGAATGATCGAATATCAAGGTCCCCATTCTTTGTCCATTTCCATTGCATACGATCTCCGTTCTCAGTGGGAGGTAGATTTGAGCCCAAGGTGCGGAGAAAATCATCCACCCCACCCATTTCGTAATCATTTGGTTTTCGAGTAAAATGAACATCCCAGCTTCTCCGCTCCTTAATCCCCAACCATTCAAGAGAAGAGGCCACCGATACCCCTTTATTCGAGGCAATCCCATATACGCTCGGAAAAGTCAATTGAAGTGGAGAATCCCCACACCATTGATCTGTCCAAAGTTTCACTCTATCCCCCACCCCTACCTCAGAGTGAATATTCTTGCTAAAATCCTCCCATCCCATGCAGATACTTCTCCACAAGCCACACCAATGTACCCCTCTACCTAGCTTGGAAGTCCATCCACCCCATTCTTCCCCAAACTTAAGAGCTACAACCCTTCTCCAAAGCCTAGTCTCCTCATTCCCAAACCTCCATAACCACTTCCCAAGTAAGGCTTTATTGAAAGTCGTTAATTTCCTTACTCCTAACCCACCATTTTGCAAAGGTGCACACACCTTGTCCCATCCCACCAAGCGTAACTTGGAGTACCCCCACAAGAAATCCCTTTGCAACCTCTCAATTTTGTTGGCCACATGTGTAGGGATGGTGAAAAGTGACAAATAATAAGTGGGGAGACTAGATAATGTGCTTTTAAGCAACGTTAGTCTTCCAACTTTTGACAAATACATCTTCTTTCAACTAGCCAAATTATGCTCAATTTTCTCCAAGATAAGATTCCAAACAGTAGGGGACTTGTGGGACGCCCCCAAAGTTATACCAAGATAGGTCATAGGCAAAGACCTAATCCAACAATCCAAAATCTCTGCCAAGACATGGACATTAGGAACCTCCCCAATGGGAACCATCTCACTCTTCAGCACATTAACCTTTAAACCTGTCACTGCCTGGAAACAAAGAAGAAGCATCCGAACATGTAGAATCTGCTCCTCATCAGCATCACAAAACAGAATCGTATCATCCGCGCACATTAAGTTTGCATGTGCACTTAAGTGGGTTTTGAAACTATGGCCTTACCCTTTGCCCTTTCTTATGGGGAAGGAAGTGCCTTTTGAGCTAGAGCTCATTGGCAACTACGTATCAATTTCTAATGATTTTATGGTTGTATTTAATTATGATTTGATGAGCTTTTTTTAGATATAGGGAATGTGGTAAAGAAATCATATCAGTTAGTAATTTATCCACACACGGCAGGTGTTTCTAACCCTTGAAATTATGGTTGAGTCACACGCATTTTTATAGGGCAGTCAATTGGAAATTCACTAGAAATTAAAATCTAGCTCTTTGTAATCCATATTCATGTGTTTTTCCCTCTTCTTTGCCTTTCTTCGGTTTTGAGTGGGGGATAAGGAAATGATGTGTGAAATGAAGATACTTTACTATGCCAATCTTGCATTTAATTATGATTTAAGTGGTGGCTTTGCGACAGTGGTCGAGTTATGTAATCCTAAACTCCATGTTCTTATCTTTTAATTGGCTGTATAGTTCATTTTATCCTATGCTGCAAGTTTATTGGAATGATGCTGAGATTATATTTGCAATGTCTGTTGTCTCCATCAATTTTCAGTTAATCAATCCCGTTGAAACCTTTGGTGATATTGTGATTGATTATCTGTAAGATTTCATCACACTTCATTTTGTAATTCTATTTACTTTCATTGAAAAATTCTAATAAGATGTTAAATGAAGTGATTATGAAGATATGTTGAGTGTACGTCAGCAGCAATTTAAGCACTGACATTATTCAAGAAATTATATCCTGAGCATAGGAGGGAAGAAATAGAAAATTGTATTGCTAAAGCTGCAGAGTTCATTGAAAAAATACAAGCTTCAGATGGCTCCTGGGTTGCTTTCACGTTACTTTTCTATTTATATTCTGCATATTTGCTTGAATGTCTTCATTATTATCAGTCACTAATTTCTCTCTCACTTCAATTTTGTATCAGTGCCTGAGTTTAACCTAATTAGTCACTTGTATATCTTGGAATTGTTTGAACTTTGAACAGTTATGAAATTACTTGCACCCAATTAATCTAAAATATTTAAATAGGTTTGGATCTCGGGGAGTCTGCTTCACCGATGGTGGGTGGTTTGGGATAAAGGGGTTGGTAATTGCTGGAAGGATATATAAGAATTGCTCTAGCATTCGAAAAGCATGCAATTATCTGTCTTGCTTTAGGTGGTTGGGAGAAAGTTACCTATCATGTCGGAACAAGGTCGGTACTATATTTAATTCTTATATTCTTCTATAACTCCCATATGCAGGCCATCTTAATCTTTTCTTGAACAGGTGTATACCAATCTTGAGGACAATAGGCCACATATTGTCAATACCGGATGGGCAGGTACATTTGGTGAAGAATCATTTGGAAACTCCCCCCTCTCCCTTCTTTTTTTTGCCTTTGGTGCAAATCAACCTTTCAAATTCATTTTTGCATTTGGTTGCTAATATGAATTTGTCTTCCCATCTGTCTAAAGTTCCTCGTATTAAGGTTATTAAAACTAGAGAATTATCATGCATGCCTACTTAAGAGTCATGAAGGAAAAGTTTCAACATCATATTGGTAATGAAATATCAGTTCCATACATTTCCTGCACTCAATGACATTTGGCCATAGAGAAAATAGCTTCTGATAATCATGCATTTATCGCAATAAGGTTTAAAACTTGAGAATTATCATGCATGCCCACTTAAGAATCATATTGAATAGTTCTAGAAATCTATCTCGTAAAGGTGGTCTGTAACACCAAGAGTCATATTAAAACTTAATAGAAGAGCCATTGCCTACCTTGAAACAGGTGAACTGGTGGAAACCCTCCCACCCCTTTAATAAATTCCAAAGGCTAACCCCATACAGACCTTTGTGTTGCACCACCCTCCTCTAGAGAGCCCCTTTGTCAGTTGCATACCTCCAGATCCACTTCCCCAACAACGCCTGAATGAACAAGACTAAATTTCTAATACCCAAACCGCCATTTTGAAGGGGCTCGCAAATAAACCAAAAAAAAGGTCAGTTGGTTTATCATGGGGGGAGTTCGCAGTTTCTTTATTGAGTCCAAATTTTTTCAATTAGTTTTAGAGGAAGGGGGACGTTATTTCTTGCTACGGATTTTTGAGAGGGGCAAATTCCTTATGAGATCAGTTTTCATGGGCAAGAATGCAGCACAATGGCTGATGAATAATATTGAAGAATATGTTGTTGGGGAGAGTTCCAAACAGTTTTTTATTCTCAGAGAAGGTGACACTGCATTTACTCTCCAAAGGAGCTTCAACTCTTCTGGTCAGTTCTTGTTATTGATTGAGCTCAAAGCTGGTGGGTCTAGGAGATCGATTATTATCCCTGAAGGCAAAGAAAAACTTGGTTGGAGGGCTTTTGGTCTTGAACTAAGAAAGCTGTTGAACCCTTCCCAATATGTGGTGGGTGGATATGGTCTTCCAAAATTTATTCCTCAGGTGTGGAGGTATAACTTGGAGGCTCAAAACTCTAGAACTTTTGCTGAAGTTGTGTAAGGCTCTCATGGAAGAATAGAGGATAGAAAGCAACTAAAGCAACTAGGTTTCACACCCAAGGGGAAGATGACAAAGTTAGGAAAGGAGGAGAAGGGGGTGAATCTGAGACTTAAAGGTGCCAAAGTGGGGGATTTTTAGGTGGGCAAGTCTGATAAGATGGGGGTGGTGGGAGGGGACAGGAGGGAGCAGAGCATTAATGAGGAGGCAGAGGTAGGTGAGCAAAATCTGGTAGACACTAGGATACGTTGCCCAAACTTTAGTTTGAATTCAAAAGATTAAAAAAAGGGGAAGAAGAGTGATGCTAGGAGATCTTGCTGGATAGGAAGAGGTCTTATTGTGGAGGTTGATGTGGTAGGGAGCAGACGGGTTTTCTGGGATAGAAAGAAAGGGGGAGATACGAAGTTCAGAGGGGTGTCACGAGTAGTGGATAGGGACTGTAATAAAGGATCATCAAAGGCCCTTAAATGGGTTGCACGAGGTAACAAAAAGGCTGAAGATAAGACTGTTTTGGGCCTGGGCTCAAGCCCATTGCTGACCGACACACACAAGTGTCCTTTTAATTCAATTTTCTCGGACCTAAGTGTATTTGAAGTGGGCGAACGTTCTCTGAATGGCGAAGGAATCTCAGCCCAGGCTCCGACGTTAGTGGCAAGCCCCAAGGCCCTTCCCTAGTCCTTCGACCTTGAGCTAGAGGTGTCGGACCGTTGCGCAGGGCCTCCGATGGTGGCCGACGACACCTTCCCTGTCGGAACTAGCTCCGATGAGCCTACGTTGTCACCAGGTAAGTCAGATACAGTGATTTCGTGGTCATCGGTTGAGCTTTTCCTTTCTGGTTTCTTTTGGAGCTTATCAAAGGCTGGGCTTTTGGTTACGGGTGTCAACGATGGGGTTAAAGGGGGCTGGGATAGCTGTGCCAACCTCAGGCCGAAAAATGCCTTGGAACATGATCTGTCCAGTTTAGCGGTGATACCCACGAAGGCAATGTGCGATGTCCTTGGGGCGAGTGCTTTGGTGGTGGGAGAATTGAATCATTCGAATATGGGTTTAGGTGGAGAGGATAGCCTATCATCTGATGTCTATCACTTCCTTTGGGTTGCCTATGTTAGTTGAGTTGAACTGTGGTAATGAGGAATTGGAGTATGTGAATACGTTGGATATTTCTAGTTGGGTGAAGAACAGACTTCCTAGTTTTAGTAAACTGGTAGGGCTGCCTCTGAGTCGACATGAGAAGTTATGTATTGTTTTGTTACAAAAGATTGAGAAGGAGGCGGAGGATGCCAAAGTGTTGAACAGGAAAGTTACAGTTCCTAGAAAAGCTGTAATTAAAAAGGATAAAGGGATGAGAGAGCTGAGGAATTTGCAATCTTCGGTTAATTATGATGGTAGGTAAAGTGTTGGCTGCTGAGCTAGTATAACAGTTGGGTTTCTCTTGTCTCTATGAATTTAAAAATTCTTTCTTGGAATGTTAGGGGTGTGAATGACTGTCGAAAACGTTCGATAGTGAAAAATTTATTGCGTGAGCGGAAGTGTGATGTGATATGTGTTCAAGAGACTAAGCTTACTGGCTTGGACAGACAAATGGTTGGCAGTTTGTGGAGTTGTCCTTATGTGGATTGGGTGGCTTTAGATGCTGTCCAGACGGCTGGCGGGGTTTTGATGATGTAGGATAGGAGGGTTTTAGAAAGGTTGGAGGTTATGGTAGGTTCCTTCTCTGTGTCTGTTCGGTGGAAAGGGGTGGGGGATGGCTTTAGCTAGGCGTGTTATGGGGTTTATGGCCCAATTGACAACAATGTGAGGGGGCTTATGTGGGATGAGTTGGTTGGTATTCAGCAATACTGGAACGTCCCATGATGTTGCATTGGGGATTTTAATATTGTCTGTTTACCGAGTGAACGGTCCGGTAATTCCCGTCTCACTCCGGCTATGGAACTTTTTTTGGAATTTATTAAGGACCTTAATTTGATTGATTTACCTTTGGAGGGAGGGAGCTACACTTGGTCGAGTGGCTTAGATCAGCCTTCGATGTCTAGGATAGACAGAGTTTTGGTGTCTCACAATTGGGAGGAGCACTATCCAGATGTGATCTAGCAGATCTTACCTCACCCTGTTTCAGACCATTTTCCAATTCTAGTAGAGGTAGGGGGAATGGCGAGGGGGAAAAGTTCATTTAGGTTTGAGAATATGTGGTTAAAGACGAATGGGTTCACCGATAGAGTTCATTCTTAGTGGAATCGACATTCTTTCTCTGGTACTCCTAGTTTTGTGTTTGCCAAAAAGTTGAAGGCATTGAAAGAAGATATCATTCAGTGGAACCGTTCGGAGTTTGGTCATGTCGGACGCAAAAAGTCTCAATTACTGGAGACTTTGAAATTGCTAGATGCCAAGGAAGGGGAGTTTGGCCTCTCTAATGCAGAGACATGTGAGAGAGTTGTGGTGAGATCAGAAGTAGAGAATCTTCTCTCGTTGAAAGAAATCTCTTGGAGACAGAAATCAAGAATGTTATGGATGAAGGAAGGAGACAATAATACCAAATTCTTCCATAAGGTGGCTAACTCCCGTAGAAGGTTTAACCATCTAAGCATTTTGGAGGTGGATGGAGTGATTTATGAGGAGGAATCCGAGGTGGCGGCCCAGGTGGTACAATTTTATAAAAATTTGTACTAGGAGACAGAGGAGTGGAGGCCTTTTGCGGAAGGTTTGGAGTTTGATCAGATAAACAGGTCGGAGAAAGGCTGGCTTGAAAGGAGGTTTGAGAAGGAGGAGATTCTTCTAGCTGTCAATGGGTTGGCTGGAGATAAAGCCCCAGGTCCAGATGGTTTCTCTATGGCCTTTTTTCACCATTGTTGGAGAGTGGTGGAAAGAGATATTCTAGCAGTTATTTAGGAGTTCTATCTTCACAGTAAGTTTGAGAAATCTTTGAACGCTACTTTTATAACATTAATTCCTAAGAAGAATGATGCATCCAATATTCGAGATTTCAGGCCTATTAGCTTGGTGGGGAGCTTGTACAAGATCTTGTCTAAGGTTCTGGCAAATCGTTTGAAGTTGGTTTTAGATCAACTAATCTTTGAGTCTCAAATAGTTTTGTGGGAGGTAGACAGATTCTTAACTCAGTCCTTATTGCCAATGAGTGTGTTGATAGTCCAGTGAATAGTAAGACTCCGGGGGTTATTTGTAAGCTAGACATTGAGAAAGCTTATGATCACGTGTGTTAGGACATGTGTTTTCACTTGTTAAGAACATATGTCACTTATTTATGTAAATTGGCAAATCCTTTTGACAAAACGCACTCTACTTGTAATTGGGTAGTTCTAGGTGTTTTTAATACTTTAAGAAACCTTGTTTCAAGATCAAGTGTTGAAGTCATCAAGTCTGTCCAAGAAAAAGCAAGCTGAAGTGCAAATTCATTTATTCTCGACACCTGCTTGATAGCTACCTCGACACCTGCTATCTGTCGAGAATTACAAAATCAGATTTTCTGACCTGATTTCCTTGGGATCCGTGAATATGCTTTTGGGCCTTCTTTTCTTCTAACCCTAAACATATAAAAGGATTATTTTAAAAGCCGTCATATTGTACACAAGTTGCAAAAGCATTGAGCAATTTCTGTTCAAGCAAATTGTGATCAAAGATGAAGTTCTTGACCTAGTTCATCTACTCTGAAGAAGTTGCTGTGTATTTGCACCATAAGGTTTTGTGACCAAGCATTTTCCTGATCTTTATCGTGTATGATGAACTGAAAAACTTTGCAGCCAACCTTTCCTTCTAAGTTGGTGTTTGAAGTTGCGTACTGGGATCCGCGCATTGGTTAGTCACGTACTTGGGAGCCGTGCATCAAAATGGGGAATTGTCACTACAGATCAAGTCCAACTGGGTATTGGGGTAAGGGTTCAACTGTAGATTGGTAAGGTACTTGGGATTCCTTTACTTGTAACCACTTGATTTGATAATAGTGGAGTTTCGGGAGTGATGACCTGAAAATCACCCGGTGGAGTTTTTGCCGCAAGGGTTTTCCCAATTCGTAAACAAATCACCGTGTCATTTAATTTCCGCTGCATATTTAGTTGTTTGGTGATTTGTTTGTGCTTCCACGCAATTGCATGTTAAATTGATTAATTAATAACTTGGCTAATTAATTAATTGATTTAATCACAATGGGTCATTCAGTTTGTGGCCTATCAAGTGGTATCAGACCAGGCACACTCTAATTAGGTTTAATCTTTGCTGTGTTGATCCATTAACCCCTGTTTGTCATGGATAGAGGACAGTTATTAATCATACCTCCTTTATTTGATGGCACTAACTATGCATACTGGAAAGTACGCATGAGACCTTTCTTGCAGTCTTTAGATGAGAAGGTGTGGCAAGCTGTAGAGATTGACTGGACCAAGCCAAAAGAAGAACCAGCTGATTGGGATGATGCTAAGATTAAGGCGGCCAACTTCAACAGCAGAGCATTAAATGCCCTATTTAGCGCAGTCACTAATGAAGAGTTCAAGAAGATATCCTCAACTGAAATTGCTAAGGAGGCTTGGACCATCCTCCAGACAACCTATGAAGGAAGAGGCTCACTACAAGCTTTGAAGAAATTAAGATGGAGGAGGATGAGTCGTTTGATGAGTTCTATGCCAAGATCAAGGACATAGTGAACTCAGCCTTCAATCTTGGAGAAACCATCCCTAAACCCAAGATTGTAAGGAAGGTACTTAGATCTCTACCCGAGAGATTCCATGCCAAGATTACGACGATAGAGGAATCAAAGGATATTGACAAGATTCTTTTGACTGAGCTGGTTGGAAACTTGCAAACCTATGAGATAGGATTATATAGGATTGACAAGTCAAGTAAAGGCAAAAGCATGGCCTTGAAGGCAAAGAGCAGTGATACAGATGAGTCTTCCGATGATGAAGATTCCAAGATGAAGTCCTACATCATCCGGCAGTTCAAGAAGTTTATGAAGAATGACAATAGAAGGAGTTTTGACAGACCGCAGGCAGTCCAATTCTTCTCAGTTTAAAAGCCAAGACAAAGGAAAGAAGGATGCTAAGGAGGGCGGTCAGTACACTGTTCCCGCAGGACCAAAGTGCTTTGGGTGTCATGGGTTCGGACACATGAAACATGAGTGTCCTACATATCTCAAGAGCATTGGGAAAAGTAAGGCATTTGCTGCAACCTTGAGTGACACTGAGCCTGAAGATGATTCCAAAAATGAGGATGACGGAATCTTAAATGCCTTCACTGCCACAGTTAATCCTACTGAAGGGATTGTTGAAGAAGTGGATGAAGAAGAAGAACTGGTGGAGTCCAAATTTGAGAAGATGGATGATCAAGATGATATCCATTCAGCCTATGAGAAGCTTTACAAGCTCTCTGAGAAGCATGAGAAATTATATAGGCTGGCCACCAAGAAGCTCAGTGATGTGGAACTTGATCGTGAAGAGTTGTCCACAAAGTTTGATAAGGCGAATCAAACTATTGGAGCACTGAGATTTGAGAACAACTTTTTGGCTGAGAAAACCAAGAAGCTTGAAGCGGAGCTGTTTCAAGTCAGAGCTCAACTGGAGAGGACTTCAAGTGCAAATCTTGATGAGATGCTCAATAATCAGAAATCTGCTTCGGATCGAACATGTTTAGGGTATGGTCTTTTTTCCTCTAGTATTGCTTCTACTAGTACTGCAGTTTTTGTTTCTCCTGCTAATAACACTGAAATTGAGAACACTGAGGTTAAAACTGAATTAGCTAGTGAGAACCTAGACAAGAATAAATCTATCTTAGGAGCACCCCCTAAGCAAGATAAGAAAGATGCTAAAACTCTAGGGCTAAGAAGGCTAACTCTCAAAAGCCTAAACAAAAGAAGCAGCATCTCTATCATCATTGTGGAGCTGCTGGTCATACTAGACCAAATTGCTATAAGTGGCTAGCCACTCAACAGAGCAACGGCATGATAGCATCTGGAAGCCAAAATCAGCTTCAATCCTCTCTTGCTCCTCTTGGAGATCTTCTAAAAGCCCTCATGTTCCTTTCGAAGTTGAACGGTTTCAATTCTTCCCCCTCACCGCCGGTTCAAGGGTTCAATCAAAGAAAAGGTTCTTCCAAGGCGTGAAAGAAAAAGGACTCTAAGTGATTTTATCACTTTCTTCTCTCTTGTTTTTGTGTGTTGCATTACTTGTGTGTTTTGCATTTTTTTTAGTCAGTCTAGTTTTATGCTTTGCTTTGATTACATGTTTTTGTTTGTTTACTTTCAGTTTTGTTTACTTTGTTTTTGATATAAAAATAAATAAAAAAATTGAAAAATACAAAAACAGTGTGTGTTTTGTTTACTTTGGTACTTGTGTACCTTGGATGGCCATTGAAATAAAGTTTTCTAAATTTTGTATCTTTTGTAGTTTAGATGAGCATCTCTATGCACAACTAAGCAAGTGAGCTTTGTGGCTCTTGTTTGTGATGAGTAAGATTAAGTTATCCCTTAAAACTTAATACTCATATCACTCTTTTTGACAGGTAGGACTAGAAAATCCTAAGAGAAAGGCATAAATAACCATCTCACCACTATTACCCGCCAATCATAATATGACACCTGTATGCTTCGGCATAGCAAAAATGCGATGTCAAATGTTTAACATCTTGGGTATTTCTTTTTTTTCTTTTATGCCCATGCATGATATGCTTAAAAGAAAATATGCAAAGAAAAATAAAAAGCAAAAAGATTAAAAATGCTTTAAATATGATTGCAAGCGTGTCTTCTAGGAGATGTGGGAGTTATAGGATGTACCTCGAAGGTGATAGTCCCCATCAAACAGTTATGATTGTGTGTGAGTTAAAGTTATTTTCTCATATCTCAGATCATCATAACATGTATACACATATGCAATCTTGCGATGTTTTTCACACACAACACGCAATACTCTTTGCTACTATTGATACATGTGCAGGTATAATGTGATTTGGCCATCATAAGTGTCTACATGTGCTAATATATGCTCACTAAACTGTTTTGACTTGTTTTTGAAATATAAAATTGGTTAGACTTGTTTAGTGTGTGTGTGTGTTTCTGAGGATCCATGTGCTTTTAATTTCTGTTGAGAGATAATTTTGAGAGCTTAATATGTTAATTGGATGATGGTTGAGGTGTATGTTGGATTGCATTCATGTATGTGTTTTTCCCTTCTCGAAAAACTGCTTTTTAAAGATGGCTCGACACCTCCTCGATAGCTAGTTATCTGTTGAGCTTTTCAAGCTTTTTTCTTATCGCAATCTTGACAGCTTTTCGACACCTGATGGATCGATCGAGAAATCTCCTGTCTCCTCGATACCTTCTCGACACCTTGTCAATCGATTGAGCTTCTGTTTTGGTTCTGGTGTTCATTCCTCGACACCTTCTCAACACCTTCAGCTATCGACAGCCATTTCCTCAATACCTTCCTCGATAGTTTCCTCGATACCTCTCGACACCTAAACTGTCGAGATTTACTGAGGTGTCTATTTAAGGCTCTGTCGCGATTTTCTCTCATTTCACTCGATCTCTCTCGATCTGTCCTAGGCGGTTCCTCTCCCAAACACCTTTTTCTCACTCAAATCTTCCAACCCACTTGGATCTTGATCATTCCTTACTTCTAATCACTTGGTAAGATCACTTTTCCCTTCCTTTTTCATGCATTTCATGTTTAGAAACCTAGGTTTTGGGGTTTTTCAAAATTAATGAGTTTTTCTTAAAATTTTGGGTTGGGTTTTCACTTAAATGTTTTCAAAATGTCATACATTGTATTTCATTTGCATTAGAATGGTATTTACATGCATTTAGATGTGAGTACTTTGTTTATATGCTGGTAGGATTGGATTGGGCTGAGCCCATGATGTTTTTCCTTTGCATGTCACATGTTCATGCATTCCCCATGCATACGTACTCTTTGTTCAATATATCTGTCATATATGAACTGTTTTGGGACTTTTCTAATTGTCTCTCTCTTTCTCCTTCACTATCTCTTTCTCATTCTTTTACGTTAGTAGTGTCTATGGCACCCAAACGTAAATCCACTCATGCTCAGAACCCTCTGCGTTCTGGAGCTTCTTCATCTTCTGATTCTGCTCCTCTCACTCTTTGGTTCCGTGATGGAGATGCCCACAAGGCATTTTCGGAAAACTTTTCTCGACGAGGTGTTCATTCGGAACGCCAAGTCATTTTGGCGAACTTCGCCGACACTGACCTTCCCTCTGTCATTCACAGTAGGGGATGGGAGTCACTGTGTGATGTCCCGATCACTTGTCCTCTCGTGCTCATTCAGGAGTTTTACTCCAACATGCACGGGATTGATCGTTCAGTACCTCTCTTTTTCACTCGCGTTCGAGGTACGCGCATCCTTGTCACACCGCAGCTGGTTGCGGATGTGCTTAGGGTTCGTAGGATAGAGTTTCCTGACTATCCTTCTTGTGAGCGTCTGAGGACTGTGTCCAAAGGTGAGCTCATTTCTGCTTTCTGTGAGCGCCCTGCTGATTGGGGTGAACATTAGTACACATCATGTAGGCCTTTTGCTAAAGGTCCTAGATTCTTAAACATGGTGATAACTTTTGTGCTCCATCCACTCTCTCGCTACAACTCCATCACAGAGCCTCATGCTCGGTTTTTTCTATCTCTTCTTGAGCATCTGACTATAGATTTTCTTTCTCATTTCATTCTTTCTATCATAGATGTTCATTTAGATTCGGCGTCCCGTGATAAACTCATCTTTCCTTCCGCTATCACGAGGATCATACGCCATTTTTCTATTCCTTTTCTTGTGTCCGACCACTTTACACATATTTGTGCCATAGATGCCGCTACCGTAAAACGTAGTGAGGCTCAGTTTAGGTCGAGGCAGCCGAATTCCACTCTTCCCTCCCGTTCAGCTCCATCTACATCTGCTCATTCGTCCTCTATGGGCGATGTATCTTTTGGAGACATCATGGCGCAGCTGCAGTGTATGGATACTCGCCTCGATACACTCACCTCTGAGTTGTATCAGGTTAGTGTTCGTGTTGGTCGTATTGCACGACGGCAGGCGACCATGGGTGGTTTTGCTTCTGAGGCTACTCCTTCACCACCTCCTCCAGCAGCTTCTGACTCTGAGGATGATGATGATGATGGTGATGATGATGATACTTCAGATGATGATGGAGATGTTAGCTCTACTGATGAGATGTCTACATGATACTCTACCCTTTGTCACTCGTGACAAAAAGGGGAAGTAGTTTTGGGTTATGAGAGTAGTTATCTTAGGGGGAGAGTTAGTATAGGACATTTTTGATAGGGGGAGTGTTGATTGTTTGAGGGATGTAGTGAGGTTTTGATGTATCTTTTCTTTTCTTACCCTTTAGATACATTGTTCTTGTATATGAGGTCTTGTGACCAGTTTTACATATAGTGTACTTATATTCATTATATGTGGATGTATGTTTCTTTTCTATCTTTATACACATGTTCTTTATACTTGTATGCAATCTATTTATTTCTGTTTCACGCAAGATGCCTTGATGAATTTTGTTTAAAGTGTTTCAGAAATACAGGTTGTCAAAGTCTACTTGCTATAAACTCTCTTCTTGCAAAGTTTTTCAAGAGTTTGTGTTAGGATAGATTTTATTGTATTCAACAAGTGAATATGAGTTGAGTGATTTATGACTTCTCTCATATATTCATTTGTTTGTTGTGGTTTTGTCACGGATTGCCAAAGGGGGAGATTATTAGGACATATGTGTTTTCACTTGTTAAGAACATATGTCACTTATTTATGTAAATTGGCAAATTCTTTTGATAAAACGCACTCTACTTGTAATTGGGTAGTTCTAGGTGTTTTTAATACTTCAAGAAACCTTGTTTCAAGATCAAGTGTTGAAGTTATCAAGTCTGTCCAAGAAAAAGCAAGCTAAAGTGCAAATTCATTTATTCTCGAGACCTGCTCGATAGCTACCTCGAGACCTGCTATCTGTCGAGAATTACAAAATCAGATTTTCTGACCTGATTTCCTTGGGATCCTTGAATATGCTTTTGGGCCTTCTTTTCTTTTAACCTTAAACATATAAAAGGATTATTTTAAGAGCTGTCATATTGTACACAAGTTGCAAAAGCATTGAGCAATCTCTGTTCAAGCAAATTGTGATCAAAAACGAAGTTCTTGACCTAGTTCATCTTCTCTGAAGAAGTTGCTGTGTATTTGCACCATAGGGTTTTGTGACCAAGCATCTTCTTGATCTTCATCGTGTATGATGAACTGAAGAACTTTGCAGCCAACCTCTCCTTCTAAGATGGTTTTTGAATTTGCGTACTGGGATCCGCGCATTGGTTAGTCACGTACTTGGGAGCCGTGCATCAAAAGGGGGAATTGTCACTACAGATCAAGTCCAATTGGGTATTGGGGTAAGGGTTCAACTGTAGGTTGGTAAGGTACTTGGGATTCCTTTACTTGTAACCGCTTGATTTGATAATAGTGGAGTTTCGGAAGTAGTGACCTGAAAATCATCCAGTGGGGTTTTTGCCGCAAGGGTTTTTCCCATTCGTAAACAAATCACCGTGTCATTTAATTTTCGCTGCATATTTAGTTGTTTGGTGATTTGTTTGTGCTTCCACGCAATTGCATGTTAAACTGATTAATTAATAACTTCGCTAATTAATTAATTGATTTAATCACAAAGGGTCATTCAGTTTGTGGCCTATCAACGTGAATTGAGAGGCTCTTCTAGATCTATTGAAGAGAATGGGCTTTGGGGAGAAATGGTGTAGATGGATTCGCACTTGTATTTCTACTTTCCAGTTCTCTATTTTGGTTAATGGGGCTCCAGCTGATTTTTTTAGGAGCACGAGGGGTCTGAGACAAGGGGACCCGTTATCTCCTATGCTGTTTTTGGTTATTATGGAGGCTTTAAGCAGAATGTTGAAAAGAGTTGAAGGTGCTGGTCTGATCAGGGGTTTCAAGGCTGATGGTAGACGGGGGGAAGGGGAATGTGTTTCGCATCTTTTGTTTGCGGATGATACTATTCTGTTTTGTGATGCGGAAGCAGAGCAGATCCTTCATGTTCGAATGCTTCTCCTTTGTTTTCAGACTGTGATAGTTTTGAAGGTTAATGTCTTGAAGAGCGAGATGGTTCCAATTGGGGAGGTTAATAATTTGCATGCATTGGCAGAGATTCTGGGTTATAGGATTGGGTCTTTGCCTATGACCTATCTTGGTATGCCGTTGGGAGCTTCCCATAAGTCCCCCTCTATTTGGAATCCTATCTTGGAGAAAATTAAGCGGAAGTTGGCTGGGTGGAAGAAGCTGTATTTGTCAAAAGGTGGAAGACTAACATTGCTCAAGAGTACACTAGCTAGCCTCCCTACTTATTATTTATCTCTCTTTACCATCCCCTCATATGTGGCTAATAAGTTTGAGAAGATGTAAAGGGACTTCTTGTGGGGTGTGATAAGGTGTGTGCTCCTAAGGCGAATGGTGGTTTGTGAGTAAGGAAAATAACTACTTTTACTAAAGCCTTATTAGGAAAATGGTTATGGCGGTTTGGGGTTGAGGAGACTCGTCTTTGGAGGAGGGTTGTGTTAGGGTTTGTGCCCTAAAATCCAATTTATTGGCATGTCATGAATAATTAAGTTGTTTAATTGTATGAGACCATTTATGAACTAATGGGACATTATCTTAGTCCATGAGATGCATAGTATGTGATTTATGTGAAAAGTCACAGAAAGATATAAATCACAAGTTCTTTGTAAACTCAGAATTTTAGTTCGTAGTCGGTGATGAAATTGGGCATTTCATCTGCGAAGACTATAACATATCAACTAAGATGATTTGTCTTGATCATGGAAGTGGAGACTTCTAGTTGGTATGTTGATATGTTTTAAGAGTTAAGACATATTGAACTGGACCGCTGTGAGATTTATTATTCTCCTAATGACTGTCAAATGAATAATAAAGCTCACGACTTCTATTTACATCAACTCTAAATCCTGAGAGAATAATGGACCTGATCATGAGATGTAGGTTGCTTTGATATATCAGGAGTGAGATCTATAAGTTATGGTCAAAACCTCAGTATGTTGGGCAGCCGCATTTAGTGTTGATGGAACATGTATTCTCAAGATGGAATTCATAATCTCTTAACGGAGATATAAAATATTCTCTTGAGATAAGTTTAATGGGTTTGGTTATTCAGAGTGTTGGGCCCAACCACTTTAGTAAAGAGTTACTAAAGTATATATTTATGGAATTGGATTTCATAAATATATGATGAATAACATAAAGGATTAAACCGGGTACTCAAGGATTAAGATGTAGTAACCTTCAAAGTGGCAGTCAATATTAATGACTTTGTATTATTACGAATATTTTAATGAAGGGGTTGAATGTATAATAAAGTCTTGGGAAATAATTTATAGATAAGGCCTAGAGTGCAATTATATTCTTATAGTGGTATTGAATATAATTAATGGTAACTTTGGACTTGTCAAGAGTTGACGGAAAAGCCCAAGACCCATTGGAGCTAGTGTCTTATTGGTCCCTTTGGTCCCATCTCAAGCCACAAACTAAAGCCCAATTGGGTAGGCCCAAAAGGCTAACCCAATTAGAAATCAGTCATTATTTAATAAGTGTTATTAAATAAAGAAATAGAGAATGGTTTTAACGTACGTAAGATACAAAGAAAAAGAAATCAGTTTTTCTCCACAAGGAGAAGAAGAAGGTTTTTTCTTTGAGAGTTTATGTACAAAAAGACTGATTGAGAGACCACACATCTTGGGCACCATGTGGAATTGAGATGAAGATTGAAGGTATTCTCAAGTTTGGTTTTGAAATCCACTGCATCAAGGTACACTTTCTATTCTTTGATTCTAGAATTCATGGTTACATGTTTATCTTTCATGATTGAAGTAGATCCGTGTTTTTGTTGCTTCCGCTGCGTGTGTTTTTGTATGAGATACAAAAACCCAACAGGTTGTAGCTTTAAAGTTTAGGGAAGAGTTAGGGGGAGGGGGGAGGGGGGGGTTGGTATTCCAAGTTGGGTAGGGGTGTCTATGGGTGCGGTTTATGGAAAAGTGTTCAAAAAGGCTGGGAGGTGTTTAGTAGATGCATTTAGTTTGAGGAAATTTTGGACAGATCAGTGGTGTGGGGAGTTACCACTCCATCTATCCTTCCTGGTTGTGTATGGGTTTGCTTATGATAGAGAGGCATTTGTGGCATCGTCTCTCCAAAGGTTGGGGACTGAGGCTCGGAGAAGCTGGAATGTTCGCTTACTCAGGGATCCAAATGATTGGGAGTCGGGTGAGGTGGAGGAATTCCTTCGTACCTTAGGTTCTAATTTATCTCAATCTGAACACAGAGACCGTATGAGGTGGAAGCTGTCGAAGAATGGGGATTTTGACATCCACTTTTTCTACAATAAGCTTCGTAGTCCCTCGCCTATTATCTTTCCTTGGAAAGGTATTTGGAAGGTTAAGGCTCCTCCGCGCGTCTCTTTCTTTGTTTGGACTGCAGCTTGGGAGAAGATTCTTACAGGGGATAATCTGCGGGGTAGAGGCTTTGATTTTGTTGACTGGTGCGTTATGTGTCGCTGTAGCGGGGAGACGGTGAATCATTTGCTACTCCATTGTGACAAAGCTTATCAGCTAGCTCATTACCAGACTTAGAATGTCTCGCAAGAAAGTGGGCAAAACTACAAAAGCAAAAATCAGCAGCAAGAATTAAGACATCACTTATATATTAATCAGCAGCAATGTTTTGAATATAAATATTTAGAATTTAAATTCCTCTCCCTATCATATGTATAAAATAATATAAATAGAGATACAAATTTCATATAAAAAATATTTGACATAGTCCCATGGGTTCAACTTGTTGGATAAAATTGCTCCGCTCTTCGTTTGGGCTAGGAGGGAGTGCAGCTTTGCTGTCCATGAGGCTGCTAAGTTGCTTTATACTCCGACTTGTCTTTTTGTTTTAATAAGGACAGTCTACCAGCAGTCGTTGCCACTGCTTGTAAGGTAGACTTCCCCCATGTTCTTCTGCTTTTTAGATCAATGAATTGAAGATTTAAGAAAAAAAAAAAGAGACAATGAGAAAAGGGTGAGAGAGAAGAATACAGTGTAAAAAAAAAAAAAAAAAACTTTAATTAAGTTTGGAAATATAAAATTCCTATTATTTTTTTATAAATAACTTTTTGAATTCTTAGTTTGAACCAAGTTCAGTGTATGTCTTTGGTGGAAGACTTAAAATCGGCAATAATATATTCGCTAATGAAACACGTGTACAACGAAAATTACTCATTTACATCTGTTCACGATTCACATCCATTATTTTAGTACACTAGTTCACAGTTCATATCCGTTATTTACACACATATTTAATAACATTATTTCTGATAAAAATAATTTAACTTTGAATTCCCACTCTCCGATTTATTGTAAGGGAAAAAAAAATTCAAAGGCATACTTCAACGTTGTAAACAATATATAATTTGGCTTTGTGGATTTTTTTTTTTCTTGCCTCCTTATATACGTTGGATCTTTACAGTCAATTTTAATTGAAGACGATGTAAATTGATTAATAGAGAAGTGTAATTTCAATATGGTCATTATTTACGGCTTTACTAGATGAGAAAAGCATGTGAGAGAAGAATACAGTGTAAAAAAAAACTTTAGTTAAGTTTGAAATATAATCTTCCTATAATTTTTTTATAAATAACTTTTTTGACTACTTTTTACAAATGCAGAGGATATAAGAGCAGTAAACAAACATTTGAGGGTCCCGAAGGGGAGTCTTGTGTAGTGGATCGAGTGGCTCTTTATAATGATAGGCATAATAATTTACCTATCAAATTCTTAATTCACCATACTCGTAGGCCAGAGGTAAAGATTTCTAATCTGGCCTCAGTTGATATGCTATATGAATCTTATATTTTAGGTTGACTTTCTTTCTTGTATTTCTTGCCCCCTCAGGTCGGTGACAAATTTAGTAGCAGACATGGGCAGAAAGGAGTTTGTGGTACCATTATCCAGCAGGAAGGCTTTCCATTTTCTGAACGTGGCATTTGCCCTGATTTGATTATGAATCCTTATGGGTTTCCTAGGTAAATAAGTTAAAAAGTTTGGAATAGCGGAAAACTTAACAAGCAAGTGATGCAAGAAGATTAATACTTGAATTTTCAGTACAGAAAGATTGTAGAGAGAGAGAGAGAGAGAGAGAGGAAGTAACGAAAGAGAGGGAACTCAGACCTCAATCTAAACTCAAATATGAGATTCTAAAATTCACTATCAATCTATCTATCTTTACAATGCATGTACATGGATGTTTATAGCTTGGGAGTTGGTTATTGTTGATGACATCGTCCATAACTAACTCACATTTATCACATGCTTGAGTACAATTGTAACATACTAATCGCAAGCTAGATTTAATAATGCACATGGCTTTTGCTTCTAAAAGCTTTCTAAAATCTAACATGTGCATGTGCCACTAATTAATTTTCCCTCCAATTTTCTACAAACTTGGCACATGTGGACTCAACTGCAATAATCAAATGGAATGTGAAATACAGCCCTTAGGCTTGACTGGCCTCATGCCATGTCATAATCATCCATGTTTTGTGTTATAACCTATAGTTGCTAGCAGTGCAAGCACCCAAGATGTAACTTAATGTTTTGATATTCTGTTACCATCAGTCGAATGACAGTGGGGAAGATGATAGAGCTTCTTGGGGGTAAAGCTGGAGTTTCATGTGGTAGGTTTCATTATGGCAGTGCCTTTGGGGAACCAAGCGGTCATGCAGACACAGTTGAAGCTATGAGGTGCTTTCTGCGTCTTTACTTTGACATCTGATTATTATGCATTTTTCCATATTCCATTTTTTTTTACCATGCTTCCTTGCTTTGTGACAGTGAAATTCTTGTGAACAAAGGCTTTAGCTACAACGGCAAAGACTTTCTGTATTCAGGTTTAAATTTTTACATCTGAAATATGTACATGTGGGAATCCTATTGCAACCGTTCATTTTAATTCTTCTTTTGGAGCTTTGTTACGTATTGTGTTCAAATTTTTGAAACCCTGGGGGTGAAAGGAAACTTATTTTCAATTTAAATTAGACAATGGATTTCTAGCATGTTTCTGGAAGTTACTATCATTAATATAAGTTGGATGTTCTGATAACAATAATAATTAAATTGTACCATTTCCTTTTTATCATTAGTGTCACAAGTTTGGTGCATGGAATATGACCTTGGAATGGAATAACTGTTTTGTGTACTTATGTTTGTGCACTAGACCTTGCTTGCATATGAAAGGAAACTTCCTAATACTTTTTGTCTTCTCCAGGTATCACAGGTTGCCCACTGCAAGCATATATTTTCATGGGTCCTATTTACTATCAAAAGTTAAAACATATGGTAAGATTCGAAGCCACCTTTATTATGTTCCAGAGTCTAATCATGCTTATGAATCCTAGGTTCTAAATTTTATGTTGTTACCATTATTTGGTTTCTTGTGGGGTTGGTTGGGTTTATTAACATGCATTGAAAAATCCTTAAGTTGCTTGATGAACTGTTTAGTCACTACAGGATGCTGATAAGCAGCTAAATTTGACCATATGTGCTCTTAGTTTTGACTGGTGGATGAAATTAGAAGGCATGCGTATAACCCCTCACTGAGGGTAAAGGGGAACTGCCTTCAGGCTAAGGCTTTCTGTTTGAACACAAGTGTGATTCTCACTTGATCATGAAGCAGATACCTCACACCATTTACACTGGCATAGCTGAGTCTAAATCAGTGTATGCAAAACCTACAGTTTCCTATCTTGCTCTTCCCTCCTTGCCTCATCAGTGATTCTTTTAACCTTTCGAGTCTCTTGTTTTGACATTCCCTTGACGTGCCAACCTGAATAAATTGAGAGAGATCTTTTGGTGCATGGCATGTCTATTTTTTATGTCTGGTGATTCTGGTCAGCATTGTTTTTATGATTTAGATTAGTTGATAATCTTTTACTCATTGCATCTAGAATTTCTGTGACAAAAATGCCTTTATTAGTTGTAGTTTTAAATAATCCTAGTAATTTTTCTTTGATGTATCACACCTTTTCTTCCCTGTTACGTAAAGCATGTCATATTGATTTAGAATCTTAGCTTGAAAATGTTTATTTTTTATATTGATTTTTTGTGATATCCATTATTTCATGACAAGTAGGTCCTAGATAAAATGCATGCTAGAGCTGATGGACCCCGTGTTCTGCTAACAAGACAGCCTACAGAGGGGAGAGCTCGCAATGGAGGTTCTTAATTTCTGGTTCTTAGATATTTTATCAGATGCAAATTTACCTTGCATAGTTCTAATTTCTGCTAACCTTTCATTTCCCAGGACTTCGTGTAGGAGAAATGGAACGTGATTGTTTGATAGCTTAGGGTGCTAGTATGTTAATTTTTGAGCGCCTAATGATCTCTAGCGATCCTTTTGAGATGCAGGTATCAGCTCATGCCTATGCCACTCCTTGATAATTGTTTGCTGAGTATGTATCACAATGCTTGCTTGTAAGTCATTTAACAGGGAGACTAGTATATTAGCATCATTATCGTCTAACATATTGTGTTCAGCCAGAATAATTAAAATATGATTTCTAAGCACTGTTTTCGTCAAAGCTCTCCCGTACAAGACTGCTGTCTGACAAAATTCCAGCAGAGTTTCAGCCCTTATGTATAGGGTGGAAGTTGATCAGAAATCAGCCCTTCACCAGCCCATAAGATTCTGTATTAGCATCTGGTTGTCTATCCCTCTTATTCTTTCTTTTCTGTTGTAATAGCTATATAAAGCTTCCTTCTTAAGGATGCCTCCTGGAACTGCTAGAACACATGACTGTTGATAGAGATCAGCTTCCAGAACAGATCTGGAACACCAGCTAAGTTTGCTTGCTGGAAAATATCCAGCTATGCACTTGGAACGAAATCCATTTTTACTGTAACTTGGGCATGTCTTTGAGACTTTCAAGGCTCCTCCTCTAATAGTGCAATGCTGTTTGTCAAAGCCATTTTATTTTTCTCTTTGTCAAAGCCATTATCTAACTTCTAAAAGCTTATTTGGACCCTTTTAGGACTTCACTATTGCTGTTCCAAAAACTGTCAGTACAAGGGATACTAACCAACGAAAAGGCTTTTTGTGATTGTTGTGGATATCTTTGGAGAGATTTTTAATCTTAACTTTCAGTAATTTCCTTTAGCAACACTATGTTGTGTGTAAGCAAAATGTTTATTGGTTTATTTTTTTTATTTTTTTATTTTTTTCTTAAGATTGTTGTGGTCCTTCAAGCTTCAACATCATTCTTGTTATGCTAGACCTAGACCTACATGTAATTAAGAATTTGTCTCATACCAAAAATTTCTTTTTTGGAATTGATTTGTTTACTTAGCTCTTTAAGTATGTGGCAACATCTGCTTTTTGGTGCAGGTCTGCAGAATATGTGGTTTGTTAGGATATTACAACCATCATCTGAAAACTGGAATCTGTTCATCTTGTAAAAAAAGGGACGGTATGTCTACTATGAAGCTTCCTTATGCATGCAAGCTCTTAATCCAGGTATGAATTGACATTGTATTCATTGGTTTATCCATAGCATAGCTCTCATTTTATGCTGTTGATATTTTCTTTCATTAAGTTTTATAACTTGGTTGAGATCTCATCTTTCTTGTTCGATTTGTTCGAGGTCTCTATACACAAGTTATTCTTTTATATCTTTTTTCCTGGTTTCACTACATAAACTTGGTGTTGGTACTTGTTGTCTGTGTATTATTTTCTCTGACAAAGAAGAATATTTTCTCTTTAGAGACTTTATCTTCCTTTTGGCATGCATTAAGAGCTGTATAATGACCTATGCATTTTTTGTTACTCCTATACAGTTTGTCTGATTTCACTAGATTAAATTTGGATCTATAGCATAGTGTATTTTTAGCATCAAGATTTGCACGTGGTGTTTTGAAAATATTTAAATGTGGTGCTATATTCTTGTAAAAAAAAAAAAAAGTATAAAATCGAAAACAACAAATTGAAAGAAGACAATTACCAAAAAAAAAAGCAAAAAATGTTTGCATTTCCACTGTTCACTCTTGGATGGATATGTTTACTCCAGTCAGTCGTTGACAGATGTTTTTTGTTTAAATTCTCACCACTCAACGGCATGCTTTCAGGAACTCCAATCGATGAATATTGTTCCCCGCTTAAAGCTAGCCGAGGCATGAGTTGAAAGAGATTCTCTTTAGTTCCTAAAGATCATAAAAGGAGAGAAGGATTTGGTAATGGGTTTTGTATGCTGCACATATCCTTTTGGAGGCTACTGCCATCCAGCTAAGTTTTCATTGCAAAGTTCGATCAGGAATGTAAATATGAGCTACATGGAAGGCTTGTTAGAGGGATGCACAGCCGTTGAGCACACTTTTCACTCATCTAAGCCAACCATCATGCCATCTATCTATTACATAGAATTTTATAATGTAGAATGGGTTCTCTCTTAGCACATGTAATATATTTTTTTTTTTCCATTACCATTTTTAGCCTTTTTTCTTTCTGTGGGGAAATCATAGGAATGGATGGACTTTTTCATGGATGAGACTACAACCTTTGATTTGTTTCTATTGATCCATCTTTTGTGTGTGTTTTTTATTTATATATATATATATATATATATATATATTTTTTTTTTTGTTGAAAAATCAACAAACGAAAGGTAAATTGAGGCAAAGGTGGAGACATTATTTGTTTTGTAGGTATTTATTTACCATTTAAGTCTTTGTATCGACCTAATTTGTTTTATAGGTATTTATTTACCAGGTAAATTAATGCAAAAGAACGTTTTCCACTCTATATTTTCACAACATTTCATGAAGTTAAAATAGCATTAGAAGTACCCCAAGGAAGACTATGGACCAGTGACAGAGTTGCCAATTCATAGAGTCTTGATTTTTTGGTAAACGTATTGTGGATCATACATTTTAAGCCAACTCGGAACTTTTGGAATTATTGAATTAAAAACTAGGTAAAGGGTCATTATCATTATCAATATCAATATCAATATCAATTATCAATTACAGATAAGTTCCACAAAAATGGCAAAACATATAATTCAGTTGTATGACTAAAACTAAAGATTTCAACTAGTGTGATTCATACGAAGGAAAAAAAAAAGGATTAATTCATTAGGAAAAACAAATTTATTTTGAAATCGACTCATTACCAAATTAAAAAGAAATACGTCAACCTAGAGTAATTTACTCTGACATCAAGTATTGTAAATTCATTATATATGAAAAATTCAATGATAATTGCGCTTTGAATTTGCAAAAGAACCACTATATATATTTTTCCTGATGAATTTGTGATATTCTTTGGTTAATATTCTATTTCAGATAAACTGTAATGGAGCTCTATCCCATCAATATCGACGGTCCCTCACTAATTTTTGTTTAAAACATTTCTTAGATTTATTAAGGGTTCTGGTACAAGGAAATTATGTAAAATACATATAGTTTTCCCCTACGTACGCATGTGATGCTATTCATTCACTTTCTAAGTACGATTAAATATGTAAGTTATTATTATTATTATTATATATAAAAAAAGAAGAGATGCACACACAAAGGAGAGGGGATAGAGCAGTTATAACACAAATGCATACGAAAAAGTTTAATTTAACTTGGAAGACATACTATTTATAAATCTATTCAACCGTTTTGCATCGGTTAAGCATTATAATAAATATGTAAAAATGGTTGAGGCCTTATGAATTTTGATAAGATAACACCTTATTATAATTTATGGTTATAATTATTCTATTGAATATATATTAAGCTAAAGAGGTTAAATAATTTTTGATATTGTAATGCTTTTCTTTTTCATTTTCTTTTATTGTCAACTTGAACTTAGGGAGTTGGGGAGGTTAAGGAAGAAAGAAGCAAAATTTACCCTTCTTTTCTCAGGTTATTTTTTATTAGGGATCAAATTAAAAGAAAAATCAATATAATAATTGAAAAGTGGAAGATATGGGGCATGCCATGTACACAAAAATGTTACAAGTATGTCAATGTTAATTTTTATTAAAAATATTATTGAGAGAGTCTCATAGTTATTGTAGGGACTCAAGTTGGATTGGACCCAGAATAGGGATGAGTTTCTAGCCCAACAAGCCCAAACAATAGATTTTTAGAGAGTGGGTGAAAGAACTAGTTCCATTCGATAGAAAAGGTTATGATCATTGTGTAGCAAAAGATGTTTCAAGCTAACTGTACGATAAAAGTTCTCCTTGGCTAGGTTTCAGGGGATATTTTTCTGGGTTCTATTATTCGTCCCTCCCTTTTTTTTTTCCGTCGTCCTTTAATATCATCCACTTTCAAGTTATATACTACGTCCATCACCCTCTTTTCACCATATACGTGTAGGTTCTATTCTTAGGACTCCTTTCTGTCCCATCGGGCACCTCCTAGAACTTTCGCTTAGCAGCTATAAGGCTGCTTGGTTACTGTTCAGGCATCGCCTCCACATTAATGCGGCTAGAGAGTTAGTTGGGAAGCATTTAATGTGGAGGTAGTAGTTTCAGAAGATATTTGTTATCTTTCCCGGTTCCTTCTTTGTTCTATATTCACTTTTCAGTTCTGATACAACTTTGCGGAGTACCCTGAATAGTAAGATAGTTACATCCACCTCGGACCGTGGTATCCGAGGTGAGTCTTATCCTCAGACACGTTTTGGGCCACTACATATGACTTCCATCCCTTCCTTTTTTGTACTAGTCCCACAATATCTCTCTTTAACTATCCTCGGATAAGTGAGTGTCCTCGGACTGTGCCGTTGGGCCACAAGCCCATTTCCCACAATTTCTACATCATCCTTTTGGATAACTGGCCTCACAATAGCCCCTTAAAATCTCACATTTTGTCATCTCGGAAAAAGGGAGATTTTGATATCTTGCCATTAGCTCTTTCGTGGACTTTCCTAACCTTCAAAGTGCCTTTCTGCTTGCCCAAGGCATGCTCCTGACATTTCGGCGTCAGGAGCACGCCATTATTAAATGATGGCGGCTTCTTTGTCCCCCACATTCAACGGCAAGATGTAAATCGAACGGTGGAGGACCCTCAGTATTTATGGGCGGGATTTTTCCCGCTTACAATTTCTGCGTCACTATAAAGAGCTTTTCAAATCAACTCTATTTTCAGTTACAAGAATCACACCGTCTTAACGTGTATTCATTGAACCTGTCTCTCTTTCTCACCTCTCCACGCTCTCATAAATACTGAGAGTCTGTCCAAGGAGCTCATTTTCCAAACCTGTAAGTTTCCTTAACCCTCATTGGCCTTCAATCCTCTTCGCTAATTTTTCTTCACAACTTTTAGGAAATAGGTAGGTTCAAGCGTCTAGTTGATTCCGAGGAGCAAATAGAGATATTTAGAGCTAAGTATAGGATTCCCCCAACAGTGGGTATGAGATACGCTTCCACAGAAACGTGGTTAAACGCTAGGAAAATAGGGGAAGTGGTCATCCCTATGATCGCCTTTATAGAGGGAGGGATGACTATCCCTATGGGTAGTCTTACTATAAGTTATCTTAGGTTCTTTAGGTTATCTCCCACATAATGCACTTCAAATATGTTCAGGGTGCTAGGGAGTATAGAAGCCCTAAATGCGAGGATGAACCTAGGTCTGACCCATCACGATGTGAACTAGGTGTACAATCTCAATCATTTGAAGGGTCATGGATACTATCTTAAGTCTAGTTTCCCTAAAATAAGGTTAATCCAGTGTCTCCCTACATCGAATAAGGGCTTAAAAGATGATTTTCTTATTTTTTTTCTAGATAATGGCATGATGGTTTACCTTGTCCGACTAAAGAGGGAAAACCAGGTGGGGTTTTTGGGCTATAAGTCTATATAATTTAGATTTTATTCTTTAATTCAAGTTACCTTTATTTCTGACAAAGTTTTTCTCCTGTTTTAATGATTTTGCAGACAAGCGCGCTACCAGACCTCAGTTTAGATTGGTTAACAGGGAGAGCTTAGATAGAATCCTGCGATCCGAGGTGTATGTGAACCCATCTGACGGCCAACTGAGAACAGCACACATAATCTTTCGATACACACCAATTTCCAAGGCCTTTCAAGCTCCCAAGTGCGTGATAAAGGTTAAAGATCCTCGGCTTCACCACATCAGTGTAACATTTGAAGGATTTATTGTTCCTGAGGGTGTTCCGATTCCTGAAGGTACCCCTTTCACTCAGCCATTATCTGTGGCCACTCATTCTGTAGGAGCTTCATCATCACGCTCCATTCCTCAGGAAGGGAAGGAGGAAGAGGAGGAAGAAGGCGAAGAAGAAGAAGAAGAAGAAGAAGAAGAACAAACTTTAGAAGGAGTTGTAGAATTATTGGATTCTGCAGACGAATTTGAAGTTTTCAATCAACCCCAATCTCCCGAGGTGACTTCTGATGAAATGGGCATCCAGAGAAAGAGCCAGAGGAGCTTAATGGATGTGATCGAAGGCCAGCCTGGAAAGGGGGCGCCGGAGAAGTCAATTCAACCCAATCTCCCCCCTCCTCCTCCTCCTCAACCACCCCAACCACATGGGGTTGAACCTAATGATCCAAAGAGGAGGAGAGAGCCAAAAGACAAAGAGGTGATGGAGATTGGGAGATCTCGTCCGACTCGTGAAGATGAGGTCCAACGAGCTGCGAAGCAGCAAAAGGTTGCTCATGGACCTCAACGAGTTGTGGCAAGGCCAACTACTCAGTCCTCGGAACTCGAGGCTTGGCTCCCTGCTCCCATGCTCGGTGGTGAGCCTCTGAGGGAAGATGCCTCGATTAGGGACTTTAATGGTAGAATTGGGTGCCACGTCACCTCAGCTTTAGAGGAAACCCTCCTTCTCCCCAAGGATATGGCCGAGCTGAGAAGCATAAAGAGGAACAAGGTCTTCCAGAATACGAAAAGATATTTGGGCATGGTATGATACCCTTATTGTTCTTCTTCTCTTTTTTCTTTTTCTCTTTTTTTTATTTTTTATTTTTTATAATTGTCGTGCACACAGCCCTATGTATTATATCTCTAACTCTTTTTCTTCTAGGCCGTTCAAGCCACTTTTAGGCTGGAGGAGATAACTAATGCTTGCTACCAGCAAATAGACGATGAGAGAAACAAGCGAGCAACAGCTGTGCACACACTCACCGTTGCTGAGCAAATCGCTGAAAAACTGAAGAAAAAGCTAGCCGAGGAAGAACATGCTCGGAAGAGTGCTGACTCTGCTTTGGAGAGCACCCAAAGGTAAGCTGAGGACTAGAGGAAATGTCTGCGTGATACTAATGACCAGCTGGCTGCTTCCAAGGAAGAGATATTAACTCTGAAGAGACAACTGGAGGAAGCTTAGAGGCTCAGGGACCAAGCTGAGAAAGCTAAAGCTGAGGCCGAGAAAGCAAAAGTTGAGGCCGAAAAAGAAAGAAACAGAGCCGAACAGCACGGATACGACGTCGGCGTAGCTGAGACCGAGGATAATTTTCGGGCTGAGGTTCCCGTCGTATGCCGAGCATACTGTGCCCAGACCTGGGCAGAAGCTCTCAACCGAGCTGGGGTCGAATCCTCCTCCGAGTTAAAGAGGCCTGAAAACGTTTACTTCCCTCCGGCCATACGAGCCCCAGGTCCTTCTCCTCAACCATAAGAGGCCTCCTCCACAGTTGTTGAACCGACCAAAGAAGCTCAAACTCAGAATCCTTCCTCTCTCAATCAGCAGAAATAACCTGAAGTGCCTGAAGCTGCAAAAGATATTTCCTCGGATAAAGCAGCAGAGGGGCCTAAGGATGGAACAGCTTCTCAAGGCTTTGAACAGGCCCTAGCTTCAACTGTCTTACCTGTTGGAGAAGCTCCAAAGGAGAAAGAGAAAGATGTTCCTCCTGAGGCAACTGGCAAAGCTCCCTAACCCAAGCTCCAAATAACATTAAAGCCATATTTGACATAGTTAAATTTCCTTTATTTTTCAATTTATTTTTCTTCCCTTTTTTTTTTTAATTTTTTAATTTTTTATTATTTTTTTTAAGGATGTTTTTAATTGTAATGTGTACTTCCCTTTCTAAATTTATATAAGATGTTGTTGCTTTATTCACCACTTGGATAATTTCTGCACGAATATTCTTTGTTTTTACATGATCCCAGGCTATAGAAGAACAAAATCTGATACTATAAGGGAAAACTTGTACGTTAATTTGAAACCAAAGTAGACTATAATTGTAAACTACACAGCCCCACAAAGGCTTGCTTTCAATTCATTAAAAAGTGTCCATATTTGAGAAAGTAATCTAAATGCTTAACCCAGGGAGGTATTGGGCAACTTAAAATGCTTTAAGTGATGCTCATGGAGCTTGCTTTGGTATATAATTTTAATTGAACAGACCTTATTTAAAAAGCATTGATCCCTACTAAGTTTATTGTATAAACAATCTGTCATACCGTAGTTCCTGTTTAATACTTCAATAGATGTCAAGATGTAATAATTTTTACTAAGTTTGTGGCCCGAGGACCTGACATAACTTAGTTTCTGTTTAATACTTCAATAATTGTCATAGTGTATTAATTTCCACTAAGTTTGTGGTCCGAGGACCTGACATAACTTAGTTTCTGTTTAATACTTCAATAGTTGTCATAGTGTATTAATTTTCACTAAGTTTGTGGTCCGAGTACCTGACATAACTTAGTTTCTGTTTAATACTTCAATAGTTGTCATAGTATATTAATTTCCACTAAGTTTGTGGTCCGAGCACCTGACATAACTTAGTTTCTGTTTAATACTTCTCAGTGCAGAATTAGAATAAATTGCGAGAGGAAGTAAAACAAAGCTGTTCTTATTAATAGTAATACCTCTTTAGATTGCTTACATTCCATGAATGAAGTACAGTTTTTTCATCTAAATCTTCAAGTAATAAGCGCCAATTCCTACTACAGATACGATACGATATAGTCCTTCCCAATTAGGCCTTAACTTTCCCCAGGCTGGATTTCTGGTAGTTCCCAAGACCTTTCTCAATACCAAATCTCCTAGGGCTAATGGCCTCAACTTGACATTTGCATCATAACCCTGTTTTAGCTTGTGTTGGTAGTAGGCCAATTGAACCATCGCATTCTCTCATCGTTCGTTTATCAAGTATAGATTCTTCCTCAACAGTTCATCATTTCCATCCGAAGTGAAGGTACTGGTCTTTAGTGTAGGAAAGCCCGTTTCAAGAGGAATCACAGCCTCAGCCCCGTATGTCATTGAAAATGGGGTTTCCCCGGTTGACCGCCAAGGTGTAGTTCGATACGTCTAGAGGACATGTGGCAGCTCCTCCACCCATTTTCCCTTTGCATCATCCAACCTTTTTTGAGTCCACCCACTATGACCTTGTTGATAGCCTCGGCCTGCCCATTTCCTTGTGGATAGGTCGGAGTGGAATATCTGTTCTTTATCCCCAGGTCGGAACAATATTTTCTGAAAGCCTTGCTATCAAATTGAAGACCATTATCCGAGATGAGAGCTTGAGGAACCCCAAATCGAGTGATGATATTCTTCTAGACAAACCTCTTGACATCCACATCCCTAATATTAGCCAGATGCTCAGTTTCGACCCACTTCGTGAAATAGTCCGTGCCAACTAGTAGATATTTTTTATTTCCTAATGCTTTAGGGAAAGGGCTAACGATATCTAAACCCCACTGAGCAAAAGGCCAAGGACTAGAAAGAGGATTAAGAACTCCCCCCGGCTGATGGATGTTCGGGGCGAACCTTTGACATTGATCACACTTCCTAACATACTCTTGTGCTTCCTTTTACATGCCTGGCCACCAATACCCCTGAGTAACTGCCCGGTGAGATAAAGATCTTCCTTCAGTATGACTCCTACAAATCCCTTTATGTAGCTCTTCTAGAAGTGCCTCTGAGGCTTCCGGGTGTACACAAAGCAGATATGGCCCAGAAAAAGAGCGTTTGTATTACTTTTTGTCCTCGGACAGCCAAAACCGAGGAGCTTTTCTTCGTATCTTTTCAGCTTTCGATCTGTCCTCGGGCAGTATATCCTTCTCAAGGAATAACATTATAGGATCCATCCAACTACGCGCTGAATTGATTTGATTGACCTGAAGCGAGTCCGCCATTACTAGGGTGGGTGCGTTTAAGTCTTCAACCATTATCACCCAGGGTAAGTTTTGTGCTGAGGAGGTAGTAAGGGTAGCCAAAGAATCTGCATGGGCATTTTCGCTCCTAGGGACATGGGTCACTTCAAAAGATTCAAAATTTGCTTGCATACGCCTAACCTGGCCCAAGTACCCTTGCATTCTTATGTCCCGAGCTTCCAACTCCCCTTTAACCTGGCCCACAACCAGCCTCAAATCTGAGAAAATCTCCACTGTTCTTCCACCTAGTTTCCTAACCATCGCCATCCCCATTAATAAAGCTTCATACTCTGCCTCGTTGTTAGTAGCTGAGAATCCCAACCTTAAAGACTTCTCGAGAATGACTTTCTTAGGAGATATCAGAACCAGCCCCACTCCTGACCCCCGCTGGTTTGCTGCTCCATCCACATACACCTTCCAGGGTGAGGCATATTGCGCGGAGATAAGGCCAACTGATTTTTCATCCATGCCATGCGAACTTGTCTTTATTTCTTCAGGGCCTTCAGCAAATTCAGCCACCAGGTCGGCGAGAACCTGACCCTTCACAGAGGTACGGGGCATATACTTAATATCAAAGACTCCTAAAATTGTGCCCCACTTGGCAATCCTGCCAGTGTAATCTGCACTCCGAAGTACTGAGTTAGGACGACCATAGTGTCCACCTGAAAATAATGAGAAAGTTTCCTTGTAGCGTGCACCACTGCCAAAATGGCATTTTCCAACGGCAGATAACGTACTTCAACCTCATGAAGCGATTTGCTCACGTAATAGACTGGCCGTTGTACGCCATTATCCACTCGTATCATAACAAAACTGATCGCATAAGTGGCTATCGCCAAGTAGGCAAAAAGGACCTCATCCACCTCAGGACTGGACATAATGGGTGGTCGAGACAGATATTCTTTGAGCTGCTGAAATGCCAAGGCGCACTCCTCAGTCCACTCGAATCCTTTCCACTTTTGGAGTAAAAGGAAAAAAGGTCTGCACCTATCCGCCGACCTGGATATGAATCTGTTCAAGGCAGCGGTCATCCCAGTCAACCTTTGGACCTCCTTGGGATTCCGAGATGGTTGCAAGTTACTTATTGCTCTAATTTGGTCGGGGTTCACTTCAATTCCTCGGTGGGTCACCATGTAGCCTAAAAACTTCCCTGAGCTTACCCCGAATGAGCACTTGGATGCGTTCAGTCACAATTTATGCTTCCTTAGAACCTCAAAAGTATTGGTGAGGTCTGTCACATGCTCGGCCACTACCTTGCTCTTCACAACCATATCATCAATATAGACTTCGATGCTCCTGCCCAACTGCGGCTCAAACATCTTCGTCATCATCCGCATTCTTCAAGCCAAAGGGCATTACCTTGTAGTGATAATTTCCAGTGGGAGTGGGAAAATTGGTTTTCTCCTGATCATCCAATGCTAGTGGAATCTGATGATAGCCTTGAAAGGCAACTAGAAAGCTTATCCGAGGATGGCCCACTGTTGCATCCACCAGCTGATCTATACGGGGAATAGGAAAATGGTCTTTTCGACAAGCTTTATTAAGGTCCGTGAAATCAACACATACGTGCCATTTCCCATTTTTCTTTTTCACCACGACCGTATTGGCCAACCACTGAGGTTAAAACACCTCCTTGATGGCCCCTGCCTGCTTGAGCTTGGTCACCTCATCTCTGATAGCCTCTGTGTGTACTTTGGACAGATGCCGAGGTGACTATTTCTTCGGAGTAATAGAAGGATTAACATTCAAATGGTGACAAATGAAGTCTAGATCCACCCCTGGGGCTTCGTAAGCATTCCATGCAAACACGTCAATGTTTCTCCTAAGGACCTCAACCAATTGCTCCTTCTCCAACAATGGCAACTGTGCCCCAACCTGAAAGAACTGATCTAGATCATCCCTAACACTTGCCCTCTTCAAATTCTCACACTCCGCTTCACTGGCAGATGTGCTTAAGAGGGTCGCCGGAGTCTTTGATTGCTATAAGTCATTCTCAGCCGTGGCCAAAGTATCTATCTTTGGCCGATGTTGAACAGCTGCTATCAAGCACTGCCTAGCCATGGCTTGATTTCCCAAAATTTCTAACACCTGACCTCTTGATGGATACTTCACCTTCTGATAAAGAGTGGAAGAAACAGCCCCCAAGGTATGCAGCCAGGGCCTACCCAAAATAGCCGTATACGGAGAAAAAGCATCCACCATAATAAAATCCACCTCCACCACATCTGAGCTAGTCTGCACAGGTAATCTAATCATACCCATCGGAATGACCGATCTGCCTTCAAAACTCACCAACGGGGAGCTATAGGCTGTCAGATCTTGGGGTTTTCAAATTCAACCCCTATATAGGTCAGGATACATTACCTCGGCCGCACTCCCCTCATCAACCATCACCCTTCTCACATCATACCCCCCGATCCTAAGTGTAACCACCAAAGCATCATCATGTGGTTGTATGGTTCCTCTCTTATCTTCATCTGAAAAGCCCAACACTAGTGAGGTGCTCAGTCTGGCTCTCTTCAGCATTGAACTAGAGCCCATCCGAACAATGAGACATAGACATTACCCTGGAGGGGTAGGACCCTGTTCTTCCCGGGGCGGCAAATATAACATTTATCGTGCCAAGGGAGGGTCCTGAAGAGGCATCCCCCCGAAATGTCGAACCTGCTTGACTTCCTTGGCCACTGGAATGATGCAGAAGATGGGTCAACTTCCCTTCTCGGACCAGCTGTTCCAAATGGTCCCACAAATTTCTGCAATCTTCAGTAGTATGTCCATGGTCCTGGTAGTATTAGCAGTAAAGGTTTTGATTACGTTTTGCAGGCTCCCCTACCATCCTATTGGGCTATCTGAAGAATGGCTCGTTTTTTACCTTCTCCAGAACCCATTGTACTGGTTCTCGGAACACAACGTTAACCACCTGGGAATTAGCAGATCCTGACTGCCCCCCAAAGTCCCTCCGAGGTCGGTTGTTATTGTACCGGTCCGACTTGAAGTCCCTCCGCTCCTGAGGGACCACCTTGGACTTCCCTCTGCCCTGCATCTAATCCTCCTCTACTCTTCTATACTTGTCAATCCGCACGCTGGTAATAGGTTTACCAGTTAGAGATTTCCTCAAGTCATGCTCGATTGGAAGATCTTCCTTAAAGGTATTAATGGCCACGTCATCATAGGCACCATCTACCTCGTTGAACATTTCCCAGTATCTATCAGAATAGGCCTTCAGGGTTTCCCCCTCCCGCATAGACATGGATAATAATGATCCCAAGGGTTGAACAACCCTCCTGCAGGTGATAAAACGAGCACCAAAAGCTTGGGTGAGCTTTTCAAAGGAGTCAATGGTATTCACTTTTAGACCGTTAAACCATCTCATCACCACTGGACTAGGCTAGATGGGAAAACTTTGCACATTAAGGCCTCATCCTTGGCATGAACGGCCATTCTTTGACTGAAATGGCTAACATGTTCCACTGGATCTGTTCGACCATTATAAATGGTGAACGCAGGCTAATGAAACCGCCAAGGAAGATTTGCATCCTCAATGCTTCGCGTAAAGGGCGATTTAAAAACTTGACTCAATGCTTTGTTCAGGGTATCATTACCTAAGCCCTGGTGAGACGGACTCTTATATTTTCGTTCACAGTGGTACTCCTCATCATACGAAAAAGACTCACTGGGTGGAGTTCTTGACCTCTGTCTGTAACTGGTGTCATCTGACTCTTTAGAGGATTGCCCAGAGTTGTGAGCCCTACGTCTTCGTCGCTCATGTCGCAATTCCCTTTTCAGTTTGTTGATCTCACGCTGCATGTCCCCGTCGTTCTTTACGTGGGAAATATGGCTTTTCCCCCGAGATTGACTTCCATCAGTGTGGGTTGTTCACACACTTCCCTCACGACCCCCTCTTTGTTCACGGATTACCAACGGGTTACCATGCTGAGAGCCCCTAGACTCTGCCTGATGTGGATTAACATCCACCTACTGTGGGCCCGCCACTGGTTGCTGCAGTGCTCCCCCTTCCATTGCAACCACTGCACTTATCTTTCCTTACGAATAGATCAAGTTCTCCCCACAGACGACGCCAATTGTAGGGACTCAAGTTGGATTGGACCCAGAATAGGGATGGGTTTCTAGCCCAACAAGCCCAAACAATAGATTTTTAGAGAGTGGGTGAAAGAACTAGTTCCATTTGGTAGAAAAGGTTATGATCATTGTGCAGCAAAAGATGTTTCAAGCTAACTGTACGATAAAAAGTTCTCCTCGGCTAGGTTTCAAGGGATATTTTTCTGGGTTCTATTATTCGTCCCTCCCTTTTTTTGTTCCGTCGTCTTTTAATATCATCCAATTTCAGGTTATATACTACGTCCATCACCCTCTTTTCACCGTACACGTGTAGGTTATATTCTTAGGACTCCTTTCTGTCCCATCCAGCATCTCCCGGAACTTTCGCTTAGCAGCCATAAGGCTGCTTAGTTACTGTTCAGGCATCACCTCCACATTAATGCGGCCAGAGAGTTAGCTGGGAAGCATTTAATGTGGATGTAGTAGCTTCAGAAGATATTTGTTATCTTTCCCGGCTCCTTCTTTGTTCTATATTCACTTTCCAGTTCTGATACAACTTTGCGGAGTACCCTGAATAGTAAGATAGTTACATCCACCTCGGACCGTGGTATCCGAGGTGAGTCTTATCCTCGGACGCGTTTTGGGCCACTACATATGACTTCCATCCCTTCTTTTTTTGTACTAGTCCCACAATATCTCTCTTTAACTATCCTCGGATAAGTGAGTGTCCTTGGACTGGGCCGTTGGGCCACAAGCCCATTTACCACAATTTCTACATCATCCTTTTGGATAACCGGCCCCACAGTTATTAATTACAAAATTAAAAAAAAAAAATAGTTACAATCTTGCTAAGTACGTCTTTTGTACACATTTCATATTTTGTATGATATTATAAAAAAATTATTTGAATACTATTTCTAAGTACATTTCTTGCGGACACTTCTTATTTATATTTTGCTCAATTATCAAATACTAGAAATGGAAAAAAATTAACATGTGTGACAATACAGACAGAAGTGTTTATGCATGTAGGTATGGATTTTAAGCAAGATGTACTACCAGAAGTTTTATTTAACCCAATGCTAGCTTCACCTTAAATCTATTTTATTGTAAATAGGAGTTATCATTTGAATTAGAGTTAATTAACCACAATATTCTTTTAAATTCATTTTAAATAATTCTTGATCACTTTACCACTTTTATAAAAAAAATAAAGTTTCATAGTCAAGATGTCACAAAATGCAACACTAAAATAAGGAGCCAACCTTTGTTGAAATAAAATACAACGTTGACACGTGAGTTTGACATTTCATAATTTTCGATAGCTTAGAAATTAAAAAATAAAAAATAAAAATACTAAACATTTTCCTCATCAATAAAAAGTGAGTGATTTTGACACTACCTTGAGAATTAGATTTATTTATTTTATTAAAATGAACTTAAAATTAAAACTCAAAAGTCACAACAATAAAGACCGGCAAGTCGACAACTCATGCCCACAAATCTAGACAACTACACATGGACTTCAAATAGCACAAAGGAAATAAAACTATGATTAAATCTCCCATGCGCCTGGCGTATGAGACGTGTCTCTCACAGGCAGACGGGCCCCACACGCTTGGCACGTGAGATATCACTTCATAAAACCATAGTCCCTGTTGAAGAATAGTCTCAACCATCTCAACATAGTGATAAAGACTCCATACGCACCGTTTCACTTATGACTTAAAGACAACGCATCGTTTTATTAATCTATGCAGTGGACTGCCTTGGACTCAAGCTGAGGACTTTGTTCATCATAGAAACGGTGTCGTATGGCTGAGTGATCAAATAGCAGTTATGGTTGGAGGGAAAGTTAGTTACAGAAGCAGTTATAGTTCCAGGATTCATGAAAATGTTCCGGATAATCAGGATCATAAGCTATTCAGTTTTTAGTGATGATAGGACTCTATAAATAGTAGAATCCTCTCTCAGATAATGTATTGAAAAAGATTGTAATCATTTTCTTGATTAATAGAATCATCTTCAACCTCTCGTCTCTCTCTCTGTTTCACTCTCTGTTTTTTTCCTTTGTTTCTTTATACTGAATTTCTTCATGGTATCAGAGCCAATTGTCAGTGAAGCAATGGCAACAACAGCTTCAACAATGGCTTCCTCTTCAACGTCTTCATCAACTTCCAATTCTTCGGTGAATATACTCAATCAACCTCTTCTCCTTCTCTCTAATATGGCCAACATGATGACCATAAAGTTGGATAATACAAACTATATAGTGTGGAAGCATCAGATAACAATGGTGCTCGAAACCTATTCTCTGTTTGAATTGATTGAAGAACCACAGCTAATTCCTGAAAAATTTCTCAAAGATCTCTCTGGTTCATATACTACTGTGATGAATCCAGATTATTTGGTATGGAAATCAAAGGAAAAGGCTTTATTAACATTCGTGAGCTCAACCTTGGCTCCTTCCATTCTAGCACTCACTGTAAGGTGCTCATCGGCCTTAGAAGTTTGGAAGGTCTTGGAGAATAGATTCTCTTCCATCTCAAGGTCACATGTCATGAACCTTAAAGGTGAGCTTCACAATCTCAAGAAAGGAGCTGAGTCTGTGGATTTATATCTACAGAAAATCAAGGTGGTTAGGGATAAATTGCTAGCTGTGGGAGTAATTGTGGATGATGAAGAATTGCTCCACATTACCCTCAAAGGACTCCCTAAGGAGTATCATGCCTTCAGATCAGCTATAAGAACCAGGAGTACTCTTTTGAGTTTTGATGAACTCTCCACTATGCTCAATGCAGAGGAAGAGTCTCTCAATGAAGGTTCTGAGGTTAAAGAAACTATTTTTGCTATGGCAGCAGCAGCTACTCCAAAACCTAACAACAATGGATTTAATCCATCTTTCAATAGAGGAAGGGGAAGAGGCAACTATAATCATAGAGGTGGCAGAGGTGGAAGAGGTTCATCTCACCAATCCTCTCAATTTAATCAATATAATCAGTTTTAGCAACCTCAGGCCAATTCTAATGGAGCTAGGACAGAAAGACCAACCTGTCAAATTTGTTGGAAGGTTGGCCACTCAGCACTGGATTATTACCACAGAATGGACTATGCTTACCAGGGAAAGCACCCTCCCACCAAGCTTGCAGCTATGGCTACTGCATCCAATGCCTATGTTACTCAAGATCAACCTTGGCTCGCTGATAGTGCTGCTACAGATCACATAACATCCAGTCTGAATCATCTTAACTTTCCCAAACCTTATCATGGTCAAGATCAGATTACTGTGGGCAATGGACAAAACCTTCCTATCACACACTTAGGTAATACTTCTCTTCCTCTTTCTTAGTCCACACTTCACTTAAACAATGTTCTTAGAGTCCCTTCCATTGCATCCAATCTTGCCTCTGTTCATAAAATTTGTCATGACAATAAGTGTTTCTGTTATTTTGATGAGAACATTATTTCAATTCAGGCTTTAGCCACGGGACAAATACTTTACCAGGGAAGGAGTGAGGATGGTGTTTATCCAATCTACCCTCATAAGGCTGCACAACTCTCCTTGTCTTCTAAATCTTGTAATAGGGTGTCTAATAGTCCTGTTTTCAATAAAACTCTTTGGCACTTGAGGCTTGGTCATCCTACTGATCAAGTTCTTCATCATTTGTTTCCTAATGCCAAATTTCATTTCAATAAAAATTCTGCTGTTGAGAACTCATGTACTCATTGTTTGTATGGAAAGATGCATAATTTACCCTTTCCTACTTCACAATTTAATGCATCTAATCCTTTTGAGCTTGTTCATTCTGATCTATGGAGTCCAGCTCCAATGTGTTCTGTTAATGGCCTCAAGTACTATGTGTTGTTCATTGATCATTACACCAGATTTACCTGGATCTATTTGCTTAAATCGAAATCAGAAGTCTTTACCAAGTTTGTTCATTTTAAAGCCATGATTGAAAATCAATTCTCTGCTAAAATTAAAATCTTTAGATCAGATGGAGGGGGTGAGTACACCTCTACTGAATTCAAGAATTACCTTTTACAAAATGGTATTATTCATCATCTTTCTTGTCCCTACACTCCCCAACAGAATGGACTGGTTGAGAGGAAACATAGGCACCTTATTGAAACTACCATTACCCTTTTATCTCAAGCCAAAATGCCCTCTTCCTATTGGTCTTATGCTATCCTTACTGCAGTCACCCTAATCAATTTGATGCCCACTTCTGTGCTTCAGTTTCTTTCCCCTTGGTCCACACTTTATGCCTCTCAACCTGATGTCTCTCAATTAAAAGTGTTTGGGTGTGCAAGCTATCCTAATCTTAGGTCTTACAATCCTCACAAACTTGCACCTAGAACCAAAGAGTGTATATTTCTTGGTTATCCAGTAGGTACAAAGGGTTATCTGTGTCTTGACTTTGAAACCAATCACATATATACCTCAAGACATGTCTTGCTTGATGAGTCTAAATTTCCCTTTTCTTCCATCACTACCTCTCAGTCATCCACTCCTTCATCACCTGTTTTTCCTGATCTCACTTGGCTGTCCAATCAATTGTTTCTCCACTCTACAAATCATTCTTCTATTCTAGGTCCACATCTTGTCTCCTCTAACATTTCCTCAGCCCCATTCTTCACACCTGTCTCTCCCTCAAATGCTCCTCAATCTCTCCTTCCTGTCACTAGTCCACAACCTGACCCTCCTGTTCCTAGTCCACAGTTTTCTATTTTGGCTTCACACTCCTCAACCACTGCTCCTACTTCTATCTCAGCTTTACAGCCTGTGCCCACTATGCCAAATAATCAGCATGCTATGCAGACCAGATCTAAGAGTGGTATCTCCAAGCCTAAACCCAAGTTATGTTACAAGGCTGTCATGGATTACTCATTTACTGAGCCTCCAACCTACAAGATTGCTTCTCAATATCCCAAGGGGTGTGCAGCTATGGATGCTGAGTTCCAAGCTTTGCAAAGGCAGCAAACTTGGTCCTTGGTGCCAGCACCTCCTAATGTCAATCTTGTTGGTTGCAAGTGGGTCTTCAAGCTTAAACTGAACAGTGATGGCTCCATTTCAAGATATAAAGCCAGATTGGTAGCCAAAGGGTTTCATCAACAAGCTGGGATTGATTATCATGAGACATTTAGTCCTGTTATTAAACCTGCTACAGTAAGGCTGATTTTGGCTATTGCAGTGAGTTGCAATTGGAGTTTGAGGCAACTTGATGTATCTAATGCCTTTCTCCATGGACTTCTTCAAGAGGATGTATATATGTCTCAGCCTCCTGGTTATGTGGATTCTCATCATCCTTCCTATGTATGCAAGCTTCATAAGTCTTTGTATGGTCTCAAACAAGCTCCCAGAGCTTGGTTTGAGAGGTTCACATTTCATCTACTTCATTTGGGGTTCACTGCTTCCATGGCTGATAGCTCTCTATTCATTTTTCATTCTTCTGGCACTACCATCTATCTGTTACTCTATGTGGATGACATCATTGTTACAGGCAACAATTCTGCTCATATTTCCTCTTTGATCACTGCACTCAGTCAAGTGTTTGAGCTTAAAGATTTAGGACTATTAAACTACTTCTTGGGCATTCAAATTTCTCCCACTAAGTATGGCATCACTCTCACTCAGTCCAAATATGCTTCTGATATCTTGCACAGGTTCAATATGTCCAACTCTAAACCTATCAAGACTCCTTGCTGTCCAACCACTCGTTTGGTTCCTCACACTGGTGTGGCCTTGCCTGATCCCACTGAATATAGAAGCCTGGTGGGTGCTCTCCAATACCTCACCTTCACCAGGCCTGATCTTGCCTTCAATGTCTAGCAGCTGTGCCAGTTTATGAGCAAGCCTACTTCTATACATATGGAGGCTGCTAAACGAGTTCTAAGATATGTTAGGGGCACATTGAATCATGGCATTTGTTTCTCCCCTGGTCCCTTGACCCTCACTGCTTTCTCTGATGCAGATTGGGCAGGGGACCCTACTGATAGATGCTCCACTACTGGCTTATTGGTATTTCTTGGTCCTAATCCTATTTCATGGTCTGCAAAGAAACAATCCACTGTGTCTCGCTCATCCACTGAAGCTGAGTACAGGGCCTTGGCAACCTCTGCTGCTAAACTTTCTTGGCTTCGAATTCTTTTCAAGGAACTCAAGCTTTTCCTTCCTCATGTGCCTGTTATCTGGTGTGATAATATTTCTGCTATTGCTCTCTCTGCAAATCCAGTGTTTCACTCCAGAACCAAACACTTGGAAGTTGACTATCATTTCATACGAGAAAAGGTTCTTCAAAAGGATCTCTGTGTTGGTTTTATCTCAGGCAAGGATAATTTTGCAGATGTGTTTACCAAACCTTTATCTGCTCCTACATTCCTTCTTATCCGTTCCAAACTTCTGGTGGATGCCTCCCCCATTCATTTGAGGGGGGATGTTGAAGAACAGTCTCAACCATCTCAACACAGTGATAAAGACTCCATATGCACCGTTTCACTTATGACTTAAAGACAAAACGCATCGTTTTATTAATCTATGCAGTGGACTGCCTTGGACTCAAGCTGAGGACTTTGTTCATCACAAACGGTGTCGTATGGCTGAGTGATCAAATAGCAGTTATGGTTGGAGGGAAAGTTAGTTACAGAAGCAGTTATAGTTCCAGGATTCACAGAAATGTTCCGGATAATCAGGATCATAAGCTATTCAGTTTTTAGTGATGATAGGACTCTATAAATAGTAGAATTCTCTCTCAGATAATGTATTGAAAAAGATTGTAATCATTTTCTTGATTAATAGAATCATCTTCAACCTCTCGTCTCTCTCTCTGTTTCACTCTCTGTTTTTTTCCTTTGTTTCTTTATACTGAATTTCTTCAGTCCCGCGTGGGAAACTATGTGTACAAGGTCCCACACAAATTAATGTAACTTTTTAAAGAGACAAACCTAAATGCATCGGCAGTGTTTGAGAAAAGTACATTTGTGTGTGTGTGTGTGTGTGTGATGTGTTGTGTAATTGTGGTTATGTTCTTTGTCTGTCCACAATTTTGACAGTGAAACCATGTCGGTTGCCCTTTTATGTTTTCTAGGCATGCAGAAGATTTGTCTTTTGCTATAATTCACTTGGGAAGTGGTGCCAAATGTGATTTGGGACAATAATACTTTTTAGGATTTCAATTCTTCCTTATAATTTTATGAGATTTTCTGTTTTTTGAAAGCAATTTGGTGGATGTGAAAATCTCAAAGAATTACGAAGAAGAGTTGAAATTGCAAGGGTTTGTTTTTGCAATTATTCCAAACTACTACATTGAGTATTTTTCAAATTTTTGCCAATACTATATTTGCGGTTAAATTCTTAACTATTTCGATGATACAAAAGTATGTTGAATTTACTGCACAAAATTCCCATTTTTGTAAAGTTTAGAAGAAGTGATTGTTAAGCAAGCAAAGATCCATACAGTAGCAATAAAATCTATATTTTTTTTATGCAAAGATATTTGTCGGGTGCATGAATTTTACGGTACAAAAGATTTGTTAGAATAAAAAGGTATTTTCCTCGTGGAAAATACATAGCACTAGCTAGCTGTGGGGGCAAAGGATTTCAATTCAGTCACTATCAGAAAAGAAACGCCCAACTTAGCTAGGCAGACGCAAAGAAGTAGAAAACTTAATAAGGTAACCAAAACATGCCAAAAATGGCACGAGAAGCATCACTAGCTGTAAGCCCACAATATAGTTTTTGTGATGCATGTGCGTAACGTGTACAAAATATCCAAACCCTTCTAGTACAAAAAAGATGAACGAGTTCAACTATAAATAAGTGGCCTTATATGACCTAATTTTCATGCCAATTTCTATCAATACTACTTCAATGACTATCACTCATTACCCAAAAAACCAATCAAGTAATGGAGGAGGAGAAGAAGAACTAAGCCATGAATGCAAGGAACTTCTTCTTTCTCTTCCCAAAGAAAAAGGGTGGAGAATCTCTCATCTCTACAAGTACCAAGAGTTTTGGTGCCAAGCAATTGAAATCCAATCCATAGTCTCATTTGTATTAGCCACCATTCCAAAATCAGGCACCACATGGTTAAAAGCTTTGGCTTTTGCTATTGTGAATCGTAAGCGTTTTGCTTTGGAAAATAATCATCCTTTGCTTACTTCAAACCCTCATGATCTTGTACCTTTCTTTGAGTACAAGCTCTATGCCAACCGCCAACTTCCTGATCTCTCCGACCTTCCACACCCTAGACTTTTTGGCACCCATCTTCCATTTCCTTCCTTGCCTACTTCAATCAAGAAGTCTGGTTGCCGGGTTGTTTATATTTGTCGAAACCCTTTTGACACTTTCATCTCCTCATGGCATTTTCTTAACAAAGTTGATCCTGGATCTAAAGCTCCAATGTCACTAGATGAAGCCTTTGAAATGAATTGTAAGGGCGTAATTGGATTTGGTCCCTTTTGGGACCATATGTTGGGGTACTGGAAGGAGAGCATAGAGAGACCTCACATGGTGTTGTTCTTGAAGTATGAGGACCTGAAAGAAGATGTCACTTTTCACTTGAAAAGCTAGCAGAGTTTCTGGGGTTCCCATTTTCTTTGGAGGAGGAGAGAGCTGGTGATGTTGAAAAGATAGCAAAACTTTGTAGTTTTGAGAATATGAAGGAGTTGGAGGTAAACAAGGCTGGCAAGTCTATTAAGTACTTTGAAAACAAAACCTTGTTTAGGAAGGGTGAGGTGGGAGACTGGGCTAACTATCTGACACCAAGAATGGTGGAGCAATTGACTAAGGTTGTGGAGGAAAAGTTAGGTGGTTCTGGTTTGTCATTTAAAGTGTTCTCTTAGGATAACGAATAAAGTCCTTTCTTCTATTATTATTTATTAGTGTTCTACTTTATATATATATATATATATATATATATATATACTCCACTGATTGTAGTCTGCCATACATATATATATTTTTTTCAAAAAGTAATTAAAGTTTGGCATGCTACAATAGAGTATAAAGTAGAATATTAAAATTGAGATAGGATTTTCATTCTAGCATAAGCAATATGGGTGCTGTTTGCATTGTTTTGTGTACAACTTCTCCTTTCCCATGTAGGTAGAAAGGTGGAGATCTTGTTCAACTAAATTCACATGTTAAATTAATGTGCCGCAATCCAAACAAATTTGGTTTCTTAATGTTGTAAGGTCTTTCTCTTTTGTTAGTTTGTGCAAGTTATTTCATTAGCATGTTATTATTAATGAAATTTTAGTTTTTGGCAACTCAAATGATGTCTAAAGATTGTTTTTTATCCGGAAATCATTGTTATCATTAATATAATAATATTATTTATAGTTATTAGCGTAATTACACACTAAGTACTTAATTTCTTCTTAAAAAAAAGTACTTAATCTAAGATTTGTTTGAATTCATTGAGAGCATTTTCTCAAAAAGATTTGCTTGAATTCATTGACTTGTTACAAAAAGATAAAACTTAGGTACATGCAGTTTTTTAAATACTATTTTTTAGATTTTTCAATTAAGTTTAAAGATGTGTTTATATAAGTCAATGTAGCACATCTTTTTGAAAAAAAAAAAAAAAATTCAACCATATCATTTATTAGTCAATGTAACCGGACAAATGATTAAATTTAATTAGAGAACCTAAAATATAACATTTAAAAAATTGTATCTAAGTTTCCATTGCCATATTTGAGTAGGTTTGCTATGAAAAAGTACAACTATTACTTTCTTGATTTGCTTTCATGGAGTAACTATGAAACTTCACTCATATGTGTATATCTAACAGTTAGACATACAATTCCCTTTTTTGATGGTAAATATGAGTACACACTTTGTAATACCAAAAGATAATTTATGTATTTGATGTAAATATAAAGGAATAGAACTTCTATGCCCCAATCTAAGATATCTACTTTATGTATGTTCTATCAATTGTAGTATGATATGTATTTGATTTTTTTTTTTCCATTTTTAATTTTGATTGTTTTATTAAGAAATAAAAAGGCACGTGTGACAGATTGCAATTGGTAAAATATAAAATAGAACACTCAAAATAGGACAAAGGATTTGTATTCAATTTGCATAAAAAAATGATTTGTATTCAATATGAATAAAAAGAAACTTATTAAAAAAGACAAATTAATGTGTATGAAACAAAAAACTTGTTTAAGAAGGGTGAGGCGATACACTTGGTAAACTATATTTGTCCCATAGTATGGTGGAGCAATTATCCATAGTCATGGAGGAAGTTAGGTAATTCTTGTTTGTCGTTCAAAATCGTTGTCTTAGGGCAACCCATACATGTGCTCAGCTTGTGCTATTTGCACTGTTAATTTCTCTTCCTTTACAATGTAAGACAGAAAGGTGAAGATCATGTTATACATTTAATCTCACAAGCTCGGATAGCTAGGCTTAAACATAACGAATATTATGATGGGTATAACTACTATATCATGTCACCACACTAAACTTTCCTCCCTCCAAAATTCAAATAAAATTAGAATCAAGTGAGTTGTAATAATGTAATGTCTGTGAGTAAGCACTCTGCGGCAGCTATTTATCTTTCAAGAGCCCACAGAAACTACAGCTAAATAGGGCCGAAGTCAGATAGTTTTGAATGGCTTGGGCTTTAAGGGACCAAATTTGAAATAGATGATGAAATGGGCTCCATAACTATTATTTCAGATAGATGGATCATTGAGTAATGGATCACCAAGGCCCACATGACAACACTCTTTTAACAGCCATGTACAATCAGCATTTTATGTCCAAAACCTTGAGACGCAACACAATTGGCGAGGCATATTCCCCTTCTTTTGTGTCCAAAAACGAAATTATAATGAGCCATTGCTTGAATTTCACATTTACTCTCTCTTAGGGCTGTATGAGCAATGCCTATATAATAAAATATTTTATAATTTTTTTTTTACAACAGTTGAGTTGAAAAATTTGTATTAATTCTTATGTAAATTCATTACCAACATCAATTTTTTATTTACCACATCATCCCAATCCTAGTGTTAAAGTTTTTGGCAAATTTTGTGCTATAGACTCTATTCGCGCATAAAGAAAACCATTTTGAGAAGAGAATACAATGTGAAAACTTATATCTTCTATAACTTTTGGAAAATGATAGAATTACAACTTTTACACCTTATTCATGATGGCAAATTGTGAGTAGTGGAGTAAAATGGTTGAGTAAAAGTGGTGAGTCCATAACTCTACCATCTATGACTTGCCATGTGAGTAAGTTATAACAAAAGTTATGGTAAAAATTGTGATCCTAGCATTATTCATAACTTTTTTGGTGTGAAAATAGCATCTTCCTATAACTTGACTTTTTAATTTGAACCGAGTTCAGTTTTTGTCTTTGGCGTAAGACATTTTGCAATAGTACAATATACTCCTTAGTCACATTCAAATTCAAAAATTCTCTATAGCATTCTATCAAGAATGCGTTAAGTCTTAAGTTTCTTACTTATGCAATTATATTAATAAGCAACCTTCAGTTATGTTGCATGCATCACAAATTTTGATTTCAGCATGAACTTGTGTTGGTTATTATTGCCCTAGGAGGATGTCAGGAATTTTTTTTAGGTGATAAATTTTAAAAAAAAATTATTAATTTGCAATTGATTCAAGTATGATACTTGATGAGTCAAAAAATAACACGGGATCGTCATTCCCATTAATGACGACCCAAGCAGGCGTTACACATTTATTGCGCGCTTTGATGATGAAACGTAACGGACAGAGCAACGGTAACAAGTGAGCTGTGTACTTCAGAGTTCCCATTGATGACACACTAGCCGTTGCCCATAAATGTTGAGATTCATTACCCATTAAGATAGGAAACAACTATAAAAGAGAGGAATAACATAATTCAAAGGAACACACAAATACTCACCAAAAAATCACTCCAAGTCATTTTTTCTTTAGACAGTTTTCTCCCCTTTCTAACTTAAGCATCAGAGAGTTTTTGGCCAACATCACACCGGTGTATTACACTTCTTTCCCAAGCTTTCTTTTAGGTTTTCACCAGAGACATGAGCAACTATGGTATAGTCCCCATCCAATAAGACGAGGTCCTCAACTTGGTGATTTTTCGCATCATCAATACTAATTATTGACAGATTTTCAACCCTTGGTAACAACTAACAAGTATGTATGCTGAATGAAAGGGGGAATGAAGCAGCATTAAAACCAAAATTTGTTTTCTCTCATGTGATAAATTTATGGTCTCTGTCTTGCCAACTAGGCCCTCGATTCCCAAAATGACTTCAAACTAAAATAATAATAATAATAATAATAATAATAACAACTATTGACTTGATATTTCTAACTCTGGCATTTCAAATACTCTTTCCAGTTTCCAATTTATATTGGAATTTTTCTTATCATTTATTATTGTTGAATGTCATACAACCAAATCAGTGGCAATATCCCATATTTACCATTGGAGTTCTCATTATACTTTGTGAAAGACTTGAGTTCAAATAAACTAGAAGGTGAAATTCCAATATTTTTGTTTAAAACAACACATTTGGATCTTTCAAAGAATTTGTTTTCAAAGCCAGTGTCATCCCTATGTGAAGCTGATACTGGGAATTTGAGATTTTTAGTTAACCGATCATTAGGACAGCTTCCTGATTATTGGATGCATCTTGATGGACTAAAAATTCATAATTTGGCAAACAATCATTTTCATGGGAAATCCTAGGCTCAATGGGCTCTCTACTTAAGATTGAAACACTGGATTTAGGTAATAATAATTTTAGTGAGGAACTTCCTTCATCTTTGGAGAATTGCTCAAAGTTGATATTTATTAATTTTGGACACAATAATTTTTCAGGACAAATACTGATGAAGTTAGGGACCAACAATCCAAAATTAGTTGTCCTTATCCTTCAATCTAATCACTTATACGGAAGCATGCCTTTACACATGTGCCATCTAGCACATCTCCAACTCTTAGGGCACGTTTGATAGATAGTAGCGGTAATTATATACAAATAGGAATAGGTATTACAAGGTATAAAAGATGTTGTAATGTAATACTTATTACTATTTTATTTGTTTGATAACAACTGAAAGTTCAAAATGGGTATGAAATACCCTTGAATGTTTAGATCCAAAATTACAAATTATCAATTCAAGCTTATTATCAAACAATTAATGTGCGGAATATAAACATAAGCCAAACACAGAATTGATAAACAATCTAAGCCAAATATAAACATATCCACAACAGAAAATAAATGGCAAAGAAAAAGGGAAGGAGGATGCAAACACACGGATAACACATGATGTGTTATCGAAGAGGAAACCGAAGCCCTCCAATTTCTCCTCACTTTAATTCTCCTTTTGTTGAGCATGAAACCAAATACTGGAAATAATTTGGGGTTAGCAGATACTTACCCTGGCTGCAAAGAGCACGAGGGACAAGCTCTTCTCAAGATTAAACAAGACCTTATTGATTACTATGGCCAAAAAAGTTATATGCAAATTAGAGAATTGCAAAAACACTTAAATAATATAATTAAAATTGAACAATGAAGTGGATAATAATAGTAATAATAAAAAAAGAATACCGTCTAAGTCCAAGGTTATAGTAAAATAGAGGCATGGGACCAAAATTGCATAAACCAACCAAAACAACCAAGTGAAGTCTATATATGCATGTTCTACCTTCTGGGAAGATACAAGAGTTTAGAGGGAGACATCAGTGATTAAACAAAGACTGGTGCCTATGTTTTTTACTTGCCGTGGCTATCCATCGCTATTGACCATTGTGGACTGAGCATACAAGGTTTGGACTTTTAAGTTTAGAGGGAGGAATCAATGACTAAACTAAAGATTGGTGCAAGAGCAGAAATCTGATTGGTTCAAGGATTTATTTAATTATTTATTTTTTTAATACTTTATTGTAATATTGGAGCGTCTTATATGCATTTATATCTGAAAGATTGGATTTGTGTAAATACACAAGAGCTTGTTCAGACCCCTAATTAAAAATTATGGCTAGATTGCTTTTATTCTAACTTAAATTAAGTGTGGAATAATAGTAAATGAGCGCAAACAACCAATAACACTACTCTAAGCCATATTAATCCATTATCAACAATAAAAGGAAAGCTTAAGAATAGGGAAGAAAGATGCAAACACAATATAACACCGAGATGTGTTATCAAAGAGGAAACTGAAAAACTCGACGAAAAACCTCTTCGCTACCCTCGAAGTCGAAATTGATCCACTAGAGAATAAAGTTGGAGTACATGAATAACAAAAGACCCTCCAAACCTAGTCTACCCCATGTACTTGAGCCCTCCAAGCTCCTACTACCAACTGACTTCTTGGAGCCTTGTCTTCTCTAACTTTCTAGATCCTGCAATTCAGCCCGATTGCATTTGCCAATGAATGGCTCCTTCCAATACTTTCTAACAGCACCAAAATCTCACTTGACACTTAGAATGGGCGTGGTAAGTGTTTGGACTATCAACCTCTTAAGGATGTAGAGATGGAGAGGTAGGAGTTGAGGAAAACCACAAGGAAATGTGTAGATGATTGTGGGTATAACAATCTCTAGCTCTCAAGTGTATTTTCTAGGGTTTTCTTTTTGAAAAACACTCTTTACAATTTGTGGGTAATGAGGGTATATATAGTGAGGGTAAAGACTTGGTAAAGCAAAATCTCACTTTTTGCCAAACAGAGAGTTTCGCGAGTCCTTCACGGGTTGGCCTTACCCACAAGACACTCGCAAAAATCTCCTGCCTAGCATGGCTCTTCAGTTTCCAGTCATATGCTTTACACATGGCTCTTTTGCATGTAAGCTTCTCGCGAGACACTCGCGAAATCCATTTGTTCATCCTTTTGAGCTTGAGTCTTCAAACTTTCTCATACTCATCCCTTACAATTAGAAACTCACATAAATACAGGAAAATATAATTGAAGAAATTTACAATTAAATTTGGCACAGAATTAAAGCCGACATAAAATAGTTGTAAATTACAACTTTACAATATCCATCTTTCCAGAAAATAAAACCGGCAACCACTGCATCAGACCACGAAATTCGGACTCATAGTTAAACAAACACTTTTTCTTAAAAATGGTGTCTATTGTCTAATCTATTAAAGCTTAAAAGAAATTTCCAGTGACTTTCGTCTTCTTTCTTCCTTCTTTATTTTTATTTTTATTTATTTTTTCTGCTAGTTACTTCTAATAATTTCTACTTAATGCATGTATAAATAATTGAGGCAAATAGAATCATTCTTGTAAACATTGCTCATTTGATGTGCATGAAACCAACTATTGCAAATTATTTGGGGTTAGCAGATACTCACCTTGGCTGCAAAGAACATGAGAGACAAGTCCTTCTCAAGATTAAACAAGACCTTATTGATGATTATGGCCTTCTTTCTTCTTGGAGCTCCAATCAAGATTGTTGCACATGAAGTGGGTCTGGTGTAGCAACCAAACAGGCCACGTCATCATGCTCAATCTCAATACCTTGTCCATTCTCCCAAGGCCTTTGCGAGGTAAACTTATCGTTCCTTGATTGAGTTGAAATATTTGACTTATTTGGACATACGCTACAATGATTTTAATTACAACCAAATCCCAAAATTTATTGGTTCTCTCTCCAACTTAATACACCTTGACCTTCGTGATGCTAATTTCGGAAGAAATATACCTTTTCAGCTTGAGAACCTTTCCAACTTGCAGTACCTTAATCTTGGCCGGAATAAATTTAATAAACCTGAAAACTTAAGAGTGGCTCCCTCAACTTCTTCTTTAGAATACCTTGACATGAGTGCCGTTAACTTGAGCAAAGTCAATAATTGGCTCCATGTTGTGAATAAACTGCTGCACTTGACATCCTTGTACTTTTGTAATCTTCCGAATATTTTCTCTATTCCCCCTGTCAATTCTTCTACTTCTCTTGATTTCCTCGATCTCTCTCATAATAATCTCACTTCTTCTTCTTCAGTACTGGAGTGGTTGTTCAACTCCAACACTAGTGTTGTTGAACTTTATCTCGATAGTAACCAATTTCAAGGTTTAATTCTAGATGCTTTTAGCAAAATAAGCTCTCTTGCTTTTCTCTATCTTAGTAATAATGAGTTTGAAGGCGAGATACCAAAAACCTTTGGTGGTATGTGTAATTTGAAAACATTGTCTCTTAGGGGGAACTATCTCAGCGGACAGCTTCATGATTTTAGTTATAACTTGATCGGGTGAGTAGATCACTCATTAGAGGTTTTGTATTTAGGTAAAAATCAAATCATGGGATCATTACCTAATCGCACAACATTTCCACCATTGAAAATAAGAGTTCCTCCCCCCTCCCCCCCCCCCCCCCCAAAATATATTTGATTCAGTCCAATGATGGTCTTAAAAAAAAAGGTCTAATAGTTATAGAGATATAACTTTAGTTTTCTCAATTTCTATTTTTTAATGTAAAATGTGCTCTTTTATTTGTAAAATATTTGATAAAATATGGTACTAAATATGTTTGAATCTATCTCTTTCAACTCATTATGTGGCGATTAACAAGTTACTGACCCATTAAAAAAAAAATTTGTCACTAAAATAACACATGAAATGTCTCTTTAGTAGCCACATAATGGGTTAGAGCAAGATAGTTTCAAATATGTTCGGAACTTAACTTATTCCTCCAAGCTTTGGATTAGCTTTTGAAAATTGCATTTGTTCAATTGAAATAATTTTTTTTACTTACTTTAGTATAAAATTTGATAATTTTTATTGAAAATAATACTTTTTAAGAGCAAATGCAGTAAATAGGTCGCCAAGTCTTTTGGGTAAAAGTGTGTTTCTATATGTTATATTAATTACTCAAGGAAGCTCCCCAAGGTATTTATCTCCCCATCACATGGTATCAGAGCCACCTTCTTGTAACCATGGTTTTCTGTCCTTACGGTATATTTAAGAGCAATCTTTGTCTTCCTCGGTGTTTCTTCGCTGCGTTCATCTTCTTTGGCTTCCTACTGCTGCCGTCAAAACTCTCCGGTATAGTCATGCCATCGTTAGAAGTCGCATCAACACTGCAAGACCATTGCCTTCTTCAAACTACCGTAACAAAGCCAAACTTCATTCAAGAGATCTTCTCAACTTTATCAAATCTCAAGATTTCATCAAGCTTCCATCTTGAGTTTGAGAGGGGGTGTTAGAGATATATTAGCCCATTAGCATAGGCCCAAGCCTAATTATACTTTGTGTGCAAGCCAAGTCTTCTACTTGTACTAGAAGTCTATTAGTCTAGGGTTTAGTCTACTATATATACACATGTTATGATTCATTATAACACAGGATTTGTACTATACTATAATATATTATTGATGTAGCTCTTTAGGGTTTCCTCCGTGGATATAAGCCGTTAGGCTGAACCATGTAACCCTCGTATGTTATTGTGTTCTATACTTTATGCTTTTACTTCCGCATCCATACTAGCATATTCAACATGGTGTATCAATGCTAATATTTAACATTAATAATTTCACTATGAAAATGGTAAAAATGAATTTTATTTTATGAAAGATTGCCATCAAATATAATTTTGATTGAAAATACTAAGCTTTGTTGTTGTTGTTGTTGTTGGGTGTGTGTGTGTGTGTGTGTAGATATAACTTATCAGATAAAAAATGTGTGTGTATATATATGTATGCGTGGAGTTATCTTGATAAATATATTAGTTCTACAACTTGGCCTCCCAAAAAGAAATTTCTAACTCCGTCCCTGTGGTGAGAGAATAGTGCAAACCGTGCTTTGTGAAAACAACTCTATGCTAGTTACGTAATGGTTCTCATAAAGTTTATTGAGAAACTTGTCATGATAAAATAACATCACTTTTAATTAGATTTATTATTCACAATCATTTTTATTCAGAACTATTAACTATAGGCCTAGTCAATGATTGTACTACTTCTTATGTTTTAATTATCTCCCATCTTTTCAGAAATTAAAACCGGAAACCACTACTATTTGTTGCAAAAGATAACAACAATGTAAACATCACTTTTTCTTAACAATGGTGTATAATCTATTAAAAGAAAATTCTAGTGACTTTCGTTTTCTTTCTTTTTACAACTATTTACTGCTAATAATTAATAATTAACGCAGGTATACATTTATGGAGGGACCTGATCGTCCAACTTTGATTCTTGAAGAAAATTTACATGTTGATGCTTCTACTGGAATGCAAAATATGACAGACATGGATGAAGTTAAGGGATACTTAAATTGTAGATATGTGTCTGCCATAGAGGCATGCTGAAGAATATTTGAGTTTGAAATCCACTATCAACAGCCTGCTGTTCAAAGACTTAGTTTCCATATTGAAAATGAATAGCCAGTTGTTTTTAAGGATACTGAGTATTTACATAATGTTATGGATAAACCAGATATCAGAAAAAATAAATTTACGGAGTGGATGAAAGCAAATGAATTGTATGAAGAAGCAAGGGAATTTACTTACTCTGAATTTCCAACAAAATGGGTTTGGCATAAAAGAGACAAGGAATGGAGATTAAGGAAGTCTGGAAGATGTATAGGGCGTATATATTATGCTCATCCTGCAAGTGGAGAATGTTTTTATTTACGGATGCTATTAAATGTTGTTAAAAGAGCTCGATCCTTTAAGAAATAAGAACTATAAATAATGTTGTATATTCAGATATCAAATCAGCATGTTATGTGCTTGGCTTGCTTAATGATGATAAAGAGTGGCACGAAGCTTTAAATCATGATTCACATTGGGCTTCAAGAAAACAACTTCATGAGCTTTTTGTCACAATGGTGATTTTTTGTGAAGTTTTTAACCCCTATAAATTATGGATTTCAAATTGGCGACTATTATTTGAGGACATTCTTCATCGTTAGAGAGAGTTTTATGCTATGACAATCTACATCTTGATGACTTCCAATTGCAGAACTACACACTTAGTAATATAGAACAAATTTTGATAAAAAATGGAAGGCCAAATAATGCCATATCCAAGCACATTGCTTCTAAGACAATGTAACAATAGAATATTACAAGAAGAATTAGATTATGATAGAGATTCTTTGGCAGTAGAACATATTGATCTTTTTAATGGTCTTAATTTTGATCAAAGGAATATATATGATGTAGTAATTGCTTTTGTTTTGAGAAATAAAGGTGACTTCTTATTTGTATATGGACATGGAGGAGCTGGGAAGACTTTTCTTTGGAAAACCATTAAATGCCGATTGCGTTCAGAAGGAAAGATTGTCACTGCAGTTGCATCATCTGGAATTGCTGCATTATTGTTGCCAGGAGGGAGAACAGCACATTCGAGATTTCAAATACCAATAATTGTAACAGGCAGTTCAACTTGTGAATTAAACAAGGTTCACAAATTGCAGAACTTATGACAAAAACAAGTCTTATAATTTGGGATGAAGCTCCTATGGCACATTGAAACTGTTTTCCTTCAGGAATTATTTCGTTAGGCTCCATTTCTGTCCATTCTCCTTTGGGAATTACCATGTAAATGAGTACTTTTGATGTGGTGGCAAATGGTCTAAAATTGGTCTCAATATAAAAGGATCATTAGAGTTCATAACTGACATTGAGATTGTCTCTGTTAAGGACATATTTTATGTAGTTGGCTAATCCTTTGACAAAATACACTTTACTTGTATTTGGATAGATCTAGGATATGTTCAATACTTCAAAGAACATGTTGTTCAAGTCTAGTATTAAAGCCATGAAGATTGTACCAAGAAACAAGTGAAGAAAAGGTGTTCATTAAAGTTGGACAGATAGCTCGACACCTGTGGACAGATAGCTCGACAGCTGCTCGATACCTCTTGACAGCTGGCTATCTATTGAGCTCTTCAGTTGATTTTTATCGCAATCTCGACACCTTCTCGACAGCTGGTAGATCGATCGAGAAATTTTCTGTCTCCTCGACACCTCCTCGATAGCTGTATCTGTCGAGATTCATTAAAGCTCGACACCTTCTCGATACCTGCTATCTATCGAGGTTACGGAAATCAGAATTTTTAGATCTGATTTTTGGGCTAGGCTTTTATATTTGTGTAGGGTTTCTTTTCTCACAACCCTAGACCTATATAAGGCTTATTTTAGAGGCCGTCACATAAGAGAATACAAGGAGAACATATGCAAAAGGTGACCGATGCCTTATTCTCTCTGAAAGAAGCTACTACGTCTTTTGCGCCTTAGGGTTTTGTAACCAAGTGCTTCTTGACCTTCATTATTGATGAAGTGAAAAACTTTGTAGCCAACATTCTTCTTCTTCTAGTTGGTGATTAAGTCGCGTACTGGGATTCGCGCAATTGGTTAGTTACGTACTGGGATTCGTGCATCATCAAAGGGTGGCGTTCATATATTGAAGAGTTCAGAGGTTCTGAAGCGGTAAAAGGTTTCTGCTGTGAGTTCATCTATGGGGATTGTAGAGTCTAGGGACAAAGGTTTTGTACTAGATCTGAAACTTCTCTTTACTATAGTGGATTACTTTTAGGGAAGGTTTCCTCCCAGGTTTTTTACTGTGAAACTGGTTGGTTTCATTGGTTTTCCTAGGTCATCATATCTTGTCTTATTTATTTTTTCGCTGCATGATTTTGACATGATATTGATGTTTATTTGTTTTAACAAGTTTGATTCATAATAAATCTAATTAACAACTTGGGTTTAAAACTTGTTAATTCTATCAACGGGGGTCTAAATTTCCCAACGAGTGGTATCAGAGTGGGTTCACTCTGATTGGATTAATTTCCTGAGTGTAATCCATTAACCCCTGTTGTCATGGATAGAGGACAATCATTATTTATACCTCCTTTATTTAATGGAACTAATTATGCGTACTGGAAAGTTTGTATGAAAGTTTTCTTGCAGGCCCTAGGTGAACAGGTATGACAACCTGTTGAAGTTGGCTGGATTAAGCCAAAGGAAACGCCGGTGGATTAGGATGGTGCAACAATCATAGCGGCAAATTGCAACAGTAGGGCTTTGAATGCTCTGTTTTGTGGGGTGACCAATGAGGAATTTAAGAAGATATCATCCACAGAAGTTGCCAAGGAAGCATGGACCATTCTTGAGACCACCTATGAAGGTACCAAGGCAGTAAAGACTGTGAAGCTTCAACAACTCACTAGTAGTTTTGAAGAAATAAGGATGGAAGAGGATGAGACTTTTGATGAGTTTTATGATAAACTCAAGGATATTGTGAATTCTGCTTTTAATCTTGGAGAATGTATCACAGAATCCAAAATTGTTAGAAAAATCCTTAGGTCCTTACCTGAAAGATTCCATGCCAAGATCACTGCCATTAAAAAAGCAAAGGACATTGATCAAATTCCTTTAACTAAGCTTGTAGGGAACCTTCAAACCTATGAGATGAGATTGGGCTCAATGGGAAAAGGTGGAAAGAGCAAAAACTTGGCTCTTAAGGGTATAGAGGAAGAGACTGAGGACTCTGAAGACGAAGATCAAAGTGAAGATGAGGATGAGGATCTAAACTTCATAACTGATGAGATTATCAAGCTTCTTCAGTTTAGGAAAAAGGATAAGGGCAAACCTCCTAGGAAATATAAATCCTCTAGGAAGCGCAAGAATGAGAAACCCTTCATCCAATGCCATGAGTGTAAAGGTTTTGGTCATATGAGGATAGAGTGTCCAAACTACCTCATGAAGGAAAAGACCAATGAGTTAAAAGATAAAGGGTTGGTTGCTACCTAGAGTGATACTGAGGATGACTCTTCTGATGAGTTTGTGGATGAATGTCGTCATGTTATGGCCTTTGCTGCCACAACCGATAAGGTGATTGTGGAGAGTGCTAGTGACAGTAAAGATTCTTCTGATGATGAAGTACCTAAGAAGATGACCCTTCAGGAAGCCTATGATAAGCTATGCACTGAATTCATAAAATCTGAAAAGACTTCTCATCTTTGTAGAAAAGAGTTTAATGAGGTAAAAAATGAAAAAACTGATATGTTAGTCAAACTAGATGAGACTACAAGGTTAGTTAAGACTCTTGTTGTGGAGAACGCCTTATTAGAAGAGAAGGTCAAGAATCTTAAGGTTGAGCTTAGTCAAGCTAGAACTCAAATGGAGAGGATATCTAGTGCAAAGCTTGATGAGGTATTGAGTGCTCAAAAGCCTAGTTCTGATAAGACTGGCTTAGGATATGCTGCTTCCTCCGGCCCCTCCTCTTCCATGGCTTCTGGATCAAGGACTGTTTTTGTGTCACAATCTGAGAAAGGTAATAAAGGTATGAAATCTAAAACTGATTTATCTAATTCTAAATCCTTTGTTAGACCTCATGTTTGTCACCATTGTGGTGTTTCTGGACACATTCGTCATAATTGCTTTAAGTTGTATCTTTATAAGCAATTGTCCAAACGGTCACAGGTTTCCTCTCAAGACCTAGACCTTTGTTTGGAAAGTTATTAAAATCTTTGAGCTTTTTAACTCATATTCAGAAGAATTTTAATTCTTCTATGTCTTTTAGTAGACATACTAGGACACGTGCCTTTTCATCTTCACGGCCAAAGACTTATGCTGTGTGGGTGAGAAAGGAGCCTAAGACTTAATTGTCTTTTCTATTTGTCCTCTGCTTTAATTCTTTCTATCTAAAGTAGGACTCTTTTTGCTTGATTTCTTATTTGCTTTTGGAATCATGCTTTCATGCATCTGCATCTTTCTATCATGCCTTCATGCATATGCATTTTTCTTTCATGCATTCATGTTGTTTATTTGTTTTTGTTTGGTTGTTTAGTTTTTATTTGGTTTTGTTTTCAAAATAAAAATAAAAAAGAAAAATCAGAAAAATACAAAAACAATGTGTGTTTGTGTACATTGGTACTTGTGTACCTTGGATGGCTATTGAAACAAAGTTTTCGAAACTTTGTATCTTTTGTAGCTTAGATGAGCATCTCTATGCACAACTAAGCAAGTGAGCTTTGTGGCTCTTGTTTGTGATGAGTAAGATTAAGTTATCTCTTGAACTTAACACTCGTATAACTCTTTTTGACGGGTAGGACTAGAAAATCCTAAAAGAAATGCATAAATGATCATCTCACCACTGTTGCCCGTCAATCATAATATGACACTTGTATGCTTTGGCATAGCAAAAGTGCAGTGTCATAGACACCTGTATGCTTCGGCATAGCAAAAGTGCAGTGACAAAGACATCTGTATGCTTTAGTATAGCAAAAGTGCAATGTTAATGCTTAACATGTTGGGTATTTCTTTTCTCTCTTATATATGCCCATGCATGATATGTTTAGAAGAAAATATGCAAAGAAAATAAAAAGTAAAAAGATTAAAATGCTTTAAATATGATTGCAAGCGTGTTTTCTAGGAGATGTGAGAGTTATAGGATGTACCTCAAAGGTGATAGTCCCCATCAAACAGTTATAATTGTGTGTGAGTTAAAGTTATTTTTTCCTATCTCAGATCGTCATAACTTGTAGATACATATGCAATCTTGCGATATTTTTCACACACAACACGCAATATTCTTTACTACTTTTGATACATATGCAGGTACAATGTAATTTGGCCATCACAAGTGTTTACATGTGTGAATGTATGCTCACTAAATTGTCTTGACTTGTTTTTGAAAAATAAAATTGGTTAGACTTGATTAGTGTGTGCGTGTGTTTCTGAGGATCCATGTGCTTAATATTTTTCTTGTTGAGAGATTTGTTTTTTCACATGTTTTGCATCTTTATATTATCTTGTTATCCATAGCATCTTGTTTCATTACATTCATGCATTTATATGAATTGTGGATACTTTCTAGTTTCTTGTACCCTTTGTCAATCATGACAAAAAGGGGGACAAATTGTGGAGACTTTGTGGTTTCTTTCTTTAAGATTCTACATGTTAGAGGGAGAAATACATTCCTTTGTAAGGGGGAGATGTGTTTCATCTTTTTAGGGGGAGTGCTTACTTCCTTCTTCTTGTACCTTAGGTCTTGTGACCATGTTTACATACATTGAACTTATCTTCTTTATATGTTGATATATGTTTTTTTCACCTACCTTTACATGTGTTGTTTCTTTTCTATTTTTATATACATGTTTCTTATACTTGTATGCAATCTATTATTTCTGTTTCATACTAAGATGCCTTGATGAGTTTTGTTTAAAGTGTTTCAGAAATACAGGTTGTCAAAGTCTACTTGCCATAAACTCTCTTCTTGAAAAGTTTTTCAAGAGTTTGTGTTAGGATAGATTTTATTGTATTCAACAAGTAAATATGAGTTGAGTGATTTATGACTTCTCTCATTTGTTCATTTGTTTGTTGTGATTTTGTCACGGATTACCAAAGGAAGAGATTGTTAAGGACATATTTTATGTAGTTGGCTAATCCTTTGACAAAATGCACTTTACTTGTATTTGGATAGATTTAGGATGTGTTTAATACTTCAAACAACATGTTGTTCAAGTCTATTATTAAAGCTATGAAGACTAGACCAAGAAACAAGTGAATAAAAGGTGTTCATTAAAGCTGGACAGATAGCTCGACACCTATGGATAGATAGCTCGACAGCTGCTTGACACCTCTCGACAACTGGCTATCTATCGAGCTCTTCAGTTGATTGTTATCGCAATCTCGACACATTCTCGATAGCTGATGGATCGATCGAGAAATCTTCTGTCTCTTTGACACCTTCTCGACACCTCCTCGATAGTTGTATCTGTCGAGATTCATTAAAACTCGACACCTGCTCGACACCTTCTCGACACCTGCTATCTATCGAGGTTACGAAAATCAGAATTTTCAGATCTGATTTTTGGGCCAGGCTTTTGTATTTGTATAGGGTTTCTTTTCTCACAACCCTAGACCTATATAAGGCTTATTTTAGAAGCTGTCACATAAAAGAATACAAGGAGAACATATGCAAAAGGTGACCGATGCCTTATTCTCTCTGAAAGAAGCTACTGCGTCTTTTACGCCTTAGGGTTTTATAACCAAGTGCTTCTTGATCTTCATTGTTGATGAAGTAAAGAACTTTGCAGCCAACATTCTTCTTTTTCTAGTTGGTGATTAAGTCGCGTACTGGGATTCGCGCAATTGGTTAGTCACGTACTAGGATTCGTGCATCATTAAAGGGTGGCGTTCATATATTGAAGAGTTCAGAGGTTCTGAAGCGGTAGAAGGTTTCTGCTGTGAGTTCATCTACGGGGATTAGGGACAAAGGTTTTGTACTAGATCTGAAACTTCTCTTTACTATAGTGGATTGATTTTCGGGAAGGTTTTTTACTCTGAAACTAGTTGGTTTCATTGGTTTTCCTGGGTTATCATATTTTGTCTTATTTATTTTTTCGCACCATGATTTTGACATGATTTTGATGTTTGTTTGTTTTAACAAGTTTGATTCATAATAAATCTAATTAACAACTTAGGTTTAAAACTTGTTAATTCTATCAACCGGGGTCTAAATTTCCCAACAGTCCCTATTGTAGTTAAGCTTTTTGCAAACTCAATTAGTAAAGTGGGTAACAATAGTGTGAATTTGAGTGGTAGGAGCATCCAAACCATGTATAGGCTGAATGTAGGTGGTGCTGAGATTAAATCCACTCATGATTCTAATATTTGGAGAACATGGGAAGTGGATTCCACCCCGCTTTCCTTCCTTTTCCCCTCCATCCAAATAGGCTAAGGGGTCCATTTACAACAGCATGTGTAAGTGGTGCAACATGTTCTAAAGTGTTAGTATCAACCTGCAATGTAAGTTCAGACCTGAAGTTAGGAAACAGAAGAAAATGCTACAACAAAATACTTTATCTGGGGCAGAGGAACAAAAAAAGGTTTCAGAAATACCAAATTGCAACTGTTAAATGCTAAATAAATGCTGATTGATTTTGTTGGACTATTGATCATGATTGATGTTATTAGATGGATTTCAGCTTTGATTATATTATATTCCATATATGATGCAATCTCATTATGAATTTACTTTATTTACATGTTTGATGTAATTTGGGATCCTATTCAAAGGGCCAAAAATTCACTATTATAGGCCGTTGATGCTTAATGTTATTCACAATTGTTGGAAAAACTGGTTCTGCATCTCATACAAAAGGCACAGCAGAAGCAACACAAGTATTTGCTTGATTCATGTGAGACACCAATTGTTGGAAAAAACTAGTTTTGCATCTCATACAGAACGCACAGTGGAAGCAACACAAGTATCTACTGGATTCATGTGAGATAACATGGAATATCTAGAATTTTAGAAACAAAGAATAGAAAGGCATACCTTGGTGCAATGAAATACAAAACAAAAGAAGTTCGAACTTGTTATTCACAATTGTTGGAAAAACTGGTTCTGCATCTCATACAAAAGGCATAGCAAAAGCAACACAAGTATTTACTTGATTCATGTGAGACACTAATTGTTGGAAAAATTTGGTTTTGCATCTCATACAAAACGCACAGCGGAAACAACACAAGTATCTACTGGATTCATGTGAGATAACATGGAATATCTAGAATTTTAGAAACGAAGAATAGAAAGGCATACCTTGGTGCAGTGAAATTCAAAACAAAAGAAGTTCGAACTTGGGAAGACCTTTAATCTTCACCCTAATTCCACAGATGCCCAAATTGTGTGGTCTCTTAATCAGTTATGTACGCACTTGTTCAAGAGAGAATGTGTTTTGAGAAAATTGTATACATCTCTTTTTAATCGTATGTATGTTTTTAACTATCAAAAGGCAATTACTTTATTTAATAACTCTTATTAAATAAATAAATAACTGATTATCTAATTGGGCTAGCATTTTGAGCCAGCCCAATTGGGCTTCAGTGTGTGGCTTGGGATGGGACCAAAGGGACAAATAAAACTCTAGCTCCAAGGGGCTTTCGGCTTATCTGTCAACTCTTGACAAGCCCAAAGCTAGCATATGTATTTATGTAATGATGTGATGCACACCATTAAATATTAGGTTTGTTGCTTTATGTTAAACAAAAATCAAATTAGCTAAGTGTCTAACTCTATTGGTCATAGTTCCCTACTGTTGCGGCCGGTGCTCGTTTGCATGCGTGGGAGCCAACCCAACAAACAAGGAAAGGATGCTGCTTGGGGCATCTATTTGAAATATTTTTCCAAAATCTTATTGTCTTCCTTAAACAAAAATCAGATTTGAAACATTTTTCCAAAATCTCATTGTTTATGTTAAAAAATATTAGATCTGAAATATTTTTCCAAATCCTCATTGTTTTCTTTAAATAACAATCAGATTTGAAATATTTTTCTAAAATCCCATTGTTTTCTTAAAAAAAAAAAAAAAAAAAAAAATCAGATCTGAATTTTATGTTAAAAAATTCATTCTTTTCACTTTTAAAAAATCAGATCTGAAATTTCTTTTAAAACCCATTATTTTTTAGTTAAACAATCGGATTTGGATTTTCATTTTGGAGATCCATTCTGTTATTTAATTAAGAAATCAGATTTGGGATCTTTTCAAAAACAAAATCCATTCCCTTTTACTTTTTTTAAAAATCATATCTAAATTTTTACCACAAAATTCATTTTGCTAATTTGAAACTTCTCATAAAAAATCTTTCTTTTCACAAATAAAATTCATATGTAATTTCTCTTTGCATAAATGCAATAGATCTAGTATTTTGCATATTAACAAATTTTAGATCTAGGAATATTGACACAATAGTTTGCATGTCATTTTTTATGGGTATCTAAAAGGTCATTTAAAGTCTAGAAGACTAGACTCTGTCTGGGCAGGGTGGATGTCTAACACCTTCCCATCCTGTAACCTGGGCCCCGAACCTTAGGATTTTTGGATAGATTTAGTATCTTATTTTATTTTGGGTAGAATGTAACTAGGAAGCAAAACTTTGTATTTTTCTTTTTATTAGATTGTACCTAGGAATCAAAGCAATGTAAAGTTATTTCTCCCAAGATGTAAATTGTTTCCAGTCAATAAAGATGCATACTATTCAAAATATATTGTAAATTGTAAAATTTTCTTATTTTAATTATAAAATAAGTGGTATTCCATGGATTCCTGAAAAAGGAAGGTGCCAATGCCTACACCATTTTCTGAGAGCACTTAAATTTTTCCAGTCTCACACACTGAGGTGTGGCGGGAATGGATAGAATCTTCTACTTCCTTATAGGGGATACTTTAGGTGTACCTGATTCACCGAGGATACTTTGGGGAAGAATTTTTTGCTTCCTATCTAGAGATTGTTTAAATATGCTTGGGTCCATCGGGGAAGAATCTTCTGCCTCCTCCATAGGGATGATGGTTGATATGCTTCAACTACTGAGGAAGATTCTTTTGCTTGCTTCATGGGGATGTTGCTTGAGATGCTCGATCCATTGAGGAAGAATCTTCTGCTTCCTTACTAGATATAGTGTTCTTGTTATGCTTGAACCATTGGGGAAGAGTCTTTTGCTTTCTTTATGGGGATTGTGCTTTTGAATTCTTGTGATCTGCTAGAAATGGTTTTAGGGTGTACATGCTTAAATGAGGGAAGAGTCTTCTACTTCCTTAACCGCTCACCGGGGAGTTCTTTGATGATTTTGTGCCTAATTAGGGCAATTTTAAGATGTTCTTCTTTTTTGGAAAGAAGGGATTTTTATTTTTATTTTTTTATTTACTGCTCATGACTAAACTAAATGTAGTATAGTGGTGAGGCCTAAACTACACGTAGTTTAGCCATCAGGTGTGTTCCCGCATTTTCATTTTCTCCAACGTTTACCAATTGTTTCTTTTTCTTCTTCATTCTCTTCATCTCCCTCATCTCTTCATATTCTCCATAAATCCTCTTCTCTCTACAAAAACCACCCTTTCCTCTTTTTTCCTCTCACAAACTCTCTAACTCTCACAAACTCTCAAACTCCCTCATTCTCTCATTTTCTCTTTAACTCTCTTCATCTCCTCTAATGGCACCCAAGGCCAATAAGACCTCCTACGTCCTTTTCTCTGATGCATTCCACCTTACTTGCTGGAGTGGGGCAACGAGGTTGATGGGGCCTCCACCATTGACATACTGGCCAGAGAATCACATTCTCATGGCTGAATCTATAAGTTTTCAAACTTTTTCTCATTTTCCAGTTCCTCTTTGATTTTCCATTTTAATGTGTTTTTGGCCATGTAAATTCTTGGGTTTTGCTATGGGATGGGTTTAGATGAAAACTTGACACATTAGGAGGAGTAGGAACATGTCTAGGATTGATTTTGGATGATGTATCCTTGAAAATGTCGAAGAACTTTTGTTTGCGCCTCTGCGTGCGTAGGCTTAGGCCTACATACATTGCTTGTGTTCATGCATAGGCAGCTCTATTCTTGTGTATGCAAGTATGTTCTTGAAATCCTGCGTACATAGGGATGGGCCTGCGTACGTGGGGTCATGTCTGCATATGTGGGCTTTAACCCACATAGGTGAGACGCCTGGCAGAAGCCCTACTTTGCCCATTTTCACTTTTTTTTTTCAACTGTTTCACTTCCATATACAATCCTAACATACCTTTTTGTCATTTTTGCACTTGAAAATCACTATATTCTCCTTTTTGTCTTCGCCCTTGCATCAAAAACACCATTTTCATCAATTCTGCTTGAATCTAATGTCATATTCTTTTTTGTGCTATCATCATCCCCTTATGCTGATAGAGGAAGTACCAACAAAGTGGTGGAATGGTACAACTTGCTCGCCCCTGAAACCAGGGCCTACATCTGAGAAGCAGGCTTCGAGCCCATTATTGGCCTCCTTCCAGAAAGATCCACGAGCGCCACTTTGGTGCAGTGCTTCATTGAGAGGTGGTGGGACACCACTCACACCTTTCATATTGCTGAGCGAGAGATGACGGTGACTTTCTATGACTTCTACCACATGACCGGCCTTAGCTTCAAAGGGGTCATTATTAACTTGGATGGTGTGCCGGGCAACCAGCTAGGTCTCGACATGATAGGGAGGAAGTACTCCACTGAAACCATCCACTACTTTGACTTGATGTCGGATTACATGCATCTCCCACAGAGGACCATAGAGGAGCACATCTAGATGGCTAGGGCCTTCTTTCTTCACCTTTTGGGGGCTTACTTCTTTGCCAATGGTGGGTAAACGGTGTCCTTGAGGTGGTTGACCCTCTTCCAAGACTTTGGAGAGGCACGAAGGGCCAACTAGGGGCAGGCATGTCTTGCCTATCTTTATTGCACCCTCGACACTCTCAGCCAAGGGACCTTGTAGTAACTTGTGGTCTCATAACTCTAGGCATCGACCTAGTCCTGAAGGATTTTCCTCGAGTGAGGGCCCACCTTGTTGGGTTGACTTTTGATGAGGTAAGTTCAAGAGTTTTAGTTTTTTACGCTTCTTCATGCATTTTTCTTAGGATATCCTTCTTCTAACCTCAGGTTATTATAGGTTAACTAGATTCCATAGGTAGATCAACCCTTTCTTGCTTCTCGAGACTTGGAGCCTACCACTCTCATCGCTTCAGAGATCACCCAACCTTTTAAAGGAGCAAGCTTGAGGGCACTATATCTGGTGGAGAGGGTGCAGTGCTAGTTGGTGGGTAGGGACGACCCTCAGATTCTGATGGACCCTCCTGAGTTCATGCTTGCCCTACATTACATAATCGATGTTGAGTACCACTCATGGGGGAGTGGCGTTCCCTACGTCGTTTGGCTTTTCAAGGGGTTGGACTATGAGGAGTTCAACATCACCTGCCTCATGCCTTCCTTCACTGTTTGGGTATGTGCTCAGTCTTTTCTTTTTCTCTTCCTTTCCTTTATCTTGTTTGTCATGCCTTCTAATGTGGAAAACTGTAACAGGAGGAGCTTACTATTGGCGAACTCATTGACCTTCCACACCTTCCTTGGACGGTCTATGCCTATGGCCTGGATGGCTTCACTCAGGAGAGCGTTGTGCTCCGTAATCCTAATGTCATTGGCTTTTCCCTCCCAACGCTTAGGATGTAAGTTCTTTCTTCCCTTTGTTTTTTCTCTTTTTGTTTTAGTCACTAACCCTTCTTTCTTTGAATTGCAGCCCAGTATCTAAGAGCACGAGGAGTTGGTATGGCCGGCTAGAAATCTCAAGTTGGAGGTGACCAACTATTCGAGGAATATGTATGGTCTTGGAGGAGTGGCCCACCCAGGCGGTGGTGATGATGATGATGGTGAGGAGGAGGATTTGGAGGTGACTCCTAGCTACCAACCAAGAAAGATGTGGTACCATTGATTACCTGCAATTCAAGACACATAGGCATACAACACACAACTTTTTTTTTCCCCTTTTTCTTTTTGCTTTTAATGTTTTTCATTTCTCTTAGCAAACATTTGGATTTAAGTTTGAGACAAAGGATTGTATTTAAGAACATCTTTTTACATTTATGCTTTTATAGGACTAGCATTTAATTTACAAGATATATGGTTAATTGCATGTTTCTATACAACTTTGTTTCCTTGATGCTTGAAATCTTATGCTTGGAATGTGTCTTGAATGATCATTTAGGTCACAGGAACCCTAGGAATTCTTTGGAGTGAAAAATTGTGCTTAAAATAGGGGAACATGGGCTTTTGCCAAGTGCCATGCGTATGTGGAGATGAGCCTGTGTATGTAGCTTTGACTTTGCATACTTGGGCCGTGAATTAGAAAAACCTTAACTGACTTACTTAAGTATAAAAGTAAATATTTGAGTTCAAAACCCTTACCAACGTATTTTCAACCCAAAAAGCCCTTTTTTAAGGTCCTCCAATGGTAGAAGACTCTCCTCTTAATGTCTCATCTTAGATTAGGAGGCTTGGTCCTGATTTCAAGGATTCCATTGCCCCCTATGGTCTTTCTTGCATTTTTCCTTAACATCAAATAAAGGTGGATGAGCCTCTTCTTCCTGCTGCTACCAACTATTGGGTTCATTCTCGACATTTGTTCCATTTCAATGGAATAGAATTATGCCCCACTATTGAAGAATTTGGTGCTATCATGGGTGAACCGGAGATTGATGATCTCATCTTCCCTACCATGGGTGGGGATCTTCCTTCCTTGTTACGAGTTGTGTTGGGTTTTCCTGCTACCATGTCAAATAGGGGGTGTGTTTTTGGCAAGCTCAACCTTAGGTTGGTCTTTAAGTATTTTTTTTTTTTATTTGACCCTTCTTGAAGGTGAGAGGCCACACTCGTACTTTCTTTGCGCCTTTTGCTTGTGTGCCCTTGCAAGGTATTTCTTGGTTCAAAAGTCATTGTGTGGACCTCCAGATGTGCATGGTGGCTTATGAGCTAAAGAGAGTTAATCCAGTGGCTGTGATCTTGGCAAAAATCCTCAATAGTTTGGATGCCTTTCATAGGAAGGAAGCAAGCTTCTTTGCGGGAAGTCCTCTTCTTTTTCAGGTTTAATCCCTAACTTTTGCCTAGGTTCTTAACCTAGCGGGATTCCTCTAATTTTGCATGGATTGATTTTCAGTTTTCAACCCATCAAGACACCTTATATTGTCATTCGTCATTATTTATATTTTTTTTCTCACTTATGCTCTCCATTTTTTTTCTTCTTATTTTATTTTTTTCTCTCTCTTTTCTCTCTTTCTTTTCCAGATATGCTACAAGAGAGGCTTCAATTGCTTCAACCTCCTACTGTACCCCTTAGCACCTACCTTTCTAGGCATCTAAGGGACTGCCAGCTTCATCAAAATGACATGAGCTTTGAGGCATACATGGAACTTATGGGTCACCTCAAGGTGACTGACATTTAGTGGGTTGTGGAATGGTGGCATATCTCAAACATGGTCCATAGTTGCTGCAAGGATTGTTGTGTGATTTTAGTTGGGCTTCATTGCTGCTCCTATTACTCTACTTGTTGTATCATAAGGCAATTTTGAGAATGTCAACGAGCTCTTGATGATGAAGTGCCTTCCACACCAAGCTGTTCACTAATAGGATCTTAGGTAGGATCAGTGAGGCTTGGCCACGCCGTAGGGTGATGAAAGACATTGTTCCTCCTCAACACATCTACCCAACTGCGAGGTACAGGCAATGATTGGAGGATGACATGAAGTGGGTTTTGAGGGATGAGAAAGCTTATATGAGGACTAGCAAGAAAGCAAGGAGGACTGAGTGACCACCCTAATATGCCCCATATTTTACTTTTCTGCACTTTTATGATTCTCATGTTTTTGTTTTTGAATTTAACAAAGGATTGAAATATTCCAAATCCCCTATGAAAACAATCTTATTATCTTTTAATTTGAGTAATGAGAGAATCATTTTTTATTATCATCACTTATTGTCACCTCATTTATTTATTTATTTTCTTTTCATTTCTTTTTCCTTTGCCATATAATTTTTGTCCATGGTCTTTTCCCTAACTTTTGCCTAGAACACCCTTTCGGGTTTTCAATCTAGTAGGGTTCTTTTGTCTTAAATTTTGCGTAGGCCGCCCTTTCGGGTTTTCAACATAGTAGGCTTTTTTTTTTCTTTAAATGTGGTACTTCTGAAGTCTATCTATGTTAATGGGGCAAAACATCTCTTCCCCATCCAAATTTGTGATCCTTGTGGTACCTTTAGACATGATCTTCTTAATGATAAAAGGCCTAGACCACCTTGGCTTCATCCTTCCTTTTGGATCAAAAGTCTCATCTTTAAGCACCTTCAGGACCAAGTCCATTTCTTTAAGGTTTCTTAGTTTCACTTTCTTACTAAATGCTTTAGCAATCGTTTTTTTTTGGTACCCTTGTGCATGATATTGGGCTCTAGCCCTCTTCTCATCTATCAAAGCTAGTTGTTCATATCTTGCTTTAGCCCAATCCTCTTTAGGACCTTGGTTTCTACTAGCACTCTTGATGATTGTATCTCCACCTCAATAAGAAGCACCACCTCACTACCATAAACCAAAGAGTAAGGTGTTGCCCCAATTGATGCTCGGATAGAAGTTCTATAACCCCATAAGGCAAATAGAAACTTCTTGGCCCAGTCTTTATATGTCACTACCATCTTGGCTAGGATATTCATCACATTCTTATTAGCTGCTTCTACAACCTCATTTGCTTGTGGTTGATATGGTGAAGACTTATGATGCTCAATGCCATATTCTTCCATGACCCTTCGGACTTCACCCTCAAAGTGGGAACCATTATCAGAGATGATCTTCTAGGGTACCCGAAACCGACATATGATGTTGTTTTCTAAGAACCGTGGCACATGCTTAGCCTTTAACATGGAGTAGGAGGCTGCTTCCACCCACTCGGTGAAATTGTCAATTGCCACTAGGATGTATTCATGCCCATTTGAGGCCTTGGGAGCTATCCATTCAATCACATCTATGCCCCAAACTGAGAATGGCCATGGGGAAGTCATGTTATACAACTCACTAGGTGGTACATGGTTCAAGTTGGCATGTGTTTGACAATCATGGCAACTCTTCACATAGTCAACGCAATCAGTCTCCATTTTATTCCTATAATACCCAATCCATAGGATTTTCTTGGCTAACATTCTTTCATTCATATGAAGGCCACAAATCTCTTGATGAACTTCTTCCATTACCCTCTCGGCTTCTTCTTTCTTCAAGCAACGAAGGTGTACACCATTATAGGACATTCTATAGAGTTGTCCTTCACATAGGATGTATTGTGTTGCCATCATCCTAATGGAACGACGTTCTCACTTGTTGGCACCATCCGGATATGCCCCTAGTTCCAAGAACTTCATAGTGTCATAGTATCATGGAACTTCCTCTTCCTCTATGGTTAATACTGAAGCCTTGGTCTTCCTTTTGTGCACTTCCTCATAACTTTGCTCAATCTCTAAGGGACGTGTCCACACTCCCTCGGGTATTTCAACCATAGAGGCCAAAGTAGCTAAGGCATCCGTAAATTGATTTTGAGTTCTAGGGATGATTGTGTACTCAATCTTGTCAAAGGTCTTGGTTAAGTCTTCCAAGTATTATTGATAAGGCTTTAAGTGTTCCTCTTTCACCTTCCACAACTTTTTTGCTTGGGCTATAACCAAAGTGGAATCTCTAAAAACTTCGGCCTCTTTTACCCTATATTCTCGAGAGCTTCCATTCCAACTATACAAGCTTCATATTCAGCCATGTTATTTGTTACTTCAAAGTTCTTAATCGCCAAAGGTATTTGAGATCTCTCAAGAGTGATCAAGAGTACTCTTACCCCATTCCCATATTGGTTTACGGCTCCATCAAAGTACATCTTCCATGTCCCAACCTCAACATCCAAAATGTCCTCATCTAGAAAGTCTTCTTTACCATCTTCTCCCTCTATGGGATTCTCAGCACAAAAATCTGACGCGATGCTCCCTTTGATAGTTTTTCTAGCCACATATTTCAAATCAAATTCTGCCAACAAGATCAACCATCTTGACAATCTTCCACTCAAAGCGGGTTTCTCGAAGAGATACTTCAATGGGTTCATTCTTGCTACCACCCATATTTGAAAGGGTAAAACGATATGTCTCAATTTCTGTACAACCTAAACAAGTAAAAAGCATGACTTTTCTATGGGAGTGTACCTAGTCTCATAATCATGGAACCTCTTGCTCAAGTAGTATATGGCCCTCTCATTCTTCTCAACATCTTCTTGTGCTAGCATACTTCCAACCGCATCCCCTATGATAGAGAGTTATAGGAGTAAGGGTTTTCCATGTTGTGGAGGCACTTAAATAGGGGGTGTAAGAGATATTCCTTGATAAGTTTAAGGCTTTTTGGCACTTATCGTTCCATATATGTGGTTCATTCTTCCTCAGGAGTTTGAAGATGGGCTCACAAGTGGAAGTAAGCTTGGTAATGAATGGACTAATGTATTGTAGTTGACCCAAGAAACCCCCTATCTCTTTCTCACTTTTGAGTGGAGGCATCTCCAATATGGCTTTAATCTTGGATGGGTCAACTTCTATTCCTCTATCACTTACTAGGAAGCCTAGCAATTTTTCGGCGGTTACTCCAAAGGTGCACTTTTGTGGGTTCAACCTCAGTCTATATTCTTTAATCCTTTCGAAGAACTTCCTCAAGTTTATGGTATGGCTTTCTCCATCCTTGGATTTCACTATCATATCAACGACATACACCTTTACCTCATTATGCATCATATCATGTAACAAGGCTATGGCCATCCTTTGGTGAGTTGCCTTGGCATTCTTGAGGCCAAACGGCATTTTCATTTAACAATAAATTCCCCATTCAGTAGTGAAAGTGGTTTTGGTCATGTCCTTGGGAGCCATCTTGATTTGATTGTACCCTAAAAAACCATCCATGAAAGACATTAAGGCACTTCCTACCGTGTTATCTACCAACATCATATTGGATCGTACCTTTCTCACATCTGGTGGTACGTTAATTTTTTTTTTCTCACATTTAACAGTTCCATCATCACATTAGGTAGTACCAACATTACATATGATCGTACTTTTTGTCACATTTGGTGGTTCCTTTTTTTTTCCTCATATTTGATGGTTCCATTATTACATTAGGTAGTACCAACATCACATTTGACCGTACCTTTCTCACATTCAGTGGTACTTTTATATTTTTTCTCACATTTGACAGTTTCATCGTCACAAATTGGGTAGTACCAACATCACATGTGACTGTACTTTTGTCACATTTGATGGTTCACTTTTTTTTCTCACATTTTTTATGATTTCATTGTCACATTAGGCCGTATCAACATCACATTTTACTGTACTTTTCTTACATTTGGTGTTACTTTTATTTTTTCTCATATTTGACGGTACCATTCTCACATTGTGTAGTACCAATATCACATGTGACTGTACTTTTGTCACATTCAGTGGTTTCCTTGTTTTTTTTCTCACATTTGATGGTTCTATTGTCACGTTATAGGCAAAACCAATATCACATTTGACTGTACCTTTCTCACAATGTTGGTACTTTTATTTTTTTCTCATATTTGACAGTTCTATTATCACATTGGGCAGTCCTAGCAATATCACATGTGATGTACTTTTGTCACATTCGATAGTTCTTTATTTTTATTTTATTTTTTCTTTTCACGTTTGATGGTTCCATTGTCACATTGGGTAGTCCTAGCAATATCACATGTGATGTACTTTTGTCACATGTGATGGTTCTATTGTCACATTAGGCAGTACCAACACCATATATGAGTATACTTTTGCCACATTTAGTTGTACCTTTATTTTTTTCTCACATTTAGCGGTATCATCCTCACATTATACAATACCAACATCACATATGACTGTACTTATATCACATTCAATGAATAATCATGCACATCAAAAGTTTGTCTTACATGAGAAGTCATTTTTTTCCAGGTACAAGACTACACAACATTGTGAAGCCATGAATGAATTTTTGAATAGATTTTTGGATAGGCAGACTAAGCTTCATAAGCTGTTTCAACAAGTTGATAGAGCACTTTCACGTATTTGACACAATGAGATGGGGGTAGATTTTACTTCAAAATATATTAAATCTATTCTGATTACTAGGTTAGTTAAAAATTGAGAAGCATACCACTAATATATTGACAAGGGAGATATTCCATATGTATATGTCACAGTTTTTTTTACTAAAAATCACTTTTTCATGAATTCACATATGAAAGCATAGAATTCACTAGTTCTGTTTGTATGTGCCATAGATGATCTAAATAAATCAAACCACCTACTTACACTTGATCTAAATATGGTAATTTTTATCTCATAATATTTATAACTTGAATTGATATATAAATCACTTTCGGTGCTATACTATTTTAACTCTCTTTATGTGAATGCTATTTGAAACGATTTTTCCACAAGTTCACATATGAAAGGATAAAGAATTTATTACTTTTACTACAAAGAAATCCATTATAGGTATCTTGACTACTACTTACTCTACTACTTGTTCATCACAAGAAGGAAAAAATAATATACAAAGAAATCCACTACAATGTGTTTCCTTCACATCTATATTTGAATACCATCATGGCAATAATTGAAAAAGAGACAATCTAAAGCATCTTGCAATGGGCTTGCATGTCTGGATCATTCATTCCTAAGTTCTCAATAGGGCAACTTCTAACATGTAAGAATTTCTTATTGTCCCTTCTGCAACTCAAGTGGTAAGTGAAAAATGAGATGTTCATAAGAGCACATTTCTTTGCATAAAGCCTTTATTATTCATCTATATGACTAAAATGATTTAACAATTTTGACTCATCTAGCTCAAACTGAAAATATCAGCAAGTTTAAAATCATATAAACAAGTTTAAAAGAAATTCAAAAAAATAGCAGCATGCTAAAAAATAAGGATATGATGAACCTCTAAGAGGTTTCTTATAATCTGAAAGTTGAGTAATAATGTAAATGACTACTACTGCAATTGATATTGGGCTTCTTCTGAAATTTAGGAAAAAGAAGGTTCATTAATATAAACAATTGCTGACTAAAAAAAAAAATATATATATATATATATATATATATCAATGAACCTGTTATCAAAGCACATGAAAATTTCAGTCACACTCAACACCATATTATCTCACATTTATAAGTTCTTATAAATTGTGGTCTCTAAATTATACAATCATTTTCAAGTATTTGTGCAGCTTGCTTCAACTGAGTTGGAGTCAGTTACTCTAAATCTAACATTAACATAATAGTCCAAAAACATGGCTCATTTTAATCTTATAATTAAGCATTAGATCAATATGCCTTTCATTAGTTTTCAGGGAAAATGCAGATGAATGGGGAAAATGGAGAACCAGTAGCAAGATCTCAATTAAGGAGATTCTTACAAAGCGAAAGAAAACCACAATTGTTAAGAGAAAATGCTTTAAGGAGAATATGAAGACTACTTCTGGTATTTTTCTACACGTCAAAGTCGAATTTATCAATGTGAAGCATGGGTGCGTTTCGGGACTCGAGTGCGGGTGCGGGTGAGGGACTCGGCAATTTTTGAAAATGGTGGGTGCGGGTGCGACGGGACTCGGCGATTAAAAAATTATTAAAACAATTTTTATTTATATTTTTAATATATTGCTAAGCATACTTTTTCACATTATATAAACATACACCAAATTTAAGAGCAATCTATATCTATATATTACTAAAAACTGAAGCATGGAATTTATTGCTGCTAAGCTCTTGTTGCCCCACCTCATCACCACGTCATTCACCACATAATTATTATTTATTATTTATTCCTTTTTTTTTTTACAAATATATATATATATATATATATAGATTATTGACTTTATATATTCATGTTTATCAGTTTTAACAACAATATATATATATATATATATATCTTTTTTATTTCCAATTTTCCTAGAATTTTTTTTAAATTCACTTATTTTTTAAATATTTACACTTTCTTCACTTTTATTCTTCTCTTACCTTTTCATCTCCCCACTACTCTCTACTTCAATATTACTATTCATCTTTCCCTTCATCTTCATTTATTTGTCTCTTCTTATCCCTTCCCTCTTACTATAAATTTGTCATTCTTTTCCATTCTTTGCATAGTTTTCTCTCACAAAAAGATTCTCTCTCTCTCTCTCTCTCTCTCTCTCTCTCTCAATGTTTTGGTGGATTTTTATTTTTTATTGCATCTCCACTTTTGGTTGATAAATTTTTGTGTTTTTAAGAACTTTAATTTAAGTTGATACGATTTGGTTTTGTGTTTTAAGTTATTATTATTATTATTGTTAAATTTTATCTAATTACATTATAAAAATTAAAGATAGTAGATAAAAATAAAATAGTATTCCATTACATAGCATAATTTGGATAATTTAGTGTTTATTGTTATATCTTTTAATTTTTCTTATTTTTTTCTTCTCTTTTATTTTACTCAATATTGAAATTCAACCACATCCTCCTTATCATTAAGTTATTTATATTTTCTCTCTCTTTTTGTTTTAAAAAATAAAAAAGCGTAATATTTTACTTAAATTTAAATAAAAGAAAATTGTGCTAATCAAATTGTACTCCTTTTTTTAACATTTATACTTTCTCCTTCTCTTTACCTTTTCATCTCCCCAAACATTCTACCTTGATATCACTCTTTCTCTTTCCTTTTATCTTCCTTTATTTTGTTTCTTTTTATTATCATCCTCTTAGTATAAATTTGACATTCACTCTTCCATTCTTTACATAATTTTCTCTTACAAAAAAGTGGTTATTTCCTACTCTTTCTCCCGTGAATTTTTATTTTTATTTTTCTTGCATCTCTATTTTAGCTTGATAAAGTTTTGTATTCTTTAGATCGAACTCTATTTTGGTTGATGAGATTTAGTTTTTTGTTTTAAGTTTATTTTTTTTTATTTTTTATGACTTTGATTGTTAAATGTTATCATATTGCATTATAAATAATTAAAAATAGTATATAAGAATGTACTATTATTATATTTCATAGAATTATTTGGATAAGTTAGTGTTTATTGTTATGTATTTTTTTTTTCTCATATCATTTTATTTAATATTTAAGTTCAGCCACATCTCCTATATATATCATTAAATTATTTATATTTCCACTCCTTTTTTATTTTAAAAAATTTAAAATATAATATTTTGGCTAAATTAAATAAATAAAATTTTCCACATTAAGTGGAGTAATGCTAGGGAAACACCCATTCTCACACCCAATGCATCAAAGGAAGAATGAAATACAAAACAAATCAAGTTAGAAACACTAAATTAAAAAATAATAATAATAATGCATATTTAATGAATAGAATCATCATCAAATTTTGGAAAACGATAGGTTGCCAATGGAGAGAGAGAGGGAGATGACATAGAAAAAAATCAATACAAAGTAATAAAGAGTAGTTAAAGAAAAAGAAAAAAAAAAAAAACAAACATCAATTAGTAATCGTTGATTAGAAAACAAAGACGTTGTAAGGAGAAGTAAAAAATAAAATAGAGATTACCGTGTGGAGAACATTAAAAACTTTACTATGTAGTAACATAAACCGTTAAATTCACTTAAAAAATTAAATCAACAATCAACAATTGAATACAATTATAGTACTAAATTTAAATTTAAACTAATCAAACTCTAACTATAGAAACCATATTAATCATAACTAAAAAAGAGATGTTTTCTGATAGTAGAAGAAATTACATAAGAAATAAAGTTAGAAAATTTAAAAATCCATTTTTTGACATTTCATTTAATTATATATATATATATATATATAAAATTTTCATATACTATTACTTTTGAAAATCTAATGAACAATGCTCTCTCTCATTTATCGTCTTTGTTATGCAAATGATCAATTAGTAAATATATGATAATAATAAGAAGCATTACAAATGAGATCACTAAAAAAAATATAAAATTAATTAGCCACTATCATTATGGAATAGTAGTCTATAATTTTACGCATCCAAAAAAGTGGAATATATAGAGTTTTCTTAAAAGTATGTGTAAAGATTCATTATACATATGTGTGTGTGTGTGTGTGTGTGTGTGTGTAAAGGTAAAAATAGGTATATTTAAGGTCTTTATTAACTTAAAAACTAATGAAAAACCAATAGTTAATAACTAAAATTATAGTATTAATAGCATATTTAATGAGACCATCCTAAAAAAATTATCACGCACAACGCGCGAGTATGCGATTAGTTTTGATAAAGTGAGATCCAAAATAAATATTTTCTGTATTGCTTGCTCCTTGTCTAGCTGTTCAAGAGTTCCATCTTTGTTGTAACACCGCACCTCCGAGTTTGGTTGACGCCTCTGCCTCTTTCATTTGTTTGATGGTTACCTTAGTTGTAATTCACCTATTTAAAAAGGGTATAGTTTCACACAAATCCGTCACGAAAAAATGTAAATGCATTATGGCTTACATTTTCAAAAAAAAATACAAATTTAACCCAAGAGTTTTAATAAGGTCAAAATTCTAAAACTAACATTCTTGGAGATGAAAATATTATATTATTGTTGTAATTCAGTGGCACCATTATCTACTCTCTTTCATGAAAATAGCCTAGGTTTGAATTTCCTTTCCATTTTTTGTAACTACAGAATTATCATTATTTATTTGTTGCTTAACATTGTGTATCATGCCAATTTCTCCTATTATTTTCTCTTCTCTTGCGTAAATATTTGTCTCTTTATTGTTTTGTGTGGCCATACCTATGCAAATGCCAAGGCGCAAAAATACAATTAGCCAATGGCTTTTGTTAAGGCCCTATTTAGTAAGTGTTGCCATATCCAAGTCAAAAAACCTTTTTATTTTTTTATTTTTTTTTAAATGTCTTTGTTTCCCAATTTAAAGTGTCTAGAAACTGATCAAGGAAATTTACTTAAAGACACGATCAAGCTGCTCAAAATTCTGCTCATTGTAAGTGTCAAATCTGTTGTCTCGATACATAGCTCAACTCTGGCCAATCTATCGAGGTCACCTCTACCTCAATACTAGCCAATCGATCAAGCTTCCTAATAATAGAATTTAGTTCTGTTTATAATGATGTGGCGACCTTAGAATTTGTGCACTTAGTTTCTTAGACAATTTAAATAACATATTTAAGAGTCGTCATCACACAATATAGACACACCTCACAGAGAAGTTCATACAACTCTTGTATTTTCTACTACAATCCTAATCTAATTCCATGGACTAACTATTCATGGAAAGCTAAATGTTGTTTTATTGTTTGTTTTGTGTGGCCATACATATGCAAATGGCATGGTGTAAATACAACTAACAAGTGATCTTGAATTTTCTACTACAATCCTAATTAAATTATTAATAGTTTGTTTTGTGTGGCCATACATATGCAAATTCTATGGTGCAAATGCAATTTACCAATGACCTTGAATTTTTCTGCTACAATCCAAATCAAATTCCATGGACTACAATCCGTATCAAATTCATGGACTAACAATTCATAGAAAATTCAATGTTGCTTTAAAGTTTTGTAGTGACCTTGTATTTTCTACTACAATCCTAATCAAATTCCATGGACTAACTATTCATGGAAAGCTCAATATTGCTTTATTGTTTGTTTTGTGTGGCCTTACATGTGCAAATGTTGTGGTGTAAATGTAATTAACCAATGACCTTAAATTTTCTATAACAATCCAAATCAAATTACATGGACTAACATTTCATGGAAAACTCAACGTTACCTTGTATTAATAATAAATCAAAAATGGAAAAAATCAAACAAACAAAAATAACTCCGTGCGTAAAAGACAAGTGGGGTCATCATTGTTGATGGTAGAAAAGTTGAATCAAATTTCAGAACCAAAAAAACAAATATAAATTCTCACACATACACGTTGAAAGAAACGGAAATATAATAAGGACAGTTCAAGAAATTTCATTGAAATTTCCTATTTGCTCTTTAGTTGCAACATTATTCCTTTACATAACATTAAGACTTTTGAAAGTTTAGAGTGGCGTCTTTCCTAGACGGCTACCAATTTTTTGATAAGAAGACTACCAATTACCAAAGTTGTAATGCGTTATAGATAAACATGGCCTCCCTGTTCTGCATCCTTACACTCCCACACAAGTTGGTCTGAACAAGTAGTCATTGGATTTCTTAGCAAGAGAAGCTTGTATTAGATAATAACTAAAACATGATGTTCATAAATTAAATACATCCCACAAGATTGAAACTAAAACATTCCATGATGTTCAGAAATTAGAATACAAATCATAAGTTTGAAACTAAAACAAAATAAAAGATAATCAACAAGACAATCAAACACCAACATCATCATTCTCAAGATCAATAGCTTCACTTTGAACTTCACTTTCACTAATAGTAGCACTAGTGTTAGCATTCCCAATAACCATGGCCTCAAACTCTGGCTCATCAAGTGTAAGGGCTGCATTCTCAAGAATTCTAGCTCCTTCATGTATATCACTCTTATTCCAAGAGTCTCTTGCAATACCCCATATCTTTGTTATTGTATGTTCGTACTCCTCATTACGCCTTGACAAGAGTCGAAAATTAGAATGCATATATACCAAATTCTCAGTGCGTGCAGGAGCCATTTTGTTTCTTTTTAAAGAATGAATGAATTTGTATGTGCTCCAATTTCTCTCAACGCATGAGGATGAACAAGGTTGTCCAAGAAGTTTAAGGGCAAGGGTTTGAAGAGTTGGAAATGTGGAGTCATGGTATTGCCACCAAACCAAAGGTTGTAAGGTCCACCTATCTGTCAAGACATCTGGTGAAGGAAACCTCCCACCTGAAAATGTAGCAAACTCAAACTTCACCATCGTTAATTCATTCACATCTTCAAAGTATCGATCCAAACACTTGCTTATTTCAATAGAAATTTCATGATCACGATGTGGAGGGATGCGTTTTGGATTCCTCGAAAGCCATTCAATAGAGTAATACCTAGTTAAAGATTAAAAAACAAATATAGATGAAGCGTGTGTTTTACTAAAAGGGTGAGCTAAGGAAAATAGAAAATAAATGTACTTACTTAGGATTTAAGGAATAAGCCAAGCAATGTAGTGGTGTACAATTTTTAGTCCATCAATCAATGAGTATATCATACACCACACCCTAAAATGAGCTATACTGATCATCTTCCAAGCCTTCGTGCCGATATATTACTGCCTCCACCTTCTCTATCATTGAATCCCACATCTCATACACAAGATGAAAACAAGGCTTATCTGTGTCGGCTATTCGTAGCATATCATAAATGGGTGCTGTGAATTCAAGGATATAATCAATATTATCCCACCAAAGATCACTTAGAATCATATCTTTCACCTTTTGGGCTTTTCCAACATCATCCTTCCTATAAGAAGTCCATTGGTCACTAATAACCATGGCTTGAAAGCATCTTTTTATCAACTTCAACCTTTTCAGCATTACAACAACCGAAGCAAATCTAGTATCAGCAACTTGGAGCAGTTTTAATGGACAAAATTCATTAAACATTACCAACCTCATTGAATGGTTCATGATAAAAACACATATGAAGGATGCATCATCAGCAATACATGTAATCCAACTACATTCCTCATATGTAACTTCATTCTTTTCAATGTTTTTTGCTGCACAAATATTCTTCAAAGCTAGATTGAGAGTATGGACAACACAGGGTGTCCAAAATATTTTAGGATACTCACCTTCAATAAGAGCTCTAGCGGACTTCATCACACTAGCATTATTAGTGATGACTTGGACAACTTTTTCATGTCCAATCTCTCTTATAGCATTCTTCAACACTCCAGCAATATAATGTTTGTCTTTGAACTCACCTGACCCATCAATTGCCTTTATAAACACTGGACCCCCATCTGATATAGCTATAATATTAATAAGAGGCCTCTTTTGTGGATCTGACCTGATAGGCCACAAACTGAATGACCCATTGTGATTAAACCAATTAATTACTTAGCCAAGTTATTAATTAATCAATTTATCATGCAATTGCGTGGAAGTACAAACAAATCACCAAAAACTAAATATGCAGCGAAAATTAAATGACATGGTAATTTGTTTACGAATGGGGAAAACCTTTACGGCAAAAACCCCACCGGGTGATTTTTAGGTCACCACTCCCGAAACTCTACTATTATCAAATCAAGCGGTTACAAGTAAAGGAATCCTAAGTACCTTACCAACCTACAGTTGAACCCTTACCCCAGTACCCAATTGGACTTGATCTGTAGCAACAGTTCCCACCTTTGATGCACGGCTCCCAAGTACGTGACTAACCAATGCGCGGATCCCAGTACGCGACTTCTAAACACCAACTATGGAGGAGAGGTTGGCTGCAAAGTTCTTCATTTCATCATATACGATGAAGATCAAGAAGATGCTTGGTTACAAAACTCTTTGGTGCAAATACACAGCAACTTCTTTAGAGAAGAAGAACTAGGTCAAGAACTTCGTCTTTTGATCACAATTTGCTTGAACAGAGATTGCTCAATGCTTTCGCAACTTGTACAATTTGACGGCTCTTAAAACAATCCTTTTATATGTTTAGGGTTAAAAGAAAAAAAGGCCCAAAAGCATATTCACGGATCCCAAGAAAATCAGATTAGAAAATCTGAAATTATAAATCTCGACAGATAGCAGGTGTTGAGGTAGCTATCGAGAAGGTGTCGAGCTTTAATGAATTTGCACTTCAACTTGCTTTTTCTTGGACAGACTTGATGGCTTCAACACTTGACCTTGAAATCTTGTTTCTTGAAGTATTAAAAACACCTAGAACTACCCAATTACAAGTAGAGTGCGTTTTGTCAAAGGATTAGCCAATTTACATAAATAAATGACATATGTTCTTAACAAGTGAAAACACATATGTCCTAACATGACCATCCATCAGAAACTATACTTACACCATTTTCAAGCCAAGAGTCCTTAATTGGTTTCAAAAGTCTTTCAACATGAGCTCTTTCTTTTTGCAAAAGTGTTGTTCTCAAGGCATTGTATCCAGAAGGAAGATAACCCGGAATGTTATGGGTAGCAGCATATGCATAGGAACTACGATAATATGGGTTCCTTGCAAAGTTAAAGGGAAGCCCATCGGTGTAAAACATCCTAGCACTTCTGCTATCCAAATCATGTCTAGCATTATTCTAGAATGCTTTCTCCAAAGGAGAATTCATAGTCACCTTCCTCCTCTTACCATCAATTGGATTTGTACTATCACTCCCTTCCTGTCTACGTAATGGGAAAATAGGTATAGCAGGCCCACGGCCTAGGAGAGATGGGGGTAAGGGAATTTGACTTCTCTGTTCTCTTTCTAACTTATCATTCTCAACTTGATCATGCATTCACTGCATTTCCAGCCTATGGCTCGGTGTCATCTTAAGGCATCCTTTAATACCTTTGCCAGGAATTTTTAACAAATGAGCCTTAACCCTAGAATAGGATCCCATATAAACTATACCACAATAGTTGCACTGAAAGTATGTGTTTCCACCTAACTTAACAGTAGCACCAGGTGGTTTTTCTACTTTAGTCACATACTGCCAAAGAGGAGATTCTTCATTTGACACTTCTTGATTAGATGAAGGTGAAGTTTCTCTGCTAGTAACTTCTTCCATTGCAAATTCAATAGATTCAATTTAACCTACAAATAATAACTATTAACTAAATAAATTAATAATAAATCAAACACAAGTTCACAGATTCACAAATCACAATGAATAATAAGTAATAACTATTAACTAAATAAATTAATAATAAATCAAACCCAAATTCACAGATTCATAAATCATAACAAGTAATAAGTTCATGAGGCCTAGTTCACAATGAGTAATAAATCAAACCCAAGTTCACAGATTCACTCACAAATCACAAATCACAGATTCACAAATTACTAATAACTATTAACTAAATAAAACTAAGATTCACAGTCACAGATTCCCGGTTCACATATCAATAGATTCAATACCTGAGTTGAGAATGTTTGGACAAAGTGAGAGCACAGCACAGAGCCACAGAGAAGAAAGCACACTAGCACAAAGCCACAGAGAAGCCGAGCACAAAGAAGAGAGCACACTGCACTGCAGAGGGCATAGAGCCACAGAGAAGAGAGACAAGTAACAGCACAGAGAGAGTGTTTGGACGAAGTGAGAGTGTGAGAGAGTTTTAGGGTTTGTTAGTAAGTTCAAACGGTGCATTTTGCACCCTTTTATTTTATTTTATTTTTTTGAATTTTGGCCTGAATCGGCTGTTTCGGCTTGAGCCGGCCATTTCGGCGGTTTCGCTGATACGGCCGGTACGGCCTGAGTCGGCGCGAATCAAGCTGATTTAGTGCGAATCGGCCCAAGTCCGAGCTGCATCGGTGCGAGATGGCGAAAAAAAAAAAAAAAAACCACACGGCAGACGTGGCCCGACTCGTGGTCAGCGGCGTCCCTCGTGCGTCGCTGCATCACACCGTGTCGGACGCGAGTGTGGCTCCTTTGGCGCCACGTCCGTGCATCCCAGATATAGCATATAGACATTATGACTAAAGTGATAAACACAAAAGGAATATAAGAATTAAAAATAAATTAATATCCTTTAAATTTATAACAAAATATTTAAATGCAGGCATTTTCTTAGCATTCTTTTTGAATTTTGATCATTTATGCCGTATTGCAATTTTCATCATAATAACATGCCTAAGAAAAGAGAAAAAAGAGACAATATATTAATAGCTTATATGGTTATATTCTTATTGCCATTCACCATTTTACAGGATGTCTCGCACATGGGTTGCACATACGGGGAAGCTTCATTTAGCAACAAGTGAAAATAAAACATATTGCAAAGATGAAAAGCTGATAAAATGGGACAGGAAAAAGTGCTTCTGCTGCATTACATATATCCCAATCCCATTCTTCAACCATCGAATCAGATAAAGTTAAGACTTAAGAGAGAGTAGTTCACCACCAATAAACCATATAACAAATAATCAAAGCCAGGAGTGAGATACATCCGAATACTGCAGATACTTCCCAAAACTGATGTCCACAATAAGAACTCTCCAACCCATATGGTTGAAATTATTTTAGTTCTTTAACATATCAAAGCACCTAGAAATAGCCAAACTATTATCACAGGACAGATTACAAAACTATTTTGAATCAATCAAGGCTATTTCTCTAATAAATAAAAAAAACTAAGAACACAAGCAAATCAATAACACAGAAAACACATCCGCAAGAGAGAAGAAACAAATATACTCAGAAGGAGCTATATGTCTTACAAGCGCTTGGTTGCCCCCCAAAACTCATAAAACACGAGAGTGAAGATGATTTGGTTCTTTGTTTTTGTTTTGTTTTTGTTTTTTGTTTTTATACGGTAACTTGCTCTACCTGTGATTTGTTTTCCACTAAACTTAATTATATGGTTTAGATTAAAAGCATTAGAATTAATGGTCAAGATCTTAGTAGGCATCGTACCCACTAAAAAAATAGAGGTACTGTAAGACAACCCGTAACTCAATAATGGTGTTATATACCTTTATAAAGGGTTTTAGTTTAGCTTTTTGAAACTGAGCTTTTTGAAAAAGTGAAGATTTTAAAATGTTCGGTATGAAATTGAGTTTTTTTTTTTTGTAAAAACTGAGTGTTTGGTAAAATCTGTTAAAAAATGCTTTTTGAAAAAATTGAGTGTTTATCTAGCACTTATAAAAGTGGCAGTTTGAGAGGTAAATTACCAAAAAGTATCATGTATATATAAAGAGAATTATTTGTTTTAATTACCTCTCTCAATGCAAGTTATGGACAATATTTTCACAAAAATTTTATAACAAAGTCTATATGACAAGTTGTTAATGGTAGGGAAAAAAAAAAATGTCACTAGTAGGTCTAGATGAGAACTAAGGCTGTGTTTGTTTCGTGTAAAATGTTTTCCGGAAAATACATATTTTCCGGAAATGCTATTTTCCGGAAAAGGAAAATATTTTTAAGTGTTTGGTTGAATTATGAAAATTGTTGTGGAAAATTAAGTTCATGTGTTTGGTTCTATTAGGAAAATGCTATTTTCCTACCATTTTTTCACATTGATTCCGGCAACAACAACACAACAACAACAACAACAAATTGATTCCGGCGACAACAACGCAACAATAACAACAACAACAACAACAACAAAAAATTGATTCCGGCGACAACAACGCAACAACAACACCAACAAATTGATTCCGGCGACAACAACAACAATCAAACTTTAAACAAACAAAACTAAGATGGGTCTGGGTCTGGGTCAAACACTTTGGGCTTTGGGTTCGTGGGTCGCCGGCAGAGGCGAGCTCGAGCGGAGGCGAGATCGCGCGGCAGAGGCGAGCTCGAGCGCCGGTGATCGAAGGCGAGATCGAGCGAAGGCGAGATCGAGCGAAGGCGACGAGCTCGAGCAAAGGCGACGCGATACTTGGTGTGGATCGGAGCTTGGATCGAAGGCGATCGAAGGCGAGATCGAGCGAAGGCGACGCGGTGCTTGGTGTGGATCGGAGCTCGGATCGAAGGCGATCGCCGGCGATCGAAGGCGAGATCGAGCGAAGGCGACGAGCTCGAGCGAAGGCGACGCGGTGCTTGGTGTGGCTCGGAGCTTGGAGCTTGGAGCTCGTCGGAGAGTAGATCGAAGCTTGGAGCTTAGAGCTCGTCAGTGTGTGGATCGTCGGTGTGAGCTTGGAGCTTGGAGAGCAGTTGGTCTCTTCGCATGTGAGAGATGAGAGAGCTGTTTTTTGGAATTTGTTTGAAGTGAAAATGAGAACTGAATTCATTTTCCACCTTCACGCCTCTATTTTACGGTCAAAGGGGAAATGCATTACAGTTGACCAAATTTTACAAACCAACCAAACACACTAATTTTTCGGAAATGCTTTTCCGAAAGTGGTTTGAAGCCAAACCAAACGCAGCCTAATAACAACTTACTTTACAAATTTTATTATAAAATTATTATAAAAATATTCTGTCAATAGTACTTTTTTTATAAAAAAAATAGTTATAATTTAAAAAAATTAAAAATATAATAAAATTTCATAATATTTTCACAATACTAATTTAAAATTAACATTTATAAAATAAAATTTTATTGTGAAAAAGAAGCTATAAAATAATCTACCGTTTCAACTCTCTATATTGTCTTTCACATTGCTTTACCCAAACTCAAAAACTCTTTAAACTTTTTTCGTTCACTTTTTTTTCATCCACTCGTTCACTTCTTCCTCATTTTCTTATTATCCTTTTCTTTTACTTTCCTCCACACAAAGCCGCACACACTCCACCACATATTAGTAAAGGATTACAAGATTTTCAGAACAAGATCTTCAGCCGGAGCTGCCTTCTTCTTGTTGTTGTCTCCAGCTGACTTATTAAGCAAAGAATGTAGCTGATTTGCAATATCACGGCCTTGAACAAGCTCTTCCATTGCCCTTTTCTTGCTAGAAGCTAAGCTCTTAATTATTAAGCAGCTTTTCCTCTCAATTATTTTTGTTTTCCTCAATTTGCCTCTTGCTCCCATGAGGAATCCCTCGATGCTTACCCCTATTGTTTCCATCTTCTGCTTATTCCTCCTTCTTTATCAAATCACACTAGTAGCTTCTTCCACACCTCCTCGTTATGTCTCTATTGATGATATTACCCTCGACTGTGGCAGTGCCACTTCTGGCAAGTCGATGGATTTGAATGGGCGCGACTGGACTGGAGACTTTCAGTCCAAGTACTTTCCCAAAGAACTTGATAATCTCAAATCTAATATCTCTAAAGCCACAGTAGAAAGCATCGTCACAAAAGCCCCTTACTCCACTGCACGTATATCTAATTCTCAATTCACGTACGTCTTTCCAGTCACCGTTGGTCCGAAATTCGTTCGGTTGCACTTTAACTCAGTCATTTACGCAGGTTTTGAAGGGTCTAAGGCCTTTTTCACTGTCATAGCAGGTTCGTTCACCTTACTTAGAAACTTCACTCTCGTTCCTGATGATTCTTTGCAGGAAAAAACTTTCTTCAAAGAGTTCTGCATCAATGTCGGGAAGGATAAAAAATTGGACTTAACCTTCATCCCTTTTTCAACTACTTTCCATGCTTTCATTAATGGAATTGAGATTGTGTCCATGCCTGCCGACCTGTACTACAAGCCAGAAGGTAAAAGTGAGGAAGGCATTCCGATTCTCAGCGGAAATCCTTTCTACATAAACGATGACATGGCACTCGAGATGGTTTATCGATTAAACGTTGGTGGGTACTTGATAAGACAAACGGACGACACTGGCTTGTTTAGAGAATGGTCCACAGATGATAATTATTTCAAGGGTGGAGGCCAAATGTCACACGAGCCATCTCTGAAACTCGACTACACAAAAATACCAAATTACTCGGCACCAGATGATGTCTATCAGTATGCAAGGACAATGGGTTTTAACCGCACCAAGAACAGGCTTTCCAATTTGACGTGGGAATTACCAGTTGATATGGGATTTTATTACCTGGTGAGGCTTCATTTCTGTGAAATAGACCCCAATATGAAATTCAGTGGTCAAAGGCGGTTCATCATATTTATAGACTACCTTTTTGCCGAATTGGATGCTGATCTAATAATATGGACTGACGAAATCGGTACGCCTATTTACAAAGACTACGTAGTAATGATCCAAAAGAATGGAGTTGAGGACAACAGCCATATTCTCTCGATTGATCTACAGCCTCGTACAGACTCTCTTTTGTTAGATGCCATTTTAAACGGTCTGGAAGTGTTCAAACTGAGCAATACTGACGGCAATCTTGCTAAACACGGTGCTGAAATTATCGATCTTCATCAACCAACAGCCATGATGTCCAAGACAAAGAAATTCATTGCCATTGGAATTGGTACCGGTTTCTTGGTCCTACTCTTTCTTATGGGTTGCATGGTACTTTGGAAAGTAAAGAAGTCGAAACGCTATGTTTCTTACTACCCACCATCAAGGTGCTGGTGCTTGTGCTGGCTGAGGCTCTACCCATACAAAGGAAAGCAAACAGGGAAAAAGACATCCTCACTGAGGAAAGAACAGTGCCATCACTTTTCCCTTGCCGACATCAAAATTGCAACCAACAACTTCCATGAAGATTTAATTATAGGAAAAGGCGGCTTTGGCAACGTATATAAGGGTCAAATTGATGATGAGGAAACCATGACCGTGGCAATCAAGCGTTTGAACCCTGAGTCGCGACAAGGTGCCCACGAGTTCCAAACTGAGATTGAGATGCTCTCTCAGCTCCGATATGTTCACCTTGTCTCTCTTATCGGATACTGCAACGAGAAGGGTGAGATGATCCTTGTCTATGATTACATGGCTAATGGAACTCTCCGTGAACACCTTTATGACACAAACGACACACTCCCATGGAAAAAGCGGCTCGACATATGCATTGGAGCGGCACGTGGATTAGACTACCTTCATAGAGGTGTGAAGCATACTATTATCCATCGAGACGTGAAGACCACCAATATTCTATTGGACGACAAATGGGTTGCCAAGGTTTCAGATTTTGGATTGTCTAAAATGGATCAAAATAATACTGCAGTTAGTACCATGGTTAAAGGTACCTGGGGCTATTTGGATCCGGAATACGCACGTTGTCAAAAGCTCTCAGACAAGTCTGATGTGTACTCATTTGGTGTAGTGTTGTTGGAGGTATTATGTGCCCGAAAGGCACTAAATCAAAAACTAGAGGAAGAAGAATGGAACCTAGCCCATTGGGCTCGAAAGTGCATTGAGAGAGGGACAATCAATGAAATCATTGATCCATATTTGAAGGGGAAGATAGCTCCAGCGTGTTTCAAAGTGTTCATGCAGATTGCAGAGAGTTGCACGCGTGATCAAGGCATCCAACGGCCCACAATGGGTGATGTGGTGGAAAAGCTCAAGTTGGCATTGGAGCTACAAGAGAATGCGGACGCTGAGAAAGAGAGCATCAATCCTAGTGGTGAGCATATTTACTTGGATACATTATCATTTTGTATTGATGTTACAAATGATGGTCTTTGGGCTACTAATGTTCACAATGAACACGGGATGACATCGGATAGTACAGGGATTGGGACTGGGTTAACATGTTCAAGTTTTGAGATTGATAGTATCACATCTCACAAGACATTTTCATAAACTCCACTAAAGTTTAGGAAATGGGTTTTTGTCTTTTCTTTTATTTAGTTTTAGATTCATAAATAAAGTTCTCAATCTAGGTTGTACTATTAAGCAGATTAATTATTATAATTATGTTGTTATGAAATCTTGTGAAAATATAAGGTGATGTCAAGTGTTCTAGAACACACTTCATAATCCAAATCCATTGCATTGACAATTAAAAAAGGGGTTGTATGATAAGTATTATCGGAAAATTTAATGACTTTCAATTCATGCCCGTATTATTGTAAAACTTTTGGTATTTATTATTCTCATCAGCTAGTTTATATGTTTACTGATTCAATTTTTTTCACTCACCAAATAGTAGGTAAATACAACAGGAAAAGTGAATTGTTGTAACAAAAAGTTAACAATTTGTATCTCGGCATGGTTACATTTGAACAAAAAAATTTAATCTACATCTGCAAAAAATTATTGAGAATTTCAATTTATGCCCATAGCAATGTTAAATTTTAATTGATATCATCACCTACGTCAAGTTATAATTGAGCATACTAGTAGCCATTTTGTAAGTGCAAATCTTTCAAATAACCATTCAGTGTGCAAATTAGCATAATTTCAGTATTATAATTAGATATACTCATGAGAATTTATATAGTACAAACTTTGAGGTAATCTTAGTTTGTAGTTTTGTACATGAAATCATAATGGCTCAAGTTCTTAATTTCTCTTGAAAATGGTCAGTCGTTGTTCTCAATTAAAAGGTGTCTACCTTCGCAATTGAATTTACACCAAAGGGAGGATTTTTCTAAGCTTGACACGGCTGACAGCTGAGTTTTAGGCAAGCCACAAGTAGGAGGCCAGAATGTTAATGGATTGAGGGGGAGGGAGGGGAAGTAAAGTAGAAATGGCTGAAAATTAGTTTACTTTCAGTCAACTCTACTCTCCTAATTCCTCTACTCCCTTTCCCCTCAATCCAAACGGGCCCTAAGTGATCTCAAAATATATGTCAATCAGTTATATCCAATACATGTCCACAAGCTTTTCTTAGAAGTAGATGCCCAATCAGTAATCCTTCCCCAAGAGAGATTCTAACCTCATTTTGGACTCTCACGAATCAAGTGCTATGGTTAATGATTGTAGGGCACTACCCTCATGGCACAATTGGAAATCTTTCAGCTTGATCGCTCACGTTGAGAAGGAAACATTTTTGTGTTAAAATCTTTGCAAAGAAAGGTCATATGACTAATGTTCCTTGTATATTGTAGTCGAATTCTCTCGGTAGTTTTCTAAGCTAACTTAACGCAGATGCTTCGGGTGCATATTAACTCTTTGATGTTTAGTTTTTTGTTTAATGCTTTCAACTTCCCCCCGAAAAAATGAAATAAAATAAAATAAAATAAAATAAATTGAATTGACAAACTTTCCTGATTCCATTTATCTAATTACTTTGGTGCAAGAAAAAAAAATTTGGAATGAGTAGGAGGGAGATGAAGTATTACCAAATCTAATGGTGGCTCTGGACAGTAACGGCACTAGAAATTTTTCTTAGGGTAGTTAGTTACTAAGAAACTTAAATCATACAAAATCTATAAAAAAAAAAACTTGAATTTGTCAATGTCAGAAAAAAAAAAAATGCTAATACATGAAGTACTACAATTTCTTTCTACTAACAAAGAGAAAAAGAATAAAAAAAAATGACTGATAAGTGACAAAGTAGAAACTGAGAATGCTGAGATAAGAATAATAAAGTGAGAGAGAGTCTGAAATAGTAAGAGAAAAAAAAATTTGAGAGAGAGAGAGAGAGAGTGACATATTATATTTGCTATAATTGTGAACCAAGTCTCTAAGGAGAACAAAATTGTAGCAATTGTAAACTCCAAGAGAGCATAACTATTGACACTGCCAAGGAGAACTCACAACCATAATATTTCTTTTGGTACATTTTTAAGAAAAATGAAATTAATGATTATTTTTATGTAATAGGTTAAACGAATTACAAATTTGAATGGTTATGAATAGGCTTTTGTTTGAACACTTTATTGGTTATTCACTTGGTTTGGTCTAATCTTGTTTTTGTTTGGGTTATTTTTGTTTTTATTTGGGCTAATTTCTATTTTCTTTATTTGAGTTTTTTTTTTTCCCCCTTTGTTTAAGGGGTTAAGGATTATGTTTGGGGAGCCAAAATTCTTTTTAAAATAATACTATATCCACAATATTTTCACAACAAATCTTATGAAACAAGTAATTATTAATAGATAAAAAAAATGATATCAGTATTGGGCTTAAATTATAATCGATAACAACTTATCGCGTATGATTTGTTGTGAAAAATGTTGCGGATTTAGTATTACTCTTATTTTTGTTGAATCCAAATTCTTGTGATTCTCAAGTCAGGGTATTTTTTACAACTATATATATATTTTTTTTTTTTTTTGCAAGTCAGGGTGATCCTGTGATCACCCTGACATAAAAGTGGAGCCGCCACTGGCTCCGAAGACAATAGCAAATTCAAGGTGGTGGAAATTAGAGGAGAGAGATTGGGACGCAGAGGGTGGTGAGGTTTGCTAGCATGTAATTTCTTTATAATAAAAATAATTGCCACATTATTAAAAAATTGACATATCATTGCTTTGTTAGACGCATAGGAAAAAAAAAATTATTGGAAGTTGATGAAGGAACCAATATCCAATAGTGCTTGCTTGAAATCTGAATGACAAAAGCACACAGTAGGTTATCTTGGTCAATGTTTTAACACCATTGATCAGTAATTTAATATAAAATCCTTTAAGATACATCGATAGTTGAGGGTTGACAAATTTAAATCTTGAATGTCACTGTTGAAAAAACCGAGGTGCTAGTTGAAGTATAAACTCCTGGCTAATATACAATACTTTTCCTTTTAATTATTTGCGTTCTTTACTTTACTACTTTGTGCTTTTTGTTTAGTGAAATTTATAATATGTGATAATTAACCAGTATGTCCAATTAATTATAATTGAAATTGCATAACCTGTTAATTTGTAAAAATTGATTAAATTCCACTTAAAATAAACCAAGGGGTTCAATTATTCTTTTCAATGCAAATATAAATGCAATTGTTCCAGCTAAGATTTTCTCTCCTTTCTTCTAGAACCATATTCCAAACAGCGAAGATCAGACGGACAGCAAAATAAAGCCCATTGTATGAAGGACTACGCCAATCGGACACAAATGTTATTTTCACAAGCACGCTTTGAACTGCTCCCAACCATTTTGTGGAAAATGCAATTCCCTTGAACTAGTAGTAGAAGACGGTGAACTAAATTGCTTAACCAAGTCTTTGTTTTGCCTACAGTCAGAATAGCAATAGCCATGTATTATGTATACTAGGATGTAACCGTGCTCATGCACCGGACTGATGAATAATTGTAGTTGTGTTGTTAGTGTTAGCTTGGGTTATTAAACATATAAGACATAGTTTGACCATGACATTTGAATGTACTAAAAGAGTTTTTCATTACAACTTTCATAATATTGATTACGTCAAATTTTTTGTTACATTGCTATTACGTATATGATTTTGAAAATCATTATTGGATATTACATATATAAAATCAATTCATAATTATTGTCTGCGAAATTCGACTAAATACAACACAAACTGAAATAATAAACTGGTCAAATAGTATCTCCTAAATTGAAAGAGGATAAGTGTATGGGATCGTTCAACACAATTACAATTTGTTACATTTAGTATATTCACATACAAAAATATTTGAATAGAAACTGTATAAAAAATATGCTCATTAATTCATATAAAAAAAACAAAAGCAAAAAAAAAGAAAAAAAAAAAAAACAACAAAAATCTAAACAATTTAATTTGTATGGAAAGTTAACAAAAGCAAAATTCAATTTTGATTCTAATTGAATTTTCTCTAAACTTTGGTTAATATATATATTACATAGTCATGGTATATTATATAAATGACTTATAAATTTGAATTGTTTTTAGCTATATGATTAGGTTTTTACGATTTATTTATATTGGACTCTTCGTTTTCTACACTAAATTAACTCATTTAACACAAAAATTAAAAAACTTAAATTAGATGGGACACGTGACACAAAATTAAACTCTAATTGAAATCCAATTTTTACATTGAATTAACTCACTTGACACAAAAATTTAAAATTTAGATTAGATGAGACATGTGACACAAAATTAGACTTTAATTGAATTCCAATTTGAAATCTAATTAGATTTTTCTTTCAGCTTACCTATTTTATATAGGGATAATTACAGTAAACCCACCTAAAATTTGACCCGTTTTCACTTTGCCTACCCGTGGTTCAAAACTTATCACTTTACCCACCTGAACTTCAATCCGTTACTCCCCCGTTGCCCACCTCACCCTCAGACGTTAGAAAAACACGTTTTTATTCCAAATTAGAACATAACACGGATCAAACAACATAAACTCACTCTCTTTCCCTCGCGAGCCTTAGGAACGCGAAAATTCCTGTAACTGAGCTGAGGTTTTGATTTTCCTGATCATGCTTTTGTGGGTGAGGTTCTGACTTTGGGTTGTCTTGAGGCATTGAATATTCGAAGATAGATCATCACCAGGTACGACATTTCTGCTTTATGGTTCTGAGCTGGGATTTCAAGTTTTTGATGGTAGCTTTGATTCACAGGAAGTTGGTAATCGATGTCTTCTTCGAGTGGAAATTACTCAGGTTCAAGTGGGCATATGTGTACATATGAGACTTGTGTGTTGAGAACAAGTCTGACAGTGGATAATTTTGGGAGAAGGTTTCTAGGTTGTAGCCGATATAAGGTAAGTATACTTTTTACTTAATCTAGTTGATTCACGTGAGATTGGAATGTCATGTGTTCAACTCAATTTATGAACAGGTTGGTCCTAAGTGCCCTTTCTTTAGATGGATTGATAATCCCACTTGTATGCGTGGGAATGAAGCTGCCCATTTGGTGCAACAAAAGCTGCAACTTGCACATGAAAGGGAAAGAGAAGCTACCCAGGCAGCAGCAGAAGCAGAAGCCACCCAAATGGCAAAAATTTCTCAAGATAGGGCAGTAAAAGCCATTGAGAGGGAGAGAAAGTTTCGAGCTTCCTTTGTTCAAGCCAAGGAAATAGCAATGAGAGCTTTAGAGCAAGAGAGAAAGTGCAGAATTGCACTAATTCTGTCATGGTGTTTTTTTTTTTTTTTTGGTTATGTTGTTTTCATGTTTTGGCTCAAGTAAAAATGTTAGAATGATGAGATTGAGTCTGCCTGATGGGTTGTAATCTAAGCTGGTCCTCAATTGTATTGTAATAAAAGTATGAAAGAATTTTTTGAGAATGAGAACTATGTAAGGTGGTAGATGCTGTTGGCTTGAAGCCACTTAATAACATAAGTTTTTTTAAGATAAAGTGTTATTTCTGTTAAATGTTGTTGGTATTTTTGTTTAAAGTGAATTGGCTACTTGTGAGCTGTGAGCTGCTGGTGTTGGTGTTGGTGTTTTGTTTTATGTTGTCAGCTGTGTTGATTTGTGTATAAAGTGCATTGTGTGAAAACAATTATCTTGAAAGTGAATTTAAAGTGCATGACAATCTGTCAACTTGTAAGAAAAGACAACAAATGCACACATACACCTGCTATTCAACATATACACCTTGCACACATAAACAAACTCATATAATAATAACTCATATAACAAACTGCAATAATCAGAATAATAATTATGAACACCTGTCATTAAGTTGGAAATTGTATACATATTTTAAAGTGGTATTGACTTAGTCTTTCATCAACCACCAATAATATAAGGCATTTGGTACAACAACTAAAACAGTTGCAGCTGCCTAATGTTTACAAAACTTACAAAAATACAAAAAGTATTTGTACAGCTATATAAAAAAGTGTTGCCATTGTCTGCCCTACCATTGTCTACAAACTACATAAAACTCTAACACTACATAACCTTAATACATTATACACAGCAACAAAAGTGGCTTGACTTAGTCTTCAATTACTGCCCCTGCCCCTGCCTCTCCCACCACAGCTGGCTTTTCCACCTCTTGTTCTACATTTCTGAGCCTTAGTTGCATCACCCCTTCCTCTCAAAGCAGCTCCTCCTCTAATAGCAGGTTGGCTTGTAGGCTACAAAGTACAAGAATTCACATGTTAGCTACCAGTATCACAGTTGCAATGAATAGAACATCAAACCTAACAGTACAGTACTTGTGATAATGGTGCTCTACTATCCCATGTTTCTGTAGGGGTGTGTGGTGCTGGTTGGTTTAAAGAGAACCAAGGAGCTCCTCTAACAGTGTACCTAAAGTCTGAAAAATACCACTGACTTGGGTTCTGTGACCATGGAGCTGGTGGCCCTAACCATGGAGCTTATGGCTGTGGAGTTGCTGCCTGGTTAGATGAGGATAAGGCCATAATGTAAGGCTGATGTGCTGGTGGGGGCTGAGTTGAGGATTAGGTCTGTGATGAAGATGGGGCCTGGGATCCTTGTCTGTGTGTGGAAGGCCTTCCACTTCCCTACAACCAAATATGAGCATGTTTTTACAGTGTCAGCTATTGGCATTTTGCATTTGAATAAAAAAAATTTGTAAAAACTTACAGATTTCCCTTTCTGTAATTTCTGCCTCCTCTCCCATGCTGTCTCACCAGTGACATTGGCCTTGCATCCCCTTGCATTGTGTCCTTCCTGATGACACCTTCCACACCTCAGTGGCCTGTTTGCTTTAGACACCTTATAAGGGTTCGGCTCATTAGCATCTATCTTCCTTTTCATGGGTGGCCTGCTTGGTGGCTTATAGACAATAGGTGCAATAGGCTTGAGTTGGCCACTTGACATCCACTCAGACTGGCCAGGCATGAGAGGTATAGGTGTCTTGTATGTCTCCACATAAGCATCCTTGTAGTAGCATGGATGTGTGTAGTCTTCTGGTTTCTCATGATTCACAAAAATGGTTGCAACTCCATGCTTGCAAGGGATTCCTGTCAAGTCCCATACTCTACAACTGCATGTCCTATTTACCAAGTCCACCACATGCCTTTCCCTCTCATTGTCAACCTCATACACAAACCTCTCAGAAGGCATTGCACAGAAACCCTTAGACTCTAATTTTAATTGCTCCAACTTTTTTTGTATGCTTGGACACAACTTGCCACCATACTTTTCTATGCCAGTCTTCTTTATATACAAACTGCTCATAAGCCTAACTCTGATCCACTCTAGCATTGATAAGATGGGCTTGTCTCTAGCCTTCACAATCATAGAGTTAAAACTCTCACTCAGATTGTTTACCATACAATCTGTCAAAGCTCTTGAAGAAAAGTGGGATCTGGTCCACTGTGCAGGCTCTATATCAGCCAGGTACTTCAAAGCTTCTTCATCCAAACTCTTAAGATGGTCCATCCCCCTCTCAAATTCCCTGGCTAATGTTGTGCCAGCACACTTCCACAGAACACTCTTTAACTCTATGCCCTTGTGGTTAACCTTGAAGTTGTTGTATATGTGCTTCACAAAATACCTGTGCTCCATAGTTGGGAATAGAGTCTCCATTGCAAGTAAAAGACCCTGCAATCAAGTAAGCAAGTAAGCTAATGTCATCAGATTGTAAGCATGTAAAAAGCAAGTAAGCATGTAAGCAAGTAAGTATGTAAAAGGCCCTGCAATCAAGTAAGTTAATGTAAATAGCTAAGGTAAGCAATACCTTCTGCCTGTCATTGATGAATACCAGATTGCGCTCCTCTGGCCTGCCAATGTCATCTGCAAACTGCTCTAAAAACCACATCCAGCTATCCTTTGTCTCTTGCTCAACCACAACCATTGCCACTAGGAATATATTGTCATTTCCATCCTTGGTAGTGGCAGACAATAATTGCCCAACAAACCTACCCTTTAAGTGGCATCCATCCAACCCAACAAAGGGTCTATAACCCCCTAGAAAGCCAACCTTTAGAGCATTGTACCTAATGTACATCCTTTTAAAATTGGGCTCTACATTCTCATTTTCTATCTCTATTTGTAGAATCACCCTACTTCCTACATCTATCCTTAATATCATTTCTGCATAATCTCTAAGTGGGCCATACTGAGCCTCTTCATTCCCAGTAATCAGCCCCCTAGCTGCCGTCCTTGCTTTATACACCTGACTAAGACTTAAATCAACATAAATCTTCTGCATCACATGGTGCTTAACACTTGAGACCTTCCAATTAGAATTCTTACCAAAATCCTCCAAATACCTTTTTGCCACATAGGCTAATGTAACTTGCCCGTTTTTAAATGTTAGGGGCAGGTACACTCAGGATAAAATGTCTTGATCTCAAATGTGCATTCTCCAATCACCATTGAGGCAGAACACCTCCATCCACAACTGTTCTTACAATGTACAAAATCTTCTTCTTCTCATTCAACTTTCACTTGACATCAATGTGATGTTGAATCACATACTCCCTCAAAGCCTTCCTAAACACCTGGGAGTTTGGGAACCTCATCCCTTTTGCCAACCTAATATTTTCCATATCAGTCCTCTCATTGAACTCCAAATTGCCACCCTGCTCATCATCAGAACTATCCACATTTGCAATATCATCCTCTAAAGTTGGTTCAGCCCACTCTTCATCTAAATCTATGTTTGCAAGAGGAACATTGCTTGGGCCAGGTGCATCTGTGTTTGGCTGAGGTGTATTAGTGTTTGGATGAGGTGTATCAGTGTTTGGATGATGAGGTGTATCATTGTTTGGATGAGGTGGAGAAGACTCACCAAAAATGTCATCAACAAAGTCTTCTCCTTCCAGACCTTCATTCAACCAATCAAACTCCTCCTTCAGACCATCACCCCCTGTAGCAGCTCCTGCACCATCCCCTACACCCCCTGCACCACCCCCTGCACCAGCTCCTACACCAACCCCTGCACCATCAGGAACTTCAACAACAAGTGGAGCATTACCACTCTTCACAGACAGTATGATGGTGTCTCTTGGCCCTCCCTCATTAGGCTTGCACAGGGGTACCACATCTTGATCATCTTGTATGAGCCTCAAGTCTTGCTCCAAGTTGCCCCCAGGACCTAAATAATGAACCTTACACGGTTCATCAATACCCAATTCCTCACATATACCTTTTAGTTCAAAATAACTAAGCAAATCAGGATCCCTATACATATTTTAACTTTTCCTCCAAAGTATTCTAAACTAGGGTTCCACAAAAAAGCACCCCCATAATGTACCTCCAATTTCACTTCCTCATCCATCTGCAATAACAAATTACCATTTGACACCTATACAATTAATAATTAAAGAATTGTAAACAACAAAAGAGTAAACAGTTGCATGTTTCTATTTTGCTTTTGGGATGCAACACACACAGAGGGACCACATTTTCTGCTTTGTTTTTTATTCTGTTTTACTAAACACATGCAAACACTGAAAATTTAAAGCAAATAGAAACTTGGGTCCACTATGAGACACAATGACCATGACAGATAGACAAAATGCCCACAAACAAACACAAATCCAAAGAATAGGTAGTCACATTTTTCATAAGCATCAACAGACACAACCAATATTCTCATTCCATTACATGTAACATTGACCATTGATTGAATACTAAAAACACAATAAACAACCACGAGCCCAAAGTAAAAACACAAACAGTGATTGATTTCTTACCAGGATTTTAGTCCCTCGAACAACCCGTTACTCGTCTGGGTTTACACTTGCAACACAATGTCAATATCAGATGCAGAAATAGATATTTGCTTTCCTAGGGCTCGCTAGGGAAAGAGAGTGAGTTTGATCCGTGTTATGTTCTAATTTGGAATAAAAACGTGTTTGTCTAACGTTTGAGGGTGAGGTGGGCAACGGGGGAGTAACGGATTGAAGTTCAGATGGGCAAAGTGATAAGTTTTGAACCACAGGTAAGCAAAGTGAAAACGGGTCAAATCTCAGGTGGGTTTACTGTAATTATCCCTACTATATACTAGTTTGTAATCTCATGCATATGCATGAATATACTTAAAAGATATACATTAAGATGCATAGTATAATTCTTACATATATAATTTAAATATTATTGATAGTTATTCTTATATATATTTTTTAACCTTTTAAAAGTCTTGTAAGAATATTATTATTAGGTAGAAATATGTAAATTGTCTATTTTTATTTATATTTATTTTTTATATTCATTAATTCTAAACTTTTTCGTTTTTGTATGCAATAACTCATTTGGATGGATATTTATGATGTGGTCCCATGTTTGACTCAAAAATTAATAAATAAATCTCTCACTAAAAAGAAATAATTTAGAATACATGGCGCAAAATTGGACTTCAATTGTAGAATCTAATTGGATTTTCTCTAAACTTTGCCTATTAATATATATATATATATATATATATATATATAGATGACTTATAAATTTAATTGTTTTTTAGTTATATGATTAAGTTTTTTATGGTTTATTTATAATGGATTCCTCATTTTCTATATTAAATTAACTCATTTGGTACAAAAATTAAAAAAAAAATCTAAATTAGATGAGACACGTGGTGCAAGATTAAACTCTAATTGAAATTCAATTTTTACACTGAATTAACTCACTTAGCACAAAAATTTAAAACTTAGATTAGATAGGACACTTGGCACAAAATTAGACTCTAATTATATTCCAACTTGAATTCCAAATGAATTTTCTCTCAGCTTTACCTATTAATATATATATATATATATATATATATATATATATAGATTCCAAGCTCTAAGATTTTCATATTAAATTAATAAATTTGCATACACATGCAGACAAATATATACATATGAATATAAAAATGCCATGCAATTAGGATGCATCAAGAAACTCTTGACAAAATGGACCACAGATTTAGATGAATGTCTCCAAAATGGTTCAACAACTGCATTAAGTGCTGAAACTAGATTTCATGTCAAAATTAGAATTGGCAAGTCATAATAATAGTTGACACAAAAGCGTTCACGCAAAGCTAATTGGAATGAAGGTGCCTTTGTGATCAAAAATCATTTAGGCTAGCCCGTTTGTCAAGGTTGTTATTCATGGCACTCTTGCAATGATGAGAACAACCAATTATCCACAATCAGAGAAGCAATATGAGGCAAGGAAGAAAGGTTTCAGGGAAATAATCCTATTTCTAAAATCAAATTAAGGAGTGAAGCTAATTCAGACACATCGCCTTACTAGCTTTGAGAATGTTCCCATCATGGATAATGTTGCAACATTAAAAAAGATGATTAAGCACATTCACATACAAGTTGCTCCTCAACTAGCTTTGAGAATGTTCCCATCATGGATGCTGTTGCAACATTAAAAAAGATGATTAAGCACATTCACATCCAAGTTGCTTCTCAGTTGATTTTCAAGATGTACAGGGACTAGCAAATATGGCGACAATAAGTTTTACAAAACTCTCCTAGTAAAAAATAAATAAATAACCCAAAATGGTAGGTGACAATTATAAAGACCTTTTTGCTTTCATGTAATCTCGTTAAACCTACACAAAGTTCAGATTCAACAAAATTTGAAGTAACTAACCTACACAAAGTTCAGAGTCAACAAAATTTGAAGTAACTTCTAATTATTTAGTGAATTCGAGTGTGTAAAGATAGATACTTAATTATTCTTCATTTATTAGTGATTAATATAAGATTATATATAAACCTTTTTAGCATTTGATTTTTCATTAATGCATCATACAAGTTTGTCATGAAATTCTGTGTTCGAAATCTTTAGATAAAAACATAGACTATTTTTAAGGGATTTTTCTTTTTAATACCTGATGTTCATTGACAAGAAGACTATGTACATCTAAAAATGGTCAGATATTCAAATATTTTTATTAATGTCTTTAAACACGAGGAAAAAAAAAATTGTAAGAAAATTCGAGAATTGCTATTTAATTCCCTTGTCAATTGATAGGATAAGATCTGATTTTCACTGTCATTTTTAAACGCAACAACTGCGAAGGTTGCTTAGCATGATTCACGTAGTCCAGCTGCTCGCCTTTCTTGAGTTGAACGATAGGAACTTTGCAGTCCTCTTTATTGAGTGAATGGCCAAAACTAAAGCAACATGATTGATTAGATGGGCAATGAGAGGTAATAATGGAAAAGTAAAAGGGAAAATGAAGACTCTCTAATTGAAGAGAGGAGAAAAAGAAACTTGATTATGCAAAAGTGTTTCAGATGAGAGAAGAGATAGAACTATGGAAAGCAAAAACAGAGGTGATCACGTGGACTTGGCCATTGCCTACTGGTTATTGCCTACCACTTTTGCTTTATCCCACTATTGCCATGGCGACAATCTAAAGTCTCTTTTTAAGATAGAATCTGAAATCATCAAACATGGTAAGAGCGACTTACTGTTTTCATCAAGTCCAAAATTACACATGGCAAACAGGCGTCTTTTTTAAAGAAGGAATCTGTGAGTCATCAAAAATATCAAACTAGCGTCTTATCATATAGTAATCCTTTTTATAAGATAAAATGTGTTTTTTTTTTTTAATTTTTTTGAGGAGGTAAAATGTGTTTTTAAGTGAATTATATATCAGGATTTACATTTTTTTTTTTAAGACCTTATTAAAAAGAATACATTCTTTTAGACTAGTGAAAAGTTCAATTTTTACCGTGAAGTGTTGGGGTTGTTTTATAGTCCAGTGACATTAATTCAACCCTTCTTATGAGTTTAGTTTTGGTTGTCGAATACTCCGAAAAAATAAAAATAAAATAAAAAATATTTATAACGAGATGTACCATCTCAATAACATTTTTTCTCCAAAAAAAAAAAAAAAAAAAAAAACTCTACAACATTAGAAAAATACAATTTTTTTTAGTTTTTAAAAAAAAATGGGAAAGTAGTTGGAGTTTTATCATTTTCTACGTGGACATGAATGTAATTATAGCGGTAGTTGTAATTTCATGGCCTTTGAAGTGTCAATTTCACTTATGGTATATTTGGTAGACTATAACAAGTGCTGTAATTAGGGGTGTTCATCAAACCGCATAAACCGCACAAACCGCAAAAACCGCACCAAAACCGCCTGCAAAATGACATAACCGCACCGCACCACAAATAATAATGCACCGCACCACACCGCATGGTGCAGTGCGGTTTGCGGTTTTATAATAAAAAAACCCCACAAACTGCACCGCACCACACCCTCTCTATATATTAATATATTTATTTATTTTTAATATTAAATATATTATTAATAGTTTAATAACCCTAGTTTCCAAAAAAAAAAAAAAAAGTTTAGTAACCCTAACAAGTGTTGACTAGAAAAGCCAACTCAAAATAAAGAAAAAATAGCTCAATAATTTAAAACTTGGTTCAAAAAAAGGGAAAAATTAGTTTTTGGTTGAGTAGGAAAAACCCAAAATTTGAAAAATATACCGATTTCAAACCGCATCTTATACATAGTATTGCACATGTGACCGCAAAAATGAGGTGCGGTGCGGTTATGGTTTTGGCTAAACTCTAAACCGCACCACACCGCACCGCACCGCATATGTAACCGCAAAAACAAGGTGCGGTGCAGTTATGGTTTTAGTTAAACCGCACCGCAAAGTGCGGTGCTAAAAATGGCCCAAAACTGCACCGCACCGCACCGCGAACACCCCTAGCTGTAATGTAATAGTTATTTTTATAGTTTAGTTATTCTTTAATTTGGTTATATTTTTATTACAAGAAATAATCATTCCTTATGAATAGATATTTTTCAAAATGAGGAATAAATATTCTTCTTTAAAATGTTGTATTAGCTATTCCTTAGTAAGTGCAATAATTTCAAAACTTAATATATTTCCAAATAAACAAACTTTCCATATACATCTAATAATTATAAAAATAAAAAAATTATAAAAAATAACACATATCTCTCTTAAATTTAAAAATAACAATTTTTAAAGAGATATAATTGTATGAATAAGAAATTTCCTAAAATAAATGTTAAATTTTATTCTAATGTAACTTACAACCAAATTAATGACTAGATTTAGTTATTACATTTCAACACATTTTATTCATAGTATTAAATATTACAATTCCTATCGCAATCCTCATTCAGTATACCAAACGTACCCTTACAGCTAAGGTGCAATTTTAATTAGGAATAGCCCTCCTCATGTATCTTTAACACCCACTGTTTGGTAAAAAATAAAAAAAATACATCCAACGTTGATTGAAAACTTAAAATGGTCTCATGGCTGATACAAGTATCTGATTAGTTTTTTTTTTTTTTTTTTTGGTAATTTCATTATATATAGACTTAAAAGACAATTAAAATTAACTGGTACTTTTTTTATGTTTATAACTAAGACGTTTAAGGTTAAGCCCTTTTGTAAGTGATAGTGTTGTAAGTCTTGTCTTTTTACTCCCTCCTTCCCATTTCCTATGTTTTATGTCTATATTATTTAAAAAAAGAAAAAAAGAAAAGTGATTTAAAATGCCATATCGGTCTGTTAGTAAATAAGTCTTCGATTTATAAGTGTTGCTAGTACTTACAAAGGTTGAGCCTTTTTTTAAGTTTTTATAAGTGCTATTGTTGTAAGTCTTGATTTCCCACTCCCTCCTTCCTCATCCACTGTGTCAACAGGTTCTACATTATTTTTCTAAGCTTGACCCTTTTGTCATTAGATTGTTCAAGAGAGAGGGAAAGAAAGATATGATATAGTCATTTGATTCCAATCGGGAATTTTGATCCAGCCTGATTCTAATTACAGTTTTCTTTTTTTTTTTTCTTAAAAAAAAATTACAAATGGCAGCCCAACAGGCCATATTGTTAGACAAAAATAAAATCCCAAGTTCCCAACGAAAAGAGTTCAAAGAAGAAAAGAGAGGCCATATTCTATCCTCTTAAGAATTTCATACAATCTCGTAATATTAAAGCCTGCATCCTAATATTTTCATAAAGATTAAAGGACCTACTTTGTTGAGGCTCAATTTTTTCATCAGTGTAATCATACATACAGGCTCAATAGTGATTATAGAGGCCCAATACTTATGCTACGCGGCAGCTATTTATCTTTTAAAAGCCCACAGAAAATACAGCACAAATAGGACCCAAGTCAGTTACTCATGGATTTTAAGGGCCTAAAAGCCGAAAATAAAAAAGACTGAATGGGCTCCATACCTGTTATTACGGCAAGATGGATCATTGAGCCGCAACCAAAAATATCAAGTAAATGTGATTCGACAAAGATTAGTGCAAGAACTGAAATTTGATTGGTTACACCACTAGTTAACCAAGGCTTTTCTTCTCTTTTAATTTTAATTTCAATATGATTTGTCACTACTAGCATATTCTCTATAGTGATTATTCTTCTTACCATTAAGTCAAGACATCAAATAATTTTTCTGAGTTTGAGATCGACATGATTTGAATTAGTCTTTAAATCACCTTTTAAACCGTAATGTACAATTAGTATGTTATGTCCAAAAGACCTTTTTGGATATACACAACTATAAGTTTCTTTAAAAAACATTTTCCCATTTCCCCGTGTTTGTGTTAAAAATACTTAGTATTCTAAAAAAAAAAAAAAAAAAAAAAAAGCATGTTATGTCTAAAACCTTAAGACACAATTCAGTATATTCCCCTTCTTTTGTGTCCAAAAACCAAACTAAATGGGCTATATATAGCTTAAATTCCACATTCGGTATCAAGTCTAGATCTAGCCCATAAACTCCTGCAGTCCTAAAATTTCTGGTAAATTTCTAGAAAAAACACGTGGAAGAAGAATACACTGTGAAAAATAAAAACAAGTTATTTAGGTTGTGTTTGATAGGCCAAGAATATGTTGACTCTTTGTGATATATTAATTGATTAATTAGCCAAATTTATTAATTAATTAAATTAACATGTAAAGTGCGTGATAGCACAAACAAATCACCAATTATCTAAAGTATGTAGTAGAAAATAAATTAACACGATAATTTGTTTGCGAATGGGGAAAACCTACATGGCAAAAATCTCACCCGGTGATTTTGAGGTCACCACTCTCGAGAATCCACTATTATCAAAACAAGCAGTTACAAGTAAAGGAATCCCAATACTTTATACCAACATATAGCTGAACCTTTACCCCAATACCCAATTGGACTTGTTCTGTAGTGACAATCTCTCTTTTTCAGTGCATGGCTCCTAGTACGTGATTAACCAATAGATGTGCGGATCCTAATACGCAACTTAATCACCAACTTGAGAAAGATGTTGGCTACAAAATTCTTCAGTTTATCACACGATGAAGATCAAGAAGCTCCTTGGTCACAAAACCCTATGGTGTACAAACACAGTAGCTTCTTCAAGAGAAAGATGAACTAGGGCAAATTCTGTCTCTGGTCACAATTTGCATGAACAAGACTTTGCTTCACACTTGCGCAACTGTGCCACATTTGATGGCTCTTAAAATAATCCTTATATATATTTAGAGTTGTGAGAAAAAAAAGCTCAAACACATATTCATGAATTGGATGAGAAACAGCTCTGAAAAACTGAGTTTTATAAACCTTGATAGATAGCCATCTATCGAGCTAGCTGTCAAGCCACAGGCTGAAATAGCTTTTAAACCTCGATAGATGCTAGCTATCAAGCTAGTTGTCAAGTTTTAAAATCCAACACTTTCTCACTTGTTTCTTGGACAGATTTGCATGGTTTTAACATTTGAACTTGAAACCTTGTTCCTTGAAGTATTAAACACGTCCTAGATCTACCCAATTGCAAGTAAAGTGTGTTTTGTCAAAAGATTAGTCAATTACATAAAATAGTGATATATGTTTCTAACATTGAATCACATATGTCCTAACAGTGTTTACTGTTTAGATTGATGGAAAATATTCAAGTTTTTTGTTGCATTCTTGAAAAATTGTTCAAAATATATTTTTTGGTGTTTGGTAACTTTCTTGTAAATTCTATGGAACACATACTTTTTATTATTTTTTTCATAATTTCTCATCTTCCAAGCACATATATAATAAGAAAGGGAAAATTTTTATATAAAATAAAAATTGTGATCGGGGACTAGTGGTAAGTCAACAACCTATAGTGGTTTCTTTTTTTAATGATTGCACAATTTCTTGATAAGTAATAAGATTTATTAGAAAAACAATTAGAATTCATCTAGTACACTGGAAGTATACTAGATGAACAAGACAGCTAAGCCATTTGAACAAAGTTCTTAGGAAGTGCAATTCAAATATAGAATTTTTCCCCCACATCCTTCAAAGTTTCTTGCATTTCTTCCCCTCTAGATGCACTGCCAACAAGGTGGTAAGTAAACAACCTTGCCAAGCATCACCCTTTGGACCCCAAAAAGAGCAAAAACCATATCCCACATCTCCCTTGCAACAGAACTATGCAGCATCAAGTGATCCATTGTCTCCCCACCTCTCTTGCTCGCACAGCACCATCTCACCAACACAATGTTTCACTTCCTCAGGTTATCTGTTAGTATTTTTCCCAAAGAACCAACCCATAGTAAAAATCCCACTTTTGTTGGGACTTTAGGCTTCCAAATGCTTTTCCAAGGAAAATGCTCAACTCCAGCGAGGGCTAGAACTCTATTGTAAGCTTTAACCTTGAAACCCTTCAACTTGACTAGCTCTAACACAACATATCCTCTTCATGACCTTGCACATCAATAGAATACGAAAGATCCAAGAACGATGAGAGTGACTCCAATTCCCAGTCCTGTGCTGCTTGAATGAAATTTATTTACCAATGAACAGATCCATTGTAGAGATGCATATGATCCTCTACTAGTGCTTCCTTATCCTATGTAATATGACACAACTCAGGAAAGGTGCCCTTTAAGCTGACAGTACCACACCAAGCATTAGACCAAAATTTTATTCTAGAACCATCGCCGACCTCAAACTTGATAAAGTGAGAGAACTATGTCCACTCCCTCTGAATATATTTCCAAAGAATAACCCTATACGGCCCAGAAATAGCCTTAGTGCACCAACCTCGCCTCATAGGGTTGTACAGCATGTTTTTATTTTTCCTACTTTGTGTTCATTGTACATGATATAGTCTTCGTTTACTAAAATTATTCTTATAAAAAGAGTTTCCTTTCATGTCTTCAATTGCCCAAGTAATTAAATAAGTATGGCCGCTTATCTTAGAGTTCTTTAATAGGTATAGTGTTGTGCTTCAAAAGTACAAAAATGACACACATGACAGGATACTCAGGCTTGATAAAAAGGGCTATGGTGCAAAACATATGCAGGTACATATTAATATTTGGTGCAGTATCACATGGTATAGATCTCAATTGTTCTGCATACTTATTTGGGACAGATAGTACTATATCTCATATTGTCGAAGTATATCTATTCCCATAAATTTAAAATCAATATGTAATAAAACTGTTTTAGACAATGTAAATAAATATTTATTGATAAGGGTTTTCTACCTATCACAGGTGAATAAGTTTTTTATTTTTTTATGCCGGACTAAAATTTATTAACCAAGAAACGAAAAGAGATAACCAGTACACAGGAAGTGTACTAGCAGTATATCAGAATTACATAGAAGTACATGAATCCAAAAATTATAGCAAACGAGAGAAGGAATGACCACTCATATAAAGTGCGCAAAAAAAAAAAAACCCCCAGCTCCACCGACAGGATAGATTGTTCAGTGTCTTCAAATGTCTAGCCATAAGAAGTGAATTATGTATCATATTTGTACTCTAATCATTCTTAGCAATGTCCAGCTAAGTCACTCTTTAACCTGTTATGTGAAGCATCTCATAGTATAGATTTAGCACTTTTGTTTTTCTCCGGCTATCATTTAAATTTGGAATGTGATTCAGAACTTTACTTGAGAATCTATTTTTAGAATTTTTTTTTTTTGATGTGGATAGCCTTCCAATATGAGGATTAGGTTTCCAATGATCAATTTAGATGGGGCAAAAGCTCAAGACATTTTATTGTTAAGAAGCCTAGTTTAAAGATTATAGAGGGTTTCAAGTTCGAATTGCACAAGTAATAATAATTAAAAAACAAAAAATAAATAAATAAATTTGCTGTTTAAGAGCTGTCAACAGTAGCCATTAACAGAATTAAAAATGGTAAAATTGCTCCATTGTAAGTTTTCTCATGCTCTGTGGAGTGAAGTCTTTCTTATGTATGGTAGTGTGTGATGCTGAATACAATTTTCTCTCTCCTTTTTGCATGGAGGAATTGCTTGCGGAAATTTTCTTCAAATGTTTGGAATATGGAACTGGCTTGTCTTATGTGGTTAATTTTGAAGGAACGTAATTCCGGAACATTTGAAGCATTGAGTGACTTGCAAATCTATTGAAGTCTTTGATGGCTGCGACTTTATTTGAGTGGTCTCGTATTTGGGGTTTTACGTATTGTATTTCCATGTTTGTTTTCCTTATTTTTGTTAGCTTTTCCCTTGATTTATTTGTATTCGTTTCAAGTGCAGTGGGCTTACTATTGTAAACCCATTGTATTTTTTGTATCAATAAAGTTTTTATTACCTATAAAAAAAAAAAAAAAATTGATCTTTTGGAGATTTTCTTTTGGGAATTACCTCAAATTCCTATTTTGACTCAGTTAACTATTTTGGTTCTTGTAGTGTGAAGGGAAGTTTATTCATTGTTAAAGAAATATTGTGATATAAATTTTTGAAGAAGCTATTTGGTTTAAGAGTTGGAGCCTTATATATAGACAACAATGTAAAGGGTTTGATGGCTTTGGGTCAAATAGTCCTCCCATGTGCGGGAAAGGAGAAGAATCTTAGAAGATAATAAGAGGGTTTTCTAGGAGAATAGTTTCGTAGTTCTTTTGAGGTTGAAGGATACCTTTGTTGTGAGTTGATGGTTTGTCTACTTCTTTGGGAAAGAGAATCATTAGTCTATTGTGGTTTTGGGCTTCTGATTGTATGTTTGTGAGTATTGACAGTTTGTTTTGGGTTTAATGGGATTGAGTTGGTTTATTTTTGTGGGAGGTTTTAAGAGTTTGTGAGATTCAAGCATGTCTTGTGAGGAATTAATTGAGTATAGCTGTAATATATATTGTTGATACCAGATTTTGGTTGGCATTGCCTATGGATGTAATGTGGAATTGGCTGAACCATGTTAACTTCTTTCTTGTTTGTATCAACGTCTTTCTGTTAGCATTGCTATCACAACAAACTAGTATTGGAGCATATTATCTAGTGTCAATTAAAGCAAATTAGTTGGGGAGAAGATTCTATAACTTTACAATTGTTTTACAATTGGTTTCATTTAGGCATGTGCGAGTTTGGGGCTTCAGCAATGGAAACAATGTCTATATGTTCAAGGAAAACTCGCTTGAGTTAAGGTGGAGCTCTGTTGGAATTTTCTAAAATTACTATTTTGACTAGTTTACCTATTTTTTATATTATTCTTCTACTTATCAAAAACTAATTTACCTATTTTTGTTTTCCAGATGGGGAAGGAAAGTTTATTCCATTTCAAAGAAGTTGTTTTATATTTCTTGTTCACCAAGAAATAGTAGCTAGAGCCTTAAAATAACATGAGTAGGTTTCTTTGAAGAGTAGTTTGGCAGTTCTTTTGGAGTTGAAATATATTTTTGAGATGATAATTTGTCTCTTTTTTAAGTGGGAGAGCACAATTGGTTGTTTTAAGGTTTGAGGCTATAAATATGTGAGTAAGTATTGAATGTTTATTTTGGTTGTAATGGGATTTGGGATAATTTGTGTTTGTGAGTGGATTTAAGTGTGTGTGTGTGTGTTTGGGAAGCTTATCAGTGTTGTTTGTGAGAGACAAGAAGTGTTGTTTGTGAGGTTTTCATTGAGTGCAATTATATAATCCATATCGTTCATAATGGATTTAAATTGGGGTTTTCTATAGATGTAGGCAAGGAGTTGGTTGAAGAATGCTGAACCTTTCTTTTCGTTCGGATGTTTTGATTACTTGTTCTTACTAATACCTTTCTGTGGGACTTGCAATGGTAATAATTGGTATCAGAGCATAGTGTCTAGGAAAAATACAACTTTCACCATGTGCCTTAAGGATTCTCACCAAGAAGAATTTTAATGGAGTCTCATCATTAAATATAAAACAAAACCACTAAAGATTTCAATAATTTAGTTGTTCTTATATTAGCATTCAAGTCCAAAATTCCTGACATGCAGCAGTTGGAATTGAATTCAAAAATCCTCTTACTTGTGAAGGTAGTATTCCAAGAGTGGGTCTCTTGAAGAGCTAGTTTACTCTTTCTTTTCTTTAAGCAACTCAGCCTTCCAAAATAGCTCTCCTTTTCACCAATTTTTACCTCAACTCCCATTCCAATCCAAAGCATCACAAACTCCATTAACCGTCTATTCTGCAACCACAAGATCCATTCTGCTTGATCCTTCTTGAATAGAGGATTTGATTTCATGTGGCAGCAGCAAGATGTATGTGTGGGAATGACAAGAACATGCTCTGCATCACAATCTCGAGGTTGCCAGGACATCTGGAACCTAAATCCTCCAACAATTAATCCTTAATCAGTACTGCTGCCAAACTTCCATCAGCAATTGGCCTTGCTCAAACACCAACAAAGGTGGCCCCACTGGGAGCTTCATGAGGTCACAATCCATCGTTCAGCGTGATGTGGAAACGAATGCTAGTGATGAGCAAACACGATTGAAATGTTGAACATGAAGCCTGTATGCTGTGAAGACTGATGGGCATTAAAAACTTCTATGTTGTTGTAGTTGTTATTACTATTATTATTATTGATTCCCCTTCCCCCCTTGGGGCTGAAACTTACTTATCAAAAAAACTAATAATAATCAATATCTATATATTACTAAAAGCTGAAGCGTAGCGTTTAATGCTGTTGCTCTCATGTTGCGCCACATCAGCTGCCACGTCATTTTTAAAAAAAATATATAATTTATCCTACAATTTTAAAATGATTTTTACAATTTTCAACCTTATAAATATAGTCCACTACTTATTTATTATTTCCACTATCACTCTATAATAAATCCAGCCCACTACTTATTTATTTACTTCCACTATCACCTTATAATAAATCTGAATAATTAATCTAGCCCACTTCTTATTTATTTAGTTCCACTATTAAGTCCAACTCAAAACCTTTTCAGTTCAGCTTTAGGGTTTTGTGTGAGCCTTTTCAGCTTAAAAGAAAAATAAAATATAATAAAATAAACGTTGAAGCCTTTCAAGCTTTAAGGTTTTTTTTTTTTTTTTTTTTTTTTTTTTTTTCAATTTTCCTATAATTGTTTTTAACATTTACATTTCTCCAACCTTTCTCTCTCCCTTACCATTTCATCTCCCCACTATTTCTTCAATCTTTCTTCCTCCCTTACCTTTTCATCTCCCCACTACCTTATACATTAATATCATTCTTCCTCTTTCCCTTCATCTTCCTTTATTTTTGTCTCTTCTTATTCACACTATCTTACTATAAATTTGTCATTATCTCTTCTATTCTATGCATAATTTTTCCTCACCAAAAAAAAAAAATGGTACTCTCTCTCTCTCTTTAAATTTTTTGGTGGATTTTTTTATTTTTATTGTATCTCTACTTTAGGTTGATAATTTTTTATATTCTTTAAAACTCTATTTTGGGTTAATGCGATTTAGTTTTGTTTTTTAAATTGTTGTTGTTGTTTTTATTTTATTTTTTATTTTCTTTGATTGTTAAATGTTATCCTATTGCGATCTAAAGAATTAAATATAGCGTATAAAAATATAATATTATTCTATTACATAGCATGATTTAGATAATTTGGTATTTATTTTGTTATATAGCATGATTTTTTATAGTGCTCAATTAGGATGTTAAACTATGAGACTTTACTAATTTTTGTTTATTTTCTAATCTTTTGTGGTGGACAAAGGACTTTTAATAGTTGTATTAGAAGTACTCTATAATGCCATTCATTTAAAGAAAAACAAAGGTTAGCTAAACGAAAATAATCGGATAGGTGACAAATTGCAAAAGTTAAAATTTGTATATATACAATAATTGTTTATTTGATAATATGTTTTGGGTGGCCGAAATTATAATTTCTACAAAGAAAATAATCTTAATAGATTATCAAAAACAAAATTTTATCCTAATATTGGTTCAATTAATCATTGTTAAGTTTTATTAATTTTTTTTAGTTTACATTTTTTTGGTGTTTTAGATTGTTCCTATGTTACATATATGATTGTTCCTATAATAAATAAAAATATAATTACGAAATGCATTACTCATTATTAAATTAGTTTAAATTGTAAAAAAAAAAATTAATAAAACCACCATAAAAATAATTATCACGCGCAACGCGCGGGTCCGCGGCTAGTATATCTAAAAGCTGAAGCGTAGTATTTAATGTTGCTACGCTCCTGTTGAGCCACATCAGTGACCACGTCACTATTTCCATTAATCAAAAAATATTTTATTTTCATTATTTTTCTATTAGTGTTTTATAAATTCCCACTTCAGCTTCCATAACACCCATGACTCTTTATCTCCATTGTTTTTCAACTTCCCATATAATTTCTTAAATGCCTGAGACTCTCTATTTCCTTCTTTCTTGACTCTTCCTCTCCTCATTGAACTCAACCAGTTCATACCTATTCAGTTGCCACTGTCCCTATAAAATTCCACACAAATTAGTCTCGTAGGGAGCTCTGCAGTTAAAGCTCTCGAAAGGATAGAACTGCTATGCCTCAGGTAGTCCAAGATGGCCTAAATGATCGGCTTCACACGTTCATGTCCTCATTGGAGAATCCAAATGCAATCACTTACTCTTCACATCTATATATGGATAGCAGTGAATCACAAGTGACTGAAAGCAATTAGATTTGACCAACCCCTTTCAAATGAATATGTATCCTTCATATTACTCATTACTTTAGGCTTTTGCTCACATGAATATGTATCCTTCATTAATCATTACTTTAGGCCTCTGTTGCTATAACAAGCTAGATGATATTGTCGGTGATCATGATAATATTAGTTGGTGTTGAAATTTCTATTAAGAAAAATAGGACTTATGAATTAATTAATGAATTAGCTTTTTTTTTTTTAAAGGATGGATTATCCAAGTATAGTCTCTTTTCAAAATGGCGTTTTTTTGTTGGTTTACTTAAAAAGTCTCTTGTATTCTAAATGTCCTTAGAAAGTTACCTTCTAACTTTAAATGTCAAATTGCTGCTACTTGATCATCCCTAATTAGCCTGCCAATCTTTGTGATATTTTGTGAACTATTCATGTCGAACATGGCTGATTCTCCCACTGGGCCACTTAGTCAATTGGCTAAGGCTCCAAGTGGATGGTCCCATGATTTTGCATTAGCTAGATATGTGCATGTACATATAAAATGCATTTTAATTTCAAATATGCCAATACATAAAAATATATTCATAGGAGGGATAAGGAAAAAAAAAAGGGAAAATAATTCCCATAAAATGAAAATCTACGTCTTATACAATGGCCATAATCTGCTGCCCTCTCTAAATTTAATGTAATACTTCTTTTGGCATTCACGAAGAGAGTTATTTTTGATCCCCATCTCTAGATGCCAATAGCCATAAAGAGTTCTATACTTGATTCCACAGATCCCTCAGATCAAATGTGTTGCGAGAATTACTTGCATTCTCAACAACATCACTGATCCTTCTTGAGAATCGTCACGTTTGTCTCCCCCAATGCCCCATTATATTATGGTCCTCATTATCCTCAATATGATATGACTCCTCCAATGCCCCCATTATAGTCCTCATTACCCTCAACATGATTTTGTGACGAAGTATTGGTTTATCAACACGCAAAGGGGCATTTGGTTCCTTATGATGTGTCCTTGATGTGATATTAAGGTTTTTTAGTTTAGTTTATTTTTTCTAACATTATCATAATCTAAAATTTAAAAAAATATATTACATCACCTTAATTTCATTACCTTCCTAAATAATGTAACATTGTATTCTTGTATTGAGATTAAATTAATGTAAGATTACAATAATGTAATATTACGGTGTAATGTAACATCATAGCAAACCAAATGCTCCCTAAATATAGACTAAAAGAGCGATGGTTGATGTGCCTCCAAATAATATGAAGAGTACTAAAAAGTTGTTGGGGGCTAAGACTAGGAGTTTCTTTGTCCAATTCTACGTCTTCACGCTTAGCGGATATAATCATGTTGTTCTCTAATTCACATAGCGTATTTATTTTTATTATCCACATCATATTTGAATAAACTATCTAAATATTTAGTGACTCTAATGCATTAAAATAATAATAATCAAAGTCTTTTCTAAAATGGTTCATTGGATATAGAAGTCATCAAATATTTTAAGAATGACTCTTTGTTTGCCTGGGTAATAATACAAATGTATGATTATATGAGTATATTCTTTATTGTTTTAATTAAATTAAATGACAATAAATTGTCTTCTCCATTATATCAGAGGAAAAATTGTTTTAGGTTTTAATTTTTTTTTATTAATATTATCAATAAATCACAATAATCATTCTTATAATAGTTACATTCTTTTATATATATATATATATATATATATATATAGTCCACAAGTATGAGAGTAATATTCAATAGCACAAAATTTTACACCATGATTCTTCTTTTCATTTTTCAACTTCTTTTTATTTTTATTATTTTTATCATCTCAATTTGAATTCATTATTTAATTTTTGTAAAATCTATGTTTACTCTACACTATATTTAATTATGAAGTTTCAAGGGTATACTATTTGATGGCTGATTCGAATGATTTCTTGACAAAATTTTGTTTGAATAATTTGATAAGTTGTGTTATATTTCTTTGATTATTTTTTTTTTAGTAATGGTAGTTGATTAACTTATGCCGTAAGAAATTTCTTTTGGCAATTCACAAAATGTTCCTTAAAGAACATTTATTACAAATTTTTTACTTTTAAATAATTTTAATTACAAATGATCATTAATAATATTCCCACGCATAGCGTGGGTCTGCGGCTAGTAAATCAATAATATTGGGCAAGTGTGGATTGCATTGATATGGACATATGTGATCTGAATGGTTATAATTGCCATGGTTGGGTTTCACTTATTAGTTAGGACCAATGTATATTTTTATAGGTTTTGATGAATGGGATTTCCTGGTTTGTGGACATAATATTCAAAAAGTCAATTAGCATTTGTTTGGGTTTTAATTGAAATTTTGTTTGCCAATATCAATTGCTTCAACCAAACAAAAACTTTATTTGAAAAGGAAACGATTCTAATAACAAAGAGAGACTCAAACTATACATATACAAGAACAAACTAAAGCTAGAAGCATAACCAAAAAAAGTTCCAAATATGAAAGCAAACTACCCAATGTTGATCTTTTGAAATCTTTGCTAGTTAGGACTTTGTTTGAGTGGTCTAGGATTTGGGGGTTTACACAATGTTTTTCCATATTTGATTTCCTACAATATGTAATTTCCTCTTCTTGATTTGTTTGTAACTGATTCAAATACATTTTGTTCACTATCGTGAACACAGTGTACTTTTTTCAATAAAGCTTTTATTACCTATAAAAAACATGAAAGCAAACTATCCAATTGAAAGTTACCAAAATATCCCTATTAATTTTTTCCCCATACTCTGAGAATGCTGAAAGTACATTTGGATATTATTATGAGGTTTTATTTTTTATGGAAGCCAGATTGACTCTGCCAATCCCAAGGATCCCATTCTTCATCATTTTCCTTTTGTGCTCTGGTTATTTGTTTCTTTGAATTGCAAATGTTTCCTGTACATTCTTTAATTCTGATATGTTCTAACATGTGTAGATACTGGATGATGATGGGATTGCTTCACCAGGGGAAATTATTAGCCCACAAGATATCAATATAAATAAACAGTCCCCTGCTATTACAAAGGGGACGAGAGTACCACCATTAGAATTACCAAATATGTTAGTGTCACTTTCCAGCGAAAATTCTTGATAGGTTTCTTTAACAACAAGATTACTTATGCTTGTTTTTAAAGGCAGAGGATATAAGAGCAGTAAACAAACATTTAAGGGTCTCGAAGGGGAGTCTTGTGTAGTGGATCCAGTGGCTCTTTATAATGATAGGCATAATAATTTATCTATCAAATTCTTAATTCGCCATACTCGTAGGCCAGAGGTAAAGATTTCTAATCTGGCCTCAGTTTATATGCTATACGAATCTTATATTTTAGGTTGACTTTCTTTCTTGTATTTCTTGCCCCCTCAAGTCGGTGACAAATTTAGTAGCAGACATGGGCAGGAAGACTTTCCATTTTCTGAACGTGGCATTTGCCCTGATTTGATTATGATTCCTCATGGGTTTCCTAGGTAAATAAGTTAAAAGTTTGGAATAGTGGAAAACTTAACAAGCAAGTGATGCAAGAAGATTAATACTGAATTTTCAGTACAGAAAGATTGTAGAGAGAGAGAGAGAGAGAGAGAGGAAGTAAAGAAAGAGAGGGAACTCAGACCTCAATCTAAACTCAATTATGAGATTCTAAAATTCACTATCAATCTATCTATCTTTACAATGCATGTACATGGATATTTATAGCTTGGGAGTTGGTTATTGTTGATGACATTGTCCATAACTAACTCACATTTATCACATGCTTGAGTACAATTGTAACATACTAATCACAAGCTAGATTTAATAAAGCACATTGCTTTTGCTTCTAAGAACTTTCTAAAATCTAACATGTGCATGTGCCACTAATTAATTTTCCCTCCAATTTTCTACAAACTTGGCACATGTGGACTCAACTGCAATAATCATATGGAACGTGAAATTCAGTCCTTAGGCTTGACTGGCCTCATGCCATGTCATAATCATCCATGTTTTGTATTATAATCTATAGTTGCTAGCAGTGCAAGCACCCAAGATGTAAGTTAATGTTTTGATATTCTGTTACCATCAGTCGAATGACAGTGGGGAAGATGATAGAACTTCTTGGGGGTAAAGCTGGAGTTTCATGAGGTAGGTTAGTGCCTTTGGGGAACCAAGCGGTGATGCAGACACAGTTGAAGCTATGAGGTGCTTTCTGCGTCTTTACTATGACATCTGATTATTATGCATTTTTCCAGATTTCATTATTTTACCATGCTTCCTTGCTCTGTGACAGTGAAATTCTTGTGAACAAAGGCTTTAGCTACAATGGCAAAGACTTTCTGTATTCAGGTTTAAATTTGAATAAATTGAGAGAGATCTTTTGATGCATGGCATGTCTATTTTTTATGTCTGGTGATTCTGGTCAGCATTGTTTCTATGATTTAGATTAGTTGATATTCTTTTACTCAGATGCAAATTTACCTTGCATAGTTCTAATTTCTGCTAACCTTTCATTTCCCAGGACTACGTGTAGGAGAAATGGAACGTGATTGTTTGATAGCTTATGATGCTAGTATGTTAATTTTTGAGCGCCAAATGATCTCTAACGATCCTTTTGAGGTTCAGGTATCAGCTCATGCCTATGCCACTCCTTGATAATTGTTTGCTGAGTATGTATTACAATGCTTGCTTGTAAGTCATTTAACAGCCTAACAGGAAGACTAGTATATTAGCATCATTATCGTCTAACATGTTGTGTTCAGCCAGAAGAATTAAAATATGATTTCTAAGCACTGTTTTCCTCAAAGCTCTCCCTGTACAAGATTCCAGCTGAGTTTCAGCTCTTTCTCTCAAAATTTTCTTGATTTTCTGGAGTTGCAGCCCTTATGTATAGGGTGGAAGTTGATCAGAAATCAGCTCATCACGAGCCCATAAGATTCTGTATTAGCATCTGGTTGTCTATCCCTCTTATTCTTTCTTTCTATTGTAATAGCTATATAAAGCTTCCTTCTTAAGGATGCCTCCTGGAACTGCAAGAACACGACTGTTGATAGAGATCAGCTTCCAGAACAGATATGGAACACCAGCTAAGTTTGCTTGCTGGAAAAGTATCCAGCTATGCACTTGGAACGAAACCCATTTTACTGTAACTTGGGCATGTCTTTGAGACTTTCAAGGCTCCTGCTCTAATAGTGCAATGCTGTTTGTCAAAGCCATTTTATTTCTCTTTGTCAAAGCCATTTTGTTTTTCTCTTCGTCAAAGCCATTATCTAACTTCTAAAGGCTTATTTGGACCTTTTAAGGACTTCATTATTGTTGTTCCAAAAACTGTCAGTACAAGGGATACTAACCAACGAAAAGGCTTTTTGTGATTGTTGTGGATATCTTTGGAGAGATTTTTAACTATAACTTACAGTAATTTCCTTTAGACCAACACTATGTTGTACATATGTGTAAGCAAAATGTTTATTGGTTTTTTTTTTTTTTCCTTAAGATTGTTGGGGTCCTTCAAGCTTCAACATCATTCTTGTTATGCTAGGCCTAGACCTACATGTAATTAAGAATTTGTCTCATACCAAAAATTTCTTTTTTTGGAATTGATTTGTTTATTTAGCTCTTTAAGTATGTGGCAACATCTGCTTTTTGGTGCAGGTCTGCAGAATATGTGGTTTGTTAGGATATTACAACCATCATCTGAAAACTGGAATCTGTTCATCTTGTAAAAAAAGGGACGGTATGTCTACTATGAAGCTTCCGTATGCATGCAAGCTCTTAATCCAGGTCTGAATTGACACTGTATTGATTGGTTTATCCATAGCATAGCTCTCATTTTATTCTGTTGATATTTTCTTTCATTAAGTTTTATAACTTGGTTGAGATCTCATCTTCCTTGTTCGATTTGTTGGAGGACTCTATACAGAGGTTATTCTTTTATATCTTTTTTCCTGGTTTCACTACATAAACTTGGTGTTGGTACTTGTTGTCTGTGTATTATTTTCTCTGAAAAAGAAGAATATTTTCTCTTTAGAGACTTTATCTTCCTTTTGACATGCATTAAGAGCTGTATAATGACCTATGCAATATTTTTTGTTACTCCTAACAGTTCGTCTGATTTCACTAGATTAAATTTGGATCTATGGCATAGTGTATATTTAGCATCAAGATTTGCACGTGGTGTTTTGAAAACATTTAAATGTGGTGCTACATTCTTGTAAAAAAAGAAAAAGAGTATAAAATCGAAAACAACAAATTGAAAGAATACAATCACAAAAAAAAAAAAAAAAAAAGGCAAAAACTGTTTGCATTTCCACTGTTCACTCTTGGATGAATATGTTTACTCCTGTCAGTCGTTGACAGATGTTTTTTGTTTAAATTCTCACCACTCAACGGCATGCTTTTAGGAACTCCAATTGATGAATATTGTTCCCCGCTTAAAGCTAGCTGAGGCATGAGTTGAGAGAGATTCTTTTTAATTCCTAAAGATCATAAAAGGAGAGAAGGATTTGGTAATTGGTTTTGTATGCTGCACATTGTTAGAGATATATATTAGTCATATTAGCCCAATGTAATAGGCCAAAGCCCATTCCTACTTGTACTAGTAGTCTAGGGTTTAGTCGTCTATATATACTCATGTTAGAGTTCATTGTAACATAGATTATTGTACTACTCTCTTATACAATAAAGATGTAGCCCTTAAGGGATTCCTCCGTGGATGTAGGCCGTCAAGGCTGAATCACGTAACCCTCGTGTTCTCAGTGTTCCTATTCTATGTTTCCTCTTCCGCATCCACTCTAGCATACACAAAATGATATAACACATCGCGTTGATAATAATGTTATTTAACTTGGTATCATAGCCAAACTTTGTTCTTGGCATCAAACAACTCATCTCTTGCAAGCAAAGAAGATTCTCACGTGCATAACACAGATCCACAACAATGCCCATGCCTTCTTTCAGATCTGGGTCTACAGCATCACGCAACTCCCACGGAAACTCCGTTGCTGCCTCATTGCTACATCTTTGATCTCTCAAGCAAGTCGAACCACTCACCTTACAAATCTGTGCAAATCAAGCCTTTGCCTGAGGAAACCAACCCCACAGGCATGCTCCATGACCTCTCGCGACAAAAACCCAGAAACTCGGCCCTCAACGGCAGCGTCACGCGCTGCCATGCGCTGATAACAGCTCTAGAAACTCCTCACGCGCCACCAAAAATCTCAAGACCCAGATTAGATCATAGCCACACAAGCCGCCATGTCGGCCTCATTGCTCGGCGATCTGCAAAACCCGAGAAATCCGGCTGTCTATCGCGTTCACACGCGCCAACACGCGCCGCCTGTGTTTCTGGATCCGCCCCACGCGCCGCCAAGATTTCCTTATGTGTAGCTCATCCATCGGCCACACGCGCCATCCTATCGGCCATGTCGACCATCTATTTGCCTACGAAAGAAATATGGCTTTCAACCGCTATGGCACGCACCTACACGCGCCGCCTGGGTTTCTAGCTTCTCCTCCACGTGCCGATTGAACGCACACGTGCAAGCCACGCCTCGAAATTTGTTATGCTATCATCCATGACGTCAGCAAACAAAGCCATGTCAGCCCTAGACACGTCATTAGCCACGTCGCTAGCCACGTCAGCAGTGTCGCCTCGTTAGCACCACATCACCTAGCTGACCGTTGACCCGGACCGACCTGACCCGGGCCACCTAGATCTGACCATTGACTTTGACTAGGACATGTTGACTTTGACTTTTGCGTTGACCTTTGACCAAAGTCAAAATTTCCAAAAGGGCCTATCTTGCTCAGTTTTTCACGTAGATTCCAATTTTGGACTCCGTTTCTTCATTTGAAACTCTGAAATTGGTCAATTGGCATATTCTTCATTGTGGTTTCTTCAAAGGCATCTCCAAATGATCTTCTCATGCTTATCCAACCTCAAGCCTTCATCGAGCTTTCACCTTGAGTTTGAGAGAGGGTGTTAGAGATATATATTAGTCATATTAGCCCAATGTAATAGGCCCAAGCTCATTCCTACTTGTACTAGTAGTCTAGGGTTTAGTTGCCTATATATACTCATGTTAGGGTTCATTGTAACACAGGTTATTGTACTACACTCTTATACAATAAAGATGTAGCCCTTAAGGGATTCCTCCGTGGATGTAGGCCATCAAGGTTGAACCACGTAACCCTCGTGTTCTCAGTGTTCCTATTCTATGCTTTCTCTTCCCATCCACTCTAGCATACACAACATGGTATAACACATCGCGTTGATAATAATGTTATTTAACTCACATATCCTTCTGGGGGCTACTGCTATCCAGCTAAGTTTTCATTGCAAAGTTCAATCAGGAACGTAAATATTGGCACATTAGTACTGAATATGTCACTGTGAGTCGCATATTTCAGGTTCTTGAACGATTTCAAAGATAGGCTATATTTGGCAATATCAGTGATTATGGCCAGAGTTTAGAGGCAGCTTCAAAACTAACTGGTAATAATTCTTTGTTCCCAACTTTTCTCTTCTACTATGCAAATAAATCTATCACTTTTACCGCAATTTGTTTCTCTTCGCAGAAGTCTTTGTTATTTTGATAGCACAATCAATTTCTCAATTGATCATTTGATGATTATATATAGTTACTATTGTCTATTGACATCAGAATCATTATCACCCTTTCTACCACTAATGATATATTATAAATAGTTTAATACTATTATTATTATCTTCATATACTTCAATTATTTTTTCTTGATGACTAAATTAGTATTATATCACTATTATAAGTTCCAACTTTATGAACACGTCTCTGTCCTTCATTGATTCAACATGTCTAACTGTCTAACAATCTAAGTAAACTCTGCTTCTCTTATGTCATCACGAGAGATATCACAACTGCCGAGCCACGAGGATGGAGAATTGAAGTAAAGGATGACACACTGCAACAGATTGGATCAGATTGAATTTCGGTGCAGCAGCAGATGAGGATAAATAAGTGGCACTGTATTAGGAGTAAAAGATCAGATTGTATTATCTTTCAATTTGAATTTAATTGTAACGGATGGATTATTTCAGTCTTATTAATGTACTTTGAATGGAAGAGGGAATGAAGCAGAACTAAAAAAAAAAAGTCTCTTTCTCTCATGTTCAGGAGATTAGTCAAGTTAAATCCAAATAAAAATTCTATTTTGTTTCTTAAATACAACTCAGTTCATAACATTTTCAGTGGATTATGGGATTTATTTTTGTTTGTGTAACGTGAGTTTTGGAGTTGGGACTGTTGGAGTGGGAGTCTTTTGAAGTGGTGGTTTAAGGATTTGAATCCATTAAGAGTAGTTTGGGTATCCAAATCACTCGAATCTTTCATATAGTTTCCATTTAAAAAGTTAAGCAAAATAATTTCTATTTCTCTTTAGGCGTAGGTTCCGGGTGTTCTCTTCGGGCCTACCGAAATGTTTTTTTTTCCAAAATGGGGAGAAAGCTGGAGATAAAAACAAATTATATATATATATATATATAGTGGCAGCTTTAGGAATTTTTTTGAGGATGGTCCTTAAGAAACTTAAATTATACAAAATCTAATAAAAAGCGAATTTCATACATTGACAAAAAAAAAAAAAGCACACACGCACGCAAATACATAAAATCTTACAATTTCTTTCTACAAATATTTTTATTTTGAAATCGTTAAATAATAGTCTCATTATCAATGTTGCAAGTTACATCTCTTCAAAAGTTTAGTTAAATAAAATTTTTCTTGGACTTTCTTTTTTTTTGTAAGGACCTAATATATTGTTAAGTAGACCAAAGTTTAAGAATAAAATTTGGCTACAAATTTTATTGTAGTCACTCTCACTAAATGAATTAATATTGTTACATATTTTGAAAATCTAATCAATGAATTGCATGTTCTCTATATATATTCTTAAAACACGTTAAAATTTCATGCTAATCGGATTTTATTTGCCATTCGATCTATAAAATTATTTTTATGTATAATTTTAGATTACAAAAACTTGAAATTTAAATACTTGATTGAAGACATAGCTATTGTTCATTTATCTTCTTGAAATGTTGCAAGTATGAAGGATTTAAGAAGAAAATGTAATTAAATGGTGGATTTGTTAAAATTCACGTTCAATAAAAAAATATTGAATAGAGTTGTAGCCTTAATCTACAGCCATGCTTGTTGCCAAATTTTGTCCAGAATTTAATTATATTGGGCCTAAAAAAAATTTATAATGGTCACAAAGTTTTTTTAAAGATAAAAATAAAAAATAAAATTTTTTAAAAATTTATAAATAATAATTGTATTTTTTTTTTCCAAGTTAGGGTGGTCCTGTGACCACCTTGAGCTCTATGTAAAGCCGCCCCCCTATATATGTGTGTGTGTGTGTGTGGAATTTGATCTAATGGATGATACTAGAATGTTAGCGAACCTACTTATAGCTTTTTTTTGTCATATTATTATGACTTTAAAAGACAACTTACAGTGCTATTTTTGGGTGTTTTCAAATTTAACCACGCCTAGAGTTTAAATTCCTCATCTTCCAACTATGAAATCATAAAAAATAAAAATAAAAACAATAGCTATAACAACAGGTTTATATATTATTTTTCTAAGCCTGACACTTAAGTCACTAGGCAGTTCATAATCTCAAACTTGAGAGAGAGAGAGAGAGAGAGAGAGAGAGATATGATATGCTGTACAATCCGACTTATTTTGGATGCAGCCTGATTCTCAGTAGAGTAATTTGAACAATGAAACGCTTTCCTCTGTCATTGGTGTATTTCTCATATGGTCCGGCTTATACGTCCTAGTATTTTCATAAAAATAAAAAGATCCACGTCCAAGTAGTGTTTACTTGAGGCCCAATTTTTTATAATACGTGAGATCTGTTTCTCTTAAAAGCCCACATAAAATAAAGCACAAATGGGGCCCAAATTAGTTACTCTTGAAGGCTATTGGTTTCAAGGGCCCAAATTCTAAAAAATAAATGACCATATGATTGAGCTTCATACCTATCATTACGGACATATGGGTAATTGAGAAATGGATCACCCAGACTCACAGACACCAATGCATCATTTTCGAATCCGATGCCCTGTCCATTATTCAAGCAATCAATGAAGGTGACCTTGGAGGTGAGTACGAGCACATCATCGAGAGTATTAGGAAAGTCTCTTCCTCCTTTAGTTGGTGTTCTTTTCAGTATCTGAAAAGGGCAGGCAACAGAGTTGCCCATGAACTTGCAAAAGTAGCTACCCCAAGCTTAGTGGAGCACCTTATTATTGAGGACCTTTGTATGTAATGCTTTTGCAGCTTCTGTCTCTGTTGTAATTCAATTTCAGTTGAATGAAAATTCACATATTTCCCATAAAAAAAGAAAAAAAAAAGACACCAATGCATCATGAACACCCGTTGTATACAACAAAAGGAGAAACGGCATGGGCTGGTCCGAAAGCAAAAACCTAACACTTACAAGGGAGTTGGATTGGATTTGAGCCACAACCAAAACCAAGTCTATGTGCTAACTTTAGGGAAGATAAAAGAGTTTGGACTATAGATGGAGACATCGGTGATTTGACAAAGATTGGTGCCATATTTATTAAACTCAGACCATAAGTTGATCTAGTCTATGAGCTGGATCACTGGTTCAATTAATGTGTCAACAGTCGATCCACAAGATCAAATAAAAAGATTTCTAAAATTTAAATATATATAAACAAAAGAAGAGAAAAAAAGGTTAAAAACTTAAAATTAAAGCAATAAACCAATAAATCCCAAAAAAATGTAAACAAAAGAAGAGAAAAGAAGGTTTTAGCAATAAATTATATAGCATATATTGATATACTCATACTTGCGTGCTAACTAGCTTTATGAAACTGAAAAGTGTATTATTTATTTAAGTTTTCACTTATTTAAATTACCATATTATCATACATTAAATAATAAAAAAGTTAATGAGTTTGCTCTATTAATGTAATTTTACACAATTCACAAACCTGGCTGGATTATTAAAACCTAGCCGGGTTACATGGTTTGCTTAGAACACGTCGGGTTTTAGCGATTTTGACAAGGTTTTATGCACATCTGATCCAATTGATGACCCGGATTAGTTTATGTGCCGGGTCACTAGGTTACCGGTCTAACCAGTCAGGTTGGGTCGAGTTTAATAACATTAATTGGTGCAACAACTCGATCTATCAGTTATCAGTACATCCTTTTTATTTTTAGTTATGATATAATTTGAAATAATAATAGTTTGTTCTATAATAATATTTTTTTTTACCATCAAGCCAAGATATATACCAATTGATTTTCAAGTATATCATCCTTTGAATTAACACTCAAATAAATCACCTTTTAATGACCATGTACATCGGCATTTTTCATTTTAAAAAAAGCTAAAATGGGCTAGGTTAAATTCTACATTTGGTATAAACTAGAACTAGCGCAACAATTTCAACAGGCTTAAGAATTCCTCGTTCTCACATGAAATGACACCTCTCTCTCTCTCTCTCTCTCTCTCATTTTTTATGTTAACACTTCTCAAATCATTAAGCAATTCTTATGTTTTCTATTAGGACAATGTGGAACATGTTATGAACATATATCATTTAGAATTGACTAATCATTTGATAAAACGCACTTTACTTGTAATTGGGTAGATCTAGGATGTGTTTAATACTTTAAGGAACAAGAGTTCAAGTCTAGTATTGAAACTATGCAAATCTGTCCAAGAATCAAGTGAAGAAATGTTGTTCATTAAAGCTCGACAGATAACTTGACTGATGTATTTATCGAGATTTAATATTTGAAGCTCGACAGATAGCTTGACAGCTATATCTATCAAGAATTACGAAATTTAGATTTTCATATCTGTTTTTCACGCATATCTAAGCTATTTGTGTTAGATTTCTTTTCTCACAACCCTAAACATATATAAGAATTATTCCAATGGCCATCTAAGGTGATGCAACTTGATGCAAAGTGATTATTCACTCAAATTGTGACCAGAGACAATTTACCCTAGTTCATCTTTCTCTTATAGAAGCTGCTGCGTTTGTACACTGTAGGATTTTGTAACTAAGGAGCTTCTTGATTTTTATCGTGTGGATGAACTGAAGAACTTTGCAGCCAACATCCTTTTCAAGTTGGTGTGTTAGTCACGTACTGGGATCCGTGCATCGATTGGTTAGTCACGTAGTTGGAGCCGTGCATTGAAATGAGAGATTGTCACTACATTACAAGTCCAATTAGGTAATGGGGTAAGGATTCAACTGTAGGTTGGTATAAGGTATTGAGATTCTTTTACTTGTAACCGTTTGTTTTGATAATAGTGGATTCTCATGAGTGGTGACCTTAAATTCACCGATGGGGTTTTGCCTTGGTGGTTTTCCCTATTCGTAAACAAATCACCCATGTCAAATTTAATTTCTGCTGCATTTAGTTATTTGATGATTTTTTTTGTTCTACCACGCGTATTGCATGTTAATTGACTTAATTAATTCACTTGGTTAATTAATTGGTTAATTTACCTAATGGGTCAATACATTCTTGGCCTATCATTTTCTTAAAATAAATTATAGGAATAACACTTCTCAAATTATTAAGCAGTTCTTTTTGAAAGCTCGCTATTACAAATGCTAAAGCTAGTTAAAACCCGCAATTTTAAATAACGGCTTAATTGCTTTTAATCTACTCAACTGGATGCAGAATAAGAGTAATCAATGCGCAATTTCCCAGGACTACTACGTAGTGCATGGGCATACATAATTGACAATTAAGTATAAAACACTAGGAGTAAGGGAAGAGAGAAGCAAACACAAGATAACACCAGGATGTGTTATTGAAGAGGAAAACTGAAGTACTCAGTGTAAAAATCTCTCCGCGGCCCTCCAAGTTGAATCGATCCACTAGTAAATAAGTTGGAGTACAAGGATTACAATATAGACCCTCCAGTTCTAGACTACTCTTTGTCATTCAACCCTCTAAATCTCATCTACCAACGGGCTTCACCAAGCCTTGTCTTCACTAGCTTTCTGAATCTTGCAATTATCACCAATTGCATCCACCATAGAATGGCATGACCCAATACTTACCAAAAGCTCCAAATCAACTCACAACACTTAGAATAAGTGTGGTTTATGTTTGGGCCAAGAACCTCTCAAAGGATATGGAATTAGAGAGGGAAGAGGGTGAGGAAAACTAAGAGAAATGTTTAGAGGATTGTAGGTTTCCAATCTCTAACTCTCAAATGGATTTCTAGGGTTTTTTCTCTAAAACTCTCCTTACAATTTTGCGAGTAATGTGAGTTTTTATAGTGTAGGTAAAGAAATGAGAGAAGGCACACAAAATAGGATGGCAGTGCATCTCACATGTTAGGTCACAAGTTGGCCAAGTTGCGAGCCACTCGCGAGATGTCATCTGACATTGAGACCTTTGAACCTCCACATGTGCTCCTCATGTGACCACTCGCAATCCAGTCACGAGATGTCTTGCCTTCACAGTTTTTCACCAATTTTACACACTGAACCCATTACATTGAATCCCAAAAAAATACATGGAAATTATTGAAGAATTACAATTAAATTTGACATGGAATTAATGCTAACAAACAAAATTGAAAATCACAACTTTACACTTATGTTTTCTTAAAATAAATTATAGGGACATAAAGATTTTTACAACTCTTATGTTTATTTTTAATAAATTATAGGGACATGAAGTTTTTTACTTGTAAGTTTTGATTGAAATAATATAAATTTGAAATGGGTCTATTATTGACATTAGGTATTCTCTTGAATGGGAAAATACCTGAAAGTTTAGGAAAACTATCCAACCTAGAGTCTTTGTATCTTGGAGATAATCCATTGAAAGGTGTTATTTTTGAAGCCCACTTCTCAGAGCTCACAAAATTGAAGTATTTGGACTTATCTAATCCCTTATTAGTTTTCAACATCAACTCCGATTGGGTTCCTCCTTTCCAATTAGAAGTGATAGGGTTGGGGTCCTACCAACTAGGCCCTCAATTCCCAAAGTGGCTTCAAACTTAGAAAAATTTCTCGTGGCTTGATATTTCTAATTCTAAAATTTTGGATACTCTTTCCAATTCAAATTGGATCTTCCCAAGTCAATTTTAATTCACGAATCTATCTCACAATGAAATCAGTGGCCATGTTCCAAATTTGTCATGGGAGTTCTCCTTTTTTCCCATAATAGACTTGAGTTCCAATAAACTAGAAGGCAAAATACCAAGATTTGTTTTTAAAGCGGTACATTTGGATCTTTCCAACAATATGTTTTCAAAGCAAGTCCAATCCCTATGTACAGTCACAAAAGGAAGCTTGAACTTTTTAGATCTTTCCAATAACCAATTATCAGGAAAGCTCCCTGACTGTTGGTTCCATTTTGAGGGATTGAAACTTCTTAATTTGGCAAACAATCATTTTCTTGGGAAAATCCCAAGTTCAGTGGGCTCTTTACTTGGGATTGAAACATTGGATTCTTAGAAATGGACTCCAAATTCAACCATCACCCACTCATATATAAATTACCTCTCCCCATATTCTTTTAGTTCTAGTAGCTATGATGATCATGCAAATTTGGATGTATAAAGGAAGAGAGTACGAGCACAAAAGTATTCTTGGCCTATTAAAAAGCATTGATCTTTCGAGCAATAAATTAACCGGGGTAATTCCTTCAAAAATTGTGGAGCTTAATGGATTGATTTCTTTGAATCTTTGAAGAAACCTTTTAATTGGAAAAATCCCTTCAGAGATTGGTTTGTTACGCTCATTGGAAGTCCTAGATTTATCTAAGAACCAGTTGTGTGGTGGAATTCCTTCAAGCATTTCTCTAATTAATTCTCTAAGTCCCTTGAACTTGTTGAACAATAACTTGTCAGGTAAAATTCCAATAGGCTCTCAACTTAATACCTTCAATGCCACTGCATATGAAGGGAACCCAAATCTTTGTGGATTTCCACTTCCAATGAAATGTTCAGGAGAAGATACAACTCAAAACCTAGTCATAAATACAGGTAGTGGCCATGCTGGCATTCAAGAGGAAGAAGGTGGGTTCGTAACCCTACGGTTTTATGTTAGTGTGACCCTTGGATTTATTATTGGTTTTTGGGGAGTTGTTGGGACAATGGTACTGAACAAGTCATGGCGATTTTCCTATTTCAAGTTCTTGAATAATTTCAAAGATAAGCTGTCTGTGACCGAAGTAGTGATTATGGTTAAGTTATAGAGGCAGCTTCAAACATAATTGGTAATAATTGCTTCTCTATTATCATCAATGTCATTCGAATTAATATTATGGTTGTTGTTGTTGTTGTTTAACTTTTTTTTCTTTTTTTAATTAATCATTTTTTATATTGATGACTAAAGTAGTATTATTATCATCATTATTAGTCCCTCCTAAGTCCCAAATTTATGAACACATCTCTGTTTTTGTTCTTCATTGATTCAACATGTCTTATTAGTGAACTTTTCTTTATAAAAAAAACGTATCATAGACCCTCTATTTTCCATTTTTTTTAGAATACTAAGTATTTTAATACACACGCACACAAAGAGAGAGGGGAGAAGATTTTAAAGAAACTAATAGTGGTTGATCCCAATAAATTACACTATATAGAATATACTTTATAGTTACCAAGTACAAAAATTCTCCATACCATTCTATCAAGATGCGTTACATCTTTAAGTGTCTAACTTAGGTAATTCAGTTGCTATTAGTTCCAAGAGTTAGGTCATTTTAGATATACACCACTATCAGATTTTTTTAAGACATTTTCCCTTCTCCTCATGTGTGTGTTAAAATACTTAGTTTTCTATAAAAAAAAATAAAAAATAAAAATAAAAATTGCTCTTAGTTATGTTGAATGCATCCCAAATTTTGATCCAGTATGAACTTGTTTAGGTTATTATTGCCGTAGGGGGATGCCAGGTAATTTTTAGGGGATAATTAAAGTTGAAGCAAAAATTATTTCTTCCTTTGTCTCAAATTGTTTGGCCTAGTTAGAAAAACCCAATTATTTAGGGAAACATCATTAACTGCCTTATCTCTTTTAAAAAAAAAAAAAAGTTAAAAATTTCCTAAATTACCCTTAAACAAATTTATCATTAACTGCCTTATCTCTAAAGGGTTTTTTTTTTTTTTTTTTTTTTTTTTAGTATTTTAAATTTGAATTAAGGGCATAAAGGGAATGCTAATAAATTAATGGTGTTTGACTTTTCAAACATAACATAATTTTGGGATATCCCAAAATTGAATATAGGCCAAACAATTTGGAATGGAGGGAGTATTTTGTGGTATGGTATTATTGATAAATTTTCAACAATCTTGGTAACAAGTTTTCTGTTTGGTATGAAATTCAGACATCATAAGAGATATCACAACTGCCAAGTCTCAGCTCAAGGAAGGAGATAAGTAGTTGAATTTAAATGCAATAGCAGAAGAGGATAAATATAAGTGTCAGTAGAGATTAGGAATAAAAGATCGATTGTATTATCTTTGAATTTGAATTTAAAATGTAACTGATAGTAGTTTGTTACTATCTTTTAGAATAAGGTTATATATTTCAGTCTTATCTATCTACATTGAATGGAAGAGGGAATCAAGCAAAATTATAACAAAAAATAGTCTCTTTCTCTCATGTTCAGGAGGATTAGTCACCTTTGAATCCGACTAAAATTCTGTGGTTCATATATAACAATTTCAATGGATTATGGGTTTACTTTTTGGCTGTGTAAAAGGGGTTTGGAGTTGGAGTGGGAGTCTGGTGTGGTGGTAAAAATAATTTGAAACCATTAGGGTAATTCTGCAAATAAAAAATTTACTGAAATGATTCAATTATTTATTTTTTTGAATAATTGAACCTGTAAAGTTGTTATTTACAACTATGTATTTTGTTGGCTTTTATTCTGTGCCAAATTTGATTGTAATCATTATCAATTGTTTATACCCTGTATCTATTATGGGATTTGTTGTAAGGGATGTGTGATAGAGAGAGAATGTGAAAACTCAAGCATTTGAAGGCTGAAGAATTCTCGCGGGTATGTCACGACCTAGCTTCCCGCGAAGTGAATCAAGTGCCATGCACATGCTGGAATGCGAAGAGTCAGGCCAAGTGGAGACAACTGTGTCTCGCGAGTATCTCGCGGGTAAGGCCTTCCCGCGAGACACCCGTGAGGCAATCTGTTCTGCCAGCCTGTACTGCATGACTCACACTTTCTGTACCTATCCTATATATACCCTCATTACCCACAAATGTTGAGGAATGCTTCAGAGAGAAAACCCTAGCCAAACACATTGGGAATTAAAGATTGTCATCCCCACCTTTCTCTATACACTTGCTTGTGGTTTTTCCTCAACTCTTCTCTCTCCATTTCCATACCATTGAGAGGTTGATAGCCCAAACACTTACCACACCCTTTGAGAGTATTGTGTTATGTTTTGGTGCTGCTGGGAAGCATTGGAAGAAGCCTGGAATGGCAGATGCAACATGGAGCTTGTTGCGGGATCCGGAGAGCTAGACAAGACACGGTTCCGAGAAGCGTCGTTGGAGTAGGAGCTTGGAGGGCTTAGGTGCATCGGGTAGATTAAGCTTGGAGGACCTCTTGCTAACCCATGTATCCTAACTGATTGTCTAGTGGATCAATTTCCGCTTAGAGGGCGGCGGAGAGGTTTTTTGCCGAGTTCTTCGGTTTCCTCTTCGAAAACACGTCTCGGTGTTTTCTGTGTTTGCATCTTTCTTCCCTACTCTTTTATATTCCATTATACTACTGTGTTGCTTAGTTTATGGATTAGAGTAGCTTATGTGTTCATCCGCTCGCATTTACACTATTCCGCACTTAGTATTAAGTTAGTGTAAAATCTATCAAGCTGTAACTTTAATTAGGGGGTCTAAATTGCTCTTATGTTTTCAACACATTTCCGAGCTTTCAATTGGTATCAAAGCAGGTACACTTGCTATGGTTTTAATACCTAAGTGTGATCCTAGACCCCTTGGTGTGTTTTGAAAAGTGATTTAGTAAAAACCACCATAAAGGATTGTAAGAGTGTTTGTGAAAATGACTCAATGAGCATATTTGAAGACTGTTCCAGTAATGTGCTCTTAGAGTTATTTAAATCAAAGAAACATGCTAGAATTTTTTGTCACATGCTGAAATCCTTAGTTCATAGGAACCATGATATACATAACAGCCTATGTGAGTCAAAGTCCTTAGTCTATGAATATGAGAGAAGAAATAGACAGTTATGTGATAAACTTGATCGTTTAAAAAGGAAACTTCACTCATCCTTGAATGAAATAAGGAAAAATGATTCTTGCTTTAGTGGTCAAGAATGTCTCTCTCAATATGTCTTTTTGTTCATACTGCATTGAAAGTGTTTAACTCATGTTTGTGGTATCTTGACAGCAGGTGCTCAAGGCATATGACTGGAGAAAAATCTTTGTTCAAAACTCTTAAAGAGAAGGAAGATGGATTTGTGACATTTGGAGATGGTAGTCATTCACAAGTTCTTGGAAAAGGAACAGTGGATATTCCGGGATTGCCTTTGTTGACTGATGTGCTGTATATTAAGGGATTAAAAGTGAACTTGCTAAGTATCACTCAGATTTCTGATGAGGATTTCTTAGTCCAATTTTCAAAGAAAGGGTGTCTAATCTTGAATGAAGGAGGTGTTCAAGTTCTGAAGGGACTAAGGACCACCGATAATTGTTATGGAGTTATTCCCAAACCCAGCATAGCATGTCGAAGTGCTCGGGTAAACCTCTTAAAGTTGTGGCATCAACGGCTTGGACATGCAAATTACAAACAAGTGGCAAAAGTCTCGAAGCTTGAGGCTGTGGTCGGTCTACCTAAGTTTGGGAAAATTGAGAAGAATGTTTGTGGTCCATGTCAATTAGGAAAACAAACAAAGTCAAGCCATCCTAAAGTGAATGTGGTCGCAACTTCTCGCCCGTTAGAATTATTGCATGTGGATTTAATGGGTCCTACAAGAACAGAAAGCATGGGTGGAAAGCATTATATTATGGTGGTAGTTGATGATTTCTCAAGGTACTCTTGGGTGGACTTTCTTAGAGAGAAATCGGAAACATGTGACAAGATGGAAAAATTGTGCAAGAGACTGATGAATGAAAAGGGAGTACCTATCATCAAAATCAAGAGTGACCATGGGAAAGAGTTTGAAAATGCAAAGTTTGAAGCATTTTGCAATGAACACGGTAACAAGAAGGAATTCTCAGCCCCAAAGACTCCACAACAAAATGGAGTAGTTGAAAGGAAGAACCGGGTGATTCAAGAAATGGCTCGAGTAATGTTACTCAACAAAAACATTCCACAGAAGTTTTGGGCTGAAGTTGTGAACACTTCATGTCACATTAGGAATAGGATTTACTTCCGAGCAGGAACGAAGAAGACATCGTATGAAATTTGGAGAGAAAAGAAGCTGAAGGTGAAATATTTCCAAATATTTGGGAGCAAATGTTATATTCTCAATGATAGAAAGAATCCCGGAAAATTTGATGCTAAAAGTGATGAAGGGATATTTCTAGGCTATTCATTAAATAGCCAAGCGTATAGGGTGTTCAATAAGCGCACTAAGACGGTAATAGAGTCAATAAATGTGGTCATTGATGACACCACATCTGAAAACTAAAGTGATGATGGTGAAGGATAGATCCTAAAGAAGGGGGGGTTGAGGACAACATGTCACAAGATGATGATATTGAGATAGAATCACCAGAAAAAGAGTCCACACCCCCTATACCAAGAAGGGAGACTAGATCGACACAAGGGCCCTCTAGCCCTCTCACCCCTCTAGAAGTTCAACCTCCGATCTCTCGAGATGAAGAACCTTCTACCTCCAAGAGACCGTCATCAAGGGTAACTCTTAATCATCCATCAAGTAATATCATTGGTGATGTAAATGAGGGTCTTCGTTTGAGAAAGGTCCAAAATACAGTGCGAATCATGTGACGTACAATTGTTATCTTGCTCAATTCGAACCCAAGAATGTAGAGGAAGCTCTTAGAGACGAGAATTGGATAGAGTCCATGCATCAAGAGCTACATCAGTTTGTTAGAAATAATGTATGGGAGTTGGTTCCAAGGCCCAAAGATACCCATGTGATCAACACCAAGTGGATCTTGAAGAACAAAACTGATGAGGATGGTGAGGTTGTCCGAAACAAGTCTAGGCTGGTAGCTAAAGGATATACTCAAGTGGAAGGCATAGATTTTGATGATTCGTTTGCACCAGTAGCAAGACTAGAGTCAATTCGTATTCTACTGTCCATAGCATATGTTATGGATTTCAAACTGTATCAAATGGATGTGAAAAGTGCATTTCTGAATGGCTTTCTGAATGAAGAAGTATTCGTTGAGCAACCAAAGGGATTTCAAGATCCTCACTTTCCGGATCATGTGCTAAGGTTGAAGAAAGCACTGTATAGGTTGAAGCAAGCACCAAGAGCATGGTATGATCGTCTCATAACATACTTGTTGGATCGTGGATTCAAAAGAGGCCAAGCTGATCGAACATTGTTTGTAAAGAGAGATGAGAAGTCTCTTCTAGTGGCTCAAGTATATGTGGATGATATTGTCTTTGGATCCACAGTTGATCATTTGGCTCATGAATTCTCTGAAGAAATGAAAAGGGAGTTTGAGATGAGTATGATGGGGGAGCTGAACTATTTCCTAGGGCTTCAAGTGAAACAACGGAAAGATGAGATATTCATATCTCGAGAAATATGCCAAAAATCTTGTTAAAAGATTTGGTCTAGACTCTAAGAAACACACTTCCACTCCAATGAGCTCCTCATCAAAGCTGAGTCGGGATGCAGCAGATGTAGAAGTGGATCCAACGCTCTACCGAGGCATGATAGGTAGTCTCTTATATCTCACTGCTAGCAGACCAGACATTGCCTTCAGTGTAGGCGTATGTGCTCGATTTTAGGCAGCCCCCCAAAGAGTCACATTTAACAGCAGTCAAACGAATTATCCGCTACATAAATGACACATCTGATTATGGAATTTGGTACTCAAGAGACTCAAATGAATGCCTAGCCGGATATTTTGATGCTGATTGGGCCGGTTGCATTGATGATAGAAATAGTACTTCCGGTGGATGTTTTTACCTTGGAAACAACTTGGTGTCAAGGATGAGCAAAAAGAAAAATTCAGTCTCTCTATCCACAGCTGAAGCTAAATACATTGCTGCTGCAAATTGCTGTGCTCAATTACTATGGATGAAGAAGCTTCTTCATGACTATGGAATCACTCAAGACACGATGTGTGTATATTGTGATAATACAAGTGCCATAAATTTGTCAAAGAATCCAGTTCAACACTCGAAATCAAAACATATCGAGATTCAGTATCATTTCATTCGAGATTTGATGGAGGAAATGACTGTGTACTTAGAGTTCATCAACACTGAGAATCAGAAAGCAGACATTTTTACTAAACCTCTAGATGGCCCAAAGTTTGAATCTTTGCGTAAGACCATCGGTGTCGATATCATTCCCTGAACTCTATCTCTTGTGTGAATCAATACTACTCTTTGTTGCATATTTGTTGTTGTGGTTCCACTTGTTTAGTTTCTAGAAGTCTTTCTTTTATTTGTTTTGGTTTGTACCAGCTATTTTTGTTGATCTTACTTTTCTTGTTCTGTTTTGGGTGTGTCTAAAAAATTCAAAAAACCCATAAAAAATTGAAAAATCTCAAAAGTTTGATCACTTGTTTTGTGTATGTTACATGTGAGTTTGGCCTAGTACCTTCATACTTATGGCATAGTGCATTTACGATCTTGGCTTGTCATGTATACACTCATTTCTTTGTGGGAGAAATCTTGAACACTATGTGTGACTGTTGTAAATAGATTTTCAAGCTTGTCATGAATGATTGGTCAATAGTCTTGTTGGTCTTGATACTTGCATAGACTTGTGTCTATATCTCTTCCCACTTTATTTTTATGTTTTTGCAAAAAGAGCTCACCAAATGTAAATCTCCAAATGAAAAGAGATATTGAGCTGCAAAAGCCTGTCGCACACACTAGTATTCGACTAGGAAAAAGGGAAAACGACTCTTCTTAATATGTTTTTTATGGTGCTCAAAAAGCCAAAGGCTAATAATCAATGTTGAAATATCATAAATTTCAAGCACCAATCTCAAAATGAGATGTCTTTTTTTTTGTCCAAACAAAATAAATTGGACCAATTGTTATGCCTTATGCAGAAGCCAAATGAAAAGTTTCTAAGTTTTGTATTCAATGTGTGGGAGGTCATATGTACTCATTTCTATAATGGAGATAGTCCACTTGATTTTGTATCAGTTGTGTATGACTCGATTGAATTGATCATTGAAACTTCACTCTGGTATATAGACTATTCCACATTTGATACTCACACACAACACACAAAACTTTGATTCAATCAATGCCTATCTCATTTGTGTGATTGTATATGTTCAAATGTGATGTGTATGCTCAAGAACTTGTTGATCAAACCCAAAAAGATTTTTGAGTGTTTTATTTGTTTTTGGAAGTGATTTTATACTTTCGTGTCTTTTGTTTTTGTTCAAAATACATTTTTGTGTTTTTCTTCAAAAACTGGTTCAGGAGTTGTTTCGCGAGAAGCTTGCGACTTAGAGCTTCCCGCGAAAAGGGCTTGAGGGAAATAATTGTTCATCATGTCACACAAAAACTCTCGCGATTGTATCGCGACTATCTCACGACCAATAGCTTCTCGCGAAATGCTGTTTGGCCAAAAATTGGATTTTTTCAAAATTCAAACAGAAGGTATCGCGACTTAAAGCTTCTAGCGAAAGCTTTTGTGCTTCAATGGCCATTTTCGCGGTTGTCTCGCGATTGTATCGCTACTATGTAACCCGCGAAAAACGAGTGTTTTCTCTTTATTTGTAGCAGATGTGACAGTTTTTCAAAACTTTCTCATTTCCCTCGCCCAACCTCTCTCGAACCCTTTTCAACCCAAAATCAATTTCTCTCTAAAACCCATCAATTTCAAGCATCGTTTCTGCATTGTCAACTTCAAGGTATGTCTTCTAAAGCTTTTTCCTACAAATTCTTCTTAGATTTTGCAGAATTTTCTTTAGGGTTTCAAAATTTTGGAGATTTTCGAAAATTTGGGTTGGTTTTCTAAATTGGGTGAAAATTTGTCAAATCTTTTGTTTGGGCTGTGTCCCATTTGATGTTTGTGCATCTCTGTTGGCCCCTTGTGGCATTTTATCTTGTATTTAGGCATGTTCTTCCCATCCTCATGCATTACTCATGCTTAAAGTAAATTTGTGCATGATATGTGTTTGACAAAATGCCCGAGTGACATTTTTGTGCCTATTTGGAATCAAGTGATTTCAACCTATGGGTTTTCACTTGTCTGACCATGTTTCACTCTGTTTGGTCATTGTTCATATGTTTCATACAATTTGCTCATGTTGCACACTCTTGGCACACATCTAGGCACACTTAGGCACCCTTATGCATCTCATGCCGCACACACACTTCAGCATATGCACACATATGCACACACATGCACAGTTACTTAGTTTCATGCATTATGTTTATGCATTCAGCATATCGTTTGGAGTTGATTATGTCCTGCCTCTTTGCAGTTTATACTTTTGCTTTGAACTAACTTGAATCTAATCAAGTTCTGTATTCTGTTTTGTGTGGTGTGCACATGTTTCCTGTTGTTTTTTGTGTGTTCTGTTGCTCAGATGTCTCTTTTCAAGTCTTCAGTTATGAAAGGTGGTAGCAACAAAGGGAAAGAGTTGATCATTGATGTTGATGACGATTCCCCTAGACCAAAGAGAGCTTGTTTTTCAACGAGAATTTTTGATCCTAACTTGTTTAGGTCCTATGTTGCCTTTGAAACTTATAAGAACCTCTTTCGAGATGCTCCCCTGTTAGTTGAAAGAGCCGTTGATCAGTCATCTCTTTTAGATACCAAAATTCCTACCTGGTTTGCCGCAAAAGACTAGAATTTTCTTCTCTCCGATCTTGAAGATACCTATGAAGACATGGTGAAAGAATTCTATGCCAATGCTATTGTAGAAGGAGAAGAGATCAAGTGCTGGGTTAGAGGAAAGCGGTTCTCGGTAACTCCTATGTACCTGTCTGATATTTTAAACATAAACCGACCAATTTTTCCTGCACCACCTGTGTATGATGATCTAGTTCCGGATCAAGACACATTTCGGGGACAATTAGGAGCTGATTTGGAATTCTCTTCCAGTGGAAAGTCAATCAATGTGGCTTCACTTTCTCCGGAATTGAGGCTCATGTCTACAATCATGTGTAGCAATCTCTACCCATTATCAAGCACCGGCTACATCAACCTTGGTCGAGCATTATTTCTTCATGATTTGGTATCTGATGTGGAAATCGATGTGTGCTCCCACATCTTTCACATTTCGGTTAAGACAGTTAACCGAACTGCTTCAAGGAATTGCATTCTGTTTTGTCGTCTCATTTCTCGGATTTTGAAGCTCAAAGGTGTGCATCCTTCTGCAGATGAGCGCCCTCACTCTAGGCCAAGTCCAATTAACGGTTGTACTCTTCAAGCAAGTATGAGTCACACCAAGAAGACTGCCAAGCAAGAACATCATCCTCCTGAAGGAAGCTCAAGCTCTACTTCTCATTCCTATGATGAACAGTTCAACAATATCTCCACTGCTCTTCAAGAGATTAGTACAAAGATGTTTGGACTGGCGACTATCATGTACTCTCACCACAGACGTCTTGACTCACAGTTCACATCACTCCAAACTCAGTTGAACGAAATTCAACAAAAGCTAGAAGCAAATGACTAGCTATTCCCTGACAAAAAAGGGGAGATGATGTCATTGATAGGGGGAGTATGGTGATAAGGGGAGAAGAAGCCACCAGTTCTTATGTTTAATGTTTTAGACCTAAATATTCTATTTTTATTTCAGTATAATTTTAGTAGTTCTCTTGTGATATTCTCTATGCTTTGTAGCATATCTTGTTTGTACCCATGGTGCTTTTATAAGCTTTTAGGGTTTGTTTTATTGCATTGTTTTGTAGGCTTTTATGGTTTGTGCCATGCATTTGCAGTACCTTGTTTATGCAGCCTTTATGCTTGTGTACTTGATGTTTAATGTCTTACATTTTACTTTAGTACAACACTCTTGTGCCCATGTAGGATTGTTCCTAGATGCAAATACTTTGTGTATTTCGCATTGGTTGAGTGTTGGATTTGCAAATGATACTCTTCAAATGAGCTTATCATCTTGCATGTCCGGATGTTCATTCCTTGTGTGAATGAGCATAGTGATCGCTTTTGTATAGTGATTGCTTGTTTGATCTTGCCATGATCTAGTGTTTCTATTTCATTTTGCTTGATCATGCTATTATTGCTCCATATGCTTTTCAAGTTTTTCTGCATACAATGATGTTATTGTGTTGTTGTGTTTCAGGAGATACTTGTTCATATGTTTCAAGAGCTTATCAGAATCTAGAATTAGGCGTGAGTGAGTTTTGCCTTTGTTCCCAAACTCACGTTTAAGTCTAGTGTCTGTTTTAGGGTTTTGTCCAAGGAAGTTAATTTTGTACCGTACCGGCCGATACGGCCGGTATATACCGTACCGGCCAGTGCACCGGTACAAATGACCCCCTCGTTTCGTACCGGAAAAAATACCGGTCGTACCGACCGTACCGGCGAAATCCGGCTGTTTCAGCTGGTAAATAGATACCGGGCCAAAACATGAAATCCATTTTTTTTTTTTTGTGGGTAATTTTGGCAGTTTCTTTAAGGCAGGATGGTGCAAATCTGAGGAAGCTAAGAAATCCCAGCAGAAAGAAGGAGAAAAATGAAAGAAAAATGCACAAAAACACTTACCGACTTACCCTCTATACATTTTTGTTTTCACCTAATAATGTTTCTTTCTATTATCTCGTTCCCTCTTCTTCTTCTTCTCCATTTTCTTCATATTTTCTTTGTTTGTGACTTTCTTGTTCTCCACTTTTTCTAACTTTCCTCCACTTTTCGTTCTTCAGTTCTTTCTTCAAATCTCTCTCTCTCAGCATTTGAGGGTCTATGTTTGTTTGTTCTTTTCCGTTTGCATTTTTAAAGCTTTTTTTTCCTTAGTTTTGTGTGGCCACGTGAAGAGGCAGAGGAGTTCTTCAACCAAGAAAAGAAAAGGTAATGTGATAAGACTTATCTTGGAAAGTGAGAGTGAAAAAAAAGATTTAAAAAAATAAAATAAAATATTTTTTTTCTTAGTTTTGTGTGGCCACGTGAAGAGGCAGAGGGGTTCTTCAACCAAGAAAAGAAAAAGTAATGTGATAAGAGTAATAAGACTTATCTTGGAAAGTGAGAGTGAAAAAAAGATTTAAAAAAAATAATAAAAGATACTAAAGATAGTGGAAGAGAATAAAAACTAAAAAAAAAAAAATAGTAATAATTGTTGGCAGGTATACCGCATACTTTAGCTTGTACATGTACAAGAATTTGAGTAAAAAAGAGATTTAGAATTAGCCTTATAATTTTTTTTTTAAATGTCTAGTTAATTAAACAAAAATTCACATTTATTATTAGTTATATATATATATATATATATATATATATATATTAAATATATAAAATAGCGGTAAACCCGAAACGGTACACCGGTATTGACCGGTATCCGAAATATATTGTACTGGTGACCAAACCGGTATAGTTTCCGGTACGGTATTGACTTCCTTGATTTTGTCACGGAATAGCTAAATGGGGAGATTGTAAAGTTGTTATTTACAACTATGTATTTTGTTGGCTTTTATTCCGTCCCAAATTTGATTGTAATAATTATTAATCGTTTATACCCTGTATCTATTGTGGGATTTGTTGTAAGAGATGTGTGATAGAGAGAGAGAGTGAAAACTCAAGCATTTGAAGGCTGAAGAATTCTCGCGGGTATGTTACGACCTAGCTTCCCGCGAAGTGAATCATGTGCCATGCACATGCTGGAATGCGAAAAGTCAGGCCAGGTGGAGACAGCTGTATCTCGCGGGTAAGGCCTTCCCGCAAGACACCCGTGAGGCAATCTGTTCTGCCAGCCTGTACTGAATGACTCACACGGTTCTGAGAAGCCTTGTTGGAGTAGGAGCTTGGAGGGCTTAGGTGCATCAGGTAGATTAGGCTTGGAGGGTCTCTTGCTAACCCATGTATCCCAACTGATTGTCTAGTGGATCGATTTCCGCTTGGAGGGCGGCGGAGAGGTTTTTCGCCGAGTTCTTCGGTTTCCTCTTCGAAAACACGTCTCGGTGTTTTTTCTGTTTGCATCTTTCTTCCCTACTCTTTTATATTCTATTATACTGCTGTGTTGCTTAGTTTATGGATTAGAGTAGCTTATGTGTTCATCCGCTCGCATTTATACTATTCCACACTTAGTATTAAGTTAGTGTTAAATCTATCGAGCCGTAACTTTAATGGAGGGGTCTAAATTGCTTTTGTGTTTTCAACACATTTCCGAGCTTTTAGAACCTAAGATAGTAAAGACGTATATCATATTTTTCACCTCTTCCCCCGCTATATAATGAGTAATTGAACCTAAGACAGTATATCAGCAGCATTAAATTCCCCTATTAATGCTCCGTTTCTACAATGGAATTGCCCTTCACCGGACTTAATCATAAATCTACTACTACCTCACGTAGTACTTATTGGCGTGATCATATGTAGCTCCGAATCTACAGACTCTTTTATTTGGACCGTTGCACACAAACTCTCTAGTTTTTTATTTTGAAATCTCCACTCATAGGTTTTAGATCAACAATTATGATTAACGTATGACATCCTTTATATATATATATATATATATATGATAATACTTTGTCACTAGGGCAAGACCTCAATAAAGTTTTATTCTTCTATAATAATATTAGATGAATAACTAAGCCCATATTCTTCTTCAACAACCAGGAGAAGATAATAACAAAAACAATAATAATTATGTTTATGTGATGCACAGATTAACAAAAATTTATATGCAAATTAAAAAAAATTACTTCAATAATATAATTAAAATTGAACAATGAAGTATATAATAATAATAATAATAATAATATCGTGTAAGACCAAGGTTTTTGTAAAACAAAAACTATAATATTTTATTATTATTTAAATAAATAATGAAACTTTTTTTTCTTTAAATTTTCGGTATATAGTTTTAATTTGAGAAATTTTAAAAAATCTCTTTAAACTTAGGTAATGGATTGTATTTGGAGGAAATTATTATGTTAATTATTTTAATATATTTATAACATATCTAAGACGGTGTGGGAGAATTGGACAGTTTTGGTGGAAGACTTGGAAAGTTTTCGGAGCAAAACATATTGGTAATAATGATACAATAGCTTGTGAAACACATGGCATACACAGTACACTCCACAATGGGGATGGATCGCCACCACGTCAACGGGTGGATAGAGAAAGAGAAATAAGGCATAGGATTAGAATTTTCTGTTTAGGGGCTGATATGTGTCACTAATTTATTAGTTTATGCAAACTTTTATATACATAGACAAACACATACATATATAAAGATACACATAAATTAGTATCTTTCATAGTGAAATCCTTAAAATTAAATATTTCATAAAATTAAATTCATTTTTCATCATTTTTTACAGTGAAATCCTTACAATTTTTAATTTCAATATTAGTTACCAAATTGTCTACTAGTGTGAATAAAAAAATTTCAATTGAACTATTGAAGTGTTCAAAAATTGAATGATACAAAACTCTTATGTTTATAGGGACATAAAGATTTTTACAACTCTTATGTATATTTTTAATAAATTATAGGGACATGAAGCTTTTTACTTGTAAGTTTTGATTGAAATAATATCAATTTGAAATGGGTCTATTATAGACATTATTTTTATTATATGAAAGTTGTTCATTGTTACTAAAAATCTTTTAGCTCGCCTAACACCTTTTGCAGTTCCCATCAAAGAAGTCCATGTTTCAAATATACCTTACTCTTTTTTGAAAATATGGATGAGGACTTTTTTAATCTACATGATTTTTTCAATTAAAATACGTAATTTTTTATATATAAATACAATAGAATTTTAAAATATGTCATCCTTTCCATGTATATGATGGTTTTTTATCATCAAGCCAAAACATTAATGAAATTTGATATTCTTCTATATTAATATTAGAAGAATAATATTAAACCCATATTTTTCTTCAACAACTAGAAGAAGATAATAAGAACAATAATAATTATTTTTATGTGATATACAGATTAACAAAAATTTATATGAAAATTAAGAAAAAGCTTCAATAATATAAATAATATTGAACAATGAAGTAGATAATAATAATAATACCGTGTAAGACCAAGGTTTTAGTAAAAACAAAAACTATAATATTTTTTATTTAAATAAATTATGATAATTTTTTTCTTTAAATTTTTGGTATATAGTTTTAATTTGAGAAATTAAAAAAAAAAAAATAATCTCTTTGAACTTAGGTAATGGATTTCACTTAGAGCCTAGAGGAAATTATGTTAATTATTTTAATATATTTATAACAAATCTAATCATGAAAGCACATCATAAGACACGCAATACTTATTTTTAGTTTGAACCGTAACTAGTGTATGTCTTTGGTGGAAGACTTGGAAATTTATACATTCTGGTGGAAGACTTGGAAAGTTTTCGCAACAAGAGTAATGCTATAATTATAAACTATTTTATAACATTTTTATAAAATGTTAATGTGGTCAACCTCTAATTGGTTTTCTTTTAGGCCTACCATTAATATCATTTTTTTTATTTACTAATAATCACTCATCATACCAGCAGTTTGTAAACATTTTTGTAAAATAGTTTGTATTTCTAACATTATTTTTCGCAACAAATACTTATTTTTGTTGCCCATTCATAATTGCAAAAGATAAAAACAATTAAACATCACTTTTTATTTTTTTTTTAAATAGTGTTTAACCTATTAAAGATCTTAACCTTTTTTTTTTTTTTTAAATGGTGTTTAATCTATTCAAAATCTTAAAAGAAATTTCCAGTAACTTTCGTCTTCTTTCTTTTTTCTAGTTATTGCTAATAATCTATATATATAATAATAGGTAAAGTTGAGAGAATGGAATTTGATATTCTTCTATAGTAATATTAGATGAATAATATTAAATCCATATTTTTCTTCAACAACTAGAAGAAGATAATAAGAACAATAATAATTATGTTTATGTGATATACAAATTAACAAAAATTTATATGCAAATTAAGAAAAAACTTCAATAATATAATTAAAATTGAACAATGAAGTAGATAATAATAATAATAATAATAATACCGTGTAAGACCAAGGTTTTAGTAAAAACAAAAACTATAATATTTTTTATTTAAATAAATTATGATAATTTTTTTCTTTAAATTTTTGGTATATAGTTTTAATTTGAGAAATTAAAAAAAAAAAAAATCTCTTTGAACTTAGGTAACGGATTGCACTTAGAGCCTAGAGGAAATGATGTTAATTATTTTAATATATTTATAACAAATCTAATCATGAAAGCACATCATAAGACGCACAATACTTATTTTTAGTTTGAACCATAACTAGTGTATGTCTTTGGTGGAAGACTTGGAAATTTATACATTTTGGTGGAAGACTTGGAAAGTTTTCGCAGCAAGAGTAATGCTACAATTATAAACTATTTTATAACATTTTTATAAAATGTTAATGTGATCAATCTCTTATTGGTTTTCTTTTAGGCCTACCATTAATATCATTTTTTCATTTACCAATAATCACTCATCACACCAGCAGTTTGTAAACATTTTTGTAAAATAATTTGTATGTCTAACATTATTCTTCGCAACAAATACTTATTTTTGTTGCCCATTCATAATTGCAAAAGATAAAAACGATTAAACATCACTTTTTATTTATATATAAAAAAAAATAGTGTTTAACCTATTAAAGATTAACCCTTTTTTTTTAAATGGTGTTTAATCTATTCAAAATCTTAAAAGAAATTTCCAATAACTTTCGTCCTCTTTCTTTTTTCTAGTTATTGCTAATAATCTATATATATATAATAATAAGTAAAGTTGAGAGAAAATTCAATTAGATTTCAAATTGAAATTCAATTAGAGCTTAATTTTGAGCCACGTGTCTCATCTAATCTAAGTTTTTAAATTTTTGTGCAAATATATATATATATATATATATATATAATAATAGGTAAAGCTGGGAGAAAATCCAATTAGATTTCAAATTGAAATTCAATTAGAGTCTAATTTTGAGTCACGTGTCTTATCTAATCTAAGTTTTTAAATTTTTATGCCAATTGAGTTAATTCAATGTAAAAATTGGATTTCAATTAGAGTTTAATTTTGTAACATGTGTCTCATCTAATCTAAATTTTTTAATTTTTGTGTCAAATGAGTTAATTTAGTGTAAAAAAAGAGAAGTCCAATATAAGTAAACCATTAAAAAGAAAAAAAACATAATTTTTGAATGATTTTATATTTATGAGCTTTTTTTATTTTTTATTTTTATATAAAACTAAAAACAATTCAAGTTTATAAGTCATTTATATATATTGTGGGGGCATTTTTTGCTTCAAGGAAACTCATGTGTACTCCTTAGGCAATTTTTGCACTTGTCCCACATTGGAAGGATTACCTCCCTCTTTGCACCTTATAAGGGATGAGCCAATGGTTGAAGAGTACCACTAGTTTGGGGGCATTTTTTGCTTCAAGGAAACTCATGTGTACTCCTTAGGAAATTTTTGCACTTGTCCCACATTGGTACTCTTTAACCATTGGTTCATCCCTTATAAGGTGCAAAGAGGGAGGTAATCCTTCCAATGTGAGACAAGTGCAAAAATTGCCTAAGGAGTACACATGAGTTTCCTTGAAGCAAAAAATGCCCCCACATATATATATATATATATATATATATATAGGTAAAGTTGAGAGAAAATCTAATTAGATTTTAAATTGAAATTCAATTAGAGTCTAATTTTGTGTCATATGTCCCATCTAATCAAAATTTTTAAATTTTTGTGCCAAGTTAGTTAATTCATTGTAAAAATTGGATTTTAATTAGAGTTTAATTTTACAACATGTGTCCCATCTAATTGAATTTTTTTAATTTTTGTGTCAGATAAGTTAATTTAGAGTAGAAAACAATGAGTCCAATATAAATAAATCATAAAAAACATAATCATATGTTTAACACTATATATAAAATTAGAAGAAGAGAGAGTTTGAATGATTTTATATTTATGAGCCCTTTTTTTTTTTTTTTTTTTTTGTATAAGTAAAAACAATTCAAATATATATATATATATATATATATATATATAATTTAGAGAAAATCCAATTAGATTTTACAATTGAAGTCCAATTTTGCATCATATGTCCTAAATTATTTTTTTTAGAGAGAGTCTTATATCTTAATTTTGGAATCAAAATGCGGGACCATATCATAAATATCCATTCAAGTGAGTTATTGTATACAAAAACCAAAGAGTCTAGAATTAAGGAACATAAAAATATTTAAAAAAAGGACAATTTACATTTTCTATCTAATAACATTCTTACAAGACTTTTTAAAGAGTAAAAAAAAAAAAAAAAATATATATATATATATATATATAAGAATGACTATCAATAATATTTAAATTATATATGTAAGAATTATACTATGCATCTTAATGTGTATCTTTTAATTATATTCATGCATATGCATGGAGTTACAATCTAGTTTATACTTAACGCATGTATAAATAATTGAGGCCGTGATTCTAGTCTATATATGTGCTACCCTTAGGGAAGATACAAGACTAGTGGTTTGGTCTTGAGATTTATTACTTACAGAGAATTGAAAGAAGTGCTACACAATAATATTTTCACAACAAATGGTAAGTTGTTATTGATTATAATTTAAATCTACAACTTAAATTACTTTTTTATCTGCTTATAACAACCAATAACAAACTACCATTTAGGATTTGTTATGAAAGTGTTGTAAATATAACATTTTTTTATGTGTTATCTACCATCTTTTCTGAAATTAAAAGTGAAACCACTTAGGGGCAACTCATCATTGAAGTTAGGGTGGTCACTAGACCACCTTGAAAAAAATTATTAATATGTAAAAAAAAATTAAAAAATTAAAAAATTAAAAACCTATTATATATAAAATTTAAAAAATTTAAGATTTTTTGACCTTAAAAAAATATGTGAACATCCTAAATTTTTTCAGGCCCAACATAATTAAACTTTGGACAAAGTTTAACAACAAATTTAATTGTAGACTAAGGTTATAACTCTACTTAATATTTTTTATTGGATGTGAATTTCGACAAACTATTGTATTACATTAGAAAAATTTCAATAAGATCAAAGATCAATAGTTTTGTCATCAATCAAATGTTTAAATTTCGAGTTTTTGTAATCTAAAATTATACATAAAAAATAAGTTTATGAATCGAATAGTAAATAGAATCCTATTGGCTAGAAATTAGACATGTGTTTTAAAAACATAAAACACATGCAATTCATCTGTTAAAATTTTAAAATATGTAGTCATATTAATTTGTTTAGTCAAAGTTGTAGTTTTAGGCTAAAGCTAAGTTTGTAGTTAAATTTTGTCCTTAAAATTTGTTCTCCTAGACAATATATTAGACTTTTAAAGTCAAAAAGGAAAAGCCCAAGACAAATTTTATTGAAATATAATTTTTAAAAAGATGTACCTTGCTGTATTGATAATGAGACTATTATGCAAAAATTTCAAAATAAGAAAAATTGTAGAATAAAATTGTAAAATTTTATGTATTTGCATTTTTTTTTTTATAAAGTTAACTTCTTACTAGATTTTGTATAATTTAAGTTTTATATTGACCACCGGAAAGGAAAAAAAAATAATAATAAATAAATAAATCCTGAAACCACTAGTCCTTTAATTGCCGAAGGAATTCGGACTCATAATTACAAAAGATAGCAACAAAGTAAACATCACTTTTTCTTAACAATGGTGTCTAATCTATGAAAATAAATTTCCAGTGACTTTCGTCTTCTTTCTTTTTACTATTTATTGCTAATAATTTACAATTAACGCAGCTATAAATAATTGAGGCGGGGATTCTAGGCAAATAAAATCTCATACTTGTAACATTGCACATTTGATGTGTCGATGCTCTTATCTTAATCACAATCTTGATATGCTACATTCATCCTAATCATGGGTGGAAGTTCCCTCCAATTTCTCCTCACTTTAATTCTCCTTTTGTTGTGCATGAAACCAACTATTGCAAATTATTTGGGGTTAGTAGATACTCACCTTGGCTGTAAAGAGCATGAGAGACAAGCTCTTCTCAAGATTAAACAAGACCTTATTGATGACTATGGCCTTCTTTCTTCTTGGAGCTCCGATCAAGATTGTTGCAAATGGAGTGGGGTCAGGTGTAGCAACCAAACAGGCCACATCACCATGCTCAATCTCAATGCCTCTTCCATTCCCCCAAGGCATTTGCGAGGTAAACTTAATCCTTCCTTGATTGAGTTGAAATATTTGACTTATTTGGACATGAGCTACAATGATTTTAATCAGAGCCAAATCCCAGAAATCATTGGTTCTCTCTCCAACTTAAGACACCTTGACCTTTTTTATGCTAAGTTCGGAAGACATATACCTTTTCAGCTTGGGAACCTTTCAAACTTGCAGTACCTTGATCTTGGCCTGAATAATTTTAATCAACCAGAAAAGTTAGAGTGGCTCCCTCAACTTTCTTCTTTAAAATACCTTGGCATGAGTACCATTAACTTGAGCAAAGTTTATAATTGGCTCCATGTTGTGAATAAACTGCCGTACTTGACATCCTTGTTCTTGTACTCTTGTAATCTTCCGAATATTTTCTCCATTCCCCTTGTTAATTCTTCTACTTCTCTTGATGTCCTCCAACTCTCTGATAATAATCTCACTTGTTCTTCTTCAGTACTACAGTGGTTGTTCAAATCCAACACTAGTGTTGTTAAACTTGATTTCTCTTCTAACCAATTTCAAGGTTTAATTCCGAATGCTTTTAGCAGAATAAACTCTCTTGCACATCTCTATCTCAATTCTAATGAGTTTGAAGGCGAGATATCGAAAGCCTTTGGTGGTATGTGTAATTTGAAAACGTTGTCTCTGTCAAGAAACTATCTCAGCGGACAGCTTCTTGATTTTATTCTTAATTTGGCCAAGTGTGGAAACCACTCATTAGAGGTTTTGAATTTAGAGCAAAATCAAATCATGGGATCGCTACCTGATCTCACAACATTTCCATCATTGAGAGTATTAGCACTTTCTCAAAATCATTTGAATGGGGCAATACCTGTAAGTTTGGGAAAACTATCCAACCTAGAGGGTCTGTATCTTCGACATAATTCATTGGAAGGTGTTATTTCTAAAGCCCACTTCTCAAAGCTCACAAAATTGAAGTATTTGGACTTATCTAATACCTTATTAGTTTTCAACATCAACTCTGATTGGGTTCCACCTTTCCAATTAAAAGTGATAGCGTTACGGTCTTGCCAACTAGGCCCTCGACTCCCAAAATGGTTTCAAACTCAAAAAAATTACAATTGGTTTGATATCTCCAATTCTGGAATTTCGGATACCCTTTCCAATTTCAATTTGGTCTTTTCTCCTCAATTAGAATATATGAATTTGTCTTACAACCAAATAAGTGGCCAACTTCCAAATTTGTCATTGGAGTTTACTCTTTCCCCAATTGTAGACTTGAGTTCAAATAAACTTAGAGGCAGAATTCCTCAATTTTTATTTGAATCAGGATATTTGGATCTTTCCAAGAATATGCTTTCGGGCCCAATTTTTTCCTTATGTGAAGTTCAAAATAGGAATCTGTACTTTCTAGATCTCTCCAATAACCAGTTATCAAGACGGATACCAGACTCATGTTGGATGCATCTTGAAGAATTAGTAATTCTTAATTTGGCAAACAATCATTTTCATGGGACAATACCAAGCTCCGTGGGATTTCTACATGAGATTGTGACATTGGATTTAGGTAACAATAATTTTAGTGGGAAACTTCCTTCCTCCTTGAAGAATTGCACAAAGTTGATATTCTTTAATCTTAACCAAAATGATCTATCAGGACAGATACCAATGTGGTTGAGGATTAGTCATCCAAATTTAGTTGTACTTATCCTTCGATCCAATTACTTCTATGGAGCCATCCCGACACATTTCTGTTATCTAGCACATCTTCAAATTTTAGACCTTGCTTTAAACCAAATCTCAGGAAGTATGCCAAAATGCCTCAACAATCTTACTGCCTTAACTCAAAAAGGGAGTCCAAATGCCACCATCACCCATTATTATACAGTCAACAGCAAATCCCTGTTTTATATGTTGTATGCTGATCATATGTTTTTTATGTGGAAGGGAAAAGAGCATGAGTATAAAAATATTCTTGGACTATTAAAAAGCATAGATCTCTCGAGCAATAATTTAACTGGGCGGATTCCAGGAGAAATTGTGGAACTTGTTGGATTGGTTTCCTTAAATCTCTCAAGAAACCGTTTAACTGGACAAATCACTTCAGAGATTGATATGTTACAATCATTAGATGCCTTGGATCTATCTAAGAACCAGCTTTCCGGTGGAATTCCTTCAAGCCTTTCTCATATTGATCGTCTAAGTGTCTTGGACTTGTCAAACAACAATTTGTCTGGAAAAATCCCAACAAGCCCTCAACTTGATACCTTTAATGCATCCTCATATGAGGGGAATCCAAATCTTTGCGGAGCCCCGCTTCCAAAGAAATGTCTGTGGGAAGAAATAGCTCAAAATCCAGCTATGAACAGGAGCAGAGAACATGCTGGCATGCAAGATGAGAGAGAAGGGTTTATATCCATAGGATTTTATGTTAGTGTGACCCTCGGATTTATTGCAGGTTTCTGGGGAGTTGTTGGCACATTAGTACTGAATATGGCACTGCGAGTTGCATATTTCAGGTTCTTGAACGATTTCAAAGATAGGCTATATGTGGCAATATCAGTGAATATGGCCAGAGTTCAGAGGCAGCTTCAAAACTAACTGGTAATAATTCTTTGTTCCCAACTTTTCTATTTTATAGTTCTATGCAAATGAATCTGTCACTTTTCCGCAATTTGCTTCTCTGTGCAAAAGCCCTTTGCATTTCGTTGTTTTGATAATACAACTAATTTTTCTAGTTCTCAGAGATCATTTGATTATTATAGTTACTAACAACGTCACCATCGTCCTACAACTAATGGTATATATGATTAATATTATTATTATTCTTTTACACCATGTCAAATAAAGTTCTGATTAGTTATCAAATTCAATATTTCCCAAACCATTCTATAAAAATAAGTTACATAACATACATTTTTTTAATGGATTAAGCTTTCCTTAAATTATTTTGCCAGACAGATATTGATCAGTAAATGGAATAACTTGTGTAAGTGTTACTGTCACAGGTAGAAGTCAGGGACTTTTGGTCCTGTTTGATAAGTAATTTATACTGACTATAACTTTTTGATTTTATTTGGTTGAAAGGAAATAACTAATTAGAATTATCTTTCATTCTGATATCTCACAAAAATTAAGTGTAATTAAAATCTTCTACAAACAAACAATTTACTTTAATTCCTTTCTAATTTTAAATTTTGGTCCACTTTTGTAATGCCTTATTGCGTTCTAGAAACTGTGGTTTACCTTTGTGTTTTCACTTTTAGGTTTCACCAGGTGTTGCTGTACAAGTCTTTGACTCACAATACTTCTCTCTGGGAGCTGTAATTTTATGGTAAACTTCGTACTAGGTATATGTGTGAGATTTGGAGTGTACTTCAAAAAGACTCGTCGAGTATTGGTAAATTTATATGTATTTCAATATTGAATAAAATGCATGTTAATAGTTTGTTTGTAGAATTGTTAACACTGAAATTATTATTTTATGTGTCATGATAACTACAAAATGGTTGTCAAAAAGTTGGCTTGAATTTTCGAGCCAACATTAAAATACAGGACTTAGCTTGGGTCCAGTGCTCCAATATTATATTGGACCTATTAAAATTATAACATGTGTCTGTAAGTCTTGATTGCCTTAAGTTAACTTCGTTGCATGCAGCTTTTTATTCTAGAAAAATTATTTTATAAGATGTTCCCCATACAAAATGTGTGGATTCCACATGTTGTAAATGAGATGTCATATGAGAGTATGAGGCCGTCAAAATACGTTCTAATTATTCAAAATTTCAAATATCAGTGTTGAGCAATAAAATATGAGAGTGAAAGACCTCTTTGATTGGGACTTTGTGGAGGAGGTTTGTGCAGCAATTTCAGGAGGAGGTTTGTGCAGCAATTTTAGAGAAAAGAAAACTTCTCCTTATTTTAGGTGTAGCCCTTGAACGTTGTATTCTACCCTAAACTTTGTATTTGAGTGACATTTATTTTGTGTGAGGGAATAATTTTGGGTGTATTAGGATTTAGATTTTATGAGAGTGCATTTATACCATTTTGTATCATCTAAATTTGTTAGTGAAAGTTTTCCTTGTCATTGCCCATGGACGTAGGCCAAAAGCCGAACCATGTAAATCCTTAATGCATTCCTTGTGTGTGTTTGTGTCAATTTTTTTTTCGAGTTCTCATTGTATCATATTATTTTTTTTCCTTTTTATGAGTAGTTCTCTTTCTTTTTTTTCCCCTTAAATTTATTTGGAGATCTTTCTAGTTTATATTTCACAATCATCTTGTGGAAATACTATATAAATTCTGAAGCCTTTTCCTACAACAAATTGGTAATAGAACTTCCACTGTTACAACATAATTATACAACAGTAGTATAATTATTCACTTTAAAGTGCTAACAAATGACATCAAATGATTGGCAATTTCTTTTTCTTTCTTTTTTTTTTTTTCTTTTTTTTGATAGTAACGATAGAATATTATTGAGATAAATGTATAAGAGTACAAAACCAATGTCTGGCCCACGTAATACAACATATTGAGGGACTGACTTGGCATGGGTAAGCATGGGAAAAGCCGTATGTCCACACTACAAACAGCATTGCATACAACGAGAATGAAACACTGGTGCACATCAGCAGTTGTTAAGTCTCTGGTACTCCTGTAGTAAAGTCATTGCGCCTCGTAAAATATCACTGGGATGGGTTTGCTTTCTATCAAATAGGTACCTGTTTCGTGCGTTCTAGATGGCCCATGATAATATAGCCCAAACCTCCATTTCATTTGACGTCAACACAGCCATTAGTTCTCGCACCAAACTATAGAAGTCTCTGCAACTGAGTTTTGTTTCTGCAGCTTCCCAGCCACCATTGCCCATACATTTCTAGACATGGGGCATCCCCAAAGAGTGTGAGCCACCGTCTCATCATGTTGGTTGCAGATTGCACAAATTGGGTCCAGTGGGATCTTTCTCTGACAAAGGTTCGTGCGAGTTATGAGTATGTCCGAGCACGCTCTCCAGATAAACGTTCTGACCTTGGTGAGTACCTGTAACTGCCATATACGGTTCCACAGCCTTTTATCCTGCCTTGCCGAGGAGTGCTCCACCTGTACAGGTTGCCTCATGCGAAGTGCAACTCGATATGCCGACTTAACCGAGAACATGCCCTTCCTGTTCTCTTTCCAAATTAGTTTGTCTCGGCTTGCTGTTGTACCCAAATTAATGTGTTGTATATCACACACCGTGTTGGGCATGAACGTATTGGAGAGCAACTGTAGGTGCCACTGCCTTGTAGCTGGGTTGAAGAGGTCACACACTTTCATGTTCTTATCTGCATCAGGTCTGAGTTGTGGGGGGTGTGGGAGCCACCTGTGGTCATCAATTTTGATGCTCCTGCCATCTCCCACTTTCCACACTGTGGCTGCTCGTATCAGGTCCCTTGTCTCCAGCAAGCTTCTCCACACAAATGAGGGGTTGTTCCTTATTTTGGCCTCCATGAATGAGCAATTAGGAAAGTAGTGTGCTTTGTAAACTCTGAAAAACAGAGAATGACTTCCTTGGATCAGCCTCCATGCTTGTTTTGTTAACATGGCCAGGTTGAATGCGTGGATGTCTCTAAATCCCATTCCCCCTCTATCCCTTGGATTACACAATTTACTCCATTTAATCCAGTGGATTTTCTTCTCACTTCGTGTTTGGCCCCACCAATATTTTGCTAGTGCCGAATTAATATCATCGCAAATTGTAGCTGGGATTTTGAACATGCTTATGGAGTAAGTTGGGATTACTTGTGTCACTGTCTTGATTAATACCTCTCTTCCTACCTTTGAGATATTTTTTTCTTTCCATCCCATCACTTTTTTTGTAATCCGCTCTTGTAAATCCCTAGAAGTGCTCACCTTGGATTTTCCTCCCACCATTGGTAGTCCGAGGTTCCTTTCACAATTGGTCATGATTTGTGCTCCCAACATATTTTGGATGTCTTCCTTCACTTGTTGTCTTGTGTTAAGGCTGAAGAAGAGTTTGGTTTTTTGTCTATTGATGGCTTGACCCGATGCTTTCTCATAAGACTCCAATATGTGAAGCAAGTTTCGGCATTTAGCAATTGTTGCCTCACAAAATAGTAGACTGTCATTCGCAAATAGTAAGTGTGAGATCTTGACCCCTCCATTACAAGACAATACTCCTCTCAATTTTTGGTTTTCCATGGCTCTCCGAATGAGTGAGGAGAGACCCTCAGTACATAGGAAGAATAGGTATGGAGACAATGGGTCCCCTTGCTTGATGCCTCGGGATGGTGTGATGAATTCCTTAGCTTCTCAATTGATTAGGATCAAATAAGATGCAGTATGCACTATTTCCATGGCTAAGTTGACCCATTGCTCTAGTAGGCCAATTTTTAGCATTATCTTTTGGAGGAACTCCCACTCCACCCGATCATATGCTTTGCTGATGTCAAGCTTCACCGCCATGTGACCCTTTTTTCCTTTTCTCCTGTTTCTCATACGATGGATCATCTCAAATGCCACTATAGTATTATCTGTTATAATTCTATCAAGCACAAAAGCACTTTGTGTGTCAAAAATTACATTGGGTAGAAGGGGTTTTAATCGGTTGCAAGGACCTTAGAGATAACTCTTGATACAACATTTCCCAAGCTAATTGGGTGAAATTTTGTGATATATTCTGGATCATTTTTTTAGGTATAAGAACAATATGTGTATAATTCATCTTTCTTAGGTATTTGCCAAAGTGTAAAACAGATAATATAGCAATAGTAACATCATGCCCAACAATATGCTAGAATTTTTGAAAAAAGAAAGGTGACATACCATTAAAACCCGGTGCTTTAGATTGGTGCATTTGGAAAAGAGCCATTTTCACTTCTTCCTATGTATAGGGGCGGGTCAAAGATTGTGCCATACCTTCTGTCACAACCCGATCCACAGATTCAAGTACAACCTCCATATCCAATGAGGTGGAAGATGTGAATAGCTTTTTGTAATAGTCTTCTGCTATGCTGACAATTTTATCCTCTTCAATGTGTCACTCTTCTTCCCTATCATACAACCCCACAATGTTGTTCTTCCTCCATTTTTGGGTCGCCCTTTGATGGAAAAATTTTGTATTTTTGTCCCCCACCAGTAACCAGATGGATCTTGACCTTTGTCTCCAAAATATCTCCTCATGGTGTAAGAGCTCGTTTATCTCCTTCTTCACACCTTGTATCCTTTCTATATTCTGTCCATACCCTACCTCCATTAGTGAAGTGAGTTCTCCTTGTTTTTCATCAAGGCGAGTTCTAGTATTCCCAAAAGTGACACGGCTCCATGTTATGAGGTCCATTCTGCATTTTTTACTTTTTTCAAACAAGCAGTACATAGGGCTACCTTGTGGGTGTATTTGATTCCATGCCTCCCGGATTACCCTTTCACAATTAGCGTGGGCTACCCACTTCTCTTCAAATCGCTGGATTTTGTGTCGTCTTTTTTGAGGTTGGGTGGGTGGTGCCATGTCCATCATAATAGGATCATGATCGGAATAGGATGCTAAGAAGTGACTCACTTTTGTTCGAGGGAAGAGCTCACGCCATTCCATTGTTGCAATTGCCTTATCTAATCTCTCTTCAACAAATGCTTCCCCTTGCCTTCCATTCCTCCATGTGAGTGGGTATCCACTAAACCCCATATCAACCAAACCACAGTGGAGGAGAGTGTTTCTGAATTCCAGCATTGGACCCATCAGTCAACTATTGCCACCGTTTTTTTCATCAGAGGCCAGCAATTCATTGAAATCACCTAAACATACCCAAGGTAGGGATGCTTAGGCATGTAGGTGTCTCATAAGTCTCCATGTTTCAGGTTTGAGTTCTTCCTCTAGATGGCCATATAATCCTGTTAGTCTCCATAACTGTGAAGTATGTGCATGTACATGCGCATCAATATGGTTTGGTGAATAGGTTTATGTGTCCACCATCACCTCTGCTCTCCAAAGTAGTGCTAGACCACCCCAACGACCATTGCTTGACATAGCTAGCATACCATAAAAACCTAATTCCCTTTTAATCGATTCCATCTCTCTATCAGTCAATTTTGTTTCCATGAGGAACAAAATTGTGGGAGCTTTTTTCCTCACCAATTCGAAGAGGACTTCGACTGCCCGGCAGTTCCCAAGCCCCCGGCAGTTCCAATTGAGGACCATCATTGTGATCGGCAAGGCTGAGTATCAGCATCCCTCGTTGATAATCCAAGTTGTTGTTTTTTCTCCTCAAACTTGAACCGCTTAGCTTCGTCACTCCCATGGTTGTTGCTTTCATTCTACCTCTTTGTGCCAACTTTGAATAGGTTAGACAGGGAAGGCTCGGTTTGTGTTTTGGCAGGAGAGGGTATGTGTTTTTTTCGAATTGGTTTGGTGTTTGGATTTTTAAGTTGGTCACATGAGGGTGGTGTGTTTAGGGTTTGGGATTTTGTTTGGTTGGTGTCGTATGTGATTGGGACCGTGTAAAGGTTGTTGGCTAGATTGCCGATGGTATTTAATGGGATTTGTAATTGGTGTTGGTCCATATTTGGATGTTTTGGGCTAATGGTTTATGGCTGGGTTATTGTGGCATCATGGGATTGGGTGTTAAAGGTTTTTGATTGCATAGGGTGCAAAACTAAAGCATTTAGTGAGGCTAGCTATGATGACATTGTGGGAGGGTTATAGGGTTTCATGGCATGTGAAAGTGGAGTTATGGGGCTTGATTCAGATTGCATGAAATCCGAGCTGGCATTAACATCTTTCTGTTTCGGCAAGATATCAGTTTCAGACTCTATAGGCATATCGGTTTCGGGTTGTGTTGTGGTGGTCTATTGTTTTGCCCTTGGAGGTTGTTGGTATCAGTTAGCACGGACTTGTTCCCCATCAGCTTCAACCTGTCTTCCTCTAGTTCCTGCATTAAGCCATTCCCCGTAAGATCAGTCTCCATCCTCGGCATTATTCTGTGATAGACATTCTTTTTGCTCATGGCCTATCCGACCACAGTTAAAACACCACCCCACCAGTCTTTCATATCAGAAAGCCACGCATGTCATCTCTCCTTCCGGGCTAATCACCGGACCTCCCTGCTGGAGTGGTTTGTCAAGTGGGACCTCCACTTGGATCTGCAAGAACCTGGCTTGGTCCAAGTTGAATGCTTTGTAGTCCAGTTCCACCAACTCACCTATACTCCTACCAATATCACTCCCAGCCTCTTCGTTAATGAGATCAAACGGCAGGCCCCATATTTGAATCCAAAAAGGTTGCTTCGTGAATGTTACGGATCTGACGGACATCCTTTTTTCCCATCTTCACAAGGTCAGGAGATGGTTGTCGAAACACCAAGGTCCCTTGTTCCAGACACACATCAGTTGACTCTCCATCGAGAATTTGAATTGTAGTAGCCCCTCCCTCACTTCAATGATCTTCATATCATCACCCACTTTCCACATTAACCACAGCGTATTTTTTGCGGCCCTTAGGTTGATTGGTTTCGGTGTGAGAAATCGCCCTAAGAGGCTTAGGGAGAATTCCTCTAAAATTTTGTCTCTCTTCACTGCTCGGATTGACACAACCTCATCTTCATCCATAGTAAGCTTCATGTTCTGTATACATTCAAGAACCTCGGCTTCCATGGTAAAAGACCCGTGTCTGCCTCCCTCCTATCTAGACAGACTAGCTTCTATTGGACACTCTTTGACTTCCTACGGTTTAGGAAGAAGAAAAAAAAAAAGAAGTAGAGCTCACACTAACGTGAGAAGTAACCTCACCACTATGTATGAAGAAAAGTTTGATTCTTAGATGGCAATTTCATTTTTTAAAACTATGTCAATTTTGAGAAATGTTTTTCTAAAAAAGATAATCCTGCCTAAAACCTCAATGACCCCATACCTCCCACCCAGAGGCAATAATGCTCTAGCACTCTCAGTTTATACCAAAAAAAACAATGCCTTTCTCCGTGGAGCAGGCAAAATTTTGCAAATTGGGTCCATAATAAACGCCACTGAATGGTACACTTGGGTGGCATCCAAAGGCAAAGAGTACATAATCAAACAATACCAACAACTGCACCAATTCTGGCAACTCTAGTCCCACATCAACAAGGGGATTCCAACAGTGGTGATGTCACGTTCCAACATAATCGGGTGAACCCAATGCTGTAGAATAGGTTGACCCACGATAAAAATAAATAATGATACCCTTTCTAAATTTCTTAAAGTTTCTGACATAATACTCCAAATAAATAAATTTCTATAAACTTTGGTACTATAATTTTTTTTTTTTTTAAATAATGTTAATAATTTTAATGTATCTACTCTATAAACGTGCACCTCTGGATACATAGACATGGATTCTCAAAATAAATAAAATTACGTAGACATTGATGATCAAAAAAAAAAAAATTACATAGACATGGGGTTCTAGAAACCTTTGGTCAATTTGAATAATTTTTTAAGCTTATTGAAAATCTAGCAAAAACGTTTCACTTCAAGCGAAATATGTTAATAATTTTTTTTTTATATAGATAGATAGAGGTGGATGGGTTTGGCTTACATCTAATTAATTTTTTAACAGGACATCTTCTTTACTTTTTAACGAAGATTTGAGATTAAAAGTAAAACCACATCATTTTTCTTTTGGGCAAATTATCGCCTGCCAAGGTTTCTTGGGTGAAAAAATTAAAAAAACACACTAACATAAAAGGGTAACGCAAATTGCAGAAAGCTTGAGATCTATCTTCGTCAATGTCTTTATTTTTCTTCTTCAGATAAACTCAAAAAGAAGTCCAAAAAGGATCCACATCTTTTCTTCGTTCTATTCTTTCGCTTGTAATCAAACGGTACGGTGAGCATAATACCAAAGGCCAAATCTCAGTCTCAAAAGAAAAATGAAAGAGAGAAGCAATTGGTTTCTAATTTATCAGTCAACGCTATTCCCTTGGATTGAATTAAAAAATCAATGCTGACTGACCTCCAAAATCAAAGACATAAATAGAGACTTGAAGCTGAAAATGGAATACTTGTTAAAATTCTGTATGTGATTAAAAGTTATGAATATATTTTTTTTCCATTTTAGTTTCTGTGAAGAAGTAGAAGAAATTGACGAAAATATCTCAGATTTTTTTTTTTTCCCGATTCTTTTATTCAAATAAATTCCCTTGATTTCACTGGCAAAGAATGAAATCTTCACATCATGTATCCTAGACTCCTAGTCACTAAGGCAGGCGTAACCAAATTGGATCCGAGGAGGATAAAAGCATGGTAAAGACAAAACCTTCTCTTCATAGAGGAAAAGATCTCGAGTTTGGCAACCAATTTCAGGGGTAGTTAGAGGCTTGGACTTGAAGAGGCCCTTCATCATCTTCGTAGTCAACACAGAACACTGAAGGAACCTTTTCTCAAAAAAAAAAAAAAAACACTCTGAAGGAACCACTATCTTGTTACTTCAGAGGTGAATTTTTTTTTTTTTTTCATTTAACATTATTTTTGAAATATTTTAGTTAGTTGTCATATTTGCAAATTATGTAGCAAACTAGCATCTCGAGTTTTTAAAACTCGAGTTACATGAGAATGAAGGCTAACATGGAAAAAAATCCATGTGGAAATCGAGTATTTAAAACTCGATTTCCGTCCTTCTTCTTATTCTTCTTTTTCTTCACCTGGTCCGTTCTTCTCCTCTGTTTTTTCTGGGTTCTTCTTCTGCAGGTTCCTTTCTTTCTTGTGCTTGGGTTCCTTTCTTCTTCTTCTTCACCATGGGTTTCTTTCTTGTTCGTGTTTTCTTTCTATTCTTGTGGGGACTGTTCTTCTTCTTCCTCTGTCACTTCATCTTCTTTTCTTCTTCAATTTCAGGTCTTCTTCTTTCTTCTTCAGATTCTTCTTCTTATTCTATGGAACTCGAGTCTTTAAGACTCGAGTTCCATGTAAAGACTCGAGTTCCATGTGGCAAAAATATTTCCATGTCAGGAACTGATCTCGAGTCTTGGAGACTCGATTTCTGCACCAAACTAGAGTTTCAAAGACTCGAAATGTTGGTTTCCTAAATGATTTCAAAACCTTGCTAACTAACTATATTATATCCCCTCACTAGGCTAATCTGCAAATATCCCCCTTCAGAGGTTTGCCTTTTCTTTTTTAAAATGTCGTGTACTTCCTTTTTAATCTTAGCCGTTTGTTAAGTTTATTAAAAGATATCCTGTTAAAAATTAATTGGACGTATGCCAAACCCAAGGAGGATAGGGGGTGGGGTTCTAACTAAATATAAACAACACTTTATTGTGGCAAGTTCTTTTAGGACACAGGTTCTATAGAAGTTCACAATAATTTTATAATATTTTTAAATTAGCCTACTACCATAGACATTAATTATTCCAAAAATACTAAAAAACCTATATTTTTTATATTAAAAAAAAAAATCAGAAAAGCATGGGTCAATAACTAGTTTTTCCAGAAATTAAAACTGGAAACCACTACACCTTTTTTTTTTTTTTTTTTGAAACTGAAACTGGATATTCCATTAAACTGAAATTGGCATACAACAGAGATCCAATGAGAGGCAGTTACATGATAGACAAAAAAAATCTTAGCATTTAGCCCTATCTATAAGAAGAACCCTCTGAATCATTGGGGGCTCAAAACCTCTCCACTGCTGAGTTATCCCAGTCGCCTTAGCAACTTGTGCAATATCATGCGTTGCTCTGTTGTAGTTCCTTTTTAGGTGTCTCACTTTCTAGCTCTTAAAAAAATGCAACAGCTCCAAGGTTCCTTGAATGATTGGTCCAATATCTCCATTACAATTGCGTGCATTAATGGCTTCAACCACCACGACTGAGTCCGACTCAATAACCAACTGGAGAAGCTCCATCTCCTTGGCCAAGAGAATTGCTTCCTCTACTGCAAGAGCTTCTGTAACCTCTGCATCATATGCCCCATTCAAGACCTTACTTTCTGCTGCAATAACCATACCCTTGCTGTCCCGAATAATCACACCTGCGCAAGACATACTCCTATCCCCTGCAATAGCGCCATCTACATTTATTTTTATAAGTGTCAGGTGGGAGTACCACCCACCCCACATTAGGGGGTTGCTGCTTGAGAATGCAATACTCCACAGCACCCTTATAGTCCTCACGGGTGCGCCTAGCAAAATTCCAAATCTAGGAGGGGGAAGAGCCACTAGACTTATGAAGCACCTTATTCCAATTATTCCAAATGGACCAGGCAGTTGCAAAAAAAGTTTCAAGGTCCTGTGGGGTACCTGCATCCAGAATTTCCAATGTTAAATCCACAAAGTTGATGTTCCCCACCAGCAGGCTCACCGGGCAAGTTTGCCAGTTCCACCAAACATCACCAAGCTTGTCACAATGTATTAAGGCATGACTGGTACAGTAGTACTTTCAAGTACTTTCTCACAGAGAGGACATTTGGACTAATAATGGAAAAAGATGACAATAATCTAAAGATCACATTTTCTTAACAATGTTGTCTAATCTATATATTAAAATAACAAGTTTCTCTGAGATGCCATCAGCTGGAAACCATTTTGCAAATGTTAAGGGACTACCGTCGAGCCAAATTCATGTGGAATCATCTCCCCATTAATCTTCTAACGAATTTCTTCTTATCTTTACAGGATTGGTTGTATGAAAATCTCAAGTCAGCTAGTGTTGACGAGCTTGGGTTTTGGGGGCCCAAATGCGAAATATTGACGGACTGGGCTCTAGACCTATTATTTATGTTAAATTACTTACGTCTAGAATCCACTTCACATGTGACATACTGCATTGTACATACAGTCCTTCCAGGACTATACTAACAATTTAAATAAATTGTTATTTTTTTAGAAGAATTATTTAAATAAGTTATGATACTTTTTTTTTTTAAATTGGTATATAGTTTTAATTTGAGAAATTTTTAAAAATCTATTTCAGTTTTGCAATATACGTCTAGGTGAATTTGTAAAACTTTGTCATGTCCCCTTACATACGTTTTTATAATCTACTTTAATTGAAGAATAATATACTATAATTAAACTTTTGAGTGGAGTTGTGGTGTGCCTTTGTGTTAGAACTTTTTTCCCTCTCCCTTGTGTGTGTTTGTTTCTCAAAAAAAAAAAAAAAAAAAAAAAATTGAAGACAACGTAAATTGATTGATCGAAAACTGAAATTTCAGCATATATTGTCATATATGGCTTACTAGACGTGCCAAATTTTCTTACACCCTATTCTACGTTGATGGGTTTAGTTTGACTTCATATATATATATATATATATATATATATATATATATATATATATAAAGAAGTCTTTTTCTAAAAGAAACTTTGACGATGTACATTTTATTCCAATGAGTTTTACTAATTATTCCTTCTATAGGTTCAATGAATATATGTAATTGTTTATTTCAAACACAGCCTAAAAGTCTTATAACTTGCCTAACACCATTTGAAGTTTCCAATGAAGAAGTCTATGTTTCAACGAGTTTTACTAATTATTCCTTCTATATGTTCAACGAAAATGTGTAATTGTTAATTTCAAACGTGTTTTATACCCTAATTGTTGGTATTAATACAAGAATAAGTTCAAGATACTACAAATTTCAGGATATTAAACTTTATAAATTTATGTGTCAACTTTTAAATATAAAAAAAAAATAAAGTAAATAGCAACTTTAAATAATATTATTGATATGAATATGTGATACCAATCATATTTATTATCATTTCGTTTTGTAAACCTTTTACAATAAAATTGATAACAACTTTGGTGTTTTCTAGCTAAATCATGACATGAAACCTATATCAATAATTTTTTTTGAGAAATAACTATGGTTGATCCCAATAAATTACACTATTTAATATAGTTTATAGTTATCAAGTACAAAAAATTCTCCATATCATTCTATCAAGATGTGTTACGTCTACTGTACAAACACCAATATATCACCACATTCTTCCAATCCAACGGTTAGATTTTGGATTTAATTCTAGAACATTATGGACATGTGTCATTGTACCAACACATCAAGAAATTTTGATTGGTCACGTTCTCACAATCTAACCGTTTGATTGAGCTAAAAGTTCCTCAAAACAAATATTTTATCACAATCTTTGAATCCAATGGTCAAATTTTAAATCTAATTATGGCATAAGATGGAAGCGTGTTGTTATATCAACCTATCATGAAACTTCAATCAATAAAAATATTTAATACTCTTTTAAGAGAGTTATATACTATATAAACATTACTAAGAATTGAGAAAATGATCTAAAAAACACAACCCAAAATCTACAAAATGACCATAATGGATTTGTATGTGACTTTTGACTACCTTGTTTTGCTATTGTAAAACTTGAAACTGATAAAAACATAAAAATCAAGAAAAACTTAAAACACTGACTAATACCCAAAACTCACTTAAAACCTCCCTAATCAACCTAATTTGATCAAATCTAGTGGACCTTGAACCAACTTTGAAGTTTGACCAAAGATTGAACAAGTTTAACGGACTTTAATGAATTTTTACAAGATTTGACTACTCTGTTCTCACAATCTGACCGTCTGATTGTCACTGTAATTTACAAACACAAATATTTCATCACATTCTTCCAATCCAACAGTCAGATTTTGGATCTCTATTTGGTTGCATGATGGACACATATTGTTGTACCCACCTAATGGGAAACTTTGATTAACCCTGATAATTCTAAGCAATCTTGGATTTTTGTAATCTTCTTTAAATTTGACAAAAGGCTTAGTTGGACCTAAATGAAAAATAACTTCCCAATAGACCAAGTTTTGCTATTCTAATGTGGAGAGATAGAGTGTCATGTTTTGAGATTTTTGGCCTCTTTAAATGATGCTTACAAATGGACTTAATGATATATGGTAATTACATCAAATGGATGCAAATAATTTTTGGTTTTTTATGAATGAATGTATAATTTATATGATTATTTAACATACTAATGTGTGTGTGTGAGTGTGTGTGTGTGTGTGTGTGTGTGTTTGTATTTTTCTCAAATAATGTAGTATCTTACGATCCACAATCCAATCCTATAATCCACAGTCCCACCTATTTCCCACGATCCTACGTAGGATCCCGATTTTGACAACCTTGTAGAGCATGCTCAAAAAAAATCAATCAATCAATATACAAGTACAACCATACTAATAAAATTATATATAAGAAAAAAATTTTAGTGATATTAGAACACAAATTATTATATTGAACAAACAAATTTAACAACATTTTAGCTTAAAAGGTAGCAAAGCCAATATAAATTCTTCAGTTAGAAATGATGAAGCATTCCTTCATTTTGATTACAAGTGAACTAGAAGTTAGAAAACATTTGCTTAGGTTAACATATTTATATAAAAATAAATAATAATAAAAGTTATACCATCACAACATAGAAAAATAAAAACCCTTAAAGCTTCATCAAAACCAAAATTTATCCCATAAAAAAAATAAAAATAAAAATAAAAAAACAAAACAAAACAAAACAAAAGCTAATGTTTTGGTAGGATCAGTAGAATCAGTAGGATTCCATAGGCAAAATTTGCCAAATAGCATGATTTTAGAAAAAAATTAGGTAAGTAAAGCGCAGACAAAGTTAATTAATTAAGTAGACTGTTTTTAGAACTCGAGTTTGTCAAACTTGAGTTCCACCCAAACTCGAGTTCCAAAAATAGTCTAATTAACTAATTAACTTCAGCTACATGCTATTCACCAATTTTTTTTCCCCCCCCCTAAAATGGTACTATTCAGCAAATTTTTTTGATCCCATATGGATACCATTTTTATGATCCTAGTACGATTTTAAACGTTTTAGTAGATAGGATTGTAAAAATGTGTGATCTTACGATCTAGATTGGGATTTAGACAACCATGATTTTACCTAAATTAAATAGTTTTTAAACATTATCCCTTAATTTGGGGAAATATATCCTAATAAATAATATAAAATTTATTTACTAATTAGTGAGAATAGTCATTTGGCACAACCACAGTTTCTAAGCTCAACTTTTCTTATCCCTTAATTTGAGGAAATATATCCTAAAAAAGAATATATATAATTAATTTATTAATTAGTGAGAATAACCACTTGGAAAAATCATGACTTCTTAATGAAGATCATATTTAAGCTAAAAAAATTAAAAAAAAAAAAAAAACTAAATTATTTAGTAAACAGTAATTGTGGAGCCAGCTTTGTAAGGAGGTCTTGATAAGTTTGTAGGAACTGGGCCTGTGGCCCAATGGCCTAGTCCGAGGATGGCAACCCGTCTGAGGACGATTTAATAAGAGCATGGTACGAATAATATAAGAAGAAGAGGTGAGGATTGCACGTGAAAGTCCAGAGTGTGTCTGAGGATAAGTTTCACTTCGGAACTACAGTCCGAGGTGGATGCAACTATCTTGTTACCATGGGAGGGTCCACAAAATTGTATTGTAATTGAGAAACAGATATGGAATGGTGGAAGCAACAAATATCTTTTGACGCTGCTACCTCGACATTAAATGCTTTCCAGCTAACTCTCTGGCCGCATTAATGTGGAGGTGATGCTTGAACAGTGATCAAGCAGCCTTATGGTTGCTAGTTGGAAATCTTGGGGGTGGTTAGATGGGACAGAAAGGAGTTCCCAGAATATAATCTACACGTGTACGGTGAAAACAAGGTGAAGAATGTGGTATATAAAGTGAAAGAAGATAACATTAAAAGGGACTTTTGGAAGCTGCAGAAAGATATAGCCTTTTCTGTCTAATAGAACCAGTTCTTTCTCCCACTCTCTAAAAATTCATTGTTTGGGCTTACTGGATCATTTTCCTTCTTATTTTCGAGGGCTTTTCCAAATTGAGACCTTACAATTGGCGCCATCTGTGGGAAGAGCTTGATCTATTTGTAGGGAAAGGCAAGTGCAGCAGCCGAGATGGAAGGGGGAGCATTGCAACAGCCCGTAGTGGACCCACAGCAGATAGATGTTAATCCGCACTAGGTCGAATCTAGGGGGTCTCAGCATGATAATCCGTTGACAGTTCATGAACAAAGGGGGGATCGCGAGGGAAGTGTGCGAACAACCCACACTGGGAGAAGTCATTCTCGGGGGAAAAGCCATGTTTCTCACGTAAAGAACGACGAGGACATGCAACGTGAGATTAAAAAGGCAACTACGACACGAGCGACGAAAGCGTAGGTCTCACCACTCCAGACAATCTTCTGAGGAATCAAATGACACCAGTTATAGGCAGAGGTCAAGAACTCCACCCAATGAGTCATTTTCCTATGCTGAGAAGCACCACCGCAGACAGGAGGATAAGAGTTCGCCTTGCTAGGGCTTAGGGAATGACGCCCTGAACAAAGCGTTGAGTCAAGTTTCCAAATCACCCTTCACGCGATGTATCGAGGATGCAAGTCTTCCTCAGCGGTTCAATCAGCCAGCGTTCACCATTTATAATGGACGAACAGATCCAGTGGAACATGCTAGCCATTTCAGTCAAAGAATGGTCGTTCACGCCAAGGATGAGGCATTGATGTGCAAGGTTTTTCTATCTAGCTTGGGTCCAGTGGCAATGAGATGGTTCAACGGTCTGAGAACGAATGCTATTGATTCCTTTGAGAAGCTTACCCAAGCTTTTGGTGCCCGTTTTATAACTTGCAGAAGGGTTGTTTAGCCCTTGGGATCGTTATTATCCATGTCTATGCGGGAGGGGGAAATCTTGAAAGCCTATTCTGATAGATACTGGGAAATGTTCAATGAGGTAGATGGAGCCTATGATGACATGGCCATCAATACCTTTAAGGAGGGCCTCCCAACCGAGCATGATCTGAGGAAATTTCTAACTGGTAAACCTGTTACCAATGTGTGTCAACTTATGGATCGGATTGACAAGTACAGAAAAGTAGAGGAGGATCAGATACAGGGTAGAGGAAAGTCTAAGGTAGTCCCTCAAGAGAGAAAGGATTTCAGGTCGGACCGGTATAACAACAACCGACCTCGGAGGGACTTTGGGGGGCAATCAAGATCTGCTAATTCCCAGGTGGTTAAAGCCGTGTTCCGAGAACCAGTGCAACGGGTTCTGGAGAAGATAAAAGATGAGCCATTCTTCAGATGGCCTAATAGGATGGCGGGGGATCCTGCGAAACATAATCAAAACCTTTATTGCCAATATCACCAGGATCATGGACATACTATTGAAGATTGTAGAAACTTGTGGAACCATTTGGATCAGCTAGTCCGAGAAGGGAAGTTGACCCAGCTGTTACATCATTTCAGTGGCCGAGGAAGCCAAACATGTTCGACATTTTGGGGGGATGCTTCTTCAGGACCCCCTTTAGGTACGATACACGTTATATTTGCTGCCCCGGGTAGAACCGGATCCTGCCCCTCCAGGGTAATGTCTGTGTCTCATTGTTTGGATGAGGGATCCAGTTCAATGCCGAAGAGAACCAGACTGGATGCATCACTAGTTTTGGGTTTTTCAGAAGAGGATAAGAAGGGCACTATACAACCACATGATGACGCGTTGGTGGTTACGCTTCGAATCAGGGGGTATAATGTGAGAAGGGTGATGATTGACGAGGGGAGCGCAGCCGAGGTGATGTATCCTGACCTATATAGGGGGCTGGGTTTGAGATCCCAGGATCTGACAGCCTATAGCTCCCCGTTGGTGAGTTTTAAAGGTAGATCGGTCATTCCAATGGGCATGATTAGGTTGCCTGTGCAGACTGGCTCGGACGTGGTGGAGGTGGATTTTATTGTGGTAGATGCTTTTTCTCCATACATGGCTATCTTGGGTAGGCCTTGTCTGCATACCTTGGGGGCTGTCTCATCTACACTTTATCAGAAGGTGAAATATCTATCGAAAGGCCAAGTATTAGAGATATTGGGAAATCAGACCATGGCTTGGCAGTGCTTGATAGCAGCTATTCAACTTCAGCCAGAGACAGACACTTCGAACACAGCCAAGAATGATTTATAGCAGTCAAAGGCTCCGACGACCCTTGTAAGCACATCTGCCGGGGGAGTGGAGTGTGAGAATTTGGAGAAGGTAAATGTTAGTGATGACCCAGATAAGTTCTTTCAGGTCAGGGCACAGTTGCCTGTGGTAGAGAAGGAGCAGTTAGTTGAGGTTCTTAGGAGAAATATTGATGTGTTTGTATGGGATGCTTACGAAGCCCCAGGGGTGGATCCAAACTTCATTTGCCATCATTTGAATGTTAATCCCTCTGCTATTCCGAAGAAACAACCTCCTCGGCGTCCATCCAGGGCGCATGCTGAGGCTATCAAGGATGAGGTGACCAAACTCAAACAGGCATGGGCTATCAAGGAGGTCTTTTACCCTCAGTGGTTGGCTAATACGGTCGTGGTGAGAAAGAAAAATGGAAAATGGCGTGTATGTGTTGATTTTACGGACCTTAATAAAGCTTGCCTAAAGGATCGTTTCCCTATGCCCCGTATAGATCAGTTGGTAGATGCAACAGTAGGCCACCCTCGGATGAGTTTCTTAGTTGCCTTCCAGGGTTATCATCAAATCCCACTGGCATTGGATGACCAGGAAAAGACCGTTTTTCTTACTCCCACTGGAAATTACCACTACAAGGTGATGCCCTTTGGCCTGAAGAATGCAGGGTCTACTTATCAACGGATGATGACGAAGATGTTTGAGCCACAATTGGGCAAGAGCATTGAAGTTTATATTAATGATATGGTTGTGAAGAACAGGGTAGTGACTGAGCACGTGACAGACCTTACCAATACTTTTGAGATTCTAAGGAAGCACAAATTGCAACTGAACATATCCAAGTGCGCATTCGGGGTGAGCTCGGGGAAGTTTTTGGGCTACATGGTGACTCATCGAGGAATTGAGGTAAACCCCGATCAGATCAGAGCCATAAGTAGCTTGCAAGCACCTCGAAATCCCAAGGAGGTCCAGAGATTGACTGGGATGACTGCTGCTTTAAATAGATTCATTTCCAGATCGGCAGATAGGTGCAGACCTTTTTTCCTTTTACTCCACAAATGGAAGGGATTCGAGTGGACGGAGGAGTGCACCCTAGCATTTTAACAGCTTAAGGAATATCTATCTCAGCCACCCATTATGTCTAGCCTCGAGGTGGATGAAGTCCTTTTTTCCTACTTAGCGATAACCACTTATGCGATTAGTTTTGTTTTGATACGAGTAGATAATGGCGTACAACAGCCAGTCTATTACGAGAGTAAGTCGCTTCATGAGACCGAGGTACGTTATCTGCTGTTGGAAAAGGCCATTTTGGCAGTGGCACACGCTACAAGGAAAATTCCCCATTATTTTCAAGCACATACTGTGGTCGTCTTAACTCAGTATCCACTCAGGGCAGTACTTCGAAGTGCAGACTACACTGGTAGGGTTGCCAAGTGGGGCACAATTCTAGGGACTTTTGATATTAAATATATGCCTCGTACCTCTGTGAAGGGACAGATTCTCGCCGATCTGGTGGCCGAATTTGCTGAAGGCCCTGAAGAAATAGAAACAAGTCCACAGGTCATGGATGAAAAATCAGTTGGCCTCATTTCCGTGCAACATGCCTCACCCTGAAAAGTGTATGTGGATGGAGCAGCAAACCAGCGAGGGTCAGGAGTGGGGCTAGTTCTGATATCTCCTGAAAATGTCATCATTGAGAAGTCATTAAGGTTGGGGTTTTCAGCTACTAATAACAAGGCGGAGTATGAAGCTTTATTAAATGGGATGGTAATGGTCAAGAAACTAGGTGGAAAACCAGTGGAGATTTTCTCCGATTCAAGACTGGTCATGGGTCAGGTTAGAGGCGAGTTGGAGGCTCGGGACACCAGAATGTAGGAGTACTTGGGCCAAGTTAGGCACATACAAGTAAATTTTGAATTTTTTGAAGTAACCCATGTCCCTAGGAGCGAAAACGCCTATGCGGACTCTTTGACTACCCTTGCTACCTCCTCGGCACAAAACTTACCCCGAATGATAATAGTTGGAGACCTAAACACACCCACCTCGATAACAGGGAACTCGCTTTAGGTCAATCAAGTTAGTTCAACGCGCAACTGGATGGACCCTCTATTGCTATTCCTTGAGAAGGATATACTACCTGAGGACAAGTCAGAAGCCGAAAAGGTGAGGAGGAAGGCTCCTCGGTTTTGGCTGTCCGAGGACAAAAAGTTATATAAACGATCTTTTCCTGAGCCATATCTGCTTTGTGTACATCCCGAAGCATCAGAGGCACTCTTAGAAGAGCTACATGAGGGGATTTGTGGAAGTCACACTGGAAGGAGATCTTTATCTCACCAGACAATTACTCAAGGGTATTGGTGGCCTGGTATGCAAAAAGAAGCATAGGAGTATGTTAGGAAATGTGATCAATATCAGAGATTCGCACTGAACATCCATCAGCTGGGGGGAGTTCTAATTCACTTTCCAGTCCGTGGCCCTTCACTCAGTGAGGCTTAGACATTGTTGGCCCTTTCCCTAAAGCAATAGAAAATAAAAAATATTTGCTGGTTGGCACAGATTATTTTACAAAGTGGGTCGAAGCTGAACCTCTGTCCAATATTAGGGATGTAGATGTCAAGAGGTTTCTTTGGAAGAATATTATTACTCGATTTGGGATTCCTCAAGCTCTCATCTCGGATAATGGTCTTCAATTTGATAGCAAGGCTTTTAGAAAGTATTGTTCCGATCTGGGGATAAAGAACAGATATTCTACTCCAGCTTATCCGCAAAGAAATGGGCAGGCCGAGGCTGTCAACAAGGTCATAGTGGGCGGAACTAAAAAAAAGATTGGATAATGCAAAGGGAAGATGGGTGGAGGAGCTGCTACATGTCCTCTGGACGTATCGAACAACACCTCGACGGTCAACAGGAGAGACCCCATTTTCAATGACTTATGGGGCTGAGGCTGTAATTCTTCTTGAAACGGGTTTTCCCACACTAAGGACCAATATTTTCACCTCAGAGGGGAATGATGAACTGTTGAAGAAAAATCTGGACTTGATAGACGAACGACGAGAGAACGCGATGGTCCAATTGGCCTACTACCAACACAAGCTAAAACAAGGTTATGATGCAAATGTCAGGTTGAGGCCGTTGGCCCCAGGAGATCTGGTATTGAGGAAAGTCTTGGGAACCACCAAAAACCTAGCATGGGGAAAGTTGTGGCCTAATTGGGAAGGACTGTATCGTATTACATCTGTAGCTGGAATAGGGGCTTATTACTTAGAAGATTTGGATGAAAAAACTGTACTCCATCTCTGGAATGTAAGTAACCTAATGAGATATTATTATTAATAAGAACAATTCCATTTTACTTCCTTTTACAATTTGTCCTAATTTTGCAACTCACCATTTGAAGTATTAAACAGAAACTAAGTTATGTCAGGTCCTCGGACCACAAATTTAGTGAAAATTAATACACTATAACACCCTTTGAAGTATTAAACAGAAACTAAGTTATGTCAGGTCCTCGGACCACAAACTTAGTGAAAATTAATACACTATGACACCCTTTGAAGTATTAAACAGAAATTAAGTTATGTCAGGTCCTCGGACCACAAACTTAGTGGAAATTAATACAACCTGACATCTATTGAAGTATTAAATAGAAACTAAGTTATGTCAGGTCCTCGAACCACAAACTTAGTGAAAATTAATACACTATGACATCCTTTGAAGTATTAAACAGAAACTAAGTTATGTCAGGTCCTCGGACCACAAATTTAATGGAAATTAATACAACCTGACATCTATTGTAGTATTAAACAGAAACTAAATTATGTCAGGTCCGAGGACCACAAATTTAGTGAAAATTAATACACTATGACACCCTTTGAAGTATTAAACAGAAACTAAGTTATGTCAGGTCCTCGGACCACAAACTTAGTGAAAATTAATACACTATGACATCCTTTGAAGTATTAAACAGAAACTAAGTTATGTCAGATCCTCGGACTGCAAACTTAGTGAAAATTAATACACTATGACACCCTTTGAAGTATTAAACAGAAACTAAGCCAAGTCATATCCTCGGACCACAACTTAGTGGAAATTAATACACTAAGACATCTATTGTAGTATCAAACAGAAATTAAGTTATGTAAGGTCCTCGGAGCACAACTTAGTGAAATTTAATACGCTGTGACCTCAATCGAAGTATTATACAGAAGCTAAGGTATGACAGAGTGTTTATACAACAAACTTAGTAGAAATTAGTGCTTTTTAAAGGTGGTCAATACCTCTATGGGTTAAACATTTAGAATGTTGTCTCAAAATGGGAATTCCTTAATGAATTTAAAGCAAGCCTTTGTAGGGTTGGGGAGTTCACTGTTATAGTCTGCTTTGGTTCCCAATTAGCATACGTAAAGTTAAGTTCTCCCTTATAGTATCATATTTCATTCTTCTATAGTTTGGGATCATGTAAAAATGAAGAACATCCGTGCAAGAAATTATACAAGTGACAGATAAATCCATAACGCCTCATATAAATTTGGAAAGGGAAATATACATTGCAACTAAAAATATCCTCAAAAAACTCAACACAAAAAAAAAAAAAAAAAAAAAATGAAGAAGAAGAAAGAGAAAAGAAAAATAAAATGAAATGGAAAGTATAGGGAATTTAACTACAATAACTATTTGTTTAATTTTATTTGGAGTTTTGGTTAGGGGACTTTGCCAGTTGCCTCAGGAGGAATCCCTTTTTCTTTCTCCTTTTGAACTCCTTCAGCTGGCAAAGTGGTTGATGCTAAAGCCTGTTTAAAGCTTTGAGAGGCTGCTCCATCTTTAGGCCCCTCTACTGCCTTGTTCGAAGAAACATCTTGGGCAACTTCAGGCATTTTGGGTTGCTCCTGCTGATTGAGAGGGAGAGGATCTTGAATTTGGGCTTCTTTGGCCGGATCAGCAGATGTCGAGGATACTTCCTGCGGCTGAGATGAAGGACTTGAGGCTCGTATAGCTGGAGGGAAGTAGACATTTTTTGGCTTTCTCAACTCGAAAGAAGGGTCAACTCCAGCTCAGTTGAGAGCTTCTGTCCAAGTTTGGGCGCAGTATACTCGGCACACAACTGGCACCTCAACCCCAAATTTGTCCTCTATTTCTGCTACGCCGATGTCATATCCTTCTTGCTTAGCTTTCTCTTTTTCTTTCTCAGCCTTATCTTTTGCTATCTCCGCCTCAACCTTTGCCTGCTCAGCCTGATCTTTGAGCCTCTGGGCCTCCTCCAGTTGCTTCTTCAGTTTTGATATCTGCTCCTTGGAGGTGGCCAGCTGGTCATTGGCATCGTGCAGAAGCTTCCTCTGGTCTTCGGCCTGCCTGTGAGAGTTCTCCAAAGCTGACTCAGTGCTTTTACGAGTGTGTTCCTCCTCGGATAACTTCTTCTTCAGCTGCACATTGCTTTGTTCAGCAATATTGAGTGTTTGCACAGCTGTGGCTCGCCTCTTCCTCTCATCATCCAGTTACTGGCCATAAGAGTTAGTTATTTCCTCCATCCTGAAAGTGGCTTGGACGGCCTAGAAGAAAGGGAGTTAGACACGCAATAAATACAATTCTGTATGACTAAGGCAACGTGTCACCCAATTCCACCATTGAAATCCCAAAGCGAGGCATCCTCCCTCAGGGGCTCACCGTCGAGCATGGGTGCGGAGAGCCAAGCCTCAGGCTCCGAGGATAGGGTGGCACTCCTTCCCACGACTCGCTGAGGTCCATGGCTGACCTTTTGCTACTTTGCAGCTCGTTGAGCATCGTCTTCAAGAGAGGGGGACGAGACCTCCCAGCCTCTACCACTTCCTTGTTTTTTGCATCCCTCCTCCTCTTCGGATCAGTAGGTTCTTTCACAGGAGGTTGGGATGGTTGATGAGGTGGAAGAGGAGATTTGGGAGGAGGAGGAAGTTTGGGCTGAGCTGACTTCCCTGACACGCCCTTTCCGGGCTGACCCTCAATCAGTCCATCAAGCTCCTCTGGCTTTTTCTCTGAATGCCCATTTCATCAGAAATCACCTCTGGAGATTGAGGTTGATTGAAAACTTCAAATTCATCTGCAGAATCTAGCAACTCTACAACTCCTTCCGAAGCTTGTTCTTCTTCTTCTTCTTCTTCTTCTTTTTCTTCTCCTTCCTCTCTTTCTATTTCCTCCTTCCCTTTCTGAGGAATGGAACGTGATGACGAAGCTCCTACAAAATGAGTGGCCACATATAATGGCTGAGTAAAAGGGATACCTTCAGGAATCGGAACACCCTCAGGAACAATAAATCCTTCAAAGGCTACACTGATGCGGTGAAGCCGAGGATCTTTAGCCTTTATCACGCACTTAGGAGCTTGAAAGGCCTTGGAAATTGGTTTGTATCGGAGGACTATGTGTGCTGCTCTCAGTTGGCCATCAGATGGGTTCACATACACCTCGGATCGCAGGATTCTATCTAAACTCTCTCTGTTAACCAGTCTAAACTAAGGTCTGGTGTGCTTGTCTGCAAAATCATTAAAACAAGAGAAAACTTTATCATAAATAAGGATAACTTGATCCCAAAACTATAATCCAAATTATATAGGCTTATGGCCCAAAAACCCCACATGGTTTTCCCTCTTTGGTCGGGCAAGGTAAACCATCATGCTACTCCCCAGAAAAAATAAGAAAATCATCTTTTAAGCCCTTATTCGACGTTGGGAGGCATTGGATAAACCTTACTTCTGGGAACCTAGACTTAAGGTACAATAAATTGTTATTTTTTCAGAAGAATTATTTAAATAAGTTATGATACTTTTTTTTTTTTTTTTTTTAAATTTTGGTATGTAGTTTTAATTTGAGAAATTTTAAAAAATCTGTTTCAGCTTTGTAATATACGTCGAGGTGAATTTGTAAAACTTTGTCATGTCCTCTTACATACGTTTTTATAGTCTACTTTAATTGAAGAATAATATACTATAATTAAACTTTTGAATGAGTTGTGGTGTGCCTTTGTGTTAGAACTCCTTTCCCTCTCTCTTGTGTGTGTGTTTGTTTCTCAAAAAAAAAAAAAAAAATTGAAGACAACGTAAATTGATTGATCGAAAACTGAAATTTCAGCATATATTGTCATATATGGCTTACTAGACGTGCTAAATTTTCTTACACCCTATTCTACGTTGATGGGTTTAGTTTGACTTCATATATATATATATATATAAAGAAGTCTTTTTCTAAAAGAAACTTTGACGATGTACATTTTATTCCAATGAGTTTTACTAATTATTCCTTCTATAGGTTCAATGAATATATGTAATTGTTTATTTCAAACACAGCCTAAAAGTCTTGTAACTTGCCTAACAACATTTGAAGTTTCCAATGAAGAAGTTTGTGTTTCAATGAGTTTTACTAATTATTCCTTCTATAGGTTCAACGAAAATGTGTAATTATTAATTTCAAACGTGTTTTATACCCTAATTGTTGGTATTAATACAAGAATAAGTTCAAGATAATACAAATTTCAGGATATTAAACTTTATAAATTTATGTGTCAACTTTTAAATATAAAAAAAATAAAGTAAATAGCAACTTTAAATAATATTATTGATATGAATATGTGATACCAATCATATTTATTATCATTTCGTTTTGTAAACCTTTTACAATAAAATTGATAACAACTTTGGTGTTTTCTAGCTAAATCATGACATGAAACCTATATCAATAATTTCTTTTGAGAAACAACTATGGTTGATCCCAATAAATTACACTATTTAATATAGTTTATAGTTATCAAGAACAAAAAATTCTCCATATCATTCTATTAAGATGTGTTACCTCTACTGTACAAACACCAATATATCACAACATTCTTCCAATCCAACGGTTAGATTTTGGATTTAATTCTAAAACATTATGGACATGTGTCATTGTACCAACACATCAAGAAATTTTGATTGGTCACGTTCTCACAATCTAACCGTTTGATTGAGCTCAAAGTTCCTCAAAACAAATATTTTATCACACTCTTTCAATCCAATGGTCAAATTTTAAATCTAATTATGGCATAAGATGGAAGCGTGTCGTTATATCAACCTATCATGAAACTTCAATCAATAAAAATATTTAATACTCTTTTAAGAGAGTTATATACTATATAAAAATTACTAAGAATTGAGAAAATGATCTAAAAAACACAACCCAAAATCTACAAAATGATCATAATGGATTTGTATGTGACTTTTGACTACCTTGTTTTGCTATTGTAAAACTTGGAACTGATAAAAACATAAAAATCAAGAAAAACTTAAAACACTAACTAATACCCAAAACTCACTTAAAACCTCCCTAATCAACCTAATTTGATCAAATCTAGCGGACCTTGAACCAACTTTGAAGTTTGACCAAAGATTGAACAAGTTTAACGGACATTAATGAATTTTTTCAAGATTTGACTACTCTGTTCTTATAATCTGACCGTCTAATTGTCACTGTAATTTACAAACACAAATATTTCATCACATTCTTCCAATCCAACAGTCAGATTTTGGATCTCTATTTGGTTGCATGATGGACACATATTATTGTACCCACCTAATGGGAAACTTTGATTAACCCTGATAATTCTAAGCAATCCTAGATTTTTGTAATCTTCTTTAAATTTGACAGAAGGCTTAGTTGGACTTAAATGAAAAATAACATCCCAATAGACCAAGTTTTGTTATTCTAATGTGGAGAGATAGAGTGTCATGTTTTAAGATTTTTGGTCTCTTTAAATGATGCTTACAAATGGACTTAATGATATATGGTAATTACATCAAATGAATGCAAATAATTTTTGGTTTTTTTATGAATGAATGTATAATTTATATGATTATTTATGTAATTACTTAACATACCAATGTGTGTGTGTGTGTGTGTGTGTTTTGTATTTTTCTCAAATAATGTAGGATCTTACGATCCACGATCCAATCCTATAATCCACAGTCCCACCTATTTCCCACGATCCTACGTAGGATCCCGATTTTGACAACCTTGTAGAGCATGCTCAAAAAAAATCAATCAATCAATATACAAATACAAGCATACTAATAAAATTATATATAAGAAAAACATTTTAGTGATATTAGAACACAAATTAGTATATTGAACAAACAAATTTAACAACATTTTAGTTTAAAAGGTAGCAAAGCCAATATAAATTCTTCAGTTAGAAATGATGAAACATTCCTTCATTTTGATTACAAGTGAACAAGAAATTAGAAAACATTTGCTTAGGTTAACATATTTATATAAAAATAAATAATAATAAAATTATACCATCACAACATAGAAAAATAAAAACCCTTAAAGCTTCATCAAAACCAAAATTTATCCCATAAAAAAAAAAACAAAAAAACAAAACAAAAGCTAATGTTTTGGTAGAATCAGTAGGATTCCATAGGAAAAATTTGCCAAATAGCATGATTTTAGAAAAAAATTAGGAAAGTAAAGTGCAGACAAAGTTAATTAATTAAGTAGACTGTTTTTAGAACTCGAGTTTGTCAAACTTAAGTTCCAGCCTAAACTCGAGTTCCAAAAATAGTCTACTTAACTAATTAACTTCAGCTAAATGCTATTCACCAAATTTTTTTTTCCCCTAAAATGGTACTATTCAGCAAATTTTTTTGATCCCATATGGATACCATTTTTATGATCCGAGTGTGATTTTAAACGTTTTAGTAAGATGGGATTGTAAAAATGTGTGATATTACGATCTAGATTGGGATTTAGACAACCATGATTTTACCTAAATTAAATAGTTTTTAAACATTATCCCTTAATTTGGGGAAATATATCCTAATAAATAATATAAAATTCATTTACTAATTAGTGAGAATAGTCATTTGGCACAACTACAGTTTCTAAGCTCAACTTTTCTTATCCCTTAATTTGAGGAAATATATCCTCAAAAAGAACATATATATAATTAATTTATTAATTAGTGAGAATAACCACTTGGAAAAATCATGACTTCTTAATGAAGATTCATATTTAAGCTAAAAAAAAAAATATTTAGTAAACAGTAATAATAAATTATAAATAAGTAAATAATTTTAATAAAAAAATTACTAATAAATTTTATTTTTTAGAGTTTCATCTTTATAATATAATTATTTATGTATTTTTATATTTTAAAATAATATTTATGCTTTGTGTTAATTTCTTAATATGAGATATGGAGTGAGTTTGATCATTCGTATATGAGTTATGTTTAATTTATACCCTAACTAGTACAAACAATAGTAAACAAAATAGTTCCTCAATACCAAATTTTTCCAAGTGATAGTCTAGGAAAAAATTGACACACTCACAAATTAAATACAATAACCAAAACCAAAAATCATAACATACACAAAATAGTTCAAAATTTGAGAATATAAAAAAATAAATAAAAACTTATATAAGAGAACCAAGAACTTAAATGGTGTCCATTATCTTGCTTCTTTATAATAAACCTTCTTTAGCATAATATCCTACAACAAATTCAGAAGCAAAGAAGATAAGTAAGATAAATCTATTAGATTAAAATATAAAAGTAAGTTGCAGTTTGTAAAAAAAAAATATATATATACAACAACGTGGGATGTATTGTGTGGAATTTAATTATAGGGATGGTTTATTAATTAAGAGAGATTGTATCGAAAAACCATGGTTGAATATATGTAAGTTTTGAAAATTTTAATATATATATATATATATATATATATAACAGAATTTTAGTTGGAGTAGAATTTAAATTTCTAAAATTTAGATTTGAACAAAATTTAGCTACAAAATTATATCTAAAAAAAAAAAAAGAATATCATTTTATTTGTGGTGAACTTTGAAAAATCCACTATTGGATTACATTTTTCTTCTTATATCCTTCACCAAAATTTCTAGAAAATTAAATATCAATAGTTCTGCATCAATAACTTGTTTAAATTGCAAGTTTTTGTAATTTAAAATATACATAAAATATATACTTATAAATCATATAGTAAATAATATCCGATTGATACAAAATTTGACATGTATATCAAGAGCATAAAGAATATGCAATCTTACGGTTTGATTTTCAAAATAATTAGTACTTTTTGAAAATATTGTTGCTAAACTTTGTCCATTAAATTATTTTTATTCTTATCCCTTAGTCAAGAGCTTTGTTGCTTAATATCATAATAAAATATTAAGTTAATAAGATGCAACTTGAGGAAAAAAGCAAAAATAAAAGCGTGGGTTGTGTGGAATTTAAGTTTAGAAATTTATTATAATAGACTTTTAATTTGAATAGAATTTGAAATTGTTTTAAATTATTGTTAAATCATGCAAATTGTGTAAAAAAAAATGTGATTATTATTAAATCTAATCCTTAGTCAAAACGTGATTTTTTTTTTATTAGAAAGAAAACATGGATTTTTGTGTGGGATTTAATTTTATAAATTTTTTATAAAAGATTTTTAGTTTGAATAGAATTTAAATTTGTTAAAATTTAAATGATAAAATTTTACCTAATTTAAATAGTTATTAAATATTATCCCTTAATTGAGAAATTATACCATAACAAAAAATATATAACTAATTACTAATTAGTGCAAGTAGCCACTTGGCGTAACCACGAAAAGCCATAGCTGAATATGTATAAGTTCTGAAAATTTTGATAGTAGACTTTTAGTTAGAGTAGAATTTAAATTTCTAAAACTTAAATGATAAAAATTTATCTAAATTAAATTATTGTTAAATCGTATCCTAAGTCAAGAGCTTTGTTGCTTAATATACTAATAAGATATTAATTTAATAAGTGCAACTTAAGGGGAAAAAAAGTGTGGGTTGTGTGGGATTTAAGTTTAGAAATTTTTTTTTTATAATAGACCTTTAGTTTGAATAGAATTTAAATTTGTTTTAAATTATTATTAAATCATGCAACTTGAGGAAAGGAAAACAAAAACATGGGTTGTGCACAATTTAAGTTTAGAAATTTTTTATAGTAGACTTTAATTTTGAATAGAATTTAAATTTGTTTTAAATTATTGTTAAATCTTATCCCTTAGTCAAAACTTGGGCTGTTTTTTTTTTTTTTTAATATATAATTAATTTACTAATTATTGAGAGTGTCCACTTCAATCACGATTTCTAACCCAACTTTTATTATACTTGAGGGGAAAAAAAAAAAAAACAAAACAAAAACAAAAACATAGATTGTGTAGGATTTAAGTTCAGAAAATTTTTCTAATGGACTTTTAGTTTAAATAGAATTTTAATTTGTTTTAAATTACTATTAAATCTTATTTTAAATTGTTGTTAAATCTTATCATTTAGTTAAAACATGGGGTTTTTTTTTTTAATAAAATTAATATACTAATTAGTGAGAGTAGTTACTTGGCCCAATCATGACTTCTAAGCCCAAATTTTATTATTCTTCAAAAAATAAACCAAAAAAAAAAAAAAAAGTGTTGTGTGGATTTAAGTTTAGAAATTTTTAATAATAGACTTTTAGTTTGAATATAATTTAATTTAATTTTTATAAATTATTGTTAAATTTTATCTCTTAGTCAAAATATGGGTTGTTTATTTTATTTTATTTATAAAATCAATTTATTAATTAGTGAGAGCAGTCACCTAGCACAACTACGGCTTCTAAACTCAACTTTTTTTTATATATAGTATATGATATATGACCCTCCAAATTAAATTTAAAATTAATTCTCCCAAATTTAAATTTGGCACAAATAATCTTTAAAAAAATAATGATCACTTGACCTACATATGTTTGGTGGGATATTTTTCTTTGATATTTGAAATTCGAAGTTAAAAGTTTTAAACTTCAAGTTTTGAGAGATATTGTGATACTTAGCTCCACTTGAAGGATTGTTTGAGTGCTTTTTTATTTATTTTTTCTATATGTTTTGATTTTTTAAGTTTTTTATTGGGTAACATTATTTAAATAAGGTTTATATGTGGTTTTGTGTGTCCTGCATAAGAAAAAGAAAGAGATTGCCGCATAGTGAAGAAAAATAAAGGGTGTGCCTCATATTGAAGAGAAAGAAAAGAAAGAGGAAGTTGCACAAAGAGAAAAAAGAGAGCAGCCAAGAGGGAGCCGCTTAGAGTAAAGAAGATAGCCAAGAGAGAGCAAAGTTTTGTCAACTTTGAGAGAGATAATTAGTATGTGTGAGAGTAAAAAAAAAAAAACAAGAGAGATTTTTCTTTAGCCATACACAAGAATTATTGTAATTGATTTGATAATAATGAAATTATTCAGATTTTGTCTCATGGTTTTTTCCTTCAAAGAGAAATGATTTTTCACGTAGATTTTGTGTTCTTGTGTGTGATTGCTATTTGAGATTGATAATATTATTTGGGATCCAACAAGTGGTATCAAAGAGCTAAGGTTTCAACTAAAGCAATGGCCAAAGAAGCATGCAAGGTTTTAGGAATTGAGAAGTTTGATGGAACAGACTTTGGGTATTGGAAGATGCAGATTAAAGATTATCTGTATGGGAAGAAGTTGCATCTGCCTCTTTTTGGGAAGAAACCTAAAACTATAAAGCATGAAGAATGGAACCTTCTTGATAAACAGGTATCGGGAGTTATTCAATTAACTCTGTCAAGATCGGTTGCACATAATGTTGGGAAGGAGAAGACCACTATAGATTTGATGAAAACTTTGTCTGGCATGTATGAAAAGCCATTGGCTAACTATAAGGTGCATCTGATGAAGAGGTTGTTCAATCTAAAGAAGGTAGAAGGTACTCCTATAATGCAGCATCTAAATGAGTTCAATATAATCACAAATCAATTATCCTGGGTAAAAATTGAATTTGATGATGAGTTTCTTGCATTGATTCTTTTGGCTTCTTTACTAAACAGTTGGAAAGCCATGAGAATGGCGATGAATAATTTTGCAGGGAAAAGCAAACTCAAATATGATAATATTCGAGATTTGATTTTAAGTGAAGAGATTTGCAGGAAAGATGCAAATATAGACAATCCACAAGATCAAGCTTTTGTCACAAAGAACAAGAGCAGAGGTAGAAGCAGAGCTGGAAGCAAAATACCCAATGATCGAAAATTTAAAGGTAGGTCACAACCAAGAGATGGATCTCAGTTTAAGGAAACTAGAGAATGCTTCTATTGTGGAAAGAAGGGTCACATAAGAAAAGATTGTTTGCATTGGAATAAAGAATAAATTGATCAAGGCAAAGATAAAAAGAATGATAGTGAAAAAAAAAATACTATAGCTGTTGTGATTGCTGAGGATGTTTGGGTACCCAAATACTCAAATCTTTTGTATTATTTCCATTTAATTTTTTTTTTATAAAATAACTTTTCTGTTTCTCTTTAATCTTTTATGCTTTTACTTACAGTCTTCAATTTTCATCTTTAATGCACCAGAGACCATTCAAGTCTCTTGTTTCATATCTATTGTCTTAGCAAGTTTTAAATTTTTTTTTTTTCCTCTTTCAAAAACCTCATATTTAGCTTATTGGACAATCTTTTTTTCCTCCCTCCTCGCCACTTTATAATCTTCGTAAGTAACGTTGTCTTTACATCTACGCTCACTCCTTGTGTTTCCTAACAAACTTTATAAGATCCTCCATCCACTTTTCTTTTCTTTTTTTGATGGGCTCCATCCATTTTTCTAGTAAGTATGAAATCTATATGGTTAATACAGCCATCTTACTTTTGAAGGTAACTAAGTGTGATTCTCTCTTTTTCAACTAGATGTTCATTAATATCAAATCATATATACAATGTTACAAAGTCTAGTATAGACTCACCTGGTTCATTCATTTCCCCATATTCAAAACCCCAATATCTTCAATTAATCCAACAAGCAAGCATAAACAATGGCTGTATGTAATTTGATCATGTATACTTTCATAATTGCCCCCAGTTATTTTAGTGGGTATGGTACCCATGCTATATCTTTAATCCTGATTGTTTGTTTAACTTCAGGTCAGCTATAAAAGCCACACACACCCAAATCAAATACTATCCCTAATTCAGAAAATTGAACCATCGGAAGCCACATACCAACATCATTTTTTAGTTAAAGGTTTTGTATTAACAAATTCACATTCAATTCAAATATTGAGGTTTATGTTCTTTTGAAAATTGATTTTGGTGTTTGCGCAATGAATTTCGGCAAAGACCAATAAATAAAACTATGAAAATTTATTTGCAAACTTTATGCTAAATCTGCTCGTTAGAACACCTGTGAAAAAATGATGTTATCATCAACATTTACTTTATAATACTTGTTATTGATTCAACTTTTAACTATGAAAAAATTGGTGTGTCCGGAATTAGATTCCAATGAATGGAAGAATATGGTTTTTTCTCTCTTTTATTTTTAATATTTTCAAAATATGAAAGTTAATAATTATGATAATTATTAATATGAAATTTATTATGATTATATGTGTAATTAAAACTATATATTATAGTATTAGTAATTTATTGTGATTGTTTTTGTATAAGGAATTATATATCTATTATTTAAAGAAAATATGATATACCGAAATTTTAATAAGGAGTTTAAAATACAATATAATTTAAATTCATCTAATATATATATTTATATATATTAGAATAGTGATGTGTAAAATTGAGATCTTGAAAGTTTATGTGTCACAATATTATGAGATCAATCAAAAGTCACTTCGATTTTAATTATATTATTATAGATTATAGATATCAACCCCAAGTTAATTTTCCTTATTACCGAATTAAAATAAGAGGAATGTTACGTCCACGATACTTTTACAACAAATTTTAGGTAGTTGATTGTTAATCTAAACTTACTATTGAAATTACTTTTTTTGTCTCTTCAAATTTATTGTAAAAATATTGATGTAGTATTTTTCTTAAAATAAACGCTTTCTTTTTTCTTTCCAGCATTATACGGTATGAGTTTTCTTGGGTTTGGAGGAGCTTGCTTGGGCGTTTAATTGGCTTTGGGCTTATTGGTTTTTATGTAAAATGAATTTGGAGTTGGAGTGGTCTATTGATTTGATGGTAAAAGGATTTCAACCCATTTGAGTAGTTTTATAGATCAAATTTACTGAAATGATTCTTTTAATTTTTGAACCTAAGAGTAAGACATACATCGTAATTTTCACCTCTGCCCTTTTGCTACTAAATAGTTTTCATAAAATTGACGTATGCATCTATACTCACTGGTTTCTTAAGCTAGGAATTTGTCATGGATATCTAATTTACTTCATCAAAATTGATAGTGACAGGTTAACCTCTCGGATGACTTGGAACTTGGAAGTCTACCCTCCTTATTTTCGCTGAAGGCATTCAAAAAGTTAGACTTTGATGAAGGAATGGGGAATTCATTGTAGCTAGCCACTCAATATTTGAAGACTTTAATTGAAATAGATACATATTGTTGTGAACCTTGTGATAATTGACTAAGGAAAAGGTTTTTATGTAACCAAAATCCTGCGATAATTCATTTATTGGTTGCAACAAAGAAGGTTGCCATTAATTAAACACTTTTCCCATGTAAAGACTCAAGCTAGCTTATCTTTTAGGGGGAAAGTTAACAGATTTCCAATAAGAATTGCCAAAAACTATATCTTTTTTTTTTTTTTTCCCTTCATATTAAGCAAATAAGCTATCGAAAAATTGCCAATCATACTCATAGAAGATTACAATATAACGCTAGTGTGCATATCCCTATTTAAATGTGCTAATCCACGTTAAGATGCTTTTGTGTAGTGAGGGTGTTGATTTTCTAGTGTCTAGAAATCATATTAGAGTGTTATAATTTTCTGTGTTAGTGTTCTTTTATATGAAGTAAAAAAAAAAAAAAAAAAAATCTTTTGTATGATGTGATGTACATAGCTTTCCTAAAGCGTGAAAGTAGGAAATGTACAAACAATCTTACAGCGGAGTGTGCTAATTTTATTGGTGACAAAACAAGTAAACTTGTCATAATTTATATATAACTAGTTTTGCAGCACGTGCAAGACACGAGATAGCCAATAGAAAAATTACAATTAAGGTTAGAAATAAAATTTATTTATAATTATTTAATTATTAAATTGCTTAGAAATTATACCATTAAATGTTTCAAAATATCAAATCTATGATTCAGCAGTAGATTATAAAGTAGGAAATAGGACTTTCTAAAAAAAAAAAAAAGGTAGGACACGAGAAACCTCTAGAACTGATGACGAAAATACCAAAAAGGTGTCCAGTTCTTTTTAGCAACAACATAGTAATTTCAACATGACTAAATATGACTTTACCCAAAAAAAAAAAAAAAAAACGAAACATGACTCCATATAACAAATTAAAACAAACCAGCAAGAATTTCTCAAAAAAAAAAAAAAAAAAAAAAAAAAAGCAAGAAAGAAAATAATAATCCACATGCAAGATGAACCCATCTAGAGAAGCTACACCTAAATGAAATAAATATACTTTCATCAAAAAAAAAAAAAGAGAGAGATAAAAATGAATGAGCTAAACCAAAACAAAATCTCCATCTTTGTTAAAACAAACCACCAAGAGTTTCTAAAAAGTAAATAAATAAAAAGCAAGAAACAAAGTAATAAGGACAAAGTTTAGCTACAAAATTAGTTGTAGATATAAACTACAATTATACTCAATATTTTTTTATTGGAGGTGAATTTTGACAATTTCACTATTGGATTACAATTTTTTTCTTATATCCTTCATACTTGCAAATTTTCAAGAATATTAAAGATCAATAGCTATGTCATCACTAAATTTTTTAAATTGAAAGTTTTTGTAATTTAAAATTATGCACAAAATATAAGCTTATAGATCATATAGTAAATAATATCTAATTGACACCAAATTTAGCATGTGTATTTAAAAAAAAAAAAAAAAAAACAACCCAGCAAGAAAGAAAATAATAATCCACATGCAAGATGAACCTATCTAGAGAAACTACATCTAAATGAAATAAATATGCTTTCATCAAAAAAAAAAAAAAAGAGATAAAAATGAATGAGCTAAACCAAAACAAAATCTCCATCTTTGTTAAAACAAACCACCAAGAGTTTCTAAAAAGTAAAAAAATAAAAAATAAATAAAAAGCAAGAAACAAAGTAATAAAGATAAAATTTAGCTATAAAATTAGTTGTAGACATAAGCTACAACTATACTCAATATTTTTTTATTGGAGGTGAATTTTGACAATTTCACCATTGGATTACATTTTCTTCTTATATCCTTCATACTTGCAAATTTTTAAGAATATTAAAGATCAATAGCTATGTCATCACTAAATATTTTAAATTGAAAGTTTTTGTAATTTAAAATTATCCGCAAAATATAAGCTTATAGATCATACAGTAAATAATATCTAATTGACACAAAATTTAACATGTGTATTAAGAGCGTAAAAAATATGTAATTTAACGTTTAGATTTTCAAAATATATTGTAATATTTATTTTATTAAGTGAGTTTGTAGCCTTAAGTTACAACCAATTTTGTAGTTAAATTTTGTCCAAGTAATATTCCACGTGCAAGATGAACCCATGTGCAGAAGCTCCATCTAAATGAGATAAATATACTTTCATAAAATTAAAAAAAAAAAAAAAAATGAATGAGCTAAACCAAAACAAAATCTCCATCTTTATTTCTCTCCAACCTTCTTATTTTTCTTGTTTCTTCTCTTTCACTCTCTTGTGATGGAAGCAATTGACTCATGGGTCATGGCTGACTCCCTTTTTTTTCTTTGTTCTTATCTCTCACTATTTCTCTCCCTTACCGCGTTGCTTCACTTTGTGTCTATTAGTAAAGTAATTGACTGTCAAACACCTCAAACAAAGAGATAAGACAAGAAAGGTAGAGTCAAAATGATGACACTACCCACGCTTTTTCACTCTTTTGATTTAAAGTTTTTAACGATAGAAACATAAATATACTTGTACACAACAAACAAACGTAAAAGGAAATCTCCGATCCTGGGTTTTAATCTTTACAATGTCGATTTGTCAAGCACAAGCTGTTCAACTGTCTTTTTTTTTATATATATAGAGTATAGATATAGATATTTATTGAGATGCCATGCACAAGACTTTCCTTTACTGTACTTGTATATGTAAGAATATATACTTCCATGCATTTATCAAATTTTCTTCTCTTTTTTGAATAAAGAAATTTTATTAAGATAGTACTGTGACATGAATACACAGAGGGAAATTTTATCACATTTGCTTCTCTTATTTCAAGTACCTTCTGCTCATACTAAATAGTGAACGCATCATTTTATAAATAAATATATAAATAATTATAAAATAATAATTGAAAGAAAAAAAAAAAGGAAGAAGAAGAGTACTAGAGTACACATCATAGCGTCAGATGGACTCCAATATACGTTTCCATATAATGACTTTAATTGAAGACATTATGAATTGTCAGATGGAGAATTGGACTTTCAGTTTAGCCATGTATATATGGCTAGCTGGATTTGTTAAAATTTTCCGTGTACCCTATTATACGTTGCATTTGTATAGTCAACTTAAATTGAAGACAATTTCTGAAGTTAAATTTTCCGTGTCCCCTTTTGTACGTTGCATTTGTATGAAAAACATGATTTTCCTCCTCTAATAATATTGAATAAGAAGTCTGAAGTTAAATTTCAAATAAAAAGATTTGCTAAATTGTCTGACACCCTAATCTAGTTTGATGGGTATAGTTTGGCTTTATATATGGTGTTAAGATCTCTTTTCCAAATAGAAATTTTAACGACGTACTTTTTTTTATCCCGATAATTTTCCTTTTATTGTTCCTTGTGTTTGACTATGGGTTTAGATTTGCCCACGGAATTAAGACCTATAATCTGTCATTTCTCATTAGCCCCATAATTAAACTTTTTATTTTAAAAAAAAAAAAAAACGACATTATTTACTTCTAATATCTTCTAGTTGATGCAATTATTTATATTTAAAGCCGAAGTTCATGATAAGCATACTTTAAATAACTTTCTTCACCTTGATCTACTCACCTTTATCATGAGAGGAAGTTCCCTCCAACTTCTCCTCATTTTTGTTCTCCTTTTGTTGTGCTTGAAACCAACCGTTGAAAACCATTGGGGAGTGCGAGATGCTATCCAAGGCTGCATAGAGCAGGAGAGACAAGCACTTCTCAAGATTAAGGAAGACCTTATTGATGACTATGGCCATCTTTCTTCTTGGAGTACTGAGGAGAAGAAAAAAGATTGTTGTAAATGGAGAGGAGTCTATTGTAGCAACCAAACGGGCAACGTAATCATGCTTAAGCTCAATGCCTTGACCTTTCCTCCAAAGCCTTTGAGAGGTAAACTTAATCCTTTTTTGATTGAGTTACAATACTTGACTTATTTAGATGTGAGTTTCAATGATTTCAATCACACTCAAATCCCAGAATTCATTGGTTCTCTCTCCAACTTAAGATACCTTAACCTTAGCTCTGCTACTTTTGGTAGAAACATTCCTTTTCAGCTTGGGAATCTTTCAAGCTTGTAGTATCTTGATCTTGGTGAGAATCATTTTAATAATCCCGAAAACTTGGAGTGGCTCCCTCAACTTTCTTCTTTAAGATACCTTGCCATGAGTTTTGTTAATTTGAGTAAAGTTAATAATTGGCTCCAAGTTGTGAATAAATTACCTCACTTGACATCCTTATACTTACACTCTTGTGATCTTCCAAATATTTTCTCTATTCCGCTTGTTAATTCTTCTACTTCTCTTGATGTCCTCGATTTATCTCATAATCATCTCACTTCTTCTTCTTCAGTACTAGAGTGGTTGTTCAAGTCCAACACCAGTGTTTTTAAACTTTATCTCAATGAAAACCAGTTTCATGGCTTAATTCCAGATGCTTTTAGTAAAATGAACTCTCTTGCACATCTCTCTCTTGGAGATAATGAGTTTGAAGGTGGGATACCAAAAACCTTTGGTGGTGTGTGTAATTTAAAAACCTTGTCTTTATCTAGGAACAATCTTCGCGGTCAACTTCTGGAATTCATTCAAAACTTGACTGAGTGTGCAAACCATTCAATAGAGGCTTTGTATTTAGATTGGAATCATATCGTGGGATCATTACCTGATCTCACAATATTTCCATTGCTCAGAGAATTACGACTTTCTAACAATCGTTTAAATGGGACAATACCTGAAAGTTTTGGAAAACTATCTAACCTAGAGAGTCTGTATCTTGGTGATAATCCACTAAGAGGTGTTATTTCTGAACGCCACTTCTCAAAACTCACAAAATTGAAGAAGTTGTACTTATCTAATACCTCATTGGTTTTCAACCTTAGCTCTGATTGGGTTCCCCCTTTCTAGTTAGATAAGATATATTTAAAGTCCTGTCATCTAGGCTCTCGATTCCCAAAATGGCTTCAAACTCAAAAAAATTTATATTGGCTTGATATTTCTAATTCTGGAATTTCTGGTACAATTTCCAATTTCTCTTGGGTCTTTAGTCCTCAACTAGAATATGTGGATTTGTCTTACAATCAAATCACTGGCCAAATAGCAAATTTGTCATTAGAGTTCTACTTTTCCCCCGCGATAGACTTGGGTTCAAATAAATTGGAAGGCAAAATACCAAGATTTATATTTAAAGCAATACATTTGGATCTTTCCAATAATATGTTTTCTGGGCCAATCCAATCCCTATGTGCAGTTAGTATTAGAAATTTACATTGTCTAGATCTCTCCAATAACCAATTATCAGGAGAACTTCCTGATTGTTGGATGCATCTTGAAGAACTGAAAATTCTTAATTTGGGAAACAACCATTTTCATGGGAAAATCCCAAGTACAATGGGCTCCCTTCTTGGGATTGAAACATTGGATTTAAGCAACAATAGTTTCAGTGGGGAACTTCCTTCGTCCTTGAAAAACTGCACGGAGTTGACATGTATTAATCTTGGACACAATAACCTGTCAGGACAATTACCAATGTGGTTAGGGACTAGCAATCCAAATTTAGTTGTGCTCATCCTTCGATCCAATCACTTATATGGAAGCATGCCTTCACATCTATGCCATCTAGCTCATCTTCAACTTTTAGACCTCGCTTTAAACCAAATCTCAGGGAGTATACCAAAATGCCTCAATAATCTTACCCTTTTGACTCAAAAATTGAGTTCAAATGCCACCATCACCCATTTGTATGAAGAAGACTTTAGCAGGACTTCCAAGGATCGTGCATATGATGATCATGTGTTTTGGATGTGGAAAGGAAGAGAGTATGAGTACAAAGGTATTCTTGGACTAGTAAAAAGCATTGATCTCTCGAGCAACAAATTAACTGGGACAATTCCTGGAGAAATTATGGAACTTGCGGGATTGATATCTTTGAATCTCTCTAAGAACCTTTTGTCTGGACAAATCAGTTCAAATATTGGTGCTTTACTTTCGTTAGAGGTCATGGATCTATCTAAAAACCAGCTTTTCGGTGGAATTCCTTCGAGCCTTTCTCAAATTCTTGGCCTAAGTTTCTTAGATTTGTCAAACAATAACTTGTCAGGCCAAATTCCAACAGGCCCTCAACTCAATACCTTTACTGCCACTGCATATGAGGGAAACCCAGGTCTCTGTGGAGCTCCACTTCCAAAGAACTGTTCAGGAGAAGAAACTACTCAGAACTCAAACAAGAGGAATGCGCATGATGGCAAGCAAGATGATGAAGATGGGTTTATAACCCTGGGGTTTTATGTTAGTGTGGCTCTTGGCTTTTTTGCTGGTTTCTGGGGAGTTTTTGGCACATTAGTACTGAACAGGTCATTGCAATTAGCCTTTTTCAAGCGTTTGAACGATTTTAAAGACTGGTTATATGTGGTGATATCAGTGAATATGACCAGATTGCAAAGGCAGCTTCAAAAGCTAATCGGTAATAATTCTCTATTCCCCAAACTTTTCTCTTCTATGCAAATAAATCTATCACTTCTACGTTATTTTTTTGTCTATGCAAAAGCCTTTCGTTGTTTGGAAAGTACAATCAATTTTTCTAATCATTAATTTATTATTACTATTACCACTACTACTATTATTATTAATTAATTAATTAATTAATTAAAACAAAAACAAAAACAAAAATAATTGAATACATCTATAAACTTGTGTTTCAGGCTTTCAACAACTGTCTAGCTCTTTTATCTCCACTGTTCTGGAATCTAGACCTTGATTGTTATATTTTGAATACAAGATAGTAATTTGATTTTACTTTTCATAAAAGATCATGCTGGTGAACAAAAATTGTCATTCTTTTCCATTTAGTTGATGATTTTATTTTACAGCCATGAATATTGTTGAGAGTACAATAGTAACCTTCTCTGTACCGATTAGTGAGCCACCAATTAGACAATTACCAAGCACACAATAATTCATGAACGAGTACTAGATTTATCATTTTCCCCGTTTTATTAGTTCAAAATAAGTAAACTATAATTATCTTTCAATTCATTCCAATATATATCTCACAAAAGTATTATCCTTCAACAAACAAACAAATTATTTTCTTCATATCCTTTTTGTTTTCTTTAATTTCTGTCCATTTTTATATCGCCATCTTGGATACTAATATCTGTTGTTAACCTTTGTGTTTTAACAGGTGTTGCTATCCGATTTTAGAATACTTTTCTTTGGGAGATATGTAAATTTTGTGAACTTTGTGCTTTTTGTGAACTTTGTGTTTGGTATATGTGTTAGAGTAGGCGTGTGCTTCAAAAAAAGACTTGTTGAAGATTGATAATAATTTGATATGTACCGTAATTTCAGTCTCAACATATTGACTCTAGACCTGTTTACCCTAAAATTGTTATTGTTGCACGTGTTATGATAACTGGCAAGATTATTTGCTTTAAAGTGCTAACAAATGGCATATTTAAATAGTTGGCAATTTCATTTTTAATCTATATTTATACCCGTTGATTGTTTTGAGAAATAATTTGAAGACAAGAGAAGATTGTCCTGTCAAATTATATAACATTCAAACCCTCAACTAAATATTAAGGGTGTGCAACAAATATTTTACTCTTAAAATCAATTAAAAAACCATCGAATTGCACTTGTAATCTAACTGGCAACGGGTGTATCTGTTCCTTTGGGCTTCAGTCTAGGATTTGTAATTTTAAGTGGGTTTGAGTTTTGGGTTTTTATATTGAGCTTTTGGGAGCTTACTAGGGCTTTTAATCGGTTTTGGGGTTAATTTAACCATCAAAAATAGTATTTTCAACGGTTTTTAGTACTTTTTTCAATGGTTTCAACCGTTGAAAATAACCAAATTTCTTGTAGTGACCCCAATAAAAGTGATCAGACTAATGCAGTAGGCTTCTTAGTTCTTGCATTACAAATAGATTTCTTCATTATCACACAGGTCTGAGCCAAAGTTATATTTCTAATAAAGTTATATGTTCTCAAGGAGCATTTGCAGCAGTGGTGGCAAAATTTTAGCTATTTAGCTACACAAAAAGTCACTTTATCTATTTTACCTCCACACATGCTACAGCAGTGGATCTATTTTAGCTTTCAACACAATAAAATAATATACACATCGCAATAAAATAATATAACAACTACAATAAAATAATATATTCTACTATAAAAAAAAAATCCACTCTACCATCAATCACACAGCCAAAGCCACACCCACCACCACCACCGCCGCCGGCCACAACCACCCTCTACTTTGGCAACCACAGCACAACATAGAAAAAAAAAAAACAAAATCAAGGATCAAGCTACTACCAAAGCCAAAAATCCATTGTCAAAGCCAAAATCATCCTCCACCACCACAACCAAAATCCACAAACCCACTGACAAAATCATCTACCACCACTACCATAGCCAAAATCAACCACCACCACCACAGCCACCAAACCCATATTAAAAAAAAAAAAAAAAAAAAAAAATTCAATCACAGCAAAGAGAAAAGAGAGATGGGCGCGGCAGCGGTGGCTTGCGGGAGCTGGGTCGGCGAGCTGGGTTGGTCGAGAGAGGTGAGAGTGACTGAGAGAGTGGGTCGGCGAGCTTGGTTGGGCGATGGGGCATGGATTGGGCGATGAGGCTTGGGGTGGGTCGGCGAGCTTGGTTGGCAGAACAGATTGGCGATGAGGAGTGGCCGGCGAGTTGAGGGATGAGGGAGATGAAGGAGTGGCCGGCTTGCTAGAGAGAAAAAAATTGAGGAAGAAAGAAGAAAGAGAGAAGCCGGAGAGAGAGAGAATAGGAAAAGATTATTTAATGAGAGATGAGAGAGAAATTTAATTAAAAAAAAAAATTTTACCTGTGAACTACAGTACACATCTAAATATAGATGTGTACTGTAGCAATGGAGCTAAATCTTTTAGATTTAGCTCCACTGCTGCGTTATGTTTTTTGTGATTTTGAGCTAAAAATATAGCATTATACCTATATAGCACCACTGCTGTGAGTGCTCTAACAAGGCACATTCTAGCAACCAACAAGGATTCGTAATTGGCAGGATTGAGTGGGTTGTGGATTTTGGGAAAGGGGGGAGGGGCGGAGGATTGGCCTACTGTACTTGGGACTTGTATATATTCACTAAATTGTTTTCTCTCAATTATAAAAATGATGATTAATAGTGGGGTTTTAAACTACCATATAATATATAGATATATATATATATATATATATATATATAAAAAGAGGATTCCCTTCTTTTAACTGAACTTGTATGTGGTTCAAAAATAACTTTATTAATGAAGGGTAACTTCATTTAGAAATAGGGTCATAAATGTCAAATAACAAATTTCATTTTAAATTCAAAAAAGAAAATTCTTAAAATTTATAATTTTTCTTCCCTTCACGTTCAAAGTAGATAAGTTTATCCCGTTTATCTCTAAAGTTTATCATTTTTATTTGTGTGAAAAAAAAAAATTATATTTCTATATTCATAATAGATGCAAATTATTAACCTTTACCCAAAAATATAAGAACTTCTGAGCATGTGCGTGACGCTAGTATAGTATAATTTTTTTCTAAAAAGAAAACACAAAGCTGTATGATTTAATAGCCATGTCAATCGTCTAGACATATGAAGTAGTCTCAAGAAAACAATTTAGGGCATGTATTATATAGTGTAATACATGAATAATTCACGTGATAAAAAGCAGGTTTAAACTCTATTTTAGGAAAAAATCTTAAAATTTAGGAATTCTCTTTTTGAATTCAAAATTAAATTTTTTGTTTGATATATATACCCTATTTCTAAAGAGAAATGAGATGTCACCCTTTCTTAATGAAAATATTTTTAAACCACATAAAGTCGGGTTGAAATAGGAAATTCTCTTTTATATATATAAACTACACTTCTCCTTTTCCATTAAAAAATAAAAAAATAAACTACACTTCTCCTCAAACAATTTGGCAACCGACTATGGCACTTTCTTTCTTTTTTTATGAGATGTCACACTTTCTTAATGAAAATATTTTTAAACCACATAAAGTCGGGTTGAAATAGGAAATTCTCTTTTATATATATAAACTACACTTCTCCTTTTCCATTAAAAAATAAAAAAATAAACTACACTTCTCCTCAAACAATTTGGCAACCGACTATGGCACTTTCTTTTTCTTTCTTTTTTTCCTTCTGATAAGATTGGCATATTATTTTAATATTTTATATTATTTTCTCTTTTATATAGTAGAATTAGGATTTATTTACTTTTTCAATTTCAATTAAAATCCATTTTCTTGTTAAATTAGGATTTTAATAGTTTTTGTTTCATAGTTAAATTATTTTTCTTTTCTTAAGTAGAAGGAGGTTTATTAATTCTTTTCCTAAAAGGATTAGGATAAGTTTTATTCATATATAAATATAGATATGAAAGGAGGTGGATTATTGTTATGTGTTTGCTCTATTATTTTGCTTATTAATTACTAGCTTCTACACGCCTAGGCTGTGTCAATTTTTCTCTCTATATCTATATATGTGAGAGTGGTATTTGGGTTCGGAATAGGGTTAGGATTAGGGTTATTAAAATTATTGTGAGAGTACAACTGCAAACTACAACCACAACAACTCAGTCTAAGTGGTGAAATTTGAATCAATATGTCTTCAAGTCCAAAGTCGGCAATGGGAGCACTTAAGCCTCTTTGGAGGCTAGAGAAGGCATTTGCTATATATTTCATAAAGAGGGTGCTTTTGGATCTCTTACTCTCTCTTTTTTGCTGGACAGAGCTAAGCTACGCCTTTGGTTGGTTCGACCGTGTCCCTGATGATGTTAATGTTGGGGTTCTACTTTGTCGTGCTTCATTGTGGCCGCTTATGTTTTACCTCATCAGGTGGTTAAGGTTGCGGATTTTTAAGCTTGGCGTTCCAAACAACAATATTGACGACAAGGATTATTTGCCCAGAATATATCAATTGGTTTAATAGAGATTATCATCTTCCGCATGCACGTCTTTTTTCACAGATTTATGAACGACTGACTTTGTGTCTAGTTCATGTAAATTGTTCGAGGTGAACATATTTAATTATTATATTCATTCTGAATTTCTTTTGGATAGTGTTATTCTTTTTTTTCTTTTTCTTTTTTAATTTTAATTTCTTCTTCATTGCTTTCGTTTTATGTATTCTTAATTCCTTGCATTCAGTGAACGGTAAAAACTGTACCTTTTTCTCCATTTACTACTGTTGTGCCAAACCAAACAACACCCACAAGGTGGAAAACCTTTTCCCACATTTTCCAACAATGCTCACACCAACGAGCCCTGAGTCCAGGCAAACAAGCCCATGCTCGCATGATTGTAACTGGGTTTCAGCCCACTGTCTTTGTTACCAACTGTTTAATGCAGATGTATGTGAGATGTGGTGGCTTGGAATATGCATACCATGTGTTTGATAGAATGTTTCAACGAGACATAGTGTCTTGGAACACCGTGATTTTTGGGTATGTGGGATGTGGGAAGATGGGGTTTGCACAGTCAGTTTTTGACTTGATGCCTGAGAGGGATGTGGTGTCATGGAATTCTTTGATTTCGGGGTATTTGCAGAACGATGATTATTGTGAAGCTGTTGATGTTTTTTGTTAAAATGCAGAAAACCCCGATAACTTCACTTATGCAACGGTTTCTAGTATTGAGCTTTTGGGAGCTTACTAGGGCTTTTAATCGGTTTTGGGGTTTTTGGGTTTGATTTCCATGGATTACGGGCCCATTTACTAGTTTAATTGTAGGCTGTGTAAAATTGGTTTGGACTTTGGAGTTAAACCGGAAGTCTTTTGGTGTGGTGATAAAAAGGATTTGAAGTTTTGAAGCTACTTGAGTAATTTTGCAAATCAAATTTGCAGAAATGACTCAATACTTTTTGAGTACTTGAAAGTTGAACCTATGGCATATATATCGTATTTTTCACCTCTTCCGTTTTTTTTTTTTTAAAACAAGGCACAACGGATCAATTGTTATAATAATGAATTGAATCCATGCTCACTAATTTCTTAAGCTAGAAATTTGTTTGATTCACTTCATAACAGTTGATAGTGGCACGAGTTAACATCTCGGATGACTTGAAAGTCTACCTCCATTATTTTCCCAGAAGCAATCAAATAGTTATAGTGAGATGAAGATATGGGAATTCATTAATTGTAAGCACTCAATATTTGAAGAATTCAGATAAAATAGACACATGTCATTGTAATAACTTGGCACTTGTAAATCACTTATAAGTGATTTACTAGTGCCAAGTTACCTTAATTGAAAAACTTTCTTTTTCTTTTTTAAAAGGAAGAAGCATAGATGAATTATTTGAAGCTCAACATTAATAACGAATATAACAAAAGATTTAGGCCTTTTGATGGTTAATATTAATTTTCAAAAGTCAAAACTAGAAATTTTAAGATGTTTTATAAAAAGAGGAAAATACTTCAGCTAGCAAACTAAATTATCTAGCTAGAAAGACTATGTTAATTTTTTTATTTTCTAGTTATTGTAAAGAAGATGTCAAAAAAACTTACTAGAGTTCTGCATAAAAAACAAGTAGAAATGATAAAAAAAAAATTATAATATATAAATTTAATATCTATTTTTTAAAATTGTAATATATAAATTTAATTTACCGTATTATAATTAATATTAAAATATTCAAAAAATTCTCATTTAATATTGCCTTAAGTTTCAAATTGTATTGAGACGTGCGACCATAATTATAAGCATAGGGACAAAAAAAAAATTACAATTTTTTTTTTTCACTATTTTTGAGTTTCAGTGGTGAAATCATGTTAAAGTCATGATGATCCAACCATAATTTCCCATCTTAGCAAGTTGTAAAAAAAAAATGTTGTGTGGTTTCAACCTTAATTAACATATCACTTTGATAAATTATACTAACTTCCTCACATGTGCTCCATACAAGCTTAGAGGTTCTATTTGTCAATCTTAATTATTAACTATTGTATCCCCTTAGTTAAAGGCTAAATGTAAGAATTGAATTGCTCAATTTAGTATTATATCCTCATTGGGTTTTTTTTTTTTTTTTTTCAATGACTTTCAATTTGTTAATGTGGTTGTTTTTAATGTATAAAAAATTAGACACCAAATATTCCTATTCCAATTATATACATAGATTTTTTTTTTTTTTTTTTTAAAAGGTCCTAAAGAATCGTGTATTCCTTACACTCAAAGAGGGAGCTATTCTGTTTTGATTTTCTAATTTTTTTTTTTTTGGTAACATTATTTAAATTTTTAGTAATTAATATATAATGATAAGAAATGTGTCTTTCAATTTTCTTGTCCACGCTATTTTCTTTATAGAATAGTTATACTTGTATTTACTCTTTCAATTTTCTATATAATCACAAAAATAAGAATTTTTAATCAAGAATGCTATAGACTTAGGTTTCGAAAAAAAAATGAAAGATTATTTGATTCTTTGTCTTCAAATATTGAAAGGAAAGTTGCTGCAAAATTTAGTACATAATTAGTTGTAAGTGATTTTCATGATTTAAAAGATTATTGAATTCTATCTTTTAAAGATTACATTTGATTAAGTAAAAATGTATCATTGTAGAAACATTATTAATTGGTAAAAAAGTGAAGAATTTTTAGACCTTGTTGGATCCAAACGAAAATCAGTGAATATTTTCCAATTCACTGGTATGAGAGTTTTGCCAAATTTGTTGTACGTATACGCAATATTACCCCACGAAATATCACATCAAAAATTTCGTGACCATCCAACCTAACAATATACTGTTATCAAATGTAGATTTCTATCTCTATCAATCAGTAACTATTTGTCAATTCAACTAGTATGAAAGTTTTGTCAAATTTGTTGTACGTATACGCAATATTACTCTTCGAAATATCAAATAAAAAATTTTGTGACCATCCAACCTAACAATATACTGTCATCAAATGTAGACTTCTATCTTATCAATCGGTAAATATTTGCCAATTCAACTGGTATGAAAGTTTTGTCAAATTAGTTGTATGTAAAGGCAATATTACTCTTCAAAATATCACATTAAAAATTTCGTGACCATCCAACCTAACAATATATTGTCATCAAATGTAGATTTCTATCTTATCAATTAGTGAATATTTGCCAATTCAACTGGTATGAAAATTTTGTCAAATTTGTTGTACATATACGCAATATTACTCTTCAAAATATCACATCTAAAATTTCGTGACCATCCAACCTAACAATATACTGTCATCAAATGTAGATTTCAATCTTATCAATCAGTGAATATTTACCAATTCATCAACTGGTATGAAAATTTTGTCAAATTTGTTGTACATATACACAATATTACTCTTCGAAATATCACATAAAAAATTTCATGGCCATCAAACATAACAATATACTTTCATATGCCGTATCAATTGTTACAAATATAAAACCTAATGTCTACCAACAAAGAAAATGAATAGAGAACTAGATGATTGGAGAGTGGAGTAGAAAAATGTAGATTTTTATCTTATCAATAAGTAAATATTTGCCAATTCAACTGATATGAAAATTTTGTCAAATTTATTGTACATTTATGCAATATTACTCTTCGAAATATCACATAAAAATTTCATGGCCATCCAATCTAACAATATACTGTCATTTGCTATATTAATTGTTACAAATATAAAACCTAATATCTTCTGACAAAGAAAATAAATAGAGAAAGTGTCATTCTTCAGTACCCTAATTATTTTAGTGGGTACAGTTCCCACTCAAATATTGTGTATGTTTATTTCTAAAAAAAAAAAATATAATTGTCTTACATTATTTAAAAGAGTATATTGTGTATAGTATAATTTTCTCTACCTCCTCTTAAAAGTTGTCATAACTTTTAAGTAAAGTTGTGGTGTGCTTTGTGTTAAAATCCTTTTCTTTGTGCTTATCGTTTCTTAAAATATATATATATATATATATATATATATATTGGCTGTCAATTTTAATGGATTTAATTTTGACCGTGTATTTATGTTTAGTGAAATACCTATTACCGGTAGAGCAAGTTACCCTATAAAAGCCAAAAATAAAGCAAAAACAAAGAATCAGAGCTTCTCTCACGTTCTCTCAATTTTAAAGCGAGATTGTTTTGGCAATGAAATTGTTTCTTAATCTTCTCCCATGTGTGTGTGCTCTGCGTGAAGGTAAAGATCAAAACAAAACCCTAAGTTCAAATGATCAGTGTTGGCTGCATATCATTTAGGGTTGGTAAAATCAACCCAAACCCACCCACTCTAATAGATCTACTTGGGTTTAATTACAATGAAGAGCTTTGAACTTGGGTCATTAGGTGTTAGGTCAATCAGTTCTATTATACCATGAAATCGTGTTATTATTACCTTCACAATAGTTATTTAGTTTGGCTTATCTTTCTATATATTTTGTTTGTGTTCTTTGTATATAATGAAGCCATTCTGCATCATGAAATAAGAGAGGAATTGAGGGCAGATAGAGCAGGACAGTGAGAGATACTCTGTGTGTGCGTGTGTTTTGTTTATTACATAGTGTCATTAATGTCCCTTGTCATATATGTTCAATTGGTTAGAGTCTAAACAGCTTCTTCTTTGGACACTATGTTTTAACAGCTTTTTTGATAAGTAACTGTTTTTTTAACTTCTTTTATTTAGGATAGATAATTTTATGAATCATAATGTCTTATATTTCATCTTATAACTTATAAATGTGAGTTTTACTCATAAGCAATTTAGTTATACTAATGCTTAATCAACACTCAAAGATTTTACCTTTGAATCACATTTAATGAAATTCCAAGTTCTAACTTAAAAGGATTTTGATTTTAATTATCAAAGGGCTGAGACTGACCCGGAAGCAGATAATAGGTCGGGCTGGGACCATCGGTTACCCAAGGTGCTCTGTCCCAAAGCTCTAGTACTGCTGTCTGTGGGTCTGTACTGTTGTGTGAGTGTGGGTAATGGTATTCTCTGTTGATTTGAGATTGGAGCATTGATTGGTTTCAACTTTCAAGTCTACCAAAGCTTTTTTCGCTTGTAAATCTTCAACAATCAACATGGTAAGCCTTCTTATTTTGTTCTTAGCCTTGGCCTTAGATGAATTTGCATACAACATTTAAATTTGTTTTTGGTTTACCGTTTGATTGTTGTTATGTCCCCAAATTTCATCCATAACCATAAGTAGGGCCTTTTTTGTTAAGAGTTCCAGTAGCACACTGCAAATTATCAATCTGTACCCATCTATCTATTTAGAATTGGTACATGTAAACTTTGATTTCTATGCTAATCTTTGCTTCTTCTTTTTTTTACTTAAATAGCCTAACCAATATCCTTTGGGGAATGCTAAAGTTAAATACTACCTGGGTTGAGGTTTTGAGAGTTGACACTTAAACCCTTGTGATAAAGTTAATTTTGTAAACAGTAAAACCTTCTGGGGGAGCTTTCAGTGTAACAGAAGACACTGTTTTATATGAATGGGCACATGTCATCAACTGAGCACCTCACTGTTTATTCTTACAGATGTTTAACTGTTTACACATGAAACAGTACTACGGCAGGTTAAGTATGAAACTCAAAACTTCAAGGGGCTTTAAGTATTATCGTATTAAAATGTTAGTATTATGGCATGTGTTGTTTATTATTCCCAGGAAGTGTTCAAGAGAGCCATACTACAGCCCGGGCCACCTCAAGCTTTTAACCCGCCAACCTCTTCTCCATTGTCTAAATAATCCCATCCCAGATTCTACAAGATTTGTAAGGAGCACCAAGAGGAAGACCCAGATACTTCATAGTAAGAGTGGAAATCCGAAACCTACAACCCAAATTACCAGTCAGAATTTCCTTATTATCAACCATCCCTATAGGAACCGTCTCAGACTAACCAAATTAATGCGAAGTCCAGAAACAGCCTCAAAACATAACAAATTGCATCGAAGGTGATATAGCTGATCTAAATCTGCATCTCAAAAGGCCAGGGTATTATCTGCAAACAGCAGATGTGAAATAGCCATAGCATCCCCACCAGTTGATGAAACTGAAAAACCATCTATATAACCACCCTCCTTTGCTCTCAACATTAGTCTACTAGTTGCCTCTGTTACCAAAACAAACAGCATAGGTGAAAGAGGATCATCTGCCGCAGACCACGAGTACTAGAAAGAATCCTTTAGGAGTACCATTAATAATGATAAGAGAATCATACCGTAGGAATACAAAATCAACAATATTATCATTTACTTTTACTTATCAAAAAAAAAAAAAAAAAAAAAAAGGAATACAAAATCAAATCCAGCCCGTAATTTTCAATGGACACATAGTCACTTCATTGGCAATGATTTACCAAGCCAAATTCATTATATACTTTTATGGTCTCCAAGACAAAAAACTTGTGGCAGATCTGCTTGTACTAATTCTTCCTTTGTAGTTTTTCCTTCGTACACACTCCATGTACTACGATAGCACTTTTCTAATAAAATTTATTACCTATTAGCAATAAGATTTGCTTGTATTGATTCTATCATTTACTTTTTTGGTTACTTCTTTAGGTTCCTTTTAAATGTTCTCCTGTATTTTTTTGTTTTTGCAAATTTGATTATTGAAAAGATGCAGATGTTAAAAGAAAGAAGAAATAAACATGTTTGCTTGTATATTTGATTCAGGAAACATTTGCAATTAGGTGATCTGATTGCTTGCTGCTTGCACACTTTGAGGCTAGTTTTATGTATGGACTAACTTTAAAACGTTTTTGGGGGCATGTATTGTATTTGTCCTATCAAGTTCACTTCTATTATTAACTGAATTTTGTCTGTGATTGAATTAAGTTTTCTTGTATATTGTGCAGTCATCTGCAGTACAGTTGGGAGCAAATAATGCAGTATGGGCACTCGATTGATGACAGTGAAACTACCAGGGTCATATTCCTTGTCTTCTTGGTCAGTACAAGTTTCTTCTTACTAAAAGTTAATCATATGAAAGCAAAAGACAGTCTATAACGGGGCTTCATATTCTCACTGCAATTGCATTTCCAAAGCAATTTCAAAGATTGATTGCAGGATAATAACGTCCCCAAGATAATGGTTTTTTGAACAGTCTATAATAAAAGTATTGAAATTGTTCCAGGTGTCAAAAGTTGAAATTAGCCCATTCATTGTTTGTTAATGAATTAATATAGTTCATAGGTAACAATTATAAATATTTTCATGTGATATAGAACATTATGGATAAGTTTCACCAATGGTCTAGGCTTCAAGTTAATCCAGCCAAGTGCAAGCAATAGAACATCTGATTCAAAATAAGATTTAATATGCAACTTCTGTCGTGTTTCACTGTCTCTGTTGATGCTTACATGGGTTGCTTTACAAATACTGTTAGGAAGATCTATACTACCCCATCCACTGGTTCAGGATATCCTCTGGGGATCTCTATACTATGCCTATGAACCTGTTTTTATGCGTTGGCCTGCAAAAGATTGAGGGAGAAGGCTCTACAAACTGTAATGCAGCATATCCACTATGAAGATGAAAATACTCGGTATATATGCATAGGGCCTGTCAATAAGGTAATTTTTTTAAGATGTGAGAGAGAACTAGAGAGTAAAGTTTGACACTGGAAAATTTTAATTTGAAACTATGAGGAAAAATGGTTGATAGTCATTCAAACATAATATCAATTGAAGAGTTAGATTAATTAGCTTCTTTAGCAATACACCATCACTCAAAGGCACTCGCTGTACTTATTGGTAGTTCCATTGAGCTATTGGCCTTGTATTTTGTGGATGATGCAGGTGTTGAATATGCTTTGTTGTTGGGTGGAGGATCCAAACTCAGAGGCATTCAAATTACATCTTCCAAGAATCTATGATTATTTGTGGATTGCTGAAGATGGCATGAAAATGCAGGTTCAGACATTTATTGTTAAACAGTTTTTAACTGACTTAACAAGCATTTCTCTCTCTCTCTTAGAGTATTCCACCCCCCCCCCCCCTTTCCCCTCCCCTCCTCTCTGCGAGGGGAAGACCTTCTTAGTATTTTTTTAATTGTTCAATGAAGTATATAGAGCCCATCATTATATTTCACTACCTCAAATATTGAGAATTATACATTGTGTGTTCGTATTAATTTTGATGTAGGGCTATAATGGGAGTCAGTCATGCGATACTTCTTTTGCTATTCAAGCGATTATATCAACTAACATTGCTGAAGAATATGGAGCAACTTTAAGAAAAGCACATGACTACATAAAGGATTCGCAGGTTCTCCTTTGCAGAATTTTTTTATTATTATATCTTAAAATTATTCTCTTCATTTTTTCATGACCAATTGTGGTTTGCTTTGAAAGTCTTAGAAGATTTTCCTGTAGATCTAAATTTTTGGTATCGTCACATTTCAAAAGGTGCTTGGCCCTCTCAACTGCAGATCATGGATGGTCTATTTCTGATTGCACTGCAGAAGGATTGAAGGCAAAGTTAGAACAAACAGTTCCATACTATATAATGGAAAAAATTTCTGATATCTATTTCTTTGTGCAGGCTGTTTTATTACTATCAACATTCCGATCAGAAACAGTTGGGAAGTTGTTAGATGTGAAGCGGTTATATGATGCTGCAAATGTTCTCCTTTCCTTACAGGTAATTGTTAGATATGTTGCATTTTTAGAAGCTCAAAGTTGGAATCTGACATGGCAAGTTTTAAAAAAAATGTTAACAGATTGAAAAAAGACATAATAGTTTACTCTCATGATTCTTGTAATTGACTTAAGTCAGCTGTTTAACTCAAGGCTTTGTTCATCTGGGTAGAAGTGACTAGAGTAATTTATAATATGTACATTTCCCTCACTGATGGAAGCTAATTGTGCCTTCAGCTTGGGCTTGCTTAAATATTTAAGTATTTAAAGAATGTAGGTGTTGGCAGTACTTAACTCTGAACATCCAAGGATTTATCATTGATTCACAAATGATGAAAATATTATCCTGAACATTTATTGTCTGATTTTCTCTGAAAAATGTAGACATTACTCTGAAGTTCATAATTCTCATACCTCTGGTTGTTCTTTTTTATTCGGATAGATATCTTCAGAAGATAATAGTGGAAGAGGAAAAGAAATTTTCCCAACAAAGGATGTAGTTTGTCTACTCTATAGTTTTTCTTACACATATCTTAACATCATGAATGCCTTAAAGAGTCTTGGTTGATTGAATTAGATGATATGCAGAGTATTCGATTTGGTTATAAGCATGTTGGGTTTTTTTATTTTTTATTTTTTTAATGTTTTATTACTCTTTCCAGAATCATACATCTGAAGTTGTGAAGTAAACATAGAATAGTATGTGGCACTTTGAAGCTTTGAAGTTTTATGTAATTCTTAAAAGAAAAGAGTTCTGTATACGAACATTTCTGCATGATATGTGCACCCGACTTTATTGTTCTTCCATTCTGTTGTGATATTTTTTTTGTTTATCTGGTATTGTTAGCAGATTAGTTATGCAATTCAGTAGCTGGTGAGTTATAAACATTCTAATGGATGTTCTTAGATCACTGCAGAATACTGATGGTGGTTTTGCAACTTATGAATTAACCAGATCCTACCAGTGGTTGGAGGTAACTATTATAACTTCTTAAGGCTTCTTTCTTTTACTTTTACCTTTAGTTTTAAATAATTCTTCTTACCATGAATTTGCTATGTCTTGAAAATTTGAATTATTGCCAAGTACCCCCTTATTAAGAGCTTCATGACTAAGCCGGCCCTGTTCTCCCAGTGATATTTGAACTCAAATACAATGAATGTTTAGGCTTAACCTTCACTTAGAAAAAAATTATAAATTACTTGTGAATTGTTTTTCCTCGTTTATGTTCTTAGACACATATTATATAACTCAGCCCTAGAATCTTTTGTGACTTTTGGCTGCACCAATATTGTGATTCATACTAATCCATTGGAAGAAAACCATCAGTGTTTGGAATGACACTTTAGAAGCTATTCCACCTTTAATTTCATTGTATGGAAACCCCTTGAATTGAGATGGCTAAAATACATTAGGGAATTTTAGTTCAGAAAAATAACCTTGATTCACAGACTTAAAAAAAGCTGAATTTTCACTGAGATGAGATACTGGCATCCTAACAGTCTACCAACGATACTTATTTCAGAGTAAAAGACTGTCTTACATGTCATGGGACTCAGCTAATGGCTCCTATGTTAGCTCTGGTTGGTAATTACTGATTGCCCAGATGACTTCCTATATAGATGTGTGTGTGGGTATATGTTTTGCATAGTCTATATTTTCCTACGTTGATTGAGAATTATATGACATTAATAAGGGATTGTAGGGAATTGAGGTCAATGAGCGCTCTAATGATCCCATACCCCCTCCCCCCCCACCCCCCCCCCCCCCCCCCCCCCCCCAAATAAGAAATGGAGGGTAACAATGTAGGTTTAAAACTCACTGGGTGTTTGTGTAGATTTATCAATCTAAAAAAAAAGGATTGTAGGAAGTTGATATAAAGCAATGGTGTTTTGACCTGGGAAATTTAGGATCAATGTGATGATTAACTCTATATAAGTTTCTTTTTTGATTGTCAAGTTTGCACGTGCACTTAAGTGGGTTTTGAAACTATGGCCTTACCCTTTGCCCTTTCTTTTGGGGATGGAGGTGCCTTTGAGTTAGAGCTCATTGGCAACTCCGTATCAATTTCTAATGATTTTATGGTTGTATTTAATTATGATTTGATGAGCTCTTTTTAGATACAGGGAATGTGGTGAAGAAATCATATCAGTTAGTAATTTATCCACACACGGGTGTTTCTAACCCTTGAAATTATGGTTGAGTCACACGCATTTGTATAGGGCAGTCAGTTGGAAATTCACTAGAAATTAAAATCTAGCTCTTTGTAATCCGTATCCATGTGTTTTTCCCTCTCTTTGCCTTTATTGGGGTTTGAGTGGGGGATAAGGAGATGATGTGTGAAATGAAGATACTTTACTACGCCAATCTTGCTTTTAATTGGTGGCTTTGCAACAGTGGTTGGGTTATGTAATCCTAAACTACATGTTCTTATCTTGTAATTGATTGTATAGTTCATTTTATCCTATACTGCAAGTGTATTGGAATAATGCTGAGATTAGGACTGAGCATGGACCCGGCCCACCTGACCCAACCCAACCCAAAAGGTCTTGGGCAGGTCTGATGGATGCTTGGGTCGGGCTAGGGCCAAAACACGGGTTTATTTCGGGTCTCGGGTTAGGGTCGGGTCAACCCTACCTGACCAATTAATATTTTAAATAAATAAATAAAACTTACCTACTTTGATCAGTAAATTCACTGCCACAGTTGGTTGAATTCATTTTGGGATTTTCAACTTCGAATATGCTTATAAAATTTTTACACGAACAATTAAAAAGATAGCAATTTACATTTGGTGAGAGTATATTTGCATGGTCTGTTGTCTCCATCAATTTTCAGTTATTCAATCTCGCTGAAACCTTTGGTGATATTATTATTGATTATCCGTACGAAAGACTTCATCACACTTCATTCTTCATGGTAGTAATTCTATTTCACTTTCGTTGATAAATTCTAATACGATGTTGAATGAAGTGATCATGTAGATATGTTGATCAGTGTACGTCAGCTGCAATTCAAGCACTGACAATATTCAAGAAATTATATCCTGAGCATATATAGGAGGGAAGAAATAGAAAATTGTATTACAAAAGCTGCAGTGTTTATTGAAAAAGTAGAAGAATCAGATGGCTCCTGGTTTGCTTTCACATTACTTTTCTATTTATATATTCTGCATTTTTGCTTAAATGTATTTGTTATTGTCTGTCACTAATTTCTCCCACTTTAATTTTATATCTGTGCCTGAGCTGTGAGCACCTATAACCTAATTAGTCACTTTTTATCTTGGAAACGTTTGAACTTTGAACAGTTATGAAATTACTTGCACCCAATTAATCTAAAATATTTAAATAGGTATGGATCATGGGGAGTCTGCTTCACCTATGGTGGATGGTTTGGGATAAAGGGGTTGGTAGCTGCTGGAAGGACATATAAGAATAGCTCTAGCATGCAATTATCTGTTGTCCAAAGAGCTTGCTTCAGGTGGTTGGGGAGAAAGTTACCTTTTCTCGAACAGGTGTATACCAATCTCAAGGACAATAGGCCACATATTGTCAATACCGGATGGGCTATGTTAGCCCTCACTGATGCTGGGCGGGTGCATTTGGTGAAGAATCATTTGTATCACATAAATCCAATAAATTAAGTTTAAAGACAACAGCAAGCACAAACTGACTAACTATTGAAAAATAAGCAATTTTTTTTAAAATTAGCAATTTTAAAATATATCATTCAAAAAAAAAACAATTTAAAATATCATAATTAAATATTTGATTTGGGCTTTTAGGCTAATTTGTTTGTTTGGACAATTTTTAAAAAATGTTATGTCCACAACAAATTCAAGGTGGATTGTTATTGGTTCTAATTTACGTATCACTGAAATTGTTTTTGTGTCCACTGATAATAACCCATCACTTAGGATTAAAACTAGAGAATTATCATGAATGCCTACTTAAGACTCATGAAGGAAAAGTTTCAACATCATATTAGTAATGAAATATCAGTTCCATACATATATAACCTGCACTCAATGACATTTAGCCGCAGAGAAAATAGGTTCTGATAATCCGTATTCTGTGTTTGATTGTATGCAATACATTAAGCGAGATAGAGTGGAAATTCTCTTTTGTGAAAACTAATGGTATTTTTGAACAGTAATGTTTAAAAATCCATACATTATATAATTAATACTTTGATTCACAGAGGTAATATTCGTGTTAATTTTACCAATCGTGTGTCTTGAATGAAAATCACATTCATCACCATATTTCTCATAATTTGATAATTAAAGTAACCATCAGTTTTGGTTGATCGCATTCCCAGTTTCATTTTTAAATAAACGTAATAAAAACCAGAAAATAAGGACAGGCAAAAAAAAAAAAAAAAAATCAAGCTAGTTGTATACTTTTTTCTTCGCAACAGAAATTTCTATCACCTCCTGTATAATGTTTCTAGTCTCAATATTAATAACTGATTTTTCTCTCTCTTCTGAAGGGCTGAGAGAGATTCAAACACCGTTGCACCGTGCAGCAAGGATATTAATATATTCTCAAATAGAGAATGGAGATTTTCCTCTAGAGGTAAACCTAGTCATTGTTTCTCTATTTTTCTTTCTCATCAAAGCAAAATATTTCTTGAATGTGCAATTGTATTATGTTCTGAGGAAAGACAGGAACAGACCAACGGTTCATTTTTATGGCTTTAAAACTTCAGTATCCTCCCATCAAAAAAAAAAAAAAAAAAAACCTTCAGTATCCTAATACATAAATTCGACTAAGAAATAAACCACACCAAGATAAAAATATGTAAAACTTAGAAATATTCTTAGCATATTTTTACTAGTGAAAGCTCAATATAGTGCAAAATAATATAGATTGTTTAGACCCCAATTTTAAACTAATGGCTCAAGTTAGCCAAGTTGAGCCTAACAAAAGACTGTTTAGCTCCATCATGTACTTCTCATGTGACCTTTCGCAAATTGTCACTCGCGAGTCAATTGCGAGCAAGTCGCGAACTCCATTGTATGCACAATTCTTTACCAAACTCTCACACTCAACCCTTACATTAAATCCCACAAAAATATAGGGAAATGATTGAACAAAATATAATCAAATTTGACACGGAAGTAAAGCCAACATAAACATAGTTATAAATCATAACTTTACAACTAGGGATAGCCAACCACAAAGTTTTGGTATTGATGCGTTGTTGATATTTTTACTAGAGGTGGTTAAATGGATGATATGGAGGTTATAGGTTCTCTAGACCATTAATTTCTTTAGATATCTGGTTTCTTCTAGGCTAGAAAAGATAAATATTGTAAATCTTGGCTTCTTCGCTCATGTATTTTAGACCACACAGCATAAGAATCTTTTAAAACAACTTGTTTCGCCAGCAACTGCTCAAGAAAGTTATTTATCAATACCTTTGTATGTTTTTAGACCCCTTAAACACAAGTTATTTAACCTAGTTATTTAGCCAAGTGATTACTTAGGTAAATTATTCAGTTTTAGGTTAACAGATTTAAATCATATCATGTAAATAATGCAGAAATATAAAGAACACACGATATGATAATCCAGGAAAACCAAACTAGTAAAAAACCTGGGGAGGATTTAACCTAACTATCTTCAAGGTAAAACTGATCAATTATGAAAGAATTGAAGTTTTACAATAAGACTTAAACCATTAACATCATATTGCTACCTCGAGTAGAAAACTTACTACCACGACTACGTGACAGCACCGAGTTCAGGGGCGACTTCTTTCTTTGATCTTCTGCAGCCACAAGTTCTCCTACTTGTGATATTCTTTAAGTTCTTTAAGCAATAACTGAAGTGATCACCAATTTCTTGACATCAATCTTGATCTTGATAACCCTAAGTGTGTATGAAGGTAAAAACCTTTAGATCTCACAAAAAGATTCAACACACAACCATCAAAAGACATCTAAAACGTAACTAGGATTTTTCCTTTTATACTTGAAGTAAAACACAAAACCCTGCATGTCAAACGGGCTTGGGCTGAATTGGAAAATCTGCAAAAAAATAATTCTGCACATAGTTCAATCGATCGAGCCTAATTTTCGATCGATCGAGACTTGCAAAATTATACCAATAATTTCTGCAATCACTCGATTCCAATTTTACAAGTAATCACACTTTGAGCAAGCCTAAACCTAGACTCTATGTTTTGATCATGGTTTGCCAACACATTACATAATGAAGTTCTAATACATTAGTTCCTAAATTCTTAGAACCTAACAAACTCCCCCTTTGACAATCCATGACAAAACACATCACACAAAATGAAATGCTCAAAATAAATAAACAGCCCATTCAATTAAAACAGCCCTAAATACAATTCAACCTAACTACTATCTATCAGTTGCCAATGTAGACAGCAACCACGATTGAATTAACTTGTAAATTCCTGAAACACTCAACAAACACATAAACGCATGTGTGGAAAATACAAGTAATCCAAAATAAATTCTTGATTTAAAAAAACATAAAATAAAAGACATACCATGAATAACCCCATAATATAAATCAATAAATAATGTATCATATGTGAAACAAGAAACACTAAAAGAAACTAAACATAAAACAAAGTGTCTCCCACTAACATATACAACCCATAAAAGATAAATACATCAAAGGCAAAATAAATACATCACAAAGCCTATATACGTCACAAAGCCAAAACCAAAAAATACATCATAAAGCATGAAGCTCACTAACTGCGGAGTAGAATCTCTAGCACTCCCAAAATCTGCTCGTAAAGCATGAAGCTCACTAAGCACATCCAACAGAAGCTGTCCATGAGCCGCCTGAACGGTCATGACTGTATCCAGCATACTCAAGATAGAAGCATCACTCGATGAAGAAGGTGGAGGATCTACAGCAACTATCAGATCAACATAATCCTCAATAGTAGGATCACCAAAAGGAGGAGGCATAGATGCATCACCTGTAGAAGACTCGACTCTAGGGCATTTAGAGCTAGCTTTTAATTGAGCCGCTCTTTGCCTAAGGAAGGTGGCATCTATGGGAGCTATGATATGGACAAGCTCGGATGCAGGAAAGTCCTCTAAACCTAAATCTAAAAGAATCCTATGGATAAACACCAAAACGAAAAGACCATGAGATTTTGAACTACTCCTATGAACCTCAACAAGTGATCTAATAAAAAGAGTAGGAAAACTTATAGGAGCGTCAGTGATGAGAGTGTACAAAAAAGCACATCTCTCAATGGGAATAGTGTGTAGATGAGAGATAGGCTAAATGGAATGACAAGCAATCCGGAAAAACAAATAATTAAGCTCATAAGTAGTGATACGAGGGTCAGTACCCCATCTAATGGTAATACCAGTGATGAGTGACATGATGTCATCAAGGGAAGGTATTTCGGTGTAAGGATAGACGAGCTGCTGTACCAAAGATACTCCAAGGGCAAAGGCCACTGCCTCAAGAGTAATGACATACTCTTCACCCCTTATCCAACTTCTCACATATTGAGTGTTAGAATTATCGGAGTGGACAGAGAGGTTCGAGTAGAACTCTCTAATCAAAGTAATCGGAGGAGGATGCTCAATATCCAAAAGAGGTAACCAACCCTAACTCTCAAAGTTCCTACGTATCTCAGGGTCTAACTCATCTAAGATCACTTTACGCTCAACCCACACCGATTTAAATATATAGAGTTTCTCATAGTTCTCTTGGTGTTTTTGGGTTCTAAACTTATCACGCTGAAACACAGGGGTAAAGGAGGTGGAGGTTTTCTTGTTGGCTCTAGTTTTCCTAACCATGATGCTAAAAGGTTTAAGGGGGGGGGGGGGGAACAAGAAAAAATAACCAAGGGCAGACTGCATTAGAGAGGGTTAAAGCACAAAAATCTCAATAAATAACAATCTATATGATGCATGAAATGAATATACATATGATGCATGCTCCAATGCATTGAAATTTGTTCAATTTTACTTCATAAACAATCAATTGACTTGAATATAGAGTTTTAGTTCAAAAACCCCAAATTTTGAAAAACCCAATTCCAAAAATCCAACCAAATTGATCTATTAATCATTACACTAGTTAGAAACCATCATATAATGACATAATCAATTAATAACACAAGTCAATTTCATCAATTTTAGCCCAATTGAACAAAATCTCCAATTTCACAAAGTTTCAAGCCCTAGAAATTTCAATTTTTCCCAAATCACAAAATTGATCAAATTAATGCATGGGAATCATGTTAATAACATCCAAAAACAAAACCCATTGAAAAAAATTGATTAAAAACAACTGAAATAATCAAAAATCCCAAAAATGCTATGTTCAAATTTTCCAATGAAAATGCATGAAACATGTGATTTCATTGAAAAATAAAGGGTAAAAGAGACTTACTAGTGCTTGAGGACAATAGCCTTGGAGATATTTGTGGAAGAAAATGACAAATTTGGTTTAGATTGGATCGATTGAAGAAAAATAGTGAGAAAGCTTTTGAAAAAATTTGAAAAGTGTGAAGAACACGTGAGAAAAGCTTCTTTAAAACTCTTTCTGATTGAATTTCGATTGGTCAAAAATAAGTTTCGATCGATCAAAAAACATATTCAATCGATTGAGCATCAATCGAACCAGGCAGATTCAAACCAAATTTTTTATCGTATTTTCGGTTGGTTGAGCAACAGTTTCAATCGGTTGAAAATCTTGAAAATTCAAATTTTTGAAAAACAAAGCAGTTTTATGCAAAAACTTATCAAAACACAATATTTCATGAATGATATGCATGATTATGAAAGTAAAAGTTTTTCAAAAACACTTGAATCCCATTCAAATCTTCCATAATAAAAAAATTTCAACCAATTTGTCCCCAAAACTCAACCAATAAACATATTTTGCATCAAAATCAAGGAACATATAATCTTGGATGGCCAAAACAAATTCACACACAATGTCATGCACTAAGTTTAGCAAAGAATAACTTGTGTAGTATGTGCAACTAGTAATAGCCTGAGATACATGTGAGGTGATATGAATTTATTATAGCCCAATAATGTACACACCAATTTTACCATTAATCCAAGGCTACACCTTATGTTCTTTTTGTGCATGTACTACAATTTCTCAAGTACAAAATCTTATGATATGCACTAAGGTGTTCAAGATTGGCTAGTAAACAGTGGTGAGATGATTGTTTATGCCTTTCTTATTAAGTTCTAGTCCTAACAATTAAAAGCATGTGACTTTAAAATTAAGATTATGTGATAAAAAACTATATACAACTCCCACACAACATACACTACATAGCTAAAACTAGCAAAGTGTAGTAAAAATAAGTTCATCCAGGCTAAACAAGGTACACAAGTCATGTTATGGAAAGATAAAAATTGGCCAACCTTGATTACAAGCCCAAGATATATGATACAAAACACATTTTTCTTTTTCTTTTTTCTTTTTTTTTTAAGCAATATAAAAAACAACCTATTATGAAAAACGTGAATGTTATGCAATGCAAATCCTAAAAGCAAAAAGAAAACAAAAACGTCAAAAGAAAAATGGTCACAAAGAGTAGAGAGATGAAGCACTAAGACCAAAAAAGCCAAGGATGACTAGGACACAGAATCACACCAATTTCTTGATGAAGTGTCTCAAACTTACTCCTATCAAGAGGTTTGGTGAAAATGTCAGCATTCTGACGTTCAGTAAGGATATATTCTATAATCACAATCTTTCTTTCAACCAGATCCCTAATAAAGTGATATCTAATCTCTATGTGCTTAGTCTTAGAATGTTGAACAGGGTTCTTAGAGATATTGATAGCACTAGAATTATCACAATAGACAACCATGGTGTTTTGTGATATCCCATAATCACCTAAAAGCTTTTTCATCCAAAGAAACTGTGAACAACAACTTCCAGCAGCAATATATTCCGCTTCTGTAGTTGACTGAGAGACAAAATTTTGCTTTTTACTCATCCAAGCAACAAGATTGGCCCCTACATAAAAACACCCACCAGTGGTGTTTTTTCTATCATCAGCATTGCTGGCCCAATTTGCATCAAAGAATCCAACAAGAGATAAATTTGACTCTTTACTATAAAACAATCTATAATCACATGTTTCACTAACATATTTTATGATTCTTTTAATAGAATTCAAATGTGAAATCTTAGGATTAGATTGAAACCTAAAACATACACCAACACTGAAAGCAATATATGGGCGACTAGCAGTTAAATACAAAAGACAACCAATCATGCTTCTATATAATGTAACATTAACAGACTCACTTGAAGGATCATTGGTTAACTTTGCATTTGCAGCCATTGGTGTTCTAGCATGTGCAGCTTTTTCAAGTCCAAATCTCTTAACAAGATTCCTAGCATACTTTGCTTGGTTTATGTAAATTCTAGAATCTGTTTACTTCACCTGTAGTCCTAAGAAATAAGTTAGTTCACCAACCATACTTATTTCAAACTTCGTCTTCATTTCATCTGCAAAAGATTTTGTAAGAGAATCATTAGTAGCACTAAAAACAATATTATCAACATAAATTTGAGTTAATACAAAATAATTCTTATCATTTCGTATGAAAAGAGTAGTATCTACAAATCCTCTTTTGAATCCATGCTTAGTGAGATAGGCAGTTAACCTATCATACCATGCCTTGGGAGCTTGTTTCAACCTGTAGAGTGCTCTCTTCAACTTGTAGACATCATCTGGTCTATGAGGATCAACAAAACCCTTCGGTTGTTCAACATACTCCTTTTCTTGCAGCATCCCATTCAAAAATGCACTCTTAACATTAATTTGATACAATTTGAAATTCAAATGACTTGCTATAGCCAATAGTATTCTGATAGATTCTAATCTTGCTACCGATGCAAAAGTCTCATCAAAATCAATCCCTTCCACTTGTGTGTATCCTTGAGCAACAAGTCTTGATTTATTCCTAATGACTGTACCATGTTCATCTGACTTGTTCTTGAAAATCCACTTAGTTCCTATCACATTCACTCCCTTCGATCTAGGAACTAACTCCCACACTTCATTCCGAACAAATTGATGAAGTTCTTCATGCATAGAATTTATCCAATCAGCATCTTGAAGTGCTTCATCAACTTTCTTCAGTTCGAATTGGGATAGATAGCATGAGTAAGTAATTACATTCAAGGTTTTGGATCTCAATCTCATGTTATCATTTAAACTACCCAATATATTTATGACAGGGTGATTTAACTTTACTCTAGTAGATGGACCTTTAACCAAAGATGTGGAAGTACCTTTTTGTTCAAATGAAGAACTAGGCTCACTTTGTTCTTGTTGGGTTTCACGAACAGGAGTGGATGGTTTTGAAACTGATGGTTCTAAAATAGCATCATTCAACAATTGTAGTTCTTCATCACTATGCTTCCTAACAAAATCTTCAGGAAGAGAGTCATCAACCTCCATAGTCTTTTCTTAAATCAGAGGAGTGGCTTCTAAATGAGGTTCAGAACATAGTTCATCATTGATCACCACATTTGAAGACTCCATAACTGTTTTAGTTCTCAGATTGTACACTCTATATGCTCTACTAGTGGAGGAGTATCCCAGAAAGTATCCCTTGTTGCTCTTTGCATCAAACTTTTCTAGGTTCTTCCTATCACGCAGAATATAACAGTCACTAACAAATATCCTGAAGTATTTGACAACAGGCTTCTTTCCTCTCCAGAGTTCATAAGGAGTTTTCTTGGAATCAGGTCTGAAATACACTTGGTTGAGTGTATGACAAGCAGTGTTAATTGCTTCTCCCCAGAAGGACTTGGGCATCTTCTTATTATTTAGCATGACACGAGCCATTTCTTGAATAATCCTATTCTTCCGTTCCACTATTCCATTCTGCTATAGTGTCTTGGGTGAAGAGAACTCTTGATGTGTGCCTTGGTCATTGTAGAAAGTAGCCAGTTTAGTGTTTTCAAATTTTCTCCTATGATCACTTCTAATTTTGGCTATCACGATACATTTCTCAACTTGCAATTTCATGCACAAGTGTATCATCTTTTCAGGAGCCTCAGCCTTATCTCTCAAAAGCACGACCCAAGTATATCTAGTGAAATCATCCACAACAACTAAAATATACTTCTTTCCACCAAAACTTTGAACTTTGACAGTACCCATGAGATCAATGTGCAACAACTCTAGAGGTCTTGAGGTTTGAACTTCAGTTACATACGGATGCTTGGACTTCACTTGTTTACCCATCTAACATGGTCCACATATGCACTTCTCTATCTTTTCAAACATGGGCAAACCAAAAACTACATCACACTTGAAAATCTTCTCTAATTTCTTGTGACTTGCGTGTCACAACCATTGATGCCATAAGTCTACTTGATTGATCTTGGCACTAAAACACTTGTTGCTTATACTTGGTGTTATACCATAATAGTTATCAGCTGTCCTAACACCAATACACATGTAGTCACCTCATCCATCAAGTATTTCATATTCATACTTTGTAAAGAGAACATTCAGTCCATTGTCACAAATCTGACTAATGATAAGTAAGTTAGCTTTCAGTCCATCAACATACCAGACATCTTTAAATATCGACAACCCTAGAATGTTCACAGTTCCAATGCCTCTTATCACAGATTTGCTTCCATCTCCTAACGTGGCTGTCCTAATCTTTCCTTCAAAAAGTGTCTTGAATAGAGCTTTATTTTTTGTCATATGCTTGAAACAACTACTATCCAAATACCAAAGACAAGAATCACGTGCTTTTAAGGCGGTTAAAGCTGTATAAAATACATAATTGCCATCACATGTAATTATACCAAGATACTTAAGGAAAGACTTAGCACGTGCAACAAGTGATATAAATCAAAAGTAGAAAAGTTTGAGTTTTAGCAAAAATAACTTCAAAGAATCCATGACAACAGGGGTCAAGGATCAACTCTTAGATCAAAAGATCTAAACACACAAGAGCTAACCTGTTCGGATACCACTTGTACATTTTTAGACCCCTTAAACACAAGTTGTTTAACATAATTATTTAGTCAAGTGATTACTTAAGTAAATTATTCAGTTCTAGGTTAACACATTCAAATCATATCATGTAAATAATGTAGAAATATAAAGAACACACGATATGATAACCCAGAAAAACCAAACCGGTAAAAAACCTGGGGAGGATTTAACCTAGCTATCTTCAAGGTAAAACTAATCAACTATGAAAGAATTGAATTTTTACAATAATACTTAGACCACTAACATCCTATTGCTACCTCGAGTAGAAAACTTACTGCTACGACTATGTGACAGCTCCGAGTCCACAGACTACTTCTTTCTTTGATCTTTAGCAGCCACAAGTTCTCTTACTTGTGATATTCTTTAAGTTCTTTAAGCAGCAATTGAAACGATCACCGAGTTCTTGACATCAATTTTGATCTTGATAACCCTAAGTGTTTATAAAGATAAAAACATCTAGATCTCACAAAAAGATTCAACACACAATCATCAAAAGACATCTAAAACGTTGTTAGAGTTTTTCCTTTTATACTTGAAGTAAAACACAAAACCCTACACGTCAAACGGACTTGGGCTGAATTGGAAAATCTACAGAAAAATAATTCTGCACATGGTTCGATCAATCGAGCCTAAGTAATCACACTTTGAGCAAGCCTAAACCTAAACTCTATGTTTTGATCATGGTTTGTCAACACATTACGTAATGAAGTTCTAATACATTAGTTCCTAAATTCTTAAAACCTAACAATCTTATATTTATGTGTTAGTAATTTATGCATTTTGTCATGCATGAGATCATGGGAGTTTACAGCAAAAATGGTATGATCAGCTATGCTACATACTGAAATATTTTTCCTATGAGAATATTGTTGTCGAGTATTGCAGGCACCCTAAATAATGTCACTTTTACCTTCTTCTTCTTCTTCTTCTTCTTCTTCTTCTTCTTCTTCTTTTTTTTTTTTTTTTTTTTGGGTTTGATTGTCTTGTTGTCGTTTGTATTCCATAAATGTCACTTTTGCAGGCACCCTAAAATTTTCTTTCTAGGTACATGACCATTAATGAATAAAAATAGTACAAATATTTTTATAATTGTGGGCCACTTAAATTATTGCGAATTGGACTTAAATGAGCCCTAGTAAAAGTCCCAATTGGCTTTATTTCATACCAAATTTTTTTGTAATTCAGCAATTAGATACCCTGTATTTAGATAGGAATCATGTAAGGGTTATGTGTGAGAGAGTATGAAGAATTCAAGTGTGTGTGCATTCAAAGAGTTTCTCGCAACTGGATCTCGTGAGTGACTCGCGACTGTTGACTCGCCAAAATGCCACACATGTGAAGCATGCAGGAAGCTGAAGGGTCACGATAGCTGAAGCATTACAAAACAAAAAAGGACAATCTGGCCAGTCAATTATTTCGCGACTAGAACTCGTGACTCATCCCAGTTGCGAGTAAGTCGCCAGAACACCCTATTTTGCATAAAAATGACTTTTCACATTCCTCACATACCCTACTATAAATACTCTTATACCCACAAAATGTAGAGAGCTTTCAGAGAGAATTTTGAAAGAGAAATCCTAGAGAACAACAAGATTGACTCATCCACAATCTTATACATTTGATTCTTAAATTCCTCTACTCTCACCCTCTCCAATGACATACCCTTGAGAGGTTCATTAGCTAAATCCTTTCTCACCATACCTATATTGGTAAAGAGGTAATTTGGTGCTTGGGAAGCAGTTCAAAAATGATCAATTCATTTGGTTGATGCAATAGGCTTATTGTGGGATCCGAAAAGTTAAAGAAAACACGGTCAGACTTAACTTTGTTAGAGCAAGAAGTTTGGAGGGCTTAGGTGCATTGTGGTAGATTAGGCTTGGAGGGTCTATTGCTATTCGTATATCTCAACTTTATTCTTTAGTGGATTATTTTACCGCTTGGAGGGGTGGCAAGGGGTTTTTTGCCGAGTTCTTTAGTTTTCTCTTCGATAACACGTGTCAATGTTATCTTTGTGTTTGCATCTCTCTAACCCTTACTCTTTACCTTTAATTGTTGTTGTGTTGTAATTAATCATGGTTTAGAGTAGTTTGTTTATTTGGGTATTGCTTGTACTTATCTTTCCGCACATTTATTATTTGAGTATAAGCTTGTGTTGGTTAACTTGAAATTGGAAGTCTAAACATTCACTAGTGTTTTACACACTAAGTGAGCTTTCAAACTCTATTTAAACATTAGTAAAGACTTTCAATTTTCTAGTCCATGCTATTTTCTTTATAGAATAGTTATACTTCTATTTACTCTTTCAATTTTCTCTATAATCACAAAAATAAGAATTTTCAATCATGAATGCTATAGCTAGAATTAGTTTTCGAAAGAAAATGAAGGATGATTTTCTAATGGAATTTTTGTCTTTAAATATTGAAACGAAAGTTGCTGCAAAATTTAGTACATAATTAATTATAACTAATTTTCATGATTTAAAATATAATTGAATTCCATTTTTTAAAGATGTATCATTATAATATTAGGGGTGTTCGCGGTGCGGTGCAGTGCAGTTTTGGGCCATTTTTAGCACTGCACTTTGTGGTGCGGTTTAGCTAAAACTATAACTGCACCGCACTTTATTTTTGCGGTTACTTGTGCGGTGCGGTGTGATGCGGTGCGGTTTAAAATTTAGCCAAAACCATAACCGCACTGCACCTCACCTCATTTTTGCGGTTACATATGTGGTATATAAAATGCGGTTTGAATGATTTGAAGTTGGTGTATTTTTCAAATTTTAGGCTTTTTCTACCCGGCCCAAAACTAATTTTTCCCTTTGTTTTGGTCCAAGTTTTAAACTATTGAGCTAGTTTTTCTTTATTTTGGGCTGGCTTTCCTGATCAACACTTGCTAGGGTTATCAAACTATTTATTTATTTATTTTAAACTAAGGTTATTAAACTATTAATAATATATTTAATATTAAAAATAATTAAATATATTAATATATAGAGAGGGTGCGGTGTGGTGCGGTTTTCTTATTATAAAACCGCAAACCACATTGCACCATGCGGTGTGGTGCGGTGTGGTTATGCCATTTTGCAGGCGGTTTTGGTGCGGTTTTTGCGATTTGTGCGGTTTGGTGAACACCCATGTGTATACACAATATTACTCTTCGAAATATCACATCAAAAATTTCGTGACCATCCAGCCTAACAATATATACGGTCATCTGCCATATTAATTGTTACAAATATAGAACATAATTGTCAATCAACAAAGAAAATATATAGAGAAATAAATGATTGGAAGAGTGGAGTAGAAAAATGTAGACTTCTAATTAATAATATATAGAAAAATAGATGATAACCAAAATGACATGGCATCAAAATCAAATTTATAAAAGAGTGGTGACACACATAAAAAAAATAAAAATAAAAACAAAGATTTCCCAATTGGAGGTTATGACCCTTAACTTATTCGAAGGCTTACAAATATCTGAAAATTAATAAGAAGTTCAAGGTGGGATATCCCTGGATATATGCGGATGCAAATTAACTAAGTTCACCGCACCGTTGAACTTAGTTTTCAAGATATATGTGGATGCAAACAATGTTATGTGGTTCGATGGAAACTCAGTTTTCAAGAAAGGGATATCCACACACATGATATCCTTGCGTACACGTTCACTATTAATAGACGGCATAATCACTTAGTCTACAAACCAAACACAAAACGGTGATAAATACTTATGGTGAAATATTTGGTGGTGTTATGGGCCTTGATGTCATGTGATGTAATCAAGTTATACCTGATCTAACTTTAAGTAATGTTACATCATCAAATAACTTATTATTGAATTAATATTTTAAAAATCCAACCATTGAATTACATGTTCTATATATTCTTAACATGCACGTCATGTGATGTAATCAAGTTACACCTGATCTAACTCTAAATAATGTTACATCATCAAATAACTTATTATTGAATTAATATATTGAAAATCTAACCGTTGAATTACATGTTCTATATATTCTTAACATGCACGTCAATTTTCATATCAATCGATTGTTATCTACTATTTGATCCCTAATTAAACTCATCTTTTATACATTATTTTAAACTACAAAAACTTGAATTTTAACAATTGATTGATGACATAGTTATTAATCTTTGATCACCTTGAAATTTTGCAAGCATGGGGAATATACGAATATAATGTAATCTAACGGTGGATTTGTCAATATTGAGCCACGTGTTTCATCAAATTTTTAATTTTGTGTGTTAGATGAATTATTAGATCAAAAATCAAAGAGTCTAAATTAAATTAAATTCTAAATGAATTTTAATTGGAGTTCAATTTTGTGCCATGGATCTCATCTAATTTTTTATTTTTGTGACAAGTGAATTATTGAGTGCAAAATCCGAAGGGCCTAGATCCAATTAGATTCTAAATCATATATATGTAATTGTGATAGTTTTTAAATGTACCCGTGTATATGCAAATGATCACACACTAAAGCTCTGTTTATATAGTTTATTTTTTATCAATTTATTTTACTATTCAACTTATTTTTACTACTATTAATATGGCTAACTACACTTTTTGATACTATTCATAAATTTCGCTATACTATTTCAACTAACTTTTCCTTTACCTACAATGCCTTTAATATCTTGCTTCACAAACAGAATCTAATATTTTTAACAACAGAAATGTTTAGTTGACGTCTGTCACTTTGTATTATGTAACATTACATCACTTATACCTTCTCAACGCCTAATTATATGCCACACCAGCTATTCTAAAATCATGTCAACAAATACACACTATTCCCACATAAATAGCAAAAACTTGTAACCGAACAATTTCACCAACATCTTTTACAGCCCTAATCCCTATTCTCTTCTCACTTTTTTGCTCTTAGCTGTCTAGCACTCCACCGACTCAAGAACTTCACATCTGATCTCGCCGTCAAGCACTGTACTAATCAATGGTGCCGAACAATAAATCTAACAATACAAATACTTCTGTTACGAATAATAATGAAAGCAATAAAAAATTTAATTACGGAGCTGAGTTCTCAAGTGTATGTATGTTGTTAGCTAGGTTCCAATAAATATGTATGATAGCAACTTCAGCATTTCTTTTTTTCAAATGAATTAATTGCTTTTCTCTTTTCTTTATAAGCCCTTCTTGCCATAGATTATATCTCACTCAACCAGCGCAAACTTAGATTCTGCATAGATTTTTCTCGTTTATTTTTCATAGAGCAACTTTTAGTTTTGCAAAAAACCTACTCAAAACAATCAATATGGGTAGCCTCAAGCTCGATCATGAACTTGAAAATGATTCTCACATGATGGTGAACCCTCTAGACCCAGAGGAATTCAGGAGGCAAGGCCACATGTTGATAGACTTCATTGCTGATTATTACCAAAATATAGAGAGTTACAAAGTCCTAAGCCAAGTTGAGCCAGGTTACCTTAAAAAACTCTTGCCAGAATCTGCCCCCTATTATCCTGAATCAATTGAAACCATCCTCCAAGATGTGCAAAAATATATTATACCTGGGATCACACATTGGCAGAGTCCTAATTACTTTGCCTACTTCCCTTCAAGTGGTAGCACTGCAGGTTTTCTTGGTGAAATTCTAAGCACCGGCTTTAATGTAGTCGGATTCAATTGGATGTCATCACCAACTGCAACTGAGCTAGAATGTATTGTCATGGATTGGCTTGGAGAAATGCTTATGCTACCAAAGTCTTTCCTTTTCAAAGGCAACGGTGGAGGTGTATTACAAGGGACTACTTGTGAGGCCATTTTGTGTACACTAGCTGCAGCGAGGGATCAGATGCTAAACCGATGTGGGAGTGAGAAGATGGAAAAGTTGGTGGTCTATGGGTCTGACCAAACACATAGTGCACTACAAAAGGCAGCTCAAATTGCTGGAATCCACACAAAGAACTTCCGAGCCATCAAAACTACGAAGTCAAATTCATTTGGGCTATGCCCAAACTCTCTAAGAGATGCAGTTCATGCAGATGTTGAAGCTGGGCTAGTCCCATTATTTCTATGTGCCACAGTTGGGACAACCTCAACAAATGCTATTGATCCAATAGGGCCATTGTGTGAAGTAGCAAAAGATTTTAACATATGGGTTCATGTTGATGCTGCATATGCTGGAAGTGCTTGCATTTGCCCAGAGTTTCGTCATTTCATTGATGGGATTGAGGGTGCAAACTCGTTTACTTTGAATGCACATAAATGGTTCCTTACAACTCTAGATTGTTGCTGCCTTTGGGTGAATGATCCAAGTGCCTTGATAAAATCTCTCTCAACTAATCCAGAGTTTTTGAGAAACAAGGCCACAGATTCAAAACTAGTGGTGGACTACAAAGACTGGCAAATAACCTTGAGCCGAAGATTCCGAGCCATGAAACTATGGCTTGTGCTAAGAAGCTATGGCGTGGCTAACCTCAGAAACTTCCTGAGAAGCCATGTCAAAATGGCAAAGCTTTTTGAAGAACTTGTAAGAAACGATAATAGGTTTGAAGTTATGGCCCCTAGAAACTTCGCTTTGGTTTGCTTTAGGGTTTTGCCATGGCCAAATAATATCAGTGTGGCTAATCATGTGGAACCTGTAAATGAGCTAAACAAGAAGCTGCTAGAGTCGATCAATGAGTCAGGGAATATGTACATGTCTTCCACTGTGGTTGATGGAGCATACATAATACGGTGTGCTATAGGTGCAACTCTGACAGAGGAAAGACATGTGATTAGGGCTTGGAAGGTTATTCAAGAGCATGCAGATGCTTTACTCAGCAAAAACTAGTGTAAAGGTATTGACACTAGTCACATTGAGTTTGCTTTTAGTTGCCAATAAAAGTAAAATAAGTGTGAATGATGTGGCAATTTGATGCCATGCACAGTCCCTTATCTTCTATATATGTAAGATGCTTTTAATTTTATTCTATAATATATCTTTTTATTGACAAAAATAATTCGTTATTATGTGGCTGTCGTTTGATGAAATTTTATTTATAACTGGTCTAGATAGAATGAAAAGCTTTGGCAAAGACGATTTCTCGATGTCTATAGACATGGGCGTAGTTAGGAATTTTTACATGGGGGGGTCGATTTGAACCATGGGTTGAAATCAACGACGATGAGTATCATCATTGTATGGATATATAGTCTATATTTTTAGGTTGATATGGACTTTCTTTGAGATAAACTCGTCGGATTTCATCTTGTTTGTTGATAGGAAATTCACATATTTGTTTACATGATCCTGGATCACGATCTATCTCTTCAGATTGAATTCTTGAACATTTGGAGGGGTCAGGGTGTTCATCAAGCATTAAAGTATCAACATTTGTTTCTACAGCCACAGATGTCCTAATTTTTGAATTGCTAACATCTTTTTTCTTAAAAAATGCATCAATTATTTTTCGTTTGCTCATAATTCTTTTAGTTTTAAGAATATGACTCAAAATTAACCTAAAAAGAAGTTTAAAAAATAAAATTTTAATTAGAAATTTTTACTTAATTATATGGATGTTATTCATACTTAAGAAAAAACAAAATTTCCACTATAATTTAAACATACAACCTGTGCTTAAGTGTGAGCAGTGTCTGATAATGGGGTCGATCCAGCACGTGGCAGGGGCTGCGATTGCCGTGACACTGATCCCTGTAGTTTCCGGGTTGCTCATTACACTGACGCTCGGCTCCGAAATATGCTCGATTTTGATCTGCCGTGGTATTTCCTCGGCTACTGAGGATGCCAGCGTGGCTAGGGAGTCAGCGTGTCTGTTCTGGGTTCGGGCGATGTGGAATACTTTCACCGTGTTGAAGCCGGTCATGACTATCCTTGCTTGTCCCAGGTATGCTTTCATTCGGGGGTCTCGTGCTTCGAAACTGCCCTGCACCTGATTAACCACCAGACGTGAATCCGAGTATAGCTCAATATCCCGAGCCCCCAGGTTCGAAGCTACCCTCAGTCCGGCCAGAAAAGCTTCGTATTCTGCCTCGTTGTTGGATGCCCTGAAACCCAATCTAAACGAGTGTTCCAGCCGTATTCCTTCGGGGGTAATCACAACAACTCCCGAACCGGCCCCCGTGGAGCTTGATGCTCCGTCCACGAATATCTTCCATGGTCGAGCCTCCAGTTGGCAAACCATCTCCCCCCTTTCTCTGGGCGAAAACTCAGCAATAAAATCCGCAAGGACCTGGCCCTTCACCGAGCTTCGGGGTCTGTATCGTATGTCGAAGGAACCGAGTCGAGTCCCCCATTTGGCTATACGGCCCGTGAAATCGGACTTCTTCAATAACGACTGTAATGGGTATTCGGTCAGGACGTATACGGTGTGAGCCTGGAAATAGTGCGGCAATTTCCTGGTGGCGTGTATCAGGGCTAATACGAGCTTCTCCAAGGGCAAGTATCTCGTCTCGGCGTCGACAAGAGTTTTGTTGATGTAGTATACGGGTTGCTGGATCCCTATGTCCCTCAATAGCACAGCACTCACGGCGTGCTCGGATACCGCCAGATACATGAATAAATCCTCACCTGCCTCTGGTGCCGCTAGCATAGGCGCTCGCGCCAAATAACTTTTCAGATCTGCGAAGGCCTCTTCGCACTCCTCGCTCCACTGAAATCCCGTCCATTTCTTCAGCAGTTGGTAGAATGGGCGGCAGCGATCTGCGAACTTTGAGATGAACCGGTTAAGGGCGGCCAGCATCCCGGTTAGTACTTGTACTTCCTTCGGGTTGCTCGGTGGCTTCAGTCTTCTCACAACTTCTATCTGGTCGGGGTTGACCTCAATTCCCCGTGTACTGATCAGGTATCCCAAAAACTTCCCGGCCCCGACACCAAACGCGCACTTCTCCGCATTAAGGCGCAACTTGTGCCGTCGGAGAACCTCGAAAACCTCCTGGAGGTCCCCCATGTGCAGGGCTTCCTGTTTGCTCTTAACCACCATGTCGTCGATGTATACCTCGACCGTGCGCCCTATCTTGTCTCGGAACATTCTTGTCATCATTCGTTGGTAAGTGGCCCCGGCGTTCTTCAGTCCGAAGGGCATCCTTGTGTAGTGGTAATTCGCCTCCGGGGAAATGAACGCTGTTTTCTCTTGATCCTCGGGCGCCAGGGCGATCTGGTGATACCCTTGGAAGGCATCCAGAAAGCTCATCCTCGGGTGCCCACACGTGGCGTCCACCAGCTGATCAATCTTCGGCACGGGAAAAGGGTCCTTCGGGCAGGCTCTGTTTAGATCGGTGAAATCGACGCAGACCCTCCACTTGCCGTTCTTCTTCTTCACTACCACGGTGTTCGCCAACCAATCCGGGAAGATGATCTCCCGAATCACCCCTGCCTCTTTCAATCTCTGAACTTCCACTTTCACTGCCTCGGAGTGCTCCCAGGCTGATCTTCTCGGCCTCTGCTTTTTGGGGGCAAAAGAGGGGTCGACTCCCAATCTATGTATGATGAACTCGGGATCCACCCAGGGCACCTCGTACGGGCTCCAAGCAAACACGTCCACATTCCGTATTAGGAGTAGCAACATTTCTATTCTTTCCCGATCCTCCATGCTCTCCCCTATCTTCAAGTACTTGTCCGTATCCGGCAGCACTCTTACCTTGAGCATGTTCTCGGCGCGCGCGGCCTCTGGCGGGCCCTGTAATTGCTATAAAGGCGTCCCCGACGACGAACATTTGGGATCGACCGGGTCCTTCTGGCCGGCCTGCTCCTTCCAGTCGACCATGGCGATCAAACACTGCCTGGCCGCCTGCTGACTTCCTCGTATCACCGCGACACCATAGTCGGTGTGAAACTTGACCCTCATGTGCAGAGTAGATGGGACAGCCCCCATTGCATGTATCCATGGCCTCCCTAAAATTGCAGTGTATGGGGAATACGAGGTAACTACGAAGAAGCTCACCATTGCCTCCTTGCCCCCCATGTTCACGGGCAAACAGATTCGCCCCTCGGGCACCACCAATTTCCCGTCGAAACCAACCAGGGGAGTGCTGTACTTCGACAGATCCTCACTCCTCAACCCGAGCCCCCTGAATAGGTCTGGATACATAACATCCGCTCCGCTTCCCTGGTCTATCATTACTCTCTTCACGACGAAACTGCCGATCCTTGCCATGACTATCAATGCGTCGTCGTGCGGCTGAACGGTCCCTTCCAAATCACTGTCGTCGAAGGAGATCGGCTCTCGGGCAGGTCTGATCTTCTTCGCAGGAGGCGGCACGCCCGTACTTCCCCCTACCGGTATCATTGTCAGCACCTCCTTCCCTTTTGCCGTTGAAACGCCTCTCGGGGCGACGTGGATAACGTCAATTATCCCAAGAGGGGGCGGAAGGGGATTCCCTGTGTGTGGGGCGCCCTGTCCTATTCCCCGATTCCCGGCATCCGTCACAAAATCCTTGAGGTGTCCCGCCTTAGCCAACTGCCCGAGATGATCCCTTAACACTCGGCACTGCTCGGTAGTATGCCCCCGGTCTTTGTGATAGGTGCAGTACAGGTTCTGATTCCTCCTAGAGGGGTCGCCAGCCATCCGGTTTGGCCATCTGAAGTACGGCTCGTGCTTGATCTTATCCACGATTTTATGCACGGGCTCCTTGAACGTCACGTTCACCTCCCCTGCTGGTGCTACTGGCTCTTGAATCCTCAGATTTTCCCGTGCCCTCTGTTGAAAACCGCTCTGCCGAGGACGATCTGTGACTTGTGCTTTGCCTTTGCTTTGTATTTTATCATCTTCCAACCGCTTGTACTCCTCGATGCGCCTCATCAGCTGCCTCATGTCCTCGGGAGGCTTCTTAGTCAATGATTCTCTTAACCCCGAATTGTCAGGCAATCCCATTCTGAAAGTGCTCGCTGCAATCTTCTCGTTCCCTCCGCCAATCTCGTTGTAGAGCTCCCAGTATCGGCTTGCGTAATCACGGAGGGTTTCTCCTGTCCTCATCTTCATAGACAGCAGCGCGTCCACCGGTTGCTGCTCCCGGCTGCACGTCACGAAACGGGAACCGAACTCCTGTATCAGCTCGGCGAAACTGCCAATGGAGCCTTTGCGCAACCCGTTGAACCACCTTAAGGCCGTGGGACCAAGACTGAAAGGAAAGACCTTGCACATCAGAGCGTCATTGCGGGTATGCAAAGACATCATCTGGATATAGTGGCTGACGTGCTCTACGGGGTCCGTTTTCCCCCCGTACGAATTGAACGGCGGGCGCGTAAATCTGTCAGGCATCGGTGCTCGCTCAATATCTGCTGAGAATGGCGACCGAGCCGCTCTGCGCAATGCACAGCTCATAGCATCCATGGCCGCTTTCCTCGGCCGTCCATCTGGAGACTCCGAGCCCTGATTCCCGTATTCCCGCGACCGAGAACGATTTCGCTGCCGGCGAGATTCTGCGGAATGGGAGCGGTCTCGGCGACGACGGGACTCCCTCGAGTGCGAGCGTTCCCTGTGGTGGCGGGATCCTGATTGATTCGATCCCATCCCGCGTCTCTCTTCCTCGGCTCCGGGCCCTCTTTCTTGGTCGCCTTGACCGGCTCGGCGGCGTTCGTTTCGTGCTTCCATCTCCAGGTCCTGCACCAACCTCCGCAGCCGCTCAAGCTCTTCATCCCTGACATCGGGCTGCCTGTGCCTGGAAGCATGGGATACCGTTCTCCCCGTTTGATACGACCCCTCTCCAAGGCCGGAGCGCTCTTCCAGTTGCTCGTGAAACGGATCCGCGGGCCTCTTCTGCCTCTGTTCCCGCCAGGTGGAGCCCCTGGAAGACCCTGCCGAGCCACTCTTGGCGTTACCTCTAGACATCTCTCCTGTATACGAGTCTCAGTGGAACCACTGCTTAGTAGGAGTCCCCACAGACGGCGCCAATTGTGCGCACCCAAAACAGAAACCCGCTAGGCTGGGCCTCACTTGGGCTCACAACTTACTTGTATGGTGGGTCTGGATTTCCTACAATGGGTTGTTCTAAACACCAAGTCTCAACTAAATCACCTTCCTTTCCTCTGGGATCCGGACCCCTTCTTTACTCTGTTTTCTCTCTGTTTCTACTCTTCATTCCTTCAACTCTCTAACCCTTGTTTCCTCGAAACTTCCTCTATATATAGTCCACGAAGTAATGTGGAGGTCATAATTATCTGCCAGCAAGTGCAACCGGCGGTCCAGTGTTATTGATCGTAAGTGGGTGGTTAGGTGGGCATGGGAAGCGGTGAGGGTGGCGTTGGAACTTGATTCCCAATTTCACTATAGCTCCCGGCAATAGTGCCTCTCCGAGGGGCGGCCGGGTAGGTACGGGGCGGGTGTCCCGCGAGACGTGCGTTCATCACTGCTCGGGAATGGTTTGCCGAGAGACGGTTTAAAGGCAAGGCTAGGGCTTGCAGCCTGCGTGGCTCGAGGATGGGCCGTTTAGGCAGAGAGACCGGCCTCATGGGCCACATACCCCGGCCTGGGTTCAAGGCCCACTATGGGCCCTGGTGCGGGGGCCGTACACAACCCATTTTTAATACGACTTTAATTAATAATAACCCCTCAAACAAAAACAAAAATTAAACACACAAGTATTGATACACAACATAAACCAAACAATTTAACAACACTCACAGCCTCATCCACAGCCACATGATATCTAACTAATCAAAAATAGGTAATAAATCAAAACAATTTTACCTTAGAAACTTTTTCTTCACAAAGTGCAAAGATGGGTCATCCGTGTGGCAATGCCTACTGCCTCTGTCTGACTGTCTCCAACTTTAGATCTTCCCTTCAAGACTCATCACAAACAATCTCCCCATGCCTTCAATCATGTATTTCTCTAAAAATCTATGAAAATATAAAGAGAATGTGAATATTTAGGTGTAGATAGTTAAGAAAATAAAAAAAAGACACTAAAAAGAGATGAATGTCTAATGCTTAAGAAAGAGAAGAAAACTCACTAGTCACCAAGTAGTCATCAAGTTCCAAAACTAAAGCTGATGAAGAAAGAAAAAATTGGTCAGGATTTTTTTTTTTTTTTTGGGACTATGAGTATAGAAGACTGGAGTTTTGGGGGCTGATAGGTAGGCAACGATACCAGTGCAAATGAAAATGTATCAAAGAAGACCAAACAAAAGAATAAGAAGTAAAGAAAGGGATTCCGTGGGTCAGTGGGTGGATTTTTTGATATGAAAAAAAAGAGGAGTTTTGCTTTTAGTGTTTGGACTTGAGCGGGCTAGTTTGTTTTATTTTGAGTACATAAGGTGATAAGGCCTAAAACTAAAGCTAGGTTTGGGAGAATATTTGAGCTGGGCTTGGGAGAATAGTTGAGAATTAGGCATTGGGGGGGGCCCTGTCCAATATTGGGGGGGGGGGGGGGGGCAATTTTTTTTTCTACCTACTCTAATGGAAAATTTTTTTTTTTTTGCAAGGGCCGAGGCCCCCCCAAGCCACTATGTGGCTCCGCCCCTGTCTATAGGTGTGTTTGTCTGTCTCCTTCTCTCTGTCCACCCAAAAAAATAATAATGATAAAAGAAGAAGTAAAACACTTGTTTGTCTCCTTCTCTCTTTCCTCCCAAAATAATAATAATGATAAAAGAAGAAGTAAAACACTGACCGAGTGGACCAAATTGTCTTACTATAATGCAATATTTATCATTTTTATTGTATTTTCGGGGCTCATATTTCATACTTTTCAACTCAAAAATTAAGAAAAAAATGTATTCTTGAGCTAAACTTGAAAAAACAATCTACAAAAAGAATCAATTTAAGGCATAATTAGTCTAGTATGGACCGAAGGGGATTGAAATTTATTGAGTGGACCAAATTGAACTGAAGTAGACCTAATTGGACCAAATTAGAATGAATAGAAACTGTTTAATTATTAGGGAGAACAATTTATCTTCAACAAATTTTAGAGAAAAAATTATATATTATATTACAATACAAAATAATTATTTATTCATATGCATTGCTTGGGTTTGCTATTAGCATTTTTATAATTGTGGGTCACTTAAATTAGTGTGCATGGGATGTGACAATTTGATGTCATGCCAGTGGCGGCTCTAGATATTTTTTTCAAGGTAATCCTTGAAAAATATAAATTACACAATTTAATAAAAAGAAATTTTATATATTAAAAACAATAACAAAAAAAAAACACAAATAAATAAAGTTTTACAACTATTTTCTACGAATTTTCATATTTTAAAAGAGTTGCCTAACATAGTTTATTTATTTATTTTTTTTTTTTTGAAGGAGTTGCCTAACATAGCTTAACACTTAAGAAGCAATAGCCAATCAACACAATTACATTTACTCCTATCCAAAAAAAATAATAATAATAATTGCATACACTTGCACAGTTACACAAAAGACAAAAGATGAGAGACTGAGTCTAAGTCACAGGTCAAACTAGTTAGTGGACAGTGGGTGGGTGAAGTTAAAGAAATATAAAGCATAACATTGCACAAAAGGACAAACCAATAAAGTCAAATAAAGGCAAAGATATTCAATATTAGTTACTGTTGTGCATGTGCTATTCAGTATTTACTATTTAGCTCAGAACATCAGATGATGAATTAGATTTTTCAATTCCATAGAGAGAGAGAGCAAAAGAGAGAACTGAGATACCTTGAGGGCTTGTGTTTGAGGCCACTGGCCAGGCGAGGCGATGAAGGCTGGGTTACCTAATTAGCGGCGTCTGTTCTGGGCCAAGGCAATCTCGCCGATATGCTCTGGGACAGGGTCCTGACTGCTGAGGTTCTTATTTCCCTTTTAGGATAGGAATTTTTTTTTTTTTTTGTTTAAAATTTGATGGGGTATTTAGTTTATAGAAATTAAAATTATTTTTATATTTATTAATTTAAAAATCTGTCTGAGTAGTGAGTGAGGACTGCTCCTGAGATTTTTATTGGGCTTGGTATTATTATATATATTTTTTGGGCTTTTTTTTTTTTTTTTTTGCTTGAAAGAGTATAATAATTGTTAAGTGAACCAAGTTATGAACCAAAGTTTAGTTTTATTGGGTATACAAAAATAGTTTAGTTTCATTGGTTATAAAAAAAATTGAGGTGGTCACAAAATTTTTTTAAGAGGAGACAAATATAAAATTTTAAATTATTATGTGTATATTTGAAAGCTGTATGTTTAGGTGAAATTAAAAATTTTTTTATTAAAAATATTTTATATAAAATTAGGCTTCCGTTTGAATATAATTAAAAATTAAAAATATTGTAGGAAAATAATTTTTAAATATATAAAGTTTATTTTTAATAAAAAAAATTACTAAAATGTATGTGAGCAATACATTGGACCACTAGTATATATTGTTTACCAAAAAAATTAAAAATCACGGCTAAAAACGAAAAGAAAAAGAGGGGAACGCGTGAAACGCGTCATCCAAACGCGGCTTAAAAAGTAATTGAAATAATAATAAAAAATAAAAAAAAATTTCCCTTTACAAACACTCACTCCGTATAAAATGTTTTTTTTTTTTTTTTTTTTCAAGGTGAGGTGGTCTTTTTTTGAAGAAGTAAAACACTGACCGTACGTGGAGTCTTTTTTTGCTGCAGGCAACACGTCAACTGTTGTTTTGCCGCTTTTGCGTCTACTTAGGGGCAGGTTTGATTATGGAAATCAATATCGAACCAACCTATGCTTTGTCTCGAACGACCGGTGGTGTCTAACCTTTTGTCTTTTTTTTTTTTTTTTTTTTTCTTTTTACTATTTAGTGCTAATAGTTTCTACTTAACGCATGTATAAATAATGAAGCCTATGATTCTAGGCAAATGAAATCATACTTGTAACATTGCAGAGCTCTTTTCTTAATCATATTCCTGATCTTCTATGTTCTGCCAAATCATGGGTGGAAATTCCCTCCAATTTCTCCACACTTTTGTTCTTTTTTTGTTGTGCACGAAGCCAACCCTCAGCTGCATAGAGCAGGAGAGACAAGCACTTCTTAAGATTAAGGAGGACCTTATTGATGACTATGGTCATCTTTATTCTTGGAGTGCTGAAGAAGGGTCAAAAGATTGTTGTAAATGGAGAGGTGTCCGCTGTAGCAACCAAACAGGCCACATAATCATGCTCAATCTTAATTTCTCCAACTTGGAACCTCTGAGAGGTAAACTTAGTCCTTTTTTGATTGATTTACAATATTTGAATTATTTGGACGTGCAAAACAATGATTTCAATCAAAGCCAAATCCCAAACTCCATTGGTTCTCTATCCAACCTAATACACCTTGACCTTAAATCTGCAAATTTCGGAACAAACATTCCTTTTCATCTTGGGAACCTTTCGAGCCTGCAGTATCTTGATCTAAGCTGGAATAATTTTAATAATCTTGAAAACTTAGAGTGGCTCTCTCAACTTTCTTCTTTAAGATACCTTGACATGAGTTCTGTTAACTTGAGCAAAGTTAATAATTGGCTTCAAGTAGTGAATAAGCTACCTTACTTGACATCCTTGCACTTGGAATCATGTAATCTTCAAAGTATTTTCTCTGTTTGGCTTGTTAATTCTTCTACTTCTCTTCATTCCCTCGATCTCTCTGATAACAGTCTCACATCTTCTTCTTCTGTACTACAGTGGTTGTTCAACTTCAACACCAGTGTTGTTAAACTTGATTTACGATTTAATCAATTTCATGGTTTAATTCCAGATGGTTTTAGCAAAATGAAGTCTTTGACACATCTCTTTCTTGATTATAATGAGTTTGAAGGAGGGATACCAAAAACCTTTAGTGGTCTGTGTAATTTAAACACATTATCTCTGTCAGTGAACAATCTTAACGGACAACTTCTTGAATTTTTTCATAACTTGACTGGTTGTGCTAACCAATCAATAGAGGTTTTGAATTTAGATTGGAATCAAATCATGGGATCGTTACCTGACCTCACAACATTTCCATCATTGAGAGAATTAGGGCTTCATCACAATCATTTGAATGGGACAATACTTGACAATTTGGGAAAACAATCCAGGCTAGAGAGATTGTATCTTGGTCATAATTCATTTGAAGGTTTTATTTCTGAAGCCCACTTCTCGGATCTTACAAAATTGAAGTATTTGGACTTATCTAATACCTCATTGGTTTTCAACTTCAGCTCTGATTGGGTTCCACCTTTCCAATTAGAAAAAATAGCTTTATGGTCTTGCCAACTAGGCCCTCAATTCCCCAAATGGCTTCAAACTCAAAAAAATTGCATTTGGCTTGATATTTCTAATTCTGGAATTTCAGATTCCCTTTTTAATTCATATTGGATCTTCTCTCCTCGATTAATTTATATGAATATGTCTCACAACCAAATCAGTGGCCATATACCAAATTTGTCATTGGAGTTCTCCTCTCCCCCCACAATAGACTTGAGTTCCAATAAACTGGAAGGTGAAATACCATCATTTTTATTTAAAGTTACTCATTTGGATATTTCTAATAATATGTTTTCAGAGCCAGCCTTTTTCTTATGTACAACCAATAATAGGAATTTGAGCATTCTAGACCTCTCCAACAATCAATTATTGGGAGAGCTTCCTAACTGCTGGATGCATTTTGAAGGACTTAAAATTCTTAATTTGGCCAACAATCGTTTTCATGGGAAAATCCCAAACTCAATAGGTTCCTTACTCGGGATTGAAATACTAGATTTAAGCAACAATAGTTTCACTGGAGAACTTCCTTCCTCATTGAAGAATTGTACAAAGTTGAAATTTGTTAATCTTCGAGATAACAAATTGTCGGGACAAATACCAATGTGGTTAGGGAGCAGTCATCCTGATTTAGTTGTGCTTTTCCTTCGATCGAATCACTTCTTTGGAAGCATTCCTTCACATCTATGTCATCTGACACATCTTCAACTTTTGGACCTTGCTTTAAACCATATCTCAGGAAGTATACCAAAATGCTTCAACAGTCTTACTGCTTTGACCAGTCCAATTTCAAACATTGGTCATTTTTATAAAGGTCCTCTGGACTTTTTCCACTGTGATGACCTTGCATTTTGGTTGTGGAAAGGAAGAGATCTCTCTAGTAATCTTGGACAAATAAAGAGCATAGATCTCTCTAGTAATAAACTTACTGGGCCAATTCCAAGGGAAATTATGGAACTTGTTGGATTGATTTCTTTGAATCTCTCAAGAAACCTTTTAACTAGAAGAATCACTACAGAGATTGGTGCGTTACGGTCATTAGAAGTCTTGGATCTATCTGAGAATCAATTATCGGGTGGAATTCCTTCAAGCATTGCTCTTATTAATTCTCTAAATTTCTTGGATTTGTCGAACAATAACCTTTCAGGCATAATTCCAACATGCCCTCAACTCAATACCCTTAATGCCACTGCATATGGAGGTAACCCAAATCTTTGTGGATTTCCACTTCCAAAGAAATGTCCAGGAGAAACAACTCAAAATCCAGCTGTGAATAGAGGTGGTGACCATGCTAGCATTCAAGAGACAGAAGATGGGTTTATAACCCCAGGATTTTATGTTAGTATGGCCCTTGGATTTGTCATCGGTTTTTTGGGAGTTTTTGGCACATCACTACTAAACAGGTCATGGCGATTCTCCCATTTCAATTTCTTGAACAATGTCAAAGATAAGCTAGATGCAACCGTAGTAGTGAATATGGCTAGATTACGGAGGCAGCATCAAACATAATTGGTAATAATTGTTTCCGTACTTTTATTCTCATTGTCATTATCATCAATGTCATTCTAAGTTTTTTTCCTTTTTTTTTTTTTCATTATTTTTTTTTTCTTGATAATTAAAGTCTAAAGTAGTATTATTATCATCATTATTACTCCCAAATTTATGAACATGTCTCAGTCTCTGTTCTTCATTTATTCAAAATTCTCAGTGAACTATGCTTTACAAAAACATGTCATAGACCTCTACTTCCCTTCGGTTATGTAACTATCCTTTTACACAACCATGATTGATCCCAATGAATTACAAGCTTACAACATTTTTTTTTTTTAATCATCAAGTTTATAACATGTTAAATATACTTTCTAGTTTACAAATTCGTAAAGTCTCCATAGTATTCTTTCAAGATGCGTTATGTCTTAAATGTCTTACTTAGGTAATTACCCAATTATGTTGCATGCATCACAAATTTTGGTTCCAGTATGAACTTGTGCTGGTTATTATTACCATTTTCAACACTCTTAATAGCCACAAAGCTTTATTTGATCTATTCATTTCCTTCCGGACTCTTACTGTACAGGGCTTGGAATCATTATTAGAGACACAGGGGGGCAGGGTTTATTGCTAGCAAGTCTTCGAGAATTCCATTGATTCATGGTCGAAAATGGAGTTTTTTAATTACATTCTTGGTGTTATTAAAGCTACAATTTTCTTTCAGGAAATTGATATCTATGAATGCATTTCTGAGTGTGGTAATGCACACTTTATCTGAACTATGCAATGAGGACGTCTCCCAACAGCCTCATTTGGTCATTTGATAGATGAACTCAAGTTGTTGACAAATTGTTGTACCTGGGCAGTTTAGTTTCGTTCCTACAAGTGGGAATAGAATGTCTGTTTTATTGGCGTCTCTTGCTAGGGTCTATTGTAATGTTGTTATGTGGTTTTGAGGATTTGTTTTCTTGTTTTTCTGCTGTTTTGGCAGACGATGTACACAATTTGTAAGTTAGTGAATAAATTTCTAACTTTTTTATAATTAAAAAAAAAAAAAAATGATACACTAGTAAAAAGCAACAGTTAAACAGTAGTCATGTAGATGACGAAAACAATCACATACTAACAGACTAATTTTTAGTTTAATTATGCTTTTACTCATTCATAGAACATGAATTTTTTTATAATTGAGAATGCACAAAAAGTCAACAATTTTAATTTAAGTACCTACATTCATACATACATGTACGAGGACAATAAAAAAAAATACATACTTTGGGATAGATGGTAATAAATGGAACATGCTCAGTGAAATCAGTGAGGAAGTTCCTGTATCAGTTGTCCCATAGGAACACATCAACAACTAGATGGTCATGGTTATGGAAAATTACAACTCCCAATAATTTAAAATAATTTATCTGGAAAAGCTTCAATGATCATTTACCAACATGCAGTTTATTTATAACCAGAGGAGTTCAAGAACAAATTTGTCTGAGATGCCATCAGACAAATCTAGCAAGAAATCATCACCCTTAGATTGTTTTCATAGAACTGTCCATCAAGCCGATGTATTTGTCTTCTTACTAAAAACAAAAACACATGAAAGCAGTAAGAGTCGTAAGACCTTGTGGCATCTATGTTGCTTGGCTTCCACCTCCTGAAAACTTTGTGATGCTCAATACGGATGGGAGTGGGAAAGGTAATCCGGGACAAACAGGGGCAGGTGGGGTTGTTCGGGATCAAAATGGGAATTGGATTACAGGATTCTTGATGCATATAGACACTACAAACCATTAATGCAGCTGAAATTTTGGGTTATTCAACATGGAATAAACTTAGTTTGGATTTTTTTTTTTTTTTTTTTTTTTTTGGAGATGGTTAAAAATACTATTTACTAATATACTGAGCCGATAGCATGAATCCAAGAACTCCCGAACCACAGGGACTTAGTGCCTAGGAAGGTACCAACCCGCCTAAAGGTGCGTTGATAGTATGGAATTTGGGCTATGGAAACATAATTTTGGAATCAGATACAGCTTTAGCAATAAAATTACTTGCTAATAGGGAAGACCCCTATGTGGGTCTTTCTACATTTGTGTATGATTGCAGGGAGCTCTTGGATAGGCAATTGATGGTGCATCGACTTTAATGGTGGAGTCAAGAAATTTTTTCAGGGGGCGATGAATACATTTTTGTGAAATTTTTAGATTTATTACCAAATGTAAAAGAAATTAATGGAAAATTTCAAAAGCTAGGGGTCCATGGCGCCCCTGAGCACCCCCTAGCTCCGCTTATGCATTGACTTTACATGCTCAGAGAGACTAACGTCGCTGCAGAGAGATTGGCAAGGAAAGATGGGGTATTTTGACGCAGCCTGATTCTTGGTATAGTTTGGAGTACTTTGGACAATAACATGCATTCCTATTAAGTATATACAGCACAAATAGGGCCCAATTCAGCTAGTCTTGAAGAGCTTGGGTTTTAGGGACCCAAATGTTAAAAATTGACGGACTGGGCTCCAAACCTATCATTTATGTTAAATTACTTTTGTCCTGAATCCGCTTCACATACGGTCCTTTTACGACTATATTGTCAATTTCACATGGATTAATCATTTTTGTTTTTTGGAAAAAAAATTTAATGCAACCCAAAGTTAGGTGGTACCTTCAAAAATTGACATTTGTCATTACCCAACATCAACTAGCCCACTCCACCTAGCATCACTTAACTAAATAATTGATTAGTGATTTATAATTTCACGGTTCTCACATAGCATAAAAAGGTGAAAGGCCTTCTAATTTTACAAATGATTTTTTATGTTTCAATATGTTTTAGTCACAACTTAAATAAAAAATTTTAGGGTAAATTCTACTAATATATCTTGAGATTTGGGTTAATGCAATTAGATTCAAGACTTTTCAAAACTAATCAACATGGTTCCTAAAACCAACTTAATTCATAAATAGTTAGATATTTTTTACTCAACTGTTTTAGGGAATAATTTGGTTTTAGGGACCAAATTGATTAGTTTTGAAAAGTCTTAGATCTGGTTGGCATTAGTCCAAACCTTAAGGAGTGTAAATGAATTTTACCCAAAATTTTAATACTCTTGCTTCCAATTCATACGTTTCACAAATATTAAACCAATCAAAACTATATGGAAATTATGTTATCACCTAATGATTTTAGTAAAGAGAACAAAACTATTTATATATGATTATATAATCTAATTATGTAATCACCTGTTGGAAAAATGGTAATGTCATTTATAGTAAAGAGAACAAAACTATTTGACACACTCACAACTTCAAGGACAATATATTGTTTTCAAGTCACCTTTCTCACAGGAGTAATGATATATACAAAATATTTCACAAGTTTTTTTACAACAATTGAGTTGACAAATTTTTATTTGTTTTTATCTAAATTCACAACTAACATTATTTTTTATTTTATCACATCGCTTGGGTGTGAAAATTTTGTCAGGAATGGACCCTGGATTTCAAGCTAGAGGGTGCCAAAGTATAAGAAAAAAAAAACTTCAAATAGGCATCCATATAGTATTAACAAATTATAAATGCACAAAATCCTTGGTTTTTTTTTTTTTTTTTTTTTCGGAAGAAGCAAAATCGTTGTTTCTTAATACATTAAGATGCATTTATCTACCCAAAAAAACAAAACAAAACAAAAAAAACAAATTTTTTTTTTTTTTAATACTAGGATTGCTAGGATTTTTTTTTTTTTTTTTAAGTTAGAGCATTCACAATAGTGGTGCTAAAAAATTTAGCTTTTAACACCTCAAAAAACTAATTTATCTATATATCACCTCAATTCACAATATACTCAACATCAAATGTTCTATTTTTTTACCACTTCATTTAAAATAATATAAATAACTCATTAAAATAATAAAGGATAAGAGAGAGTTTGAGTTTTGTAATTAAAGGTAGAGAGATAATCTTAATAAAATGTTTTATTTTATTTTTAATAACTTGCTACAGTTAACTAGTATTTATATTAGTTTACCGTAGATGCAAAAAATTTAGATTTAACTTCTCCAATAACACCTAATTTTTTAGTTTTTTGGTGGTAAAATAGTTTTTTTGCTAAAATACAATCACTATTGTAAATGTTTTTATTGTTTTTGTTAAGTTTTTGTGTTGGATAGTTGCTAGTTAGAAAAAGCCTAAATTTTTTGAAGGAAGGCAACTAAAAAAATTATATATATATATATATATATATATATTAATAAGTAAAAAAAAAAAAAAAAAAAAAAAGGACCAGGGAGCCCTGGCTTGCCCCACCTGAGTCCGTCCCTGAATTTTGTGCATACTTTCTCTTCTCAAGTAAAGAAAAGCATGTGAGGGGAGAATTCACTCAATACATTGTGAGAACTTAGGGGCTGTTTGTTTTTTTTTTTGTTTTTTTTTTTTTATCACTCATCACTCCTTACTCAATTTTCGTCACCCATCACTCATTCCTTAAAGTACCCCAATTTTCCAAACCCCACCCGTTTGGCACCTAAACTCAGTTTTGACTGTGGCTTTGTTTCCAAAAAAATTAAAATAAAAATAAAAGTCAAAAGTTGCGGTTAGAGGTTTCTTGACTTTGTTGCCCCAAAAAAAAAAAAAAAAAAACTTAAAAGTCAAAAGTTGCAGTTGGAATTTCAAAAGTTGTGTGTGTATTTACAAAAATGTCATCATAACTCTGTTTTCATAACTTGAAAACACCTAAAATGTGTTTTCAATTTCCATAACTCATCACTAAAAAACCAGAGAATTGAGTGATGGAAACAAAATTTGAAAACAAATCCAAACAAGCTTTCTCTCCGTGGGTCTCACCATTTGAGTTATGGGTGATGAAAACACAAAAACCAAACAGCCCCTTATTATCTTCTATAACTTTTTGGCTTTTTAGTTTGAACCGAGTTTAGTTTTTGTCTTTGGCGTAAGACATTTGCAATAATACAGTCGCTTTTATGAAACACATGGTGTATACCTGGCTTAACTTTTATCAAACGGGAACAATATATAAAGCATATAAATATCGAAGCAGGTAAGGAAATATGTATAGCGAATATTATCTTCCTATAACTTTTATATTAAGAGTTGGAATTGGAAGACTTGGTGGAAGACTTGGAAAGTTCTCGCAACCAAAAAAAGTTGGCAATAAGACAATCGCTTATGAAACACATGCACCCTTAGAGCATTAGTACTAATGGTGCTAAAAAGCTAAATTACTATTTTTAGCACCACAAACTTAAAAATTGGGGCTGCAGTAGTGAAGGCATATATAAAATTTTTAGCTCTTGCGCTATAGTGCACAACCAAAGATAGCTGTGCACTGTAGCTCAAAGCTATACCAAAATATTAATATTTTATTTATCTTTTCAAATAAATAATATTTACTCTCATCTGTAGCATTGTAGCCCGAACACACTTCAGCTCTTCTCCCTTTCTTTTCTTCTTCCCCCCCCCCCCCCCCTCTCTTCCTCCATGGAGAGATCAAAGATCGACAGTGTTGATGATTTCAGTGAGGATCTCGGTGCCGAAACAGTGAGACTAAGCTCGGCAACGGTTGGGTTCTGTGCCAAAACGGTTCGTGGGTGGTCTCAATGCCAAAACGGTTGGTGCTCTTCTTCCCTCACCTCCACTCCGCCGCTGGGTCGTGCTTGTGCTCCGGTCTCGTAGTTTTTTGTGGTACTAAATAGCTAAAAAAATAACTCCACTGTTGTGGATGCCAAAGTTATTAATTCCGTTCTATTCCGGCCGGAATGGCCGGAAAATACCGTTCCAGCAAGTAAACCGGAATGGTATACCCCCTTGTTCCACGTCGGAACAAATTCCGGGTCATTCCGGGGTGTTCCGGCCGTTTCGGGTGATTTCGGGAAATACCGGCCGAAATTATGGATTCGACTGGAATGAGTTTCATGTGAAAAAAAATTGACAGAATACAAGGAAAAATCTTATGAGCCATGGTGAGGCGGAAAAATAAAAGGAAGGATGAGGAGGTGAGAAGAAAAAAATCAAGAGAAAAAAACAAAAGGAAAAAGAAGATAAGAGAGAAAAAAAAAAATCAAGAAATGCTCACGGTAATGAGATTTATCATTTATGTATGGCTGTATGCTTCCTCTTAAAAGTTAGAACCCATGTCTTTGCAAAGACTCCACTAGAACCCAGCTGAGAAGATCTTTGAGAAGTGAACTTGAGATGGCATTTCAGACTTTTAGCAAAGTAAGAGCATTCACAGCAATGAATCTAAAATTTTAGCTACTTAGCTACACAAAAAGTCACTTTATCTATTTTACCTACACACATGCTACAGCAGTGGATCTATTTTAGCTTTTAACTCAATCAAATAATATAAACACTACAATGAAATAATATTTCCACAACAATAAAATAATATATCACACTACCAAAAAAAATCCACAACACCAGCCACAACCACCTCTACCATCAGCCATAACCACCACCAACACCACCACCACCACCAGTCCATAACAGGAAAAAAAAAAAAAAAAACCAAATCTCTAATCTTTTTCCTCAGCCACCACCACCACCACCAGTCCACAGAAGGGAAAAAAAAAAAAAAAAAAAAAAAAACCCCAAATCTCCAATTTTTTTCCTCAGCCACAACCACCACCTCTAGTCCACAGCAGGGGGAAAAAAAAAAAAAACCCAAATCTCCAATCACCCCCACCACGAGCAAGCACTCTGATCACGTCAGCAAGCTGGGTCGGCGATCCACGAGCAAGCACTCTGATCGGCGACTTGGGAGAACGGAGTTGAGAGAGTGAGAGGCCGGAGTGAGGCTGATCGGCGACTTGGCAGACCAGAGTTGAGAGAATGAGAGACCGGAGTGAGAGAGTGAGAGGCCGGAGTGAGAGAGTGAGCTTGAGAGAGATGTTCAAAGAAGAGATGAGAGAGAGAGAGAGAGAGAGAGAGAGAGAGAGAGAGAGAGAGAGAGAGAGGCAAGTATTATTTTAATCACCGGTTGATTAAAATAAATATTTTTTTTTCTTTCATGAACAGTACACATTTATTTTTAGATGTATACTGTAGTAATGAAACTAAAAAAAAATAGATTTAGCTCCATTGTTGTAGCATGTTTTTTGTGACTGGGGAGCTAAAATATACCAATATACTTATATAGCACCACTGCTGTGAGTGCTCTAAGGGATAGTGTTTTATTTGCTTTATTGAGTTGACCACACAATCCAAGTAATAAGTAAAAAAAGTAGAAATAGTATAAAAAGTAGAAATAGGAAGTCATTGAAAAGACAATCACGTGGGGTTGGTAATTTCTTGGAAGCTTAATATTTTACAATGCCCAACATCCATGTTTATTTACACACACACACACACAAAACCCAACTATTTTGATTTAAATTTTTTTTTTTAAACCATCTAACTACTTGGATAAGTTGATTCAGATTTCTTTTCAAACCTCTCTATTGAGCTCATTAGTTAATGTCAAAATAATTGTAAAAAAAATATATATATATATATATATATATATTAGTGGGTAATTCCAAAACAGTATAAAACGGTACGTCGAAACAGGCTGATACCGAAATATTCTATTCTAATAGACAAACCGAAACTGTCACCGAAACGATATTCATAACATTGAAAGTATTGCGCCAATGCTAGTTACATGATGGTTCTCATAGATTTCTTTCACTAACTTGTCATGATAAAATAACAATACTTTCATTTATATTTAATATTTAAATGAAATATTTAAGGAGGATGGGGGTTTGGGTTTTCGGGATATCAAAGCATTCACTCTTGCTTTACTAGCAAATCTATGTCATCAGAAAGTAATCAGCAAACCAATATGTGAGGCGTGTGGAACGAGGGAGGAGAGTGATAATAGGCCACATCATTTTTATTCAGAACTAACCAGTAACAATAGGCCACATCAATAAAGTTGATAAAGACATTTTTAACATTTTTAACTCTTTGCACTGATTTATGGAGTGTTTGGTAGAGTAGTTTGAATAATGTTATTTGGGATTGAATGAAGGGATTTTTTTATAAAATAACTACAAAACCCAAACAAAATTATTAGTTAGGCAACGTTTCAAACATATTGCATTTTTAACAATTCGACTTCAGTGGAGTCGATTTTACTGTTCATATCGCCTATTTTTTTGGCCACGTAGATAAAAAAATCGAGTTCTTTATAGTCATTTTTTATACATATAAATCGACTTCAGTGGAGTCGCTTTCAATACAAAGAAAACGACTCCAGTGGAGTCGTTTTCTTTGTATTGAAAGCGACTCCACTGAAGTCGATTTCATTGTGCAAAAATTCAAAGAAAATCGCGTAATTGCCGGCCTGAAAAAAAACCTCACAACCTTCAAATCCAAAACGAAGTCGTACCCACTGATCCGATCCGATCACCTGAAGCTTTCGCCGGAGTTTGGTCAAAATCGGCGCCTGGGTTCGTTGGGGTTTGGTGAAATAAGCGCCTGGGTTCGTCGGCGCTCGTCGGCGTCTGCTTGCTCGTTGGCGCTCGTCGGTTCGTTTGCTGGGTTCTTCTGGGTTGGTCGGCGCTCGTCGGAGCCTGGGTTCGTCGGCGCTCGTCGGTGTTGCTCGTCGTCGGCGCTTGCTGGGTTCTGTGACAACTGAAGCTTAAGTGTTTTCTCGTCGGCGCTTGTCGGTTCGTCGCGCCTGGGTTCGTCGGCGCTCGTCGGCGTCTGCTTGCTCGTCGGCGCTCGTCGGTTCGTTTGCTGTGGGTTCTTCTGGGTTCGTCGGCGCTCGTCGTTGCTCGTCGTCGGCGCTTGCTGGGTTCTGTGACAACTGAAGCTTAAGACAACTGAAGCTTAAGTGTTTGGTCATGGTGTAGATATGGGCAAATCGACTTCAGTGGAGTCGCTTTCAACACAAAGAAAACGACTCCACTGGAGTCGTTTTCTTTGTGTTGAAAGCGACTCCACTGAAGTCGATTTCTATGTATTAAAAATGACTATAACGGCCTCGATTTCTTGATCTACGTGGCACAAAAATAGGCAATATGAACAGTAAAATCGACTCCTCTGAAGTCGAATTGTTAGAAATACAATTTATTTGAAACGTTGCCTAACTAATAATATTGTTTGGGTTTTGTAGTTATTTTATAAAAAAATCCTTGAATGAAGTGCCAGCTCATCAATCCGCGTGAAGGTGAAAAAATCCCTAAGAGCATTAGCATTGGAGAATGCTAATGCCAAATCTAAGGAAAATTTGAAATTTTAAGCCCCAAAACCATCTGCATTGGGGAATGCTAAACAGCAGTATTGCAAATTTTTTTGCAATATTGCTATAGTGCAATTCTAAACATAGAATTGTAATGTAGCAAGTATTGTAAAAAAATAATAATATTTTATTTGGAAGAAAGCTAAAAATGAGAGAGAGAGGAGAGAGATGAGAGAGAAGATATAATTTTGAGATATATTATTTTATTATGTAGATATATTATTTTAATGAGTAAAAGAGGGAAATAGAAGTTTGGGATGTAAAGGTATTGTAAAATGGTATGGTATAATGATAAAATGACTTTTTAGAATTGTAAAATAGAGTAGCATTGGAATTTTCCAATGCTAATGCTCTAACAAGCTGCATCTCATTATTTCAAAAACAATCTGTTCGAAAAAAAAAAAAAAAAAACCCCTCACTTCTTCGGTCCTCCTCCCTCTGCTATCACTGCCACCGCCATTGCCACCCTCAGTTTCAGCTTCTTACCCAAACCACATCTGCATGCCCACCTTCATCTCTGCTCTGACTCTCCTCTTTTTCTAGTTGACGAAGCGAACCTTCAACCGTTTCATGGGTTTTGTGAATCTTTGTTTTCTTCCTCCTCTAAACTTGTAAGTAATTTTTTTTTCCAAGATATTTCAAAATTTACTTTTTGTTACCCAAATACAAGTTTTTTTATTATCTCTATTTCTCTTCTCTATTCTCAGCTTTTTTTTTTCACCTGAATCATGTAATTATGTATTTTCATGAATTTGATGGTAATACTTCACTGAATCTGTGTCAAATTACAAATGGAAGATCAAAGTGATAGACTTAGTCAATGAATCAGATTGATTTCTTGAAATTTCTAGATTTTTTTGGCCCCTGAAATTTTCTGCCATACGTGTTCTTGATGATATTTTTTTTCTTTTGATTCCTTTGATATCCATGTTGATCTCTTTGATGATTATGGTTAGTCTTTGATGGAATGATGTATCTTGAACGATTTTTGTATGGGGTATTGAGGAATTTATGTCCTATTGATTTTTCAACTTGTGTTTCTTATGCACTCCATCTGTTTGATAAAATGCAGCAAGGATTACTAGCTTTGCACATTTGTTTTATTTGAATTTGGATTGTTGAGTTTTCAAACATTATTTTGTGAAAACACTTATTTGCTTGGCAATTTTCATGGACGGGTGTTGTGATGTCATTTGTGGCGGTATTGTTTAGCTGTGTGGAGATTCTAGGCAAGGGGGTTTAGAAGGGGAAAAAGGAAATATACTATATCAAGCTTTGGCATGAATGAGGTTTATGTGAGAGCATAACTTTTTTTATAAAAAAATTATTATTTACATGTGTTTGATAATTTTGCATAAATGGTGTTTGAAAAATGCAACTTGAAACGGTTTTAGGATGTTTGCATAGTATAAATTAAAATGTTAAACCTTGATTTTCTGCAATTAATTATTTTTCATGGAAGAATTGCTTGTTTTCATCTCTACAATTTAAATATTTTTTCTTTTAGATGCAACTAAAGTTTGCAAGCTTACTTGGAATTTTCAGATTTTGGTTCATTCTTTGTAATAATAAATTTTTTTTTGGTAGTGCAGGCATGCGATGCTTCTATTCTGTTGGGTTTGCTAAAGAAGAAAGAAACAATGACGCTCTTGTATATGTTATCTATCAGATTTGTTACATGTTTGTCATGGCAAGCACGCAAGACCAAATTATGCAACATTTTTGGAGAGACATATTGATAGGGATCAAGTTAAACACATCCACTTCGATAAGGAGATGAAGATGAAGTTTAAGTCCCATGTATTTCAATATTAGTTTAGATCGGGTTTAATAAGCTTTAGCCATCTTATAGTGTTGGGTAGATTCTCATAGAATGCTTATCAATTGCTTGTAATGTTGATTTATATTCAGCCACGTGGAATAAATAATGTTTGGTTAGTTTATTAACTTTTGTGAACCATTTAAAGCACAAGATTTGAGCTCCTTTTGTATAGACCCTTGTTATCATTTTGGTGTTATATAGTTGTTCTATTGTTGCGTGTTATGAATCATTTCTAAGAGTTATGGAAGTCAGTTTAGTATGATGTCTATCATGTAGGTGGAGTCGTTTTCTAATTCAGTTAGGTCAATTTAACCAGTTGTGTTTATTGAGTCTCTTGTTTTCAAGTCCTAGTGTGTCAGTTATTAGCTATTTTCTTTCCTTCATTTCAGTGTTTGTGATTCCTTGTTTTTCAAATTTAAATGTTGTAATTGCTGATATAAAACCTTTTGTGTTGCAATCCTAATTTCTTTTGTGTTAAAACCAGCTCCTTTTAGTGTTAAAACTAGCTAGTAATTCAAGTAAGTTGCACGATTGCCTGTTAATTTTACAATTGTTGCAAACTTTCATATCATATTTCTCATAAACCATGTACAAAGAAATCTCCCAACTTTTATTACTTCTTCAAAAAGTATAAAGAAAACCAAGATCCCTTAACAAAACAGTGACTAAGGGATCACTTGGCCAAGACCAAATATGTATTGGGGCAAATAGTTAATAGAGGCAAAGGGAGCAACAATTGAGAGAAAAAACACATAACACATCATTCTTATAGAAAACGATTGCTTTCTATAATTCAATTAGATTTCTCTAGAATAATATTACAATCAAAGATTTACATGTATAATCATTAACTTCTCAAGGTCACAAATGATCTTAGACAAGTGAACAAATCAGCCATTGGAAACCAACAACCTTGGACAACTATGCAGTGCAGAAAGTAACTCTCATCACTTGGCATTTAACAACCTCCATTCCCTTCTACCAATGTTATAAGATTGCACATCAACAAATTGCAAAAGTAGCTTAAACTTGGCCACTTCGTCCCTGTACACCAGAATAAGAAACCATATCAAGCTCTCTTTTTGTTAACAATTGAAAAGCACAATTTTGTTTGTGTTTTGCAACTTGAAGCACATTACTACAACTTGGACCCAAAGATTTACAATCACATATTTTGTACTTCCAAAGGCAAAAATAAATGCAAGAATTCTACAAAAATAGATACGTAGCAATTAGACAATAAATATAAAAATTTTGAAACTAATTATTCACTCACTGCAAATATACTCAATATAGGTATTCACAAGATCCAATGAAAATACTACTACTTAAAGTTTAGGTAAATTTCAACTTTCTTCGAATAACAATATTACTTTGCTTTTACAAAATAATGTTTGAAAACTCAATGATCCAAATTCAAATAAAAGAAATGTGCAAAGCTAGTAATCATTGATGCATTTTATCAAACAGATGAGTGCATAAGGAATGAACACAAGTTGTAAAATCAACAGGACATAAATTCCTAAGTACCCAATACAAAAATCGTTCAAGATACATCATTCTATCAAAGACTAACCATAATCATCAAAGAGATCAACATGGATATCAAAGGAATCAAAAGAAAAAAACAATCATCAATAAGAAAATTTCAGGCCCAAACAAATCTGGAAATTTCACTGATTCAGCGAGCATATTAATTTGATCTTCCATTACACAAGCCAGGTGAAAAAAAAAATTGAGGATAGAGAAGAGAAATAGAGATAATAAAAAACTTGTATCAAAAAGTAAAATCTGGGATATCCTGGGGAAAAAAATCACTTATAGGAAGAAAGCAACGATTCACAAAACCCATGGGAAGAAAAAAATCACTTACAGGAAGAAAGTTCACTTCGTCAACTAGAAAAAGAGAAGTGTCACAGCAAAGATGAAGGTGGGCATGTGGATGTGGTTTGGGTAAGGAGCTGAAATTGAGGGTAGCGGTGGCGGTGACAGCAGAGGAGAGGAGGACTGGAGAAGTAAAGAGGGATTTTTTTTTTAAAAAAATTTTCGGAGAGATTTTTTTGAAATATTGAGATGCGGCTTGTTAGGGCTTTTTTCAACTTCATGCGGATTGATGAGTTGGCACTTCACAGGAGCCATTGGATGCTTTCAACGGCTGAGATTTGTGCTATTGCACACCGTGGAATATCCTAGGTATTGCACGGAATCTAAATTCTGTTATTTGTAGTTTTTTTAAATATATATAGTTAAAAAAGTATGTGAAAATGTATATAATATTATTTAAAATATAAAAATGTGAGTTTGAGGATCCTAATAGTCGTTTGCATGCAATGACTTTAATTGAAGACATTATAAATTGTCGGATCCCATATGAGCTTTCAGTTTCCCCATATATGTCTAGCTAGGTGAATTTGTAAAACCTTGCCACGTCCCCTTATATACGTTTTTATAGTCTACTTTAATTGAAGAACAGTCTACTTTAATTGAAGACAACGTTAATTGATTGATCGAAAACTGAAAATTCAGCATTGTCGTATATGGCTTGCTAGACTTGCTAAATTTTCTTACCCCCTATTCTACGTTGACGGGTCTAGTTTGCCTTTAAGTATGGTTGTTTGATTGCTTACTCTCTTTAAATCAAATTGTTTAACTTAATATATTATTTAAGTGATTACTTAGGTTAATTATGAGATCTAGGTTGAATAGGGATAGATCATATCATGCATAACAGTGAAAAATAAAGAATACAAAGATATGATGACTTAAGAAAACTAATAAAACCAATAGTTTCAAGGTAAAAACCTGGAGAGAATTTAACCTAACTATTCTCAAGATAAAACAAGTCAGCTATAGAGAATCGAAGTTTTTATAATTATATTTAACCCTAAATCTATTGCTATCTCCAGTCATAACTTACAAACATGACCACGTGCAAGGTCTGAATCTACATACTTCTTTTCTCTTGGATTTGCACCACACAAGCACCCACGCTTGTGACTTTGAGATCCCACTCAAATGTTTCAGATTACGACTTGTTGATCTTTACAGCAACTATTTCACCAGCACTTGATTGTAGATCTTGTTCCAGTAGATGCTTGTAGAGTTAAAAGGTACAGAACCTCTCAAATCTTACAGGAGTAACTCACTAACTCACAAGTCTTATAAGAGTCTTCAAAACGTAGCTAGGGTTTTCCTTTTATACATAGGAGTGTTGGACTGAAACCTTAAACATTTTCGCGGGCTTGGGTTTGTTTAAAATTCTGCAGAAATTCTTTTACGATGTACATTTTATTCCAATGAATTTTACTAATTATTCCTTCTATAGGTTCAACGAATATGTGTAATTGTTAATTTTAAATGTGTTTTATACCCTAATTGTTGGTATTAATATAAGAATAAGTTCAAGATACTACAAATTTAAGTATATTAAACTTTATAAATTTATGTGTCAACTTTAAAAAAAAAAAAAGGTAAATAGCAAAATTTTAAATAAGATTATTAATGTGAATATGTGATACAAATCATATTTATCATCATGTTGATTTATAAACCTTTTATAATAAGATTGATAGCAACTTTAGTACTTTCTAGCAGAGGACATCTATCAAAGATTTCAACTAGCTTAATCATGACATGAAACCCATATCAATAAATTTTTTTTGAGAAACAACTATGGTTGATCCCAATAAATTACACTACATTTAATATAGTTTATAGTTATCAAGTACAAAAAATTCTCCATATCATTCTATCAAGATGAGTTACATCTTTAAGTGTCTAACTTAGGTAATTGCTCAAGTATACATTAGTTATGTTGCATGCATCCCAAATTTTGATCCAGTATGAACTTGTTTATTAGGTTGTTATTGCCATGGGGGATGTCAAGAATTTTTTTAGGGGATAAATAAAGTTGAAGCAAAAATTACTATTTTGTTGTTGATTCCAGTATATGATATTATTGACAAATTTTCAACAATCTTGATAACAAATTTTCTGTTAGGTATGAAATTCAGACATCACAAGAGATATCATGCTGAGCCATAAGGAAGGAGATAAGGAGTTGAATCTAGATGCAACAGCAAATGAGGAAAAAATAAGTATCAGTAGAGATTAGGAACAAAAGATCAAATTGTATTATATATCTTTCCATTTGAATTTAAATGTAACTCATAGTAGTTTGTACTATCTTTTAGTTTTAGAATAAGATTATTTCAATCTTATTTATCTACATTGAATGGAAGAGGGAATCTAGCAGAATTATAACAAAAAAGCAGTCTCTTTCTCTCATGTTCAGGAGAATTATAACATTTTCAATGGATTGTGGGTTTTACTTTTTGGCGGTGTAAAAGGGGTTTTGAGTTGTAGTCTGTTGGTGTGGTGGTAAAAAGGATTTGAAATCATTAGTAATTCTGCAATTAAAATATTTACTGAAATGATTCAAAATTTTTTTTTTTGGAAAAATTGAACCTAAGACAGTAAAGACGTATATCGTATTTTTCACCTCTTCCCTTTTGCTATATAATGAGTAATTGAACAGCTGTTCCTTTGTGCCTTGGCTATTTAATTTGGTTTTAACACAATTTATAAAGCCATAGTGACACGAATTATAATCTGGGTTCTCGGGTGACTTTGAAGTCTACGTTCCCTTATTTACGTTGATTGTAACACGAGATGATCGATGATAAAATAGATCGTTGAATTGTGAAGATTGATTCTTTACTCTCGGCAATATATGACTTTAAAACATTATAAATTGTCAGATGGAGAAATGGACTTTCAGTTTAGCTATATATATCTAGCTGGATTTTTATAAATTTGCCGTGTCCCCCTATTTACGTTGGATTTGTATAGTCTACTTTGATTTTAAGACAATGTAAATTGATTCATGGAATCATGAAAAGAATAAACTGCCAGCATAGTCAAATATGGCTTACTACTAGGCTTGCTAAATTGTCTTTACTACATTGATGAGTATAGTTCGGCTTTTAATATATGATGTTAAGATGTCTTTTTCTAAGAGGAACTTAAACAATGTACTTTTTATCCCAGTGATGGTTAAGAAGGGAAATATTAACCAATGCTCTTATGGCATTAGTTTAAGAGCTATTTTTTAAAATATTTTATTGAGAGAGTGATAAAATAATAAATATTATTGACAATTTTTTATATTTCCCATGAAAGTGGTGTCAAAATTTTCCTATTATGATTTATTAACATGACCCTTAGGGCCCTTAAAGCACTCGTTAGCATTTCCCATTAACAATTACCTCAAGAATATCCGTTAACATGACCCTTCAATGAAATTAAGTGTGTAATTGTTAATTTCGAAGGTGTTTTCTACCCAAATTTGTTGGTATTAATACGAAAATGATGTTAGGGATACTACAATGTTTTAACTGTTATTATTGGGAAAAAAAATGTGTTCTTTGTGCATGGAAATATGGATGTTCAGTGCAGAAAATTGCAGCAAGTGTGAAAAAAAAAATTCCGTATTTCATCAAGTGTGAAAAAAATAAAAACAAATTCCGTATTTCATTTACTTTCTGCTCATATCAAAGTAGAATACACATTATAGTGTCAAGTCCTGATTCCAACTTAACAGAGGTTTTTTTTTTTTTTTTTTTTTTAAAAGAGCGTGAGGCAGGATATACCACACACAACACACTTTTTTAAACATCTAACTTAATAAAGTTGATAAAAGACAATTCTTAACATTTTGTGATAGGCCAAGAATGTATTGACTCATTGTGATAAATTAACAAATTAATTAGCCAAGTTAATTAATTAATTCAATTAGCATGCAATACGCATGGTAGCACAAACAAATCACCAACTAAGTAAATATGTAGCGGGAAATAAAGTTGACACGGTGATTTGTTTACGAATAGGGAAAATCAACATGACAAAAACCCCATCGGGTAATTTTAAAGTCATCACTTCCGAGAATCCATTATTATCATAACAAGCGGTTACAAGTAAAGGAATTTCAGTACCTTATACCAACCTACAGTTGAACTCTTATCCCAATACCCAATTGGACTTATTCTGTAGTGAAAATTTCTCATTTTCAATGCACGGCTCCTAGTACGTCACTAATCAATTCGATGCACGAATCCCAGTACGCGGCTTACACACCAACTTGAGAAAGATGTTGGCTGCAAAGTTCTTCAGTTCATCACACAATGAATATCAAGAAGCTCATTGGTCACGAAACTCTACGGTGTACAAACATAGCAGCTTCTTCAAGAAAAAAATGAACTAGGGCAAATTCTATTTTCGGTCACAATTTGCATGAATAAAACTTTGCTTCACACTTGTGCAACTTTTGACGGCCTTTAAAACAATCCTTATATATGTTTAGGGTTGTGAGAAAAGAAAGCCCAAACATATACCCATGGATTGGATTGAAATCAGCTCTATAAAATTGAATTTCATAAACCTCGATAGATAGGGTATCTATCGAGCTAGTTGTCAAGCCTCAGGTTAAAACAGTTTCTTAAACCTCGATAGATACTAGCTGTCGAGATGTAAAATCCGGCACTTCTTCACTTGTTTCTTAGAAAGACTTGCATGGCTTTAACACTTGAATTTTAAACCTTATTTCTTGAAGTATCAAACACATCCTAGATCTACCCAATTACAAGTAAAGTGCGTTTTGTCAAAGAATTAGCCAATTCTAAATTGATATATGCTCCTAACATGAATTACATATGTTCTAACATTTTGCAATAACTTAAGGGCCGTTTGGTACATGATTTTGAGCAACAATTTTCATTTTTTAAACAACACTGTATGTATTTCTACATACTTTTTCACCTACACGTATTTTCAAAAAAACTGATGGACCCTAATATACGTTTGCATGCAATGACTTTTGATGTATAACTAAAATCACATCTATGGTTCGTCCAGACGGGTCGTCCAGATGGTCGCGGTTAGCCAAACATCAGGCTATCTCCAACTCGTCCAGATATCTCGTCCATGGGATGTTGGGCAATTGACCACTCCAGGGAATCAAATCGAGAGAATCGTCCATGCACGAGGTGCATGGACGACCACACAACTACACAACAAAGTGTCGTCCATGCGCAGAGCACATGGACGACTACGCAAACACTTGGCGAACTTCGTAGCGGTTCATCAACCCGCGTTCATCGCCGCCAATCCCTCCACTGCATGTAACTTCCAACGGCGGTTATGATTTTTTGTAGCCGTTGAGGAGGTTACGTCCAAATTCCAAGATTCTGAGGAAGTTATTGAACTAGTAACCGCCCTAGAATACCCTATATAAGGCCCGGTCTTCACCATGCAAAGGTATGAACTTCCTGAGATTTTACGTAGAGTAAAGTCGAAATTCCATTAGAAAGGAAAAAACTAACTTCACCATCGGAGGGTGTTTGGCCGGCTCACCCCGATCATCCTTTGACTGTTTTCTCTCTTTGTAGGCCTCCGCTAGCGCTGCAGTCCACCGAAGCCGAAGTGTTCAACTAACTGATTCCATACATCATCAGTTGGCGCTGTCTGTGGGAACAGCGTAAATTGTTTTTACGATTTGGCTTTCTGGGACAAAAGGTTGAATGGTTCGGACTAGGTCGAGGGCTACAAGCCCAGGTCATCAGGGAAGCAGAGACGCTTCGAGCAACCCCCATCGCGATCGCCAATCAGCGCTTGTCATGCAGTCGCCTTCCATCCAACAGATGCAATCCATGGCGGCCGCTATGGCGGAGTTAACTCGCCAGAATCAAGAGTTGACTAGGGAAATGGAGAGGCAGCGCCGGGAAGGACATGCTGAGAGGCAGTCCCAGAGTCAAGAAGATAGAGGGGGACATGCTGAACCCGAGACTCAATCAAGAGGCACCACTTCGCGAAGGGTGCCACATTTGGAGAAGGAAATGGATCAGATGAGGAAGGTTATGGACGAGATGAAGGAGAACATGAGAAGGGCAAATCCCGTAGAGGATTTGGTTCATCGAACAGATTCCCCATTCACGGCTTCCATCAATGGGCATCCCTTGCCGCCGAAGTTCAAAATGCCTTCCCTGGATTCATATGATGGAGCGCGCGATCCTTTTGATCACATCGCTACTTTCAAGACCACAATGCATCTCCAAGGGGTTCCAGACGAGATTATGTGCAGAGCCTTCCCTACCACCCTTAAGGGACCAGCGCGAGTGTGGTTCAGCAAAATACCCCCGAATTCTGTAAGTTCTTTTGAGGAGTTAAGCAAATTATTTGTCAATAATTTCCTTCATCACGCGTTCCTCAGACTTATTCATTCACAAGCTGTATGAAAAAGAGCCCCAATCCATGGCTGAACTCGTCCATTCAGCCCAAAACTTTATGAATGCAGAAGACGCCATCATAGCTAAGAAGAGGAAGAGAGCTGAGAGAATGGAAGTCAACCACCCACGTCACCCTGATCAAGGGCCTCGTCCAAAGAAGGGACGAACGGAAGACAAGAAGGATCGAGACAGGGATAACAGGAAGGCAGGCCCATCAGCAAGGAATCAGAATTACACACCCTTGAATGCCCCACTTGATCAAGTGCTCATGCAAATCAAGGATGATCCTTCCTTGAAGTGGCCAGAGAAGATGAAGGGAGATCCTAACAAGCGCAATAAGAATAAATATTGTCGCTTCCATAGGGATCACGGGCATGACACGGACGAGTATTTTGACCTAAAACAGCAAATCGAGAACCTCATTAGACAAGGGAAATTGAGGCACTTTGTTGGAAGGGATCATAAAGACGAGAAATTGAAAGCAAAGTTGGAAGAGTCATCACGGCCCCCACTGGGAGAAATAAGGGTTATCATTGGAGGGACTTCTGAAGGACAATCCTTTAGATCAAAGAAGGCGTATCTTAAAGTGGTACAAAATGTCCAACTCTCTGGACGATCCACAAGGACGAGTGCGACGGACGAGCCAACCATTTCTTTCACAGATGAAGAAGCTGAAAGAATTCATCATCCACATGACGATGCAATTGTCATTACCCTACTGATAGCAGATTACAGAACTAGGAGGGTGTTGGTGGATAATGGAAGTTCAGCGGATATATTGTATTATCCTGCCTTCCAGCAGATGAAGATTGGACGAGATCAGCTTCGTCCAGCTTGCTCACCACTGATAGGATTTGGAGGAATGAAAGTGCAGCCCGTAGGTACCATTACCTTGCCTGTAGTGGTAGGGTTATACCCGCAGCAGATAACTAAGGAAGTAAATTTCCTTGTGGTGGATTGTTCATCCTCATATAACGCCATCATTGGAAGACCGACCTTTAACAGTTGGAAGGCGGTAACATCTACCTACCATCTATCAGTCAAATTCCCTATGGAGTGCGGAATTGGACAAGCACAAGGAGATCAGTTGGCAGCCAGGGAGTGTTATCTAGCTATGTTGGCTATGGACGAGTAGATGTAGACTATGAGTATAGAAGAAAGAAAAATTGTTGCAGAACCGATTGAAGTATTGGAAGATGTTTTATTACAAGAAAATGATCCTGAGAAATTCACCAGAATTGGAACAAGTATGAAGGAAAAGGCGAAAGAAGACCTCGTCCAGTTTCTAAAGAAGAATGCCGATGTTTTTGCATGGAGTCATGACGACATGCCCGGCATTGATCCAAGTGTAATCACTCATCGACTGAACGTGTCCCCCTCTTCTAAGCCTATTCGTCAAAAGAAGAGGGTGTTTGCCCCTGAACGAGAGAAGGCTATCAAGGAAGAGGTTCAGAAACTGACTACAGCACAGTTTATACGGGAAGTCTATTACCCGGATTGGTTGGCAAATGTAGTGATGGTGAAGAAGGCAAATGGCAAGTGGAGGATGTGCGTCGACTTCACTGACTTGAACAAGGCTTGCCCTAAGGATAGTTATCCTTTGCCCCGCATTGATCAACTAGTTGATTCTACAGCTGGCCATCAAATGTTGAGCTTCATGGACGCTTTCTCAGGATATAATCAGATAAAGATGGACGAGGCAGACCAGGAAAAGACATCTTTTATTACCAGTCAAGGTTTGTTTTGTTACAAGGTGATGCCCTTCGGTCTGAAAAACGCAGGGGCAACTTATCAAAGGTTGGTGAACCACATGTTTCGTCCACAAATAGGACGAAATGTGGAGGTGTACGTGGACGACATGCTTGTGAAGAGCTTAGAAGAGGGAAGCCACTTGGACGATCTTCAAGAAACCTTTGAAACACTTAGGCGATACAAGATGAAGCTGAACCCAAGTAAATGTGCATTCGGAGTATCGTCAGGAAAATTTCTAGGATTCATGGTTTCAGAGAGAGGAATTGAAGCAAATCCAGACAAGATCCAAGCCATATTGAACATGGAGCCACCGAAGAACATCAAGGAAGTCCAATCCTTAATTGGACGAGTTGCAGCTCTGAACAGGTTTGTCTCAAAAGCCACTGACAAGTGTTTACCCTTTTTCAAAATTCTCAGGAAGGCATTTGAATGGACGGACGAGTGTCAAAAGGCCTTCCAGGACCTAAAACACTATCTTACCACGGCCCCATTGCTAAGTCCATCCGTGCTAGGAGAAGAACTATATTTATACTTAGCAGTGTCCCCACATGCCGTGAGTTCAGCCTTGATCAGGGAGGAAGAAAAGGTGCAGAAGCCTGTGTATTACACTAGCCGGGCACTAAGAGGGGCAGAAGGAAGGTACCCATTGATAGAGAAGTTAGCCTTTGCACTAATAACAGCTTCTAGGAAGTTAAGACATTACTTCCAAGGTCATGTCATCAATGTCATGACGGATCATCCGCTCAAGAAGGCAATGAATAAACTTGAAGCTGCAGGACGACTAATTCAATGGGCAGTTGAGCTCGGTGAGTTTGATATTCGGTACCGACCGAGGAATGCAGTAAAAGCTCAAGCCCTGGCGGATTTCATTGCAGAGTTCACTCTAAGTTATGAGGACTTAGATGACAAAGAAGACAATAAAAAATGGGTCGTCCATGTAGATGGATCATCTACACTGTATGCAGGAGGTATAGAAGTGGTTTTACAATCACCAGAAGGAGATAAATTGAATCACAAGGTTCGCTTGCAGTATCAAACAACTAACAATGAAGCAAAATATGAAGCCCTTCTTAAAGGGTTGGAGTTAGCTAAATCCGTGGAGGCAGACTCAATACTCGTCCTGGGAGACTCACAGTTGGTCATAGGCCAAGTAAATGGAATATGTGAAGCCAAGGAAGATAGAATGAAGAGATATTTGAAGAAGGTGTTACGCCTTATGAAGAAATTCAGAGAAGCCAATTTTGTTCAAATCCCGAGGGAAGAGAACATGGAAGCGGACACTCTAGCGAAGGAAGCCTCCGCTAATGAAGCAATGGACAAGTTGGATGAAATACGATACGTGCCAAGCATAGACCTTCCAGAAACGTTGCAGATAGAAGGTGAGGAGAATTGGATGACCTCGATAGTCTCATACCTAAAGGACGGAAGGCTTCCAGAAGGGAAGGACGAAGCCAGGAAGCTCAGTTAAATCAGCCAAATACATCCTTATGGACGAAGTGTTATACAAAAGAGGTTTTTCACAACCATACCTGAGGTGCTTAGCTCCAGATGAAGCGAATTACGTATTGAGGGAAGTTCATGAAGGAGCATGTGGTAATCACTCAGGAGCCAGATCACTCGTCCACAAGGTCATTCGTGCAGGGTACTACTGGCCAACCGTCCAAGCTGATGCTAAGGCATATGTTAAGGTATGTGACCAATGTCAACGTTTCAGTAATATCCCTAGACAACCTTCAGAATACCTCACCCCAATGATGGCCCCTTGGCCTTTTGCACAGTGGGGTTTGGATATTTTGGGCCACTTTCCAACTGGAACCAGACAGATGAAATTCTTGGTAGTGGGGATAGATTATTTCACTAAATGGGTGGAAGCTGAACCCTTAGTGAAAATTACACAACAAAATTTAAAAAATTTTGTCTGGAAGAGCATTGTATGCAGGTTTGGAGTACCAAGAGTACTAGTATCTGACAATGGACGACAGTTTGACAACACCCCCTTCAGAGAATTTTGTGAACAGCTTGGAATCAAGAATCATTATTCCTCACCCTCCCACCCACAAGCTAACGGACAAGCAGAAATAGCAAACCGATCCTTGTTGAAAATCATCAAGACTCGGCTTGAAGGGGCAAAGGGAGTATGGCCGGATGAATTACCAGGTGTTTTGTGGGCTTACAGAACAACAGCGAGGACTCCCACAGGAGAGACTCCTTTCAAACTGGCTTACGGGAGCGAAGCAGTCATACCTGCAGAAGTGCATATGGCCAGCCATAGGGTGATGAAGTATCAAGATGAGGAAAACAACGAACAGCTTCGTCTTAACCTCGATCTCTTAGACGAGGTAAGAATGGACGCGGAGCAAAGAACAGCAAGGTACAAAAATCTCATGGTAAAGCAGCATGACGCTATGGTAAAACCCAGGCGCTTCAGCGTTGGGGATCTCGTCCTTAAAAGGGTTTCTTTGGCCACCAAAAACCCGACCCATGGGAAGCTGGGACCAAACTGGGAAGGACCTTACAGGGTAATCAACTGCAAAAGGCAAGCATCCTACTATTTGGAAGCTCTGGACGGAAGGAAGTTAGAGCACCCGTGGAACATTGAACACCTAAGGAGGTACTATCAATGAAGGGTGATCACGGACGAGCCATGAGATGGACGAGACCCTCGGGCGTTTGAAGTAATATGTTTAATATTTTCCAGTACTTTCTTATTATTATTGTGTTTTAAGTAAATAAGTGTTTTATGCTGCTCATGGACGAAGTTATGTTGTATTATGTATTTTTAATTTCCTAAAAGCACAAGCTCTCAAGCATGTGCCATGATTGTGGACGAATGATTATATAGTATGGATTTCTAAAAATGATGCGTTTTGAGTATATGTATGATTGTATGGAAATCCCCCATTTTCTATGATTCAAAATGATCCACGGAAGGCGAAAGGCCAAAGACGAGTAAAATCCTTGGACGCAAGGAAATATCGTCTAAAAGCTTTCCTTTAGAGAAGGATAAAGCAAGAAAAAATAAACCAAGGTATGTCCGTCTAAGCTCAAGACGAGACAAACCTAAAGAGCAATCGTCTACACTATGGACGAACAATGTGCGTGTGAAAACACCATGGGCCCATAGACGAGTCCAGCCAAGCTCAAGACGAGGAAAACCTAAAGAGCAATCGTCTACACTATGGACGAACAATGTGCGTGTGAAAACACCATAGGCCCATAGACGAGTCTAGCCAACTTAACAATCCAGCCCCTGGATGAGAATTTGTTGGGAAAATTTTATTAAGGACGAATTAATAATCGTCCTAAATTTGAGTAACGGTTAAGTCTGGCAAAAGGACATCGTTCATGGACGAACATTGAACATTTCATAATGTTATACAAGAAGGAATTCGTCCACATGTTCAAGACGAGATAAAAAATCCACACAAGGAAAATCCCATAAAAGCCAAAAATGGTATGGACGATATAAATGAAATTTTATTCACAGAACTTGAGGAAATATTCAAGCACAAGGAACAATGAAAAGTAAAAGCATTCATTCATTCATAAAGTTCAGAGGGTAGACGACCATCGTCCAAAAACCCTTAAGTAGTGCTTGTTCATAAAAACTCGTCCATATACTTGGACGAAGAAATTGTACTTGGATAAATTCTAAACGAAATAAACAAAAGCCCAAAACACTGGGCACCTCCAAATAAAATTAAAATATAAACTTGCTAAAAGAAAATGAAATCACTTGGATTCACCACTGGGAGCAGTCTTTGGATCGTCTTGTGTCACCTCGTCATTGGCATCCTCCACCACGTTGACGTCCTCAGAACTCGTCGCTAGCAAAGAACTTTCTGTAGCAAGAGGAAGCTTGAAGGAGTCGAAGTTTAAATCAGGGAAGGCTTCTTTGGCGTCAGCACGGAAGTCTTCATAGCCAGCAGCATAGTGACTATCTAGACGATTCTTAAGCTCGTCAGACTTCTTGAAGGCTAAAATGACTTCCTCGCGTGCTTTCTCCAAGGACGAAGCAAACCCTGAAACTTCTCCCTCAAAGTAAGCAATACGAGTGTCTTTCTCGACACCATCTGCTTTGTGTTCTTCCACCTCTTCTTTCAATTTCGTCTCACATGCTAGCAAACGGTTGACTTCATCAGTCAGCCTAGTCACCTCTCCCTTCTTCAACAAAACTTCATTAGTCAACTCCTTAGCCTTCTCTCTTGCCGTCTTGGCCTCCTCAGCTAGTTCCTTGGCCTGGCACGTCCCTGTATAAAACTTTGACATAGCCTGTGTGCATGGACGAATAAAAGTTAGCCAGATATATATATAAAAAAAAAAAAAAGAGAAAAAAGGAGAGCACAAGGACGAGTTAAAGCCTACCTTAAAGAGGTCGTGGATGCCAGAACGTTCAAATTCTTTCACTGACATGTTGTAACATTCGTTAACCTCATTGTCAGTGACGATTCTTTTGAACGTCCTCCACGCATACCCCTCGTCCAGCACCAAGTTAGAAGGACGATCTGATTGCTCTGACGGATGAGGCTTCCTAGAAGTCTTGGTTGAAGGTGCAGGGTCAGTCTGAACAGGATGAACTGTTTGGACGGGCTCCACGTCGGCAGGAGACTCGTCCAAATTCACCGTGGGGGGAGGAGTGAATTTGGGGACCTTGGGAAGGGGAGTCTGAGTGGTTTTGGGTTTTTTAGGACCTCGACGACTAGGAAGGTCATCCATGTCCACAGAACTTGAAATCTTCTTGGACTTCCTCTTCCCAGGCTGGACGGTAGCCTTCTGGACGATTGGAGGTGGAGGAGCCTCCTCGTCCCCACTAGTTACTATTTTTTCTCTATTCTCTCTCATTGTAAATATTCCTACAATGAAGGAAGTCAGTTAAAAAAAATAAACAATGTTAATAATGAATATGGAAATGGAAGAAGCTGGACGATACTTACTCTTACGCGTAGTTTCTTCGTGGCTTAAATTCTCAGCAGTTGGTTCTGGACCAAGGCCCCACGTGGCTAAACTGCTAAGAGTCACTAAATCGTGGAAGGTCCTTCTAGGGAAGGCACGTACAAGATCAATTCGTTCTAAGAAAGTTTTGTTTAAACGTGGACGAGTAACAGCTGCACCAACAAAAGAAAAATGGTTAGACGAATGAAAGATTGAGAATATAACAAAGTGAATCATATGAAAAGAAAACATACCCTCAGGACGAAGGCGACCTATGGGGCTGGTAAAAGGAGGGAAGGGGACATTACTAACATCTGTTGGGTCCCCAGCCCAGTTACCAGAAATGATAAAAAATTCTTGTTTCCAGAGCCTATCAGACGAGCTACGGCCCTTTATTAAGCTATAGGGAGAACCTCTGGACGAGAACTGGTAAAAACCAGCTGACTGTTTGAATTCTGAAGGCTTATAACGTCCACTGTTATAGGACGATCCCCTTCTAGTGCTTCACGCCATAACACTTGCATGGCGACTATCGTCCTCCAACCATTGGGATTAAGTTGATTGGGACCAATACCTAACCTATGGAAGAGACCTCTACAAAAGGAATTTAGGGGAAACCTTAGACCAGCTAAGAGATAAGACGAGTAAACCCCCAAACCAGAAGAAGGTGAACAGCACCATTCTCCTTCCCTAGGTAGACGAGGTTTAAACTCGGTAGGAATTTGATATCTATCTACTAATGTTTTTAGCTTAGGAGCGTCCAAAGTGGATGCTACCTCAGGTGCACAACTATATATAATGTTTTCCTCCTCCTCGTCCTGAGGAGGGCTGGGTGGCACTCTGGACGAGCTAGCCCCAGTCCCAGAAGCCATCCTACGTTGCATTTCCTGAAATTCTTCTAAGGAAATGCCAGGCACCCCAGACGAATACTACTCGTCTAAGGAACTGCTGCTTGAACTAGTACTACTCTCACCACTCTCATAGCTTCCAGACGAAACGTTCTGATACTCATCTATTTCTCTCTCTGTACTACTGGACGAAGACATAACTAAAGTAAAGGTCAAGACGAAAACCTAAAAAGAAGAGGAAGTACCTGAGAACTAGGACGAAACGCTAGACGAGATTCTTGGACGAGATAGCGGAAGGAAATTTATGAGAGAGGTGAAGGGCAAGAAAGAGAATGTGCCAATTTATAAGGCCCAGAAGTGGGGTCAGCGAATCGACACCACCCACTAAGAAAATGACACGTGGCAATCGTGTGGGGAAACGCAATCGATTTGATTGCTCAACGAATTAAACCGTGACATGTGGCCACACAAATGGAATAAGATCCCCATAATGTCCCTGGACGACGCTCTAGACAAGGGGGCAACTGATGTATAACTAAAATCACATCTATGGTTCGTCCAGACGGGTCGTCCAGATGGTCGCGGTTAGCCAAACATCAGGCTATCTCCAACTCGTCCAGATATCTCGTCCATGGGACGTTGGGCAATTGACCACTCCAGGGAATCAAATCGAGAGAATCGTCCATGCACGAGGTGCATGGACGACCACACAACTACACAACAAAGTGTCGTCCATGCGCAGAGCACATGGACGACTACGCAAACGCTTGGCGAACTTCGTAGCGATTCATCAACCCGCGTTCATCGTCGCCAATCCCTCCACTGCATGTAACTTCCAACGGCGGTTATGATTTTTTGTAGCCGTTGAGGAGGTTACGTCTGAATTCCAAGATTCTGGGGAAGTTATTGAACTAGTAACCGCCCTAGAATACCCTATATAAGGCCCGGTCTTCACCATGCAAAGGTATGAACTTCCTGAGATTTTACGTAGAGTAAAGTCGAAATTCCATTAGAAAGGAAAAAACTAACTTCACCATCGGAGGGTGTTTGGCCGGCTCACCCCGGTCACCCTTTGACTGTTTTCTCTCTTTGTAGGCCTCCGCTAGCGCTGCAGTCCACCGAAGCCGAAGTGTTCAACTAACTGATTCCATACATCATCAACTTTAATTGAAGAGATCTTAATTGAAGAGATCGATTATAGATTGTCGAACCCCAGCCTTCAGTTTTGCCATATATGGCTAGGTGGATTTGTAAAACTTTGCCATGTCCCCTTATATACGTTTTTATAGTTTTCTTCTTCTTCTTCTCCTCTTTTTTTTTTTTTTTTATAATTATTTTTTTTATGGATATTATAGGAGTCTTTTGCCTAAAAATTGCAAAAAAGGGAGTTTATTGGTGCTATAGGTACTGTTCAAAGTTATTTGGCGAAATGAGGAGAAAGATTGAATTTCGGTAACGATGTTGCCGAAATTGCAAGAAAAAGTAGAATATGTCATGGGAGAGAGAAAATTGAATTTCGGTAATGAGATTACTGAAATTCTTGTCCTGCCCATACTGCTAAGCCTGCCCGTGAAGTGCCCAAAATGCATGAGAGGGCTTGAAATGGAAACCAATTGTGGCAATAGCATTGCCGAAAATGGGAGGAAAAAAAAAAAAAAAAAAAAAAAGAATTGTGGCAACCAAGTTGCCAAAAATGGAGGGGGGGGAAATGCTACGTTCACAATATTTTTCACAACAAATTACAGGTGGTTAATTGTTATTGGTTCAAATTTAAACCTAGCACTAAGATTACTTTTTTGCCCCAATAATAACAATCAGTAACAACCTGCCATTTAGAATTTGTTGTAAAAATGTTGTGAAAATGTTGTGGACGTATCATTTCTAAAAAAAAAATTTGGTGCCGAAAAAAAAAAAAGTGGCAAATTGTTTTGTGGCAATGGCATTGCCAAAATAGAGGGGAAAAAAAACAGTTTACCACTTTTTTTTTTCCCTTTATTTCGGCAATGCCTTTGCCATTTTTTTTTTCCCTTCTATTTCGGCACCACAATTTTTTTTAGAAATGATACGTCCACAACATTTTTACAACAAATCCTAAGTGGCAGGTTGTTATTGATTGTTATTATTGAGGCAAAAAAGTAATGTTAGTGTTAGGTTCAAATTTGAACCAATAACAACTAACCACCTGTAATTTGTTGTGAAAAATGTTGTGGATGTAGCATCTTTTTTTTTTCCTCCATTTTCGGCAACTTAGTTGCCACAATTCTTTTTCTTTTCTTTTTTTCTCACATTTTCGGTAATGCCATTGCCACAATTGGTTTCCATTTCGGGCACTCCCCTAGCATGCATTTTGGGCACTTCACGGGCAGGCTTGGCAGTATGCGTAAGACAAGAATTTCAGTAATCTCATTACCGAAATTCAATTTTCTCTCTCCCTTGACACATTGTACTTTTTTTTGCAATTTCAGCAACACCGTTGCCGAAATTCAATCTCTCTCCTCATTTTGCCAAATAACTTTGAACAGTACTTATAACAACAATAAACTCCGTTTTTTGCAAATTTTAGCTAAAAGACTCGAAAATATTAACTACGGCCATTTGTTAAAAATTTATTTAGGAAAGTTTATATTAAAAAGAAAAAAGTAATTAATATTTTGATTTTTTTTTTTCATTAAACGTGTCTTAAAGTTAAAATTGAATTTATTTTTTATTGATTGATTGATTTATTTTTTTTTTTGGGTTGGGAAAACTCTAATTCTTTCCCCCAATTAAAGACATAAACTAAACTCAATAGTCAAAATGATAGAGATAGATTCTCTAACATGCTTGACAAATAATTTCATGTGATAATATTCTTTTTGGGCCATAATTTTTATTGGTTAAATACTAAAATTTTTTATTTTAGCATGCATACCAAACAGCTCCAAAGTAATTAGAGTTGTCCATATCAAATAGTTTTGTTCTCACTCTTAAAAAAAAAAGTTTTGTTCTGTTTACTGCAAGCGATTGTAATTATTGCCTACTTTTTCGAGTCTTTTGGCTAAAAATTGCAAAAAACGGAGTTTATTGTTGTTATAAGTACTGTTCAAAGTTATTTGGAAAAATGAGGAGAGAGATTGAATTTCGGCAACGGTTTTGCCGAAATTGCAAGAAAAAGTACAATGTGTCAACGGAGAGAGAAAATTGAATTTTGGTAATGAGATTACCGAAATTCTTGTCTTGCCCGTACTGCCAAGCTTACCCGTGAAGTGCCCAAAATGCATGCTAGGGGAGTGCCCGAAATGGAAACCAATTGTGGCAATGACATTGCCGAAAATGGGAGAAAAAAAAGAAAAGAAAAAGAATTGTGGCAACTAAGTTGCAGAAAATGGAGGAAAAAAAAAAGATGCTACATCCACAACATTTTTCACAACAAATTATAAGTGGTTAGTTGTTATTGGTTCAAATTTGAATCTAACACTAAGATTACTTTTTTGCCCCAATAATAACAATCAGTAACAACCTGCTACTTAAGATTTGTTGTAAAAATGTTGTGTACGTATCATTTCTAAAAAAAAATTGTGGTGCCGAAATAGAAGGAAAAAAGAAAGTGGCAAACTGTTTTTTTCCCCTTTATTTTGGCAATGCCATTGCCACAAAACAATTTGCCACTTTTTTTTTTTTTTTTTTGGCACCACAGTTTTTTTTAAGAAATGACACGTCCACAACATTTTCACAATATTTTTACAACAAATCCTAAATGACAGGTTGTTACTGATTGTTATTATTGGGACAAAAAAGTAATCTTAGTGTTAGGTTTAAATTTGAACCAATAACAATTAACCACTTGTAATTTGTTGTAAAAAATGTTGTGGACGTAGCATCTTTTTTTCTTTTTTTTCCTCTATTTTTGCAACTTGGTTACTACAATTCTTTTTTTTTTCCTCTCATTTTCGGCAATGCCATTGCCACAATTGGTTTCTATTTCGGGCCCTCTCGTACATTTTGGGAAATTCAGTCATTCTCTTCATTTCGGCAAATAACTTTAAATAGTGTTTTTAACACCAATAAACTCCGTTTTTTTTAACCGGCAAAAGACTCAATATTTTTCCTAAAAAAAAAAAAAAAGGTTCTTTAATTAGATAACAATAGTGAGTCAATTGAAGATCACATTGCCACAAAATGTGAAATCTGCTGCATTGGGCAGGCGAGGTGCTGTCAGCCTGTCAGGCTTTAAGGGAGACTTTTGTGTTTTGTTCGCGAGAAAGCATCTCACCGTCTCATGCTAGATTTTTTTCACTGTACAGAGGGGCCTTCATTGTCTATGGGGAAATAACATTGGACGTGTGTGTCACATGTCTATCGGTCTCTAGTCTAGATTAGAGGTTTCAGACTTTCAGCAAGCATTAGTTATTGTCTGGCCGGCCGTGTTCCCTGCTGTTGCATTAATTGCTTATTAAAGAGAAATTTCCAGTGACTTTCGTCTTCTTTGTGCCAATGCTTCCAACCTAGCGCATGGTATATAAAGAGGAGGGTTGTAAAGCAAACAAAATCATGCGTACATGTTAAATTGCATATTTTATGTGTTGATGCTCTTATTATCTTAATCACATTCTTGATCTTCTACGTACATCCTAATCATGGGTGGAAGTTCCCTCCAACTTCTCCTCACTTTTTTTCTCTTTTTGTTGTGCATGAAACCAGCCCTTGGAAATTATTGGGGTGTGGGAGATGCTAACTTCGGCTGCAAAGAGCGTGAGAGACGAGCACTTATCAAGATTAAAGAAGACCTTATTGATGATTATGGCCATCTTTCATCCTGGAGTACTAGAGTGGGGAGAGAAGATTGTTGCAAATGGAGGGGTCAGCTGAAACAACCAAACAGGCCACGTAATCCAGCTCAATCTTAATATCTCGGATGTGGAGCCTTTGAGAGGTAAACTAGGAAAAATTTGCTATTTAAACTGATTTTAGAAAATTTTTTGGTGAATAGAATACGCGTCAAACTAATTAGTTAGTTGGACTGATTTTGGAACTCGAGTTTGCTAAACTCGAGTTCCAGCCCAAAAATACATGGAACTCGACTTTGCTAAGCTCGAGTTCCATGTTTTTTTTTTTTTTTTAAGTTCCACGTCAGATTTTTGGGCTGGAACTCGAGTTTGCCAAACTCGAGTTCCAAAAATCAGTCCAACTAACTAATTAGTTTGACGCGCATACTATTCACCAAAATTTTTTCTAAAATCAGTCCAAATAGCAAATTTTGCCGGTAAACTAAGTCCTTTCTTGAGTGAGTTGCAATATTTGACTTTTTTAGACGTGAGTTACAATGATTTTAATCATACCCAAATCCCAAAATCCATTGCTTCTCTCTCTAACTTAAGTCACCTTGACTTTTGTTGTGCTACTTTCGGAAGAAATATTCCTTTTCAGCTTGGGAACCTTTCTAGCTTGCAATATCTTGACCTTGCTTGGAATAATTTTAATGAACTTGAAAACTTGGAGTGGCTCCATCCACTTTCTTCTTTAAGTTTCCTTCGCATGAGTTCCGTCAATCTGAGTAAAGTTAACAATTGGCTCCAAGTAGTGAACAAATTGCCCCACTTAACATCCTTGTACTTGTGTTCTTGTAATCTTCCGAATATTTTTCCTATTCCCCATGTTAATTATTCTACTTCTCTTGATGTCCTCAATCTCTCTTATAACAATCTCACTTTGTCTTCTTCAGTAATAGAGTGGTTGTTCTACTCCAATACCAGTGTTGTCAAACTCTATCTCTATGATAACCAATTTCAAGGTTTAATTCCCAATGCTTTCAGCAGAATAAACTCCCTTGAGGTTCTTATTCTCAATGATAATGAGTTTGAAGGTGGGATACCAAAAAGCTTCAGTGAAATGTGTAATTTAAAAACATTGTCTCTATCAAGTAACAATCTTGGTGAACAACTTCTAGGAATTGTTCATAACTTGACTGGGTGTGCAAACCACTCAATAGAGGAATTGTATTTAGATAACAATCACATTATGGGATCATTTCCTGATCTCACAACATTTTCATCATTGAGAGTGTTATGGCTTTCTGACAATCTATTAAGTGGGACAATACCTGAAAGTTTGGGAAAACAATCCAATCTAGAGTATTTATATATTGGTGGTAATCCATTTGTAGGTGTTATTTCTGAAGCACACTTCTCAAAACTCACAAAATTGAAGGTGTTTCACATATATAATAACTCTTTGGTTTTCAGCTTCAGCTCTAATTGGGTTCCACCTTTTCAATTAGAGCAGCTATATTTAGTGTCTTGTCAACTAGGATTTGGATTACCAAAATGGCTTCGAACTCAAAAAAGTTACTATTGGCTTGATCTCTCCAATTCTACGATTTTGGATTCTCTTTCCAATTCATATTGGATCTTCCCAAATCAAAAATTCTATATGAATTTGTCTGACAACCAAATTAGCGGCCACATTCCAAATTTGTCATTGGAGTCATCCTTTGGCTCTGTCATTGACTTGAGTTCAAATAAATTGGAAGGTGAAATACCACTATTTGTATTTAAAGGAGTACATTTGGATCTTTCCAATAATATGTTTTCAAAGCTAGCCTTTTCCTTATGTGCTGCCAAAAATAATAGTTTGAAATTTCTAGATCTCTCCAGTAATCAATTATTAGGAGAGCTTCCTAACTGCTGGATACATTTTGGAGGACTTAAAATTCTTAAGTTGGCAAACAATCATCTTCAGGGGAAAATCCCAAGTTCAGTGGGCTCCTTAACTAAGATTGAAACACTAGATTTAAGCCACAATAATTTTAGTGGGGAACTACCTTCGTCCTTGAAGAATTGCTCAAAGTTAATATTTATTGATCTTCGAAACAATAGCTTGTCGGGATTGATACCAACGTGGCTAGGGAGAAGCCATCCAAATTTAGTTGTCCTTGTCCTTAGATCCAATCACTTCTATGGAAGAATTCCTCCACATTTATGTCTTCTAACGCATCTTCAACTTTTGGACCTCGCTTTGAACAGAATCACAGGAAGTATACCAAAATGTCTCAACAACCTTATTTCCATGACTGATACAAAGAGTCCCAACGCAGCCATTAACCATTCATATGAAATACTGTCTTCAAGCTATGTTGACCGTACAATTTGGATGTGGAAAGGAAGAGAGTACGAGTATAGAAATAATCTTGTACTAGTTAAGAGCATAGATCTCTCAAGGAACAATTTAAGTGGGGTAATTCCAAAAGAAATTATGATACTTAATGGATTGATTTCTTTGAATCTCTCAAGAAACTTGCTTACTGGAAAAATCACTTCAGATATTGGGCTGTTACACTCATTAGAAGTCTTGGATTTATCTGATAACAAGCTGGGCGGTGAAATTCCTTCAACCATTTCTCTTATTGATCGTCTGAATTCCTTGAACTTGAGAAACAATAATTTGTCCAGCAGAATTCCAACAGGCACTCAACTTAGTACCTTTAATGCCTCTGCATATGAAGGGAACCCAAATCTTTGTGGATTCCCACTTCCAAAGAATTGTTTGGGTGAAGAAACACCTCAAAATCTAACCGTGAATAGAAGCAGTGGAGATGCTAGCATGCAAAATGAGAAAGATGGGTTTATAACCCAAGGGTTTTATGTTAGTGCAACCATTGGATTTGTCGTCAGTTTTTGGGGAGTTTGTGGCACATTACTACTAAACAGGTCATGGCGATTATCCTATTTCAAGTTCTTGAACAATATCAGAGATCAGATATACGTGATTGGAGGAGTGACTGTGGCCAGATTGCAAAGGCAACTTCAAAGCTAATTGGTAATAATATTTTCTCTATTTTTGGTTGTCATTGTTTGGGCCCATTTCTAGTTTCCATAGTTTGTCAAAAAATTTCTAGTTTCCATATCTTTGAAGGCTACCATTGAATTCTACATAAAATTAGTGAAGTAAGCAAATAAAAGAATAAAAGAAAAAAAAAATTTACTTACTACTAGTATATTGTGATAAGAAGGGGATTTTGTTTTGGGTCACTAACGCTTCTTCTTTTTTTTTTCCTTTCTTTTTTTCTTTTTTTGTTAAAGAAGATAGCAACATTCATTAAGAAGAAAATAAAAACAATGCATCTTCAGCTAATGAAAACTCAATCATATAGGAATGTTAGTTATTTTGTTGTTGTTAGTATGTTATTGTTTATTTTAGACCCCCCACCCAAAAAAAAAAAAAAAAAACTCATACGCTAGTTTTGCCCCTGATTTTAATGGGGAAATACAAAAAACTACCACAACATTCTATATATATATATAGCACAAAATTTTTTGCTTTAAAAAATATACATGATTTTTTTTTTAACAAAAGAAGAAAATTTTACGATCTAAAAGAAATAATTTAGGGAATTTACAAATAATTATTATACAATATGCTCCAACTTTTTTTCATTCGATAAAGAAAAGTCATAGTTAATGAAAGCTGTGTGCCTTTTACTATTTGAAAAATCATAGAAGATGACTTATAAGAAAAAATGATTATCTTCTCAAAGCATTCAATATATGTTCCAAAGAGTATCTTATGAGAAAAACTATACATGAAAACTATTGATTCAAAACCAACAAAACCAAATCCCCTCCCAAAATTATTTATAAAAAAAAAAAAAAAAAAAAAAAATCACAACAAATCACCCTAAGTTCCTAACCATTGTAGCAAAAGTTGTGAAAGTGTTTGTGTCATAAGACTTATTGTTTCATAAAGATCATGCTTGCTCAAAAATAAAAAATAAAATAAAGATCGTGCTAGCGCAACAAATATTGTCATTCTTTTATATTTTATAGAATTTTATTCTTTCAATATTGACTATTCATTAAGCAAGAAGGTTTTTTATTTTTATTTTTATTTGTTTAAAATAAGTTCTACACTAAATTTATCTTTCATTCCAATATCTTAAAAAAGTATTATCCTTCCTCAAACATATTATTTTCTTTAGTGTTTTTTTTTTTTTTTTTTTTAAATTTCTGTCCAGTTTGATATTGCCATCTTAATCATTTTGTTTTCACACCAGGTGTTGCTGTGTAAGCCTCGGACTCAGAATAAATTTCGCTGGGAGATATATCATATATGTAATGCATGGGTGTTTGTGTACGGTGTGTCGGTATGTGAGTAAAATTTGGTGTGTTTCTCAAAACATTTACAGTGTGATTAGGTTTGTGCTTCAATAATTAATATTTGTTGAGGTTGATAATTTGATATGTATTTTAATCTCAACCAGCAAAGTGGCTATTAGAATGTAGACTTGTTTACCCTAAAATTATTAATTTTGCATGTGCTATGATTATTGATGAAGTTGTAACATTATTTTTCTTTAAATCGCTTACAAATGACATCAATTAATGACTGACAATTTTATTTTTTATACTATTTTTTTTCCAATTAACAGTTCTGAGAAATAAAGATAAATGAAAGATATTCTATCAAATTAAAATTATGTAAACTCCCAAAACCTTTCGATGGTGTTCATTAAAATTATTTTCTTAAAAAAAGAAAAGAAAGAAAAAGACAAAATAAAACAGTTGGCATTGGGTGTGGTTACTATGGACTTCAATCTGGGTTTTTAATATTGGGCTTAATGTAATGTGAGTTTAGGTTTGGGTATTCTAATTTTTAAGTGGGTTTGAACTTTGGGTTTCTACTAGCTAGGCTTGAACTTGGAGCTTACTTGGGCTTTTAATGGTATTGGGGTTATTCTATGTGATGTTAGAAATGAGTTTTTTTTTTTTTAATCGGAATTTTTGTGGCTACCATGTTTGGGTGAGTAGAAATTTGACACAGTTTATGTTGATTGTAGAGTGTCCAATGCCCTTTTCTCTCTATTTAAAATAGAGTCCGTGGATTCTCTTGTGGCTTTGAGAAATTTAATTTATAGAATTAAGTGATGATTTTAATCTTAAATAAGGCTCGAAAAAAAATCCTGAAACAAAAAATTGGAGAAAACTGTGACAAATGTTTGATTCAGAATTTTTTTTTTCTTTATATACAAATTACTTATGATAATAATTATCACGAAATGGTATTTATTTCTTGATAATTATTGTTTATTATTAGGTCAAAATATTATTATATTTTTGGTGTAGATAATTTTTCAAATACTTGTTTCAAATATCTTAGGTAAACTTTCTCAAAAAAAAAAAAAAAAAAATATCTTAGGTAAAGACAAAATACTTTACCAATTTCTTCTTTTTATCTACGTCCTATCCACACAAAAATTATAAAATAATGAACCACTACACGTATGTATTACTGTGAGAAAGGACACGACAAAAAAGGAAAACTTTTTTTTTTTTTGGGGGGAAAAGGGAAAGGACAACTATTAGTTCGCACGTAATTGAAATCTCTCAATATATAATAAATTAATAATATTGTTCTTAAAATTTATTACATTCACAATATTCTTATAATACTTTAAAAATAAATATTATAATATTTTTACAATAAATAATTGGTGGTAAGTTATTATTAATTTTAATTTAAATTCAAAACTTTAATTATTACTTTTTTACCTATACTAATAACAGCTACAAGTATATATATTTTTGAGAAAAAAAAGACAAAAAAGAAAAACCATTTTTTTTAAAAAGAAAAGGACAATTAGGGACACGTTTGGTATACTGTAATAATTATTACATGAGAATATGAATAAGTATTACAATGAATACATTAAGTTGGAATGTAATAAGTATTACTATTCATTAGTTTGGTAACCATTTAGGAATAGAATTTTGAATATGCATCAATAATTTAGTAGAGTATAAAAAGAAGGTATAATTAAATTATTTTAAAGACAAAATTGGTGTTCAAAATAGAGCTAATAATTAACAACAAGGAAAATTTATTTTCTTTCTTTTTGAAGATGTAACAACTAATGGTTTTTTAGAAAATTTTAAAAAAAAGTTATTGCATAAGGTGAAATAATAGATATTCAGTACTTTTAATAAGGAATAGTTATTCCTCATTTTGAAAAATAGCTATTCATAAGGAATAATTATTCATTGTAATAAAAATATAACAAAATAACTAAATAGTTATGCTATAGGAATATCTATTACATTATAGTATCTATTATAGTTTACCAAACATACTCTAGGTATATAAGTTCTGCAGGTAATAGAAATCTATGTATATGATAAATATATAATATTTTTATAATAAATAATAAGTGGTAATTTTTTTTAAAATTAGTAAATTCAAGTTTTTATTAGTTTTAATTTAAATTTATAATTTAAATGATTTTTTTCTCCCTTTTTAGAATTTAGGATTTGTTATAACATTTTTTATATCGTTTTGCGTGTAACGGTTTTTTTTATGCAAGATAGAATTTTACTCTACCCTAATCTAAGTGTATAAATATATCAAGCTCAATTCTAAAAAGTTGAACCCGACCCTTACCCCATACTTCACAAGTTCTTATACTTGTGAAGTGACCATAGCAACAGGCTGCAGAGGTTGCGTGCAACTGTTGAAAGTGTAAGAAGCGAGGGAACACAGGCTGTCCTGTCTGGTGTCCACTCTGCAGTCTTCATTGTCATCCTCTTCTGTCTCTCTCTCTCTCAAAGTTCTCTCATTCGATCCACTGAAAAGCTAAAGCAAACTCAAAGCAACTGTGGAATGTGGAAGCTCAAGACCGGTGCAGAGACAGTGAGAGAAGAACATAACAATGATGATGAAAGTGGTGGCCGTGAAACGTGGCTGAGAACTTTGAACGGTCACTTGGGACGTCAAGTTTGGGAGTTCCACCCAGAACTAGGCACCCCAGAAGAGCTTCAGCAGATCGAAGATGCTCGACGTGGCTTCTCCGATCGGCGGTTTGAGAAACGCCACAGCTCTGACCTTCTCATGCGCATTCAGGTCTGGTCCCATGTACCCACTATCCTAAATCTGTCCAATTTTCTTTCTTTCTTGCTTGTTTTAGTTCTATGGTGAATTGGGTTTTTTTTTTTCACTTTTGTTTGTTGAATCTAATGGTTATATGAAGTTTTGGTTTTTCTGTTAGGATTTGGATGAATTGGGGTGTTTTTGTATTTATGTATATAGGGTTAATTGAGTTGAGACCATGATATGGGGTCTGTGATTTCCAAAAAAAGAGTGGGGTTTTCACTTTTTTTTATTTGTTGGTTAACTTTTCTGTTTGTGGCATTTCTCAATTCGATTGAATCTAATGGTTATATGAAGCTTTAGTTTTCTGTTAGATTTGGATGAATTGGAGTGTGTTTGTATTTATGTAAGTGTTGACAATTGAATCGAGATCATGATGTGGTGTCTGTGATTATCATATTCTAACCACCAGTTGTGAAGTGGGGTTTTCACATTTTGGATGAAATTTAAAGGCCACTGCTTCCTGGATTTTGCATTGTAGAATTCAAGAGAATACTTCCATTCCAAGCGCAAAAAGATAAGGAGATAAGGGATCACCTTGTCTAAGTTCCTTACCTCCTTGGATAGGATTGTATCAACTTAAGAGCCAAAGTCTCTGGAGTTTTAAGATCCCTTAAGATTGTTCATGGGGGTGGTGGAAAATTCTAAAACTCAAGAGACTTTTTCAGGCCTCATCTCAAGTTCCTAGTGGGGCCTGGTACTGAAATCTACTTGTGGTATGACAATTGGCACCCTGAAGGGCCTTTAATCCAGAAATTTGGTCATAGAGTAATTTATGATTCCCACATTAATTGAAGCTAATGGTTGTACATACTTTTAAATTTCAATTCAGATTTAGATGGATTGGGTGTGTTTGTATATGTGTATATACTGAGAAATTGAGAATTGAGGTGGGATCATATTCTTCTTCTGAGCTCATGGAACATCTTCTGTTTGATAACAATTATAAATCTTTGCCGATTCTATGATATATTAAGTGGGTCTGTAATCATCAAGAAAAGAAAATGTAGACTGTGTATGAAATGATTTTTAGTATTTAAATTTTTTGTTAGTGGCATTTATCAATTTTCTGGAAACTAATGCTTAAGAAAGAATATGCAATTTTACATTTTTTTAAAAAATCGGAATTTAGATGCACTGGGTATGTTTGTCTTAATTTATATATTGTGAATTAAATTGAGGTCATATTATTCTTAGGCAATTACTTTTTGCTGGGAACATATTGAAATTTGTAATTGACTTGGTTTTTTCTATTTTTCTATCTGTACTAATTGATTCACAGTATGTTGCTTTACTTTTTCCTCTCAAATTTAGTTTGCAAAGGAGAATCCATCTTTTTCTACTGTACCACAAATCAAAGTACAAGATACAGAAGAACTCACAAAGGAGGCGGTAACAATCACATTACAAAGGGCCATCAATTTCTACTCAACAATTCAGGCACATGATGGTCACTGGCCGGGGGATTATGGGGGTCCTATGTTTCTAATTCCTGGTTTGGTAAGGATGAAACCTACAAAACAGAATTTTTTCCATAAGAGTGGGGAAAAAGAAGGCGATCCCATATTTTGTGTAGTAAAAGCGGACTAATCTATGTATTGTGATTGAATTTGAAAGCACACAGTTTCATGTTATAAGATTAGCATGTTTGATTTGAAAATTTGTTGGATTTGCAAAAATGAACTGGAAGAGGTCTTGTAAGGCTTAGCAAGGAATGGGGAAAAAAAAACACAGAAGAAAAATGAAGTTCTTTCACTTCTTAAATTTTTCCTCTAAAGTTATCTTGAGCTGACCTGAAGTGTGATCCCTCTTATAAAATGCAATAGGTGATTACTCTTTCAATTACTGGAGCACTCAATACCGTCTTATCAAAAGAACATATATGTGAGATCTGCAGATATCTGTACAATCATCAGGCAAGAATATTTTCTTGCAACATAGAAAGTTTTATATATAATGCTTCTTTTCCACTTTGAATTTCATTTTTAGTCACACTGTTAATAAAGGGATAACTGCCTTACTAATAAAATTATTTTTTTATTTTATTTTTTTGTCTTCAATTTTGTGGAAACCTTTTTAATGATTTTATTCCCCATACTCTGGTAAATTGCTTATATGATTGATGAAAATGTTATGAATTAAACTCAATAGAGCTTTGTTCTAAACTTCTAATTACTTTAGGTGTGGTAGTATTAATATTGTTGATGAAAAAAAGAACTTGAAATGGTGACTCTTCTAATTGCAGAATAAAGATGGGGGTTGGGGTCTACATATTGAGGGCCCAAGCACCATGTTTGGTACTGCACTAAATTATGTTAGTTTGAGATTGCTTGGTGAAGGAGCTGAGGATGGATTAGAGGCAATGGAACAAGCACGGAAATGGATCTTGGATCATGGTGGTGCCACTGCAATCACTTCATGGGGGAAAATGTGGCTTTCAGTATGAACTCAAGTGTTATTTTTTGTAAGATATTGCCAAAGAAGTTAATACCTTGAAAATACCAACTGACTTGTGGTTGATTTTCTCTGGTTTCAGGTACTTGGAGTGTATGAATGGTCTGGGAATAATCCACTGCCACCAGAAATATGGCTCTTCCCTTACCTTCTTCCTTGTCATCCAGGTCTCTATTTGACTGCTCTTTCTTATACCATTAACACAATGTATGTTCAGTTTTGTCAAGGAAAAAGTATCATGTATTGCTTACGGTTTAAAAATCTTACTAACATGGTTTAGAAAACATTGGGAAAATGTTATATATCACTTAAAATTTATTCAATCTGCATATTCTCTGTTAAAATTTGTGAGGAAGAACTTTGATTCATGAGTGTCAACTGAGAGAGTTGCTAATTGCAGTAGAATGGCTTTGTCCTCAGTTTCTTGGTTTTGAATTTCCATGTTTTCTGTTAATAGGAAGGATGTGGTGTCATTGCCGAATGGTGTATTTGCCCATGTCTTATTTATATGGGAAAAGATTTGTCGGTCCTATCACGTCCACAATCCGATCTTTGAGAAAGGAGCTTTATATGGTTCCCTATCATGAGATAGATTGGAATGAGGCTTGCAATCTTTGTGCGAAGGTAGGTAAAAATTATACCTTTTCTTCTCCTTTAAGTTTTCTACATTTAAATTTTACCCTTCCACACTATAATATTTTTTATTCTTTTTTCAAGCTCTTGCTGTTGCACAGAAAAATAATTCAAATACTAGGTTTCAAAGATACTTCAAAGTAGCTGCTGTATCGGATTAATTGATATTGTATAAGTAATAATGATTGTGTCAATATTTAGAATTGTAATAAGATATTAATCAATACTGCAGAGTTTGGTCAGGCTCCCAGAGGGTTAACTTCAAACCCATTTCTGTTCCAAACCCAAATTGTATCATGATTTCCTATTCAAAACCATTATCCATAGTATCAAAAAATGTGGAGTTCATAAACAAAAAATGTCACATCAATTACAGATATGTATCAAAACCCTATGGTGTCCAGAGTATCATTATTGCTTACTACAATTTGCTAGCTTTTTAGCACTTTCCAACACCATCAAGGTTTTATTTTTATTTTTAATTAAAAGAAATAAAATCATATCTTAGGTTTGTTGTCTATTGAATGAATTGGTCTGAAAAAAACAACTGAATTAGACAATGAGCTAATTTGAGTTCATAGATACGTTAATATGCAACTTCTGTCATGTTTCACTGTCTCTGTTGATGCTTACATGGGTTGCTTTACAAATATTGTTAGGAAGATCTCTACTACCCCCATCCACTGGTTCAGGATATCCTCTGGGGATCTCTATACTATGCCTATGAACCTGTTTTTATGCGTTGGCCTGCAAAAAGATTGAGGGAGAAGGCTCTACAAACTGTAATGCAGCATATCCACTATGAAGATGAAAATACTCGGTATATATGCATAGGGCCTGTCAATAAGGTAATTTTTTTTAAGATGTGAGAGAGAACTAGAGAGCAAAGTTTGAAACTCGAAAATTTTAATTTGAAGCTATGAGGAAAAATGGTTGATAGTCATTCAAACATAATATCAATTGAAGAGTTAGATTAATTAGCTTCTTTAGCTCTACACCTTCACTCAAAGGCACTCACTGTACTTGTTGGTAGTTCCATTGAGCTATTGGCCTTGTATTTTGTGGACGATGCAGGTGTTGAATATGCTTTGTTGTTGGGTGGAGGATCCAAACTCAGAGGCATTCAAATTCCATATTCCAAGAATCTTTGATTATTTGTGGATTGCTGAAGATGGCATGAAAATGCAGGTTCAGACATTTACTGTTAAACAGTTTTTAACTGACTTGACAAGCATTTCTCTCTCTCTCTCTCTCAATATTCCCCCCCCCCCCCCTTCCCCCCTCCTCTCTGTGGGGGGAAGCCCTTAGTATTTTTTTAATTGTTCAATGAAGTATATACAGCCCATGATTGTGTTTCACTACCTCAAATATTGAGAATTGTACATTGTGTGTTTGTATTAATTTTGATGTAGGGTTATAATGGGAGTCAGTCATGGGATACTTCTTTTGCTATTCAAGCGATTATGTCAACTAACATTGCTGAAGAATATGGAGCAACTTTAAGAAAAGCACATGACTACATAAAGGATTCGCAGGTTCTCCTTTGCAGAATTTTTATTATTATTATATCTTAAAATATTTTCATATTTTCATGACCAATTGTGGTTTGCTTTGAAGGTCTTAGAAGATTGTCCTGGAGATCTAAATTTTTGGTATCGTCACATTTCAAAAGGTGCTTGGCCATTCTCAACTGCAGATCATGGATGGCCTATTTCTGATTGCACTGCAGAAGGATTGAAGGTAAAGTTAGAACAAACAGTTCCATACTATATAATGGAAAAAATTTCTGATATCTATTTCTTTGTGCAGGCTGTTTTATTACTATCAACATTCCCATCAGAAACAGTTGGGAAGTCGTTAGATGTGAAGCGGTTATATGATGCTGTAAATGTTCTCCTTTCCTTACAGGTAATTGTTAGATATGTTGCTTTTTTAGAAGCTCAAAGTTGGAATCTGACATAGCAAGTTCTAAAAAAAATGTTAACAGATTGAAAAAAGACATAATAGTTTACTCTCATGATTCTTGTAATTGACTTGTTTAACTCAAGGCTTTGTTCATCTGGGTTGAAGTGACTAGAGTAATTTATAATATGTACATTTCCCTCACTGATGGCAGCTAATTGTGCCTTCAGCTTGGGCTTGCTTAAATATTTAAGTATTTAAAGAATGTAGGTGTTGGCAGTACTGAACTCTAAACATCCAAGGATTTATCATTGATTCACAAATGATGAAAATATTAACCTGAACGTTTATTGTCTGATTTTCTCTGAAAAATGTAGACATTACTCTGAAGTTCATAATTCTCATACCTCTGATTGTTCTTTTTTATTCGGATAGATATCTTCAGAAGATAATAGTGGAAGAGGAAAAGAAATTCCTCCAACAAAGGATGTAGTTTGTCTACTCTATAGTTTTTCTTACACATATCTTAACATCATGAATGCCTTAAAAAGTCTTGGTTGATTGGATTAGATGATATGCAAAGTATTAAATTTGGTTATAAGCACGTTGGGTTTTTTTTTAAATTTTTTATTACTCTTTCCAGAATCATACATCTGAAGTTGTGAAGTAAACATAGAATAGAATGTGGCACTTTGAAGCTTTGAAGTCTTATATAATTCTTAAAAGAAAGAGTTCTGTATACAAACATTTCTGCATGATATGTGCACCTGACTTTATTGTTCTTTCATTTTGTTGTGATATTTTTTTTTGTTTAGTTTGCTTGTCTCTGGTATTGTTAGCAGATTAGTTTTGCAATTCAGTAGCTGGTGAGTTATAAACATTCTAATGGATGTTCTTAGATCACTGCAGAATACTGATGGTGGCTTTGCAACTTATGAATTAACTAGATCCTACCAGTGGTTGGAGGTAACTATTATAACTTCTTAAGGCTTCTTTCTTTTACTTTTACCTTTAGTTTTAAATAATTCTTCTTACCATGAATTTGCTATGTCTTGAAAGTTTGAATTATTGCCAAGTACCCCCTTATTAAGAGCTTCATGACCAAGCTGGCCCTGTTCTCCCAGTGATATTTGAACTCAAATACAATAAATGTTTAGGCTTAGCCTTCACTTAGAAAAAAAATTATAAATTACTTGTGAATTTTTTTCCTCATTTATGTTCGTAGACATATTACATAACTCAGCCCTAGAATCTTTTTGACTTTTGGCTGCACCAATATTGTGATTCATACTAATCCATTGGAGGAAAACCATCAGTGTTTGGAATGACACTTTAGAAGCTATTCCACCTTGAATTTCATTGTATGGAAACCCCTTGAATTGAGATGGCTAAAATACATTAGGGATTTTTAGTTCAGAAAAATAACCTTGATTCACTAACTTTAAAAAAGCTGAATTTTCACTGAGATGAGATACTGGCATCCTAACAGTCTACCAATGATACTTGTTTCCAGAGTAAAAGACCGTCTTACATGTCATGGGACTCAGCTCATGGCTCCTATGTTAGCTCTGGTTGGTAATCACTGATTGCCCAGAGGACTTCCTATATAGATGTGTGTGTGGGTGTGTGTTTTGCGTAGTCTATACTTTCCTACATTGATTGAGAATTATATGACATTGATTAGGGATTGTAGGGAATTGAGGTCAATGAGCGCTCTAATGATACCATATCCCCCCATAAGAAATGGTGGAGGGTAACAACATAGGTTTAAAACTCACTGGGTGTTTGTGTAGACTTATCAATCTAAAAAAAAAAAGGATTGTAGGAAGTTGATATAGAGCAATGGTGTTTTGACCTGGGAAATTTAGGATCAATGTGATGATTAACTCTATATAAGTTTCTTTTTTGATTGTTAAGTTTGCATGTGCACTTAAGCGGGTTTTGAAACTATGGCCTTACCCTTTGCCCTTTCTTATGGGGAAGGAGGTGCCTTTTGAGCTAGAGCTCATTGGCAACTCCATATCAATTTCTAATGATTTTATGGTTGTATTTAATTATGATTTGATGATCTCTTTTTAGATATAGGGAATGTGGTAAAGAAATCATATCAGTTAGTAATTTATCCACACATGGCATGTGTTTCTAACCCTTGAAATTATGGTTGTGTCACATGCATTTTTATAGGGCAGTCAGTTGGAAATTCACTAGAAATTAAAATCTAGCTCTTTGTAATCCATATTCATGTGTTTTTCCCTCTTCTTTGCCTTTCTTTGGGTTTGAATGGGGGATAAGGAGGTGATTTGTGAAATGAAGATACTTTACTATGCCAATCTTACTTTTAAGTGGTGGCTTTGCAACAGTGGTTGAGTTATGTAATCCTAAACTCCATGTTCTTATCCTAAAATTGGCTGTATAGTTCATTTTATCCTATGCTGCAAGTTTATTGGAATGATGCTGAGATTATATTTGCAATGTCTATTGTCTCCATCAATTTTCAGTTAATCAATCCTGCTGAAACCTTTGGTGATATTGTGATTGATTATCCGTAAGATTTCATCACACTTCATTTTGTAATTCTATTTACTTTAATTGAAAAATTCTAATATGATGTTAAATGAAGTGATTATGTAGATATGTTGAGTGTACGTCAGCAGCAATTCAAGCACTGACATTATTCAAGAAATTATATCCTGAGCATAGGAGGGAAGAAATAGAAAATTGTATTGCTAAAGCTGCAGAGTTCATTGAAAAAATACAAGCTTCAGATGGCTCCTGGTTTGCTTTCACATTACTTTTCTATTTATATTCTGCATATTTGTTTGAATGTCTTCGTTATTATCAGTCACTAATTTCTCTCCCACTTTAATTTTGTATCAGTGCCTGAGCTCAACCTAATTAGTCACTTGTATATCTTGGAATTGTTTGAACTTTGAACAGTTATGAAATTACTTGCACCCAATTAATCTAAAATAATTAAATAGGTATGGATCCTGGGGAGTCTGCTTCACCTATGGTGGGTGGTTTGGGATAAAGGGGTTGGTAGCTGCTGGAAGGACATATAAGAATTGCTCTAGCATCCAAAAAGCATGCAATTATCTGTTGTCCAAAGAGCTTGCTTCAGGTGGTTGGGGAGAAAGTTACCTATCATGTCAGAACAAGGTTGGTACTATATTTAATTCTTATATTCTACTGTAACTCCCATATGCAGGCCATCTTAATCTTTTCTTGAACAGGTGTATACCAATCTCGAGGACAATAGGCCACATATTGTCAATACCGGATGGGCTATGTTAGCCCTCATCGACGCTGGGCAGGTACATTTGGTGAAGAATCATTTGGAAACTCCTCCCTCTCCCTTCTTTTATTTGCCTTTGGTGCAAATCAACCTTTCAAATTCATTTTAGCATTTGGTTGCTAATATGAATTCGTCTTCCCATCTGTCTAAAGTTCCTCGCAGTAAGGTTATTAAAACTAGAGAATTATCATGCATGCCTACGTAAGAGTCATGAAGGAAAAGTTTCAACATCATATTGGTAATGAAATATCAGTTCCATACATTTCCTGCACTCAATGACATTTGGCCACAGAGAAAATAGCTTCTGATAATCATGCATTCTTCGCAATAAGGTTTATTAAAACTAGAGAATTATCATGCATGCCTACTTAAGAATCATGAAGGAAAAGTTTCAACATCATATTAGTAATGAAATATCAGTTCCATACATAACCTGCACTCAATGACATTTAGCCACAGAGAAAATAGGTTCTGATAATCAGTATTCTGTGTTTGATTGTATGCAATACATTAAACAAGAGAGACAGTGGAAATTCACTTTTGTGAAAACTAATGGGGAATTTTGAAACAGTAATGTTTAAAAATCCATACATTATATAATTAATACTTTGATACACAGTGGTAATATTTGTGTTAATTTCACCAATCGTGTCTTGCATGAAAATCACATTTATCACCATATTTCTCATAATTTGAAAATTAAAGTAACTATCAGTTTTGGTTGATCGCATTCCCAGTTTCATTTAAAAAAAAAAAAAAAAACGTAATAAAAACCAGAAAATAAGGACAGGCAAAAAAAGATCAAATTGGTTGTATACTTTTTTCTATAATTTTTCTAGTCTTGATATTAATAATTGAATTTTTTTTTTCTCTCTTCTGAAAGGCTAAGAGAGATTCAACACCGTTGCATCGTGCAGCAAGGATATTAATAAATTCTCAAATGGAGAATGGAGATTTTCCACAAGAGGTAAACCTAGGCATTATTTCTCTATTTTTCTTTCTCATTGAAGTGAAATATTTCTTGAATGTGCAATTGTATTATGTTCTGAGGAAAGACAGGAACAGGCCAACAGTCCATTTCTATGGCTTTAAAAATGCAGTATCCTATTACATAAATTTGACTAAAAAATAAACCACACCAAGATAAAAACATGTAAAACTTAGAAATATTCTTAGCATATTTTTACTAGGGATAGCCAACCCCAAAGTTTTGGTATTGACACTTTGTTGTTGATATTTTTACTAGAGGTGGTTAAATGGATGATATGGGGGTTATAGGTTCTCTAGACCATTAATTTCTTTAGATATCTGGGTTCTTATAGACTAGAAAAGATAAATATTGTAAATCTTTGGCTTGTCCGCTCATGTATTTTCGACCACACAGCATAAGAATCTTTTAAAAACAACTTATTTCCCCAGCAACTGCTCAAGAAAGTTATATATCAATACCTTATATGTATGTGTTAACAATTTATGCATTTTGTCATACAGGAGATCATGGGAGTTTTCAACAAAAATTGTATGATCAGCTATGCTGCATACCGAAACATTTTTCCTATTTGGGCCCTTGGAGAATACTGTTGTCGAGTATTGCAGGCACCCTAAAATGATGTCACTTTCACCTTTTTCTTTGTTTTTTTTGTTTTTGTTGTTTGTATTCCATAAATGTCACTTTTGCAGGCACCCAAAAATATTTTTGTCGAGTATTTTTACTTTTGCTTTCAACAGTTTAGTTTCCTAAAATTTTCTCTCTATGTATATGACCATTAATGAATAAAAATGTTCCAAATATTTTTATAATTGTGGGCCACTTACATTATTGCCAATTGGACTTAAGTGAGCCCTGGTTAAAGTCCCAATGCTAGCTTAAGGCCCCAATTACATAAGATAAATGTTGAATGGTAATGGTAGGTTTGATGTGCACTCATACTATGAAGCTTTAAAAGGTTCAAGTAATGAAAATTTCCTTAGAAAAGTATTTGGTGTTCAAACGATTTGAAAAGTTCTGCATTTACTCTCTGGATTGCTGTTTGGGGATGGATTCTTTTGTGATAATCCTATTATCTTTTTGTTTTCTGGGTGTTTGCGCTTTGTTGGGTAATGTTAATGAGTGTTGTTAATTTACTTGCTAGATGGAATTATTAGTTTAGCCTACATGCACTACACTATTATTATTATTTTGTTTGGAATCTAGTTCGCTAATGCTTGATGTGGAAACTATGGAGTTACTAGTTTGGCATACACACACTAGCATTGTATTTTTCTTGTTTGGAATCTAGTCCTCTTATGATTGATGTGGAAACTATGGAGTTATTAGTTTGGCATACACTATCATTGTATTTTATTTATTTATTTGTTTGGAATTAGTCCTCTCACCAGTTCAACTGAAGTTTTTTACTAGATTATTTTGAGTATTTGGATCTTAGTAATACTCTTTCTCACTCTTGGACTTAATCTTATGAATACATAATGTATGTAGGAGATTTGCATCAACATTCTTTTTTTTTTTGGTATAAAATATTATAAATCCAAAAGATTGGATAATTGACACAAAGGATGCCTTCTACTGTAATGTCCAGCAGCTCTATGTATCTCATGAGAGACTTTTCTCTCACAAAATGTGGGGTTCACAAATGTGCGTCCTATACATGTGAAAGAGATGTTTTTTGAAACTATCGAAAATAATTTTCTAGCTGTGGGTGTCATTGCAATTTAAGTCAAGCAACCATCACGTACCGACTGTATCAACCGACTTCTATTTCAAAAGCGTGGGAATTCCAACATTTGGGCTTGACATGAGCAATTTTCAGAACCCACTACTTGTACAAAATCTACAAATGTATTAATTGGCCACAAGTATTGGGTACAAAAACTACAACTTGTGGCCAATTAATACATTTGTAATTTTATTAATTTTCTAGCAATAATTTTCACATTTGAAAATTAATGTATTATAATTTTCATCAAACCCTCCACAAATGTATTAATTTTCTAGCAATAATTTTATTGATACAAGTATTAATTTTTTTTGTTGTGGCCCACAACAAAAAAAAATTACCCAATATTGACTTTTGAGAAAAGTAGCTATTTGTGAACTATATTTAAATGCATATAATTTTTTTTTTTTTCAAACTACGTATTAAGAACTGTCGAAGTTTTCAAATTAAAGAGAAGATTTTTGCATTTTTTATGTTGACCTGAACAAGCACATGCCCATTTTAGAAAAATCCTGGTAGAAAGTGTGTATTGGAAACGTGAAAAAGGACTACCTTTTCCTAAAAGGATTAATTTTATGAATCAGATTAAAATTTGCAAATTTAATGGTGAACATATTTTAAAAATTTTAAATAACGGGACTATTTGTATGCTGTTAGATAAACAAAAATAAATAAATAAATAAATAAAAAATTTCACTATGCAATAGGCGAAATGGAGAGAATATATAAAGCATAATTTTATATAAAATTTTTGAAATTGCAAAAATACCATAAAAACTTCAAATCTTATTTTAGGTAAAATCTCTTATTTTAATGGTATCAATACTCCTTTTTCACTCTCCAACCACACACACATATATGATGCCCTTCTCTTATGACATATACGGGTCCTACAATAAATATGTGGAGTCCACCAAATATGAGAGAACTTATCTCACAAGATTGAGAATAATTTTAGAAACCACTCTTTTTTCGCAATTATTTTATGTAATAGACTATGAGTAACTGTTTGTCAATTTTATATAATCCTATAATTTTTTCTCCATCACTCAGTCTGTCACGTTACACCTCGGGGCAGAATTATTGCACAAAAATTCTGTCCTTGATTTATTCTATGAGATACTTTCTCGTAGGCCCTCATCCTCTCCCCTTATACTATCAACCGACGACTCTTCACCTACTAACAGTGACATTACCTTATATTTGTACATATTTAATTACCTACACAAGAAGGAAAGTGTCTTATGAGATTGCAAGTGTCCTCATTAGATTTGGTGAGAACGGCATTTAAGATCTCTTCCCAACCCCCAACTACCGCCGACAATACTAATACTAATTACTTCACATTTTAATATATTAATTACATCACCTACGTTTATTACTGTACTATACGAATACATTGAAATCATGGATAACTTTCACCCCCCACTTTTAGGGAATACTGACAAATGATATTTCATTTCAACAGATAGATGTTTCTTTTCAACTGTCAACTTCATATCCATGTCCATATGGATGTCCTGCGGATTCTAGTGGCCATTGCTGACCTGTAAGGCAGCATTGATAATTAATTAGTTGAAAATTTGTCATCTTAGCATGTTCCACAATTTATTATTTATTGTCGTGACTAGGGTCCATAAATTCACACCGAAAATTTTTTTTATTTGATAAAAAAAAAAGAAAAAAAACTATGTTCCACAATTGTTACTTTCTGAAACGGCCTAAAAAAGTCTTGTACCACAATAATAATAATAATAATAATTGTTAATATAATTTGTTTACAATATTAAAGTAATATTATTCTAATCATAACAAGGCATGTTAATAGGTATAAAAAAAAATTGTAAACATTATTGTGTTTTTTGTATTACTCTTTTAGGGATTGTCCTTTTAGATGTCTAAACCAAATAGTCATTTAGGACGTTGGGTATACACGTGTGAGTGAAGTTCCAAATTAAATAATAATTAAAAGAAAGAGTGATTAATATGTAGCATTATTGAACACACACGCATTAGATTTAGGCCTTTCAAATTAAAATATATTTCTATATATTATATTAATTATTTAAGAAAGTTCTACAAGATGTTTATCTCTCCAACATAGGAAGCCTCATAAGCAAAGTCATCCTCAAATTTTGGTATCATATGGCCAAGTGGATGGGATTGACGTGGGGGGTGGGTATGTGTGTTCTCTCAAGTCTCAATCATGCATCAAAGAAACCCTCAAATTTTGGTATCATATGGCCAAGTGGATGGGATTGACGTGGGGGGGGGGGGGGGGGGGGGGGGGTGGGGTGGGTATGTGTGTTCTCTCAAGTCTCAATCATGCATCAAAGAAACAACAATTAGGATAAACCTTTTATCAAGTTATAACCAGCAGTTTTGATGTCCAGAGTTTGAAAGATACACACTTGGATATCATATCGAGACAAAAAGGTTTATAAAGCAATGCAGGGAATCATAAAGAATAAAATATCTGCAAGTCTTTTTGCAGAGTAATTTAAAATGTGTTAAAACATTCTCTTGTTGATTGTTTAATAGCAACTTGTACTTATCCTATAAGAGCATTCAAATTAGAAAATGCTATTCCATCCTATTTTACTATCTCAAAAAACTACTTTATCAATTATATTATATCATTTTACAACACACCTAACATCCTAAAATTTTATTTTTCCCCATTTCATTTAAATATTCTATTTTATTCCTTTTTTTACTATTTCTCTTTTTCTATTTCTTTTCCTCTCTTTCTCCCTCAACCTCTAGCATCGGTTTCAACACACAGAGCCACTCACATAGAGACCCATGATACACCGATCCACCTATCCAAACCCATCACCACACACACACACACAAACCATCAAACCATCAACAGAGCCACACACACACACACACACACACACAAACCATCAAACCATCAACTGGGCCACACACACACAAACCATCAAACCAATCGGAGCCAACAACAGCCACCACACCCACCAATCGGAGCCAGCAACAACCACCACACCTCCAAAGAAACCCACCACCGATGCCTTGTCGGAATCCACGCCGAAACCCAGCTCACCATGCACGACCTCGCCACGACCCACCTCCACGGCAGCAAACCCACGACCCACCTCCACGGCAGCAAACCCACGACCCACACCATCACCTAACCCATGCCCACGACCCACACCATCATCCTCAATCACCCATCCCCACCACCACGGAAACCCTCAATCACATCAAACCCACATCAAAACTTTGATTCAAGGGAAAATAGAGAGGAAAAAAAAATGAAAGGGAAGAGAGGGATGAGAGAGGGGGAGGGATTGAATGAGTGAACTAAAAAAGAAGAAAAAGAAAAAAAAAAGAAAAAAGAAAGAAAGAGAGAGGAGATGAGAGTGTGACCGGTGAGAGAAAGAGAGGAATTGATAAAGAACCTAATAAAATATTAGTTTTTTTTTTTTTTTTTTTTACAATACTGTTACAGTGCAATTCTACTTTTATAATTGTATTGTAGCAGTATTGCAAATTTTTTTGTAATACTTGGTTTTTACAAATCCGGATGTGGGGAGTTTTTTTGGGCCTTTATGCTAAATTTTGCCTACATATGGCATATGGCATTCCAAATGTGAATGCTCTAAGAGAATATCAATATTTTTGGTTTATGTTCATTTGTTAATAAGATATTTTGTCTAACTAGTTTAAAAAAAAAAAAAAAAAAAGTCATTGTTAGTGTACAAAATTCTCAATTTTATACAGTTAAGAAGAAACGATTAGTCATGTAATCCATACCTCCAACTTGAGGTTGTTTGTTGGACCCGAATATGTGACGTGTTTTTGAGTGGAAGACATCTACCATTGCTTCAAGACACAACTTCTAATTATCTAGAGTAATCAAGACAAAAGAAAGAAAAAAAGAAAAAAAGAAAAAAAGAAAAAATATATATATATATATATTATTATTATTATTATTGGTAGATTTGATTTGTTGGTAGTTGGGTATAAATGCCAATGGTGAAAATTTCTTTCCAAGGTTTTAATAAATTATTAATCATTTCATACTCTATGGGATCCCATCCATTACTGAGGATAAATTATTGTGCGATGGACAATAATGAAAATAATGAAAGAAAATGAATGGTTGATCAACAGATATATTATTGAAGCATGTTATATTTGCAGTATATATATATATATATATATTAATAATATTTTGAGACATTCCATAATTGTAACATCAATGTTTTGTTAAAAGAAAAAAAAAATCATATAAATCTAGCCAGAGCTAACAAAAAGGTTACATCATCTTGTGGAAAATGACTCTCTTTCCCATTCTCTTTTGAGTAATACTACAGATACAAACTATTTTATAACATTTTTACAAACGGTTGATATAGCAAATTATTACTAGTTTTAATATGGGTCCATCACTAACATCAAATTTTTACTTACAATAAATATTTAGAAAATACTAAAACTACATTAGCAGTTTGTAAATATATTGTAAAATAGTTTGTGTATGTAGTATTACTCTTCTCTTTTTTAGTTATCTTATCAAAACATTTATTTATTTATTATTTTAATTTTTTAGAAAGGAAACTGAAAGCTTTATTAAGAATTAGGCAAATCTGCGTGGTCTTATCAAATCTTAGTATAGTTCACATGGTTGAATTGGACAATGAATTGCAAATAATATTTTCTTTTCTAATGTCAATATTTTATGGCTACAAGATATATATTAACAAAACCTAAACGATTCTCCAGGTCAAAGTCTTGTGGTTGACTAGGTCCCAACATTTGCCTCCTGACAACATATGTATAGTTTAACTCGTAGTAGGTGTAGCTTTTGTATTAGACTGTTGAGCCTATTGAAGATCACAAAACTACCCGTGCCTCTCATTTATGTTCACTTCGTAGCCATATTCTAACTTCGGTGGGAAGTTCTTAACAAAAGTTATTGTAATTTCTTTATAAAAATTGGCATCCCAAAATCAGTTAGCTTGGTATCCCATATCTCTCTCTCTCTCTCTCTCTCAAAGCCTAAGGGTACGTTTCAGTCGTGGACCATAGTACTTGCTGAGGAATGAATGCTAGAGGACGAGTGCTCACTCAAGCATAGGTTATAAGTCACAGTCTTGATTTTAGTTCCTTTTAATGTTGTCCCAATAGCTTTCATTAGTCGGTGGACATCCTAGAAGTGAACAAATATTTATACGGCTGACCCAACCAAAAGAAATTAAAGTAATAAACCTTTGTCACTAGGGCACTCTCTAATACTTGGTGTAGATTTTTCTATATTAGGCGAGTTTCAGCCTGTTGAAGATCAAAAATTATTCTCAAGTTTAAGGCCTTGCAAACCCACAAATCTCCATTTGTTCCCCTCCATAGCCAAATCTATATTGGTGGGAAGTTCTTAAGACAACAGTTCTACATGTTTTGAGTACCATATATTTCATAAAGGTAGCTCTCTCTCTCTCTCTCTCTCTCTCTCTCTCATATTCTAACATATTTACAGTGAAATATATGGGATCACATAAGTGTTTTCTGCTATACACCTTCTAAATGATCAATTTCTAGATCTTTTTCGTATGTTGTTTGTCTATCACAGACTCTAATATTCTTTGCTGAAAAAATGTTCATTGTATCTTTATATATGCATGATTATTTACTATCACAGACTCTAATAGTTACAAACAAAAGAGAAGAGAAGAGAAGAGAAGAGAGTGGTGTCATTATCATCACTATAATAGAGCTTTGCACATGCAGATTCAAATTAACTAAGAAAGAATGTGGAAGCTGAAGATAGGAGAGGGCAAAAATGACCCTTACCTTTTTAGTACAAATAACTTTGCGGGAAGACAAACATGGGAGTTTGACCCGGAGGCTGGTACACCAGAAGAGCGAGCTGAGGTTGAAGAGGCTCGTCGAAATTTTCACAAAAATCGACGTCAATTCCCGGCTTGCGGTGATCTTCTCTGGCGAATGCAGGTTCCTTAAATTAATGATTTTTCGGTCATGCATGGTCAAAACATTTTTCTAATTGGTAGATTGGGCTAAATTTTGTAACTTTGGTATTGGTTTAAGTGTTGGTAATTTTGTTATATATTAGGCTTTTATTTTTTTATTTTATTTTTATTTTTTGAGTTTGCTATTTCTGAGGGTGGCTAAAGGTGAATTTATTGAATCAAATTACTAAATTAGTACCTATATGTATATACTAATATTTTTTTTTTCAAGTTTTAGGCGGGGCCAGTGCTCCCTAAAGCCAAAGAATGGCCCAACCCTAAGCAGATCTTTTGACATGACTCTTTAAATAATAATATGACCCGGCTCTTTAAATAATGATATAACCTGTCTTTATTTCATTCAACGACAATCTTACACAGCACAACAATTTTAACAAATTATTTATTTCATTCAACGACAATCTTACACAGCACAACAATTTTAACAAATTATTTAAGTATCTTGCTTCACCCCATCATGACGTGGTAATTAAAAAGGTCATTCATTATAGTTTTAGTTATATAACGTTCTTCTTTCAAAAAAAAAAAAAAGGTCACGTAACGTTCTTATTAAATCAAGTGACTTGTTTAAATAATACACATAAATATAGATAGTCTTATAAATTATAGCATAATTGATAGAAAAAACAGCTCTAATCATGTTTGATTTGGTATTATCCGTTACTTACTTGATCAAGTATTTTGACATTAATGAGTTTTTGAAGTGTAAAATAATATTTGTAATTTTTCTTAGAAAAATACCACATAATTAAAAAAAAAGGTCATGTTAGTGGATGCACTTAGAGTAATGCTTAATAAACCATAATAAGAAAGTTTTGATACAACTTTCATGCGAAATATAAAAAGTTGTCAATAATATTTATTGTTTTATCATTTTTCTAATAAAGTGTTTGAAAAAATAGTTCTTAAACTAATGCCGGCATTGGTTAACATTTCCCTTAAAAAAATTTGTCAGGTCATTATTCCATCAACTACGTATGCAATACCACTAACACATCAGTTAACAAAAGAACTTGTATAGTTTATTTTTAAAACTTGAAGGACTAACAACGTCTACTAATTAAAACTTGAAAAACTAATTACGTTAACGGATAAATTCCAAGGATCTATAGTACAATTTTGTCTTAATTCTTTTTTCACTTCTTTCACAATGTTTTAAGGTGACAAATCATAGTTAATGCAACATTATTTTCACATAAAACCGCTAATCGGTAAAGAAAAAAAAGAAAAAAAAGAAAGAAACTGTGTAATTGTTTGCATATGTAATTATTATCATTATTTTGTCTAACTGGAACAATCGAAACTGAATTTTTGTTTAAAAAGCAAATGGAGAAAGTCTTAAATAACAGAGAAAGTCTTAAATAACAGAGAAAGTCTTACCTACCCTTCAATATTTTGTTGGTGTTGATTGTTGACTCATTCAACTAGGAATCTAGGATGCCATTAATGCAATAGTTGTTTTTTTTTTTTTTTTTTTTTTTTTTTTTGTATTGAATAGAATCTAATAGTTTAGCACTTGAACTTTTATAGGATTAGAGTATCCGAAATGGTGTAATACTGATTCTTCAAAAAATAAAATAAAAATGGTGTAATAAAAATTCAAAATACAGTATTCAGAAATCATAAAAGGAAAAGACTTTTTTAGCCCCACACACACAGCCAAGAGAAAATCGAATTATACCTTTCAATAATGATTCCTTTATTTACCTTTACTTATTATCCGTACCCAATTTTGATCCAACCGAACCCGCTTGTTCATAAAGTCTCATTATAAAATTTTAAATTTATATTTTTTATTGATATATTTTCAATATATGTTTGTGTACTAAAATTATATTAAATTTTCTATATCACAGATCACTGAAAGTTTTAATAAAACTTAATGTCCAATTCTCAAATATGAATATTTTTAGCGTTGGATTGGATCTACTACCAAATTGAGTAGTTTTTAGTAAGTTAATTATATATTTTTTTCTTTATAATTGACTTTTATTTACTTGACATGTGATATTCTATTATTAAAGCTCTTTATATTTAAGCATGAGTTTGAATTTGCTTTTTTTTTTTTTAATTTAATTTTTTAAACTTATATGTTTATGTTCAACTTTTTACTACCTCATTTTTTTGAAATACAAGTGAACTTTTACCATCTTTCAACATAAAATATGCAAGTAAAATTTCAGCAAAAAGGTAATCCAAATGCAAACTTAGTTATTTTATAGGTGATTTAATTTAATTTTTTATTTTATGTATACCATGCAAAGGTATTTTATTTATTTATTATTTTTGTGAAATTATTTGACTAGTAGATTATTAGAATTAATTACCAAACTACAAAACTTAAGGATTTATGTATTATTAAAGTCATTGGGTACTTTTCTTTTTATTTTATATAAATTGAAAGAAATTGGAAACAAAGAGAGGGTAGAAAGTTGTTAAAGTCTCTCGATTTTTTTTTATTTTTTTATTTTATTTATTTTATTTTATTTTTATGATGAAAATGAATACGAGTTATATTGAGTTAAGCTGACCAAAAAAAAAAAAAAATCAGGTCAGGGTTATTGATATAACAACTCACTTTAGATAAGTACAATCTATCATCATTTATAAGTTATTAGTAATAGGGGTAATTACACTCCCCTCACTTGTGGTTTAAAGAAATTAGCACTCCCCTCCTTTTTGTTTATATTAGTAATGAAATATTTTAAATTTTTATAAGAATCTCTTTACAAAAATTTAGTCATTATTAGTAAAAAAATAAAACTGATAAATTTAGAATAAAAATGAAAAATTTATCAAACACCAAAATACTTGCAATAAAAAATCTCTACATAACCCATTGAAAAAAGAAAAAAAAATTAATAAGAAAAATTCACACTTAATATTTTAAAATACACTTTAATTAAAATTTTAAAATAATGAATTTTAACAGTGAAATAAAATAATTTTAGAAACTTACCCTTAAGAAAATGGTAAGTTAGTACACAATATTTTTAATATTAATTTAACAAAGTTTGTTCAATCGGATGTCGGGGGGGGGGGGGGGGGAGGGAATGTTTTTTCCCTTCAAGTTTGAGGTGGAGTGTCATTTCCCTAAACATCAAAATAGGGGAGTGAAATTACCCCTTAGTAATATATCTTTTTGTTTTTAATTATTATTCATACTTTTGTTGATGGTTAGTTAGTAACTAACGTGGTTGACTTGATTTCGTAACCTTGGCCTATGTTACATCAAGTGCTGTTACGAATTTTATTTCAAAAACTCTGCAAACAGATGATATAATTGATATCACATCAATAATATAATAAATAAAGTTTTAATTTTTTTTAAATTTTAAAAATAGGCACATTAGTTTGTAAAACTATATAGTAAAATTTATTGTATCACTAGAATCACTCTTTCACCAATAACCATATAACCGACATTATCTTTGCATTGTATGGGCATATAAATGTATAATTGATACATGTGCATTTTGTTGTTCTATTTATTTTAGTTAAAGTATAATTATACTTAAATTTTTTTAAAAGAACCTAAAATGATAAAGAAAAATTTTTAATAACCAAACACTAGACATAGAAGCTCAAAATCAAATGTTTAATTGGATTTGAGATTTATTTTTGGTAGTGTAGAAGCCCAACGTTTCTTAAACAACATACATATTACTTGTAAAATACTCTTATATCTAAATTTTGAATATCAATTTTAACATGGTATTACAGCTACATTTTCTCACTTGTCAAGATCAGCTTGCAGGCATCTATACTAAATCTCATCCCATAAGATGCTTTTGTGATCTAGTTTTCACACTCAGTGTTTCTTATCCTTACTTTGAGTTTGCGAGGGGCTATTAGTATACAAGCCCAATGGACTCTAGGTCCAATATACTTTACTTGTAAATGTATTGCTTGTACAATACACTTATGCTTGCCTATATATAGAAAATTGATTCTCAATTCTAACAACTTTCATTTCATTGTATTTACACCAAAAAATAAAAAATGAAAGTACAAAATAAGAAGAAAAATCCAACAACAACCAAAACCCTCAGTAACTTCTAGTGGCCACTTGGATTAGTTAAAAGATATTACTGATCGATGTTCATCAAACTAAAATTCTAGTATAATATAGTGCCAAAATTCATAAAAGTTGTTTTGGTTTTTTATTTTGTGAAATGAAATTCTATTGTATTCGTAGGTGATGCTATTGTTCACACATATGTATTTTGAAGTTTTAATGCCTTGGGAATTTTTTTGGCTAATGACATAGGAATTATTGAAATGATTGCAGTTTTTGAGGGAGAAAAACTTCAAACATACAATTCCCCCAGTTAAGATTGAGGATGGAGAGGAAATCACATATGAAAAGGCCACAATTACATTGAGGAGGGCTGTCCATTTCTATACGGCCTTGCAGTCTTGTGATGGCCATTGGCCTGCTGAAAATGCTGGCCCATTATTTTTCCTTCCTCCTTTTGTGAGTTGCATCATTATCATTATTAAGTTTTCAATATTATTATTAATTTATTATAATTATAATTTGTCAAGTAAATATAAACCTCCAGAATATCTTCTAATTAAGTTTGAGTTGACTGTGAACAATGAAATTGTTCCAAATAACATTCTTGCTAGTGAACTATTTTGGCTTTCAGCTCGATATAACTACTATTTTTCTTGTATTTGATCAAAAAAAAAAAAAATGCAGGTATTATGTTTTTACATTACAGGACATCTTAATACTGTATTCCCAGCTGAGTATAAAAAAGAAATTCTTCGTTACATATACAATCATCAGGTATATATTCTTGAAAGTTTAAAATGTTTATTGAATCAATAAGAATAGAGATTTTGCAAAATTTTTCACTTTCATTTTCTGTTTTTTGTTTTTAGAATGAAGATGGTGGATGGGGATTTTACATAGGAGGGCACAGCATCATGTTTTGCACAATTCTCAGCTACATTTGTATGCGAATACTTGGGGAAGGACCTGATGGTGGTCAGGACAATGCTTGTGCAAGAGCAAGAAAATGGGTCCTTGATCGTGGTGGTGCAACACACATATCTTCTTGGGGAAAGTCCTGGCTTTCGGTATGACTATTTATTTGTGAAGATTCACATCAAATTAGAGTTAAATACTCAAAATAATTTATATTTTTAATTAAAATATAATCATATTTATTTCACAATTTGAGAAATGAACATATTTGGTTCCAAGTACTCACCATGCAAGATGATTTTCTGTTGATAATTAACACTAGCATGCGATGTCCTGTAAACTGTAGATACTTGGTGTGTTTGAATGGGCTGGAGCCAACCCAATGCCTCCGGAATTTTGGCTTCTTCCTCCATATGTTCCCATGTATCCAGGTTTATACAATATATGATTACTTCTTCATTAAGTATTTTAAATCATTATTGCACGTGGAACCTGTCTAAAATCAGTTAAGTCGATGTTTAACAGACATTTCTTTGATGCCTTTGTCACTACAGAGGTTTAACATTCTTTTTAATGCACCAAATTCTAATAATAACATATCAATTTTATGGTGAACAAAATGCAGCCAAAATGTGGATCTATTGTCGGTTGGTGTACTTGCCTTTTTCATACTTATATGGGAGAAGGTTTGTTGGGCCAATCACACCTCTTATTATTCAATTAAGGGAGGAACTTTACACTCAACCTTACAGTGAAGTTAATTGGGCCAAAGCACGTCATCAATGCGCAAAGGTGAGTTCACCTTTGATGAGGAGATAACAACATGAGAAGATTTCAATTGAAAAGTTAATATGACATATAAGGACATAACATGACCCAAAAGTTAAGCATGTAGGTTTGGATCCAGTTGTATTATATTAATCACTCAAACTTGTAATTAGTATCCAATCTAGAAATTTAGTACTTAAGATAATCACGTTACTCACTCTTCAATATTCCAACAACCTTCATGGTTGATAATTGTGGAATGACATATACCATATAGTATTTTAAATACTTTTTTCAATGTATTGATTGAGGCTTTTTTTTTTTTTTTTTGGGCTAATGCATTGATTGTGGAAATCAATTACTACAGGAGGATATCTACTATCCGCATCCTTTGATACAAGATCTACTTTGGGATAGCTTATACATATTAACTGAGCCTATTCTCACTCGTTGGCCTTTAAATAAATTGGTTAGGGAAAAAGCTCTTAAAGCAGCAATGAAGCTCATTCACTATGAAGATGAAATCACTAGATACATTACCATTGGGGTTGTGGAAAAGGTAATGTGATTCTACAATGCTCTAGAAAAGCCATAAACATGGTTAATTTGGGCTATATAATATTCCTCCTAATACCATTTGCATTGAACAGTCAATGTGTATGCTTGCTTGTTGGGTTGAAGATCCAGATGGGGATGCTTATAAGAAGCATCTTGCTAGGGTAAAAGAATACATATGGGTCGCTGAAGATGGAATCAAGGCGCATGTTAGTACACATGTTATTCAAAACAATTGCAGAACTTTTTTTACCTATCCATTAGCATAAAATATGGTTTTCTAGTGTAATATGAATTGCTGACTTTGATACATGCAATTTGTGTGTAGAGTTTTGGTAGTCAATCGTGGGATATGGGTTTTAGTATTCAAGCTCTTTTAGCTAGTGATCTCATTGATGAAATTGGACCGGTATTGGTGAAAGGGCATGAGTTCATAAAAAGATCCCAGGTTTGATTTTCAATTCTGAAATCATAAAAGTCTACATTTTTGGTTAGGAAAGTCATTATCAATATGTCATTTGGAGTTATTGTGTTCTCTTAAACAATGTAAAGGTTAGAGACAATCCTGCTGGAGACTTTAGAAATATGCATCGTCACATTTCTAAAGGATCATGGACTTTCTCTGATCAAGATCATGGATTACAAGTTTCTGATTGCACTGCAGAATGTTTGAAGGTAAATAACTCTATTTAATGCTTCTTCAAATTCTACTGTTGCTACTTGTCCATAATCACTGTGTCACCAAATTCTCCTTTACTTCACAGTGCTGCTTGCTTTTTTCAATGATGCCACCTGAAGTTGTTGGTGAGAAAATGGAACCTGAGCGCTTGTTTGATGCTGTAAATATCCTACTTTATTTACAGGTGAGGATTAACTTTTCATAGAATGATAAATTACCACTTGTAGCAAAAACATATGCCCTTAGGCCTTGTTTGGGAGGAGGGAATGGAATGGAATGGAAAGGAATGAAAAGAATAATTTTAGAATATTTTTCCCTTCCCTTGTTTGGGAGTTTTAATGGAGGGAATGGAAAGCTCATTCCCTTGTTTGAGAGTTTAAGTGGAAGGGAATAGAATGAGTAGAAGGGAACACTCATTCCTCTCTATTCCCTTAAAACCTTAAATTTTCATTCTCCCCAAAATTGGGAGGAATGGGAGGGAATGGAATTAGATTTTATGATTTTTTTTTTACTAAAACTCCCAAAATACCCTTATATATTCAACCCTTTATTTCAAAATAGGGGTTTAATAGTAATATTGTCATAAAATGATTTCATTCTATTCCCTCCACGTTGCTCCCAAACAAGATTACTTACATTCCATTCATTTTCATTCCTTTCCATTCCTTTATTTTAAAACATCTTGGATACTCAATTCCATTCCATTCCTTTCCCTTACTTAAATACATTCCATTCCATTCCATTCATTTCCATTCCATTCTCTTATGAACTCTCAAACAGAGCCTTAGGAAGAGACGAATTTATTGATTTTACCATTGTTGCTAACACATTTCCCTCATAAATGGACCTAGATTTAATAAGTATCAACTAAGACATTTAACTTGTTAAATTAATGGGAGTTATAGTCTAATTGTTATAATATCATTAAAAATTATTACTCTTCCTAAAATCTTAAACAATTATGAATTGGTGAACTAATCATCTAACCATTAGTCTAACATAGCGTTGTATATTTATGTTTGCTTATTTTGCATGCGTAGGAGTGAATAGGCAATACAAGCTACCATTGTTATAGGTGGATCTAAAAGTGCCAAAAATTACTTGTTCAAATCTAGGGAGATTTATTATCTAAGAATATTCTTCTTAAAAAACCCAAATTGTTTACATTTTTCAATATATATATATATATATATAAACCCTCATCATCTTTTGAACTAACTCCGAAGCAACTTTGTTAATTTTTCTTTGTTTTGCTCTTTTTTTTTTTTTTTGTGTGGCTTGTTTCTTTACATATTTAATCATTACTCTCATGTTAATAATGCAGAGTAAGAATGGAGGTTTATCAGCTTGGGAGCCTGCAGGAGCTCAAGAGTGGTTAGAAGTTAGTACCTTAACATATTGAAGTGTTGTTGAAATGTTCATTTGAAAATTTATGCAGATATATTCAATCTTAATTATCATATATCAGTGGAAAATTTATTACCTTTTTTTCCCTTCTAGTGGCTTAATCCCACAGAATTCTTCGAGGGTATTGTCGTTGAGCATGAGTATGTTGAGTGCACTGCATCATCAGTCCAAGCTTTACTTTTGTTTAAGAAGTTGCACCCTGAGCACAGGAAAAAGGAGATTGAGAATTCCATTCAAAAAGCAGTCGAATACATTTTAGACATACAAATGCCTGATGGTTCTTGGTATGTTCATGTACTAGTTTATTCGATATTATTAGGGTAAATGCACTTTTAGTCCCTATATTTTAGACTTCTCATTTTGGTCTCTATGGAATGCCATTCGAATATAAAATCTGTGAGATTAAGACATGCTTTCACTGTGTGGTAGATCTTTAAAAGAAAAATTGACTACGTCAACCTAAAAAAAAATTTAAAAATATAACTAGGCTATTTGCAGTGGGGGGTATGAATATAATTGCAGTACTTTGTATCTATTCTTTGGTAGGGTCTTGGGAAGTCGTGTCATTCTCAATCTTTAAAGTAGAAAAAAAGTTTTTTTAGTTTTTTTAGTTCTTTTTTTTTTTTTTTAAAGTTTAAATTAAATTGAGAATTAATTTTTTTTGCAATTTTTTATTTATTTAAATTTTGATGGGGCATTTTTTAAAAATAAAATAATTTTTTTATTATTTTATTAGTCACATCAACATGTAACATGCCAATAGTGTACTTCGTTTGTCACATATGAATTTTTTGTTAGTGGATTGACGGCAGAGACCAAAATGGACATGGTTTTTCATAATTAGGGACTAAAAAGTAGGGAAAAAAAGAATCGGCCCAAAATGTAGGATCAAAAGTGCATTTACGCCATATTATTATTGTTATTATGGTCAGATAAATTACAGGATGAATTTGAAACATTTTCTTACTATTATTGTTATCATAGTTTTATATATAGATGTAATACAAATCAATTACAAGATGAGACTTTGTCGTAGGTATGGAAATTGGGGAATTTGTTTTATGTATGGTACATGGTTTGCCCTTGGAGCATTAGTTGCAGTGGGCAAGACTTACAACAATTGTTCTGCTATACGTAAAGCTGTTGATTTTTTACTCAGAACACAAAAAGATGATGGTGGCTGGTCGGAGAGTCATCTTTCATGCCCAGAAAAGGTAGTGTTTAACCATGGATTTTGCTTTAAGCCTCTAAATTCTTTATCTTTTCATATTTAATATCTTTCGTTACATCAATTTGGTTCAACGAAGTTTTTGTAGATCAATGATTCAATTTAAAGAAATTTATATCTATTCTTGTTTAAAATGAGAATTCTATAGATGTTGTATAGATTGTTTGATCAAAATTAAAATAACAAATTATCTATGCTTGGTCATAGATATATATACCTCTTGAAGGAAATCGATCAAATTTGGTGCAAACTGCATGGGCAATGATGGGTCTTATTCATGCGAAACAGGTTAGTTTACGGTTTAAAAACATATATATTGTGTTATCATATGCTTTTCTTGAATAGTTCTAAGAATAAAATTTTACTTGTAATAGGCTGAAAGAGACCCGACACCTCTTCATCGCGCAGCGAAGTTGATAATCAATTCCCAATTGGAAAATGGCGATTTTCCTCAACAGGTGTCTTTGTTTAACGTAACTTCAAACAACAAATAGAAGGAAAATGATACTAACTAGAAATATGAAAATTGACTAATGCACTTTATAGTAGTTTGCAAGTTGCAACACAACTAATAAAGCTATCACTTTCTATTTTAATAGTAAATAAAAGGCAGAAAAGAATGTAAAATAACATGACGTACTATACTTTGCTTAAATTTTACTTCCAATAATTTGTGATTAATCATTAATTACTTTATTGTGGCAGGAAACCACAGGAGTCTACTTGAAAAATTGCATGTTGCACTATTCAGCATACAGAAATGTTTTCCCATTGTGGGCACTTGGAGAATACCGCAAGCATGTTCCATTGCCATCCTAAACTATATAAATAATAGTGCCGTAGCGAGTTCTTAATTAGTTTACCATTATGTACCATAGGTCCATATAGTTTTTTGTCTTACCCACTAGTACTTTATCTTTCTTTAGCAGCTATTAGTGTTTGCATAGAAGTTTATAATGGCCACCTAAATAAAATGGGAGTAAGGCCTACAATATTATATTGCACTAGCATGTAACCTGCACTTACACACAGAAGCATTCAATAATTGTGATGATGAAATATTCATCTCGGTTTCCACATTGAGCATTATGAATGGAAGTCACTCGGCACAAAAATTTTAAAAATTAATTGGACACATAGCATAAAATTAGACTGCAATTGTGAATTTTGATTTGATTTGAATTCTAAAATTGTACTTCAAGTTTACGATATATGTGATTATATATATATATATATATATATATATATTCCACTTTTAACAAATTAACAAAATCTTAATCCAAACACACTAAAAACTATTGAAAAATTAGATTCAAAGAAATTTTGGTCTATTTTTCTTATTTTGTAGAATATATATATATATATATTTGTAATTTGAGATGTTACTATAAGTTACAGTTTAGAGAATGCACTATTTGCTACTAAATGCAATATTAGCTGTAAAACTTACCCATAAGATTAATTTTGTGGCTTGAATTGTTGTTGTTTGTATTTACCACTTACTCATCATAAGCACCACATCATCAACAACAACGATTGAAAAAGCTTACTAAATGATAGTATGTTGAAATTAAAAAGTAACCAAAAATAAAAAAAAGAACTTTAGATTCCCGAAAAATATGAGTGAATAAATATTTACCATAATTGACACCTTAAATATATGATTTATGAAGTGTATGAGTCTTTATAAAATCCATTTACCGAATATTCATAAAACCTTTATGATGAGTTGAAGGCTTTATCAAGTTAATTGACTACATGGCAAAACTTAGATTCTCATGTTCCTTAGGTTCTCCTTTAAAATTTCAACACCTATCTACTTTTAAAAAAAAAAATAATAATAAAGAACTTCACATTCTGTCTCATCTTGATTTGGCTATACTTGTATGTAGCTAGCCTTGTTAGCTTCACATGAGAGCCTTTTTCTAGAGGCTAAAAAGGCACTCATTAGTCAGCTCAGCCCCTTTACTATTCAGCTTTGTCGCCTATTAAGAGAATAGGTCCCATTCAAGCGGCCCGCCCTTATTCATCTATACTAGCTGCCACGCATGACTCAACAGGAAAAATTTTTGTGCTTCTTTCTAGATAAGAAGTAGAATGCGCCATCACCTACAGCCCTTTCCTCTACTGGGGACTTCCACGATATGAAAATGGGCGGCATCGTCATATGCTCGACATTTGTTGTCTTGGTTTATATCTCAAAGTAGTCTTATAGCCGATCTGTCACCCAACCTACTTAAACAACCTAAAGGCTTGGCCCCGTCCCGTTTAGAGAATGAGTCTTATGGCATGGCTTAGTCAGTTATTCTTGTAGTTCAGATAAGATTCAGACCACCACTTTTCTGAAAGCACGGTTCTTGCCTTCCTCTCTCATCCCTTTTTGGAGCTCGTGCATTTGTTAGGTGATCCCTTTCTCTCACTTTCGAGTGTTTGCTCGTCATTTAGGCTGGTGAGTGAGATTTTTGCTCATTGTAGTCACCTTTGGGGTTTTTCGGACCTGGATAGTACTAGGACCCTTGTGCCCCAACCTTTAATCAGATAAAGCTGCCCACTCAAAGCCAGCCTTATGACCCATAACTCAAAATGAGCCTTACGACGAGATGCGAACATTCCCCATGCTGTGGTTCCCTCCAGACTATTCCTAGGTTGGGTTAAGGGAATATTCGAGTGATTACCTAAGGCGAACAATAATAATAAGACAAATAGAGACTTCATAAGAGACCAGTTGATTTCATATGACAAGAATGGATCTACAGCAGTTGATTTCACCTAACAAATCCCACACAATTTATTCTTCCTAATTATTAAATTCTAATAATCTCCAGTTGATGATTAAAAATTCCTTAACTATTCAATATCTTCTCTCGAATAATATCAAAAATATCTTCAGCTAACAATTCCATATCTCTATGCGAATTTAATTAACTGGAGACTCATTACGTACTTTGAATTTCTGAAAAATCACACTAGTCGCGGTAAAGCATCTCTACTTTCGCTCAACTAATGGTGTTTAATTCTAGAACTAAAATAACAAATCACCTCTCGGTCTCATTGTAATTCAATTGATCAAACAATAATTCATAAAGAAAAATAGTAAGCATTAAGAATAAGAATTAAACACTCAATCATGGAAATATTAAAAATAAAATAACTCAGAATATAAATTGTGTGTTCATTGCTAGACTACATCACTACTGTAGAAAATAAAATTTAGTTCATAATAAAATTGAAAAGAAAACAAATAAAACTTATGTCTTTCATCTGCATTGGTTGATCAACATGAAGCTCTCGCCTTTGTCCTCAAATCCTCCTCTTCAGAAAGACTCCTAAAAGCAAATTCTTCTATGCGGCAGCCCCCTTTTCCTCTCAGGTTTCTCCTCCCTTCTTTTTACCCTAAAGAGCCTTTAAATAGGTCAAGAAATCCTATTATAAGTTGAATTCCCGTTTGGAGAAAATCCCAGATTTTTAGGCTTCACTTAACCGACAATTTTGGCCCATTTAAAGTCATAATTCGGACTTTTGGTAAACTACAAAGTTGTAGCCCTTTAAGTTAACTTTCCATCCCAACTTGAATCATCTTGATTGGACATCTGAACCGAAAGTTATGCCAAAAATACTAACTGATGTGCGGGCTGGAATCCTAATCCGAATTGGACTTAAATTTAATTGGGTCTTCAAGTCAATCAATTTACATCCACAAGATGTGGATTAATCTGAAATCTTCTCAATCCTTCAAAGCACAAATGAATAGATAAATATAAAAAAAAATCAAATCAAATCAAAAGAAATAAAGGAAAACTAACAATTTTAATAAATAAGAGGATAATAAAAATCATGTAAAAATTACACTTATCAGCGAACATTCCCCATGCTGTGGTTCCCTCCAGGCTATTCCTAGGTTGGGTTAAGGGAATATTCGAGTGATTGCCTAAGGCGAACAATAATAATAAGACAAATAGAGACTTCATAAGAGACCATTTGAGCTACTGATGGTAATGCTCCTAGAAAGGCATATTTTGAATATAGTGGAGTGAAAGTTCCCAAAATCTACAAGTTGATCATACCTTCTTTAAACCGTACGAGCACATCCTCTGTCACCCCCCAGAGTGCTTATGGCTTTATATCCCAACCCAACTTGCTCTAGCCTCCGGTCTTCCCTTTCTATTTCTCGGCAACATTCTCCCACATTAGGTAGTACAATCAATACTTCTCCCCTTTACTTATGAATGAAAAGGGAAGATGCTCGCCATTATTGTAGTGCTCCAGTTAAAGTGACTCCACTCTCCCAAGCAGAGCTTTACAAAATCCAATCGAAGCCCAATCCAGCGCTAACGATTCGATGTATTGGTAAAAGGTGTTTTCGGGAAGGGTGTGCTTCTTCCCAATATTAAACAGAACCCGCAATTCCCCTTCTACATGGGTACAAAGGGGTTTAGGCACCGGCTGATTGGTTGGGGAGATCGAGAGCCACTTCCCACTCAAGTTTGGGAAATGCGATAGACGGGCTCGATTTTGCCCCAGCAAGGAGCATCATATTACCGAGAGAGGGCGCGGCTCTAGTATTGAGGAGGACCCTAATAGCAAAAAGAATCACCAAGGTCAGACCCCTGGAATAGCCCATTTTTATAAATAAATAAGATAGCCCCCCCCCCCCCCCCCCCCCAAAAAAAAGATTGGACCTATAGACTAGGCACCAAAGGAAGAAGCAGGCAAGACACCCTTGTTGGACAATATAACATCTCAAAAGCCCATTTAGAGCATTTGAATTGGAACCTTCTCGTACAAAGACCCTTAACTTGCAAGACCAGAGGAAGAAAAAGACTTAGACTTAACCTGAGGAAGAAAGACATGCGATAAAGACCCGAGACTCGCTACCTTCAATTAACATGTTGCTACTTCCGACTGCCCCCCTTCTCGACGCCGACTCCCGATTCTAGCCTCAGGAGAAGTGGGGTAAAGAGAGGATCTCATGACATCTATCACGTCATCTACCAAACCAATTGCAATTACGCCATTTAAACCTACTTTTGGAAAATCACCAGCAATGGATGAGCCGGCATCATGCAAGCTTAAGCTCAAGGGGAAAAAGTGGGGTTTCAAACCTCATACCAAGAGAAAGACTCCAAACAAGTACAAAGAAAACAGTGAAAGAAGTGGATTTCGAACCAGCATATGCAAAGAAAAGAACGGAAAGGTGCTTTGTACCTCACTTCGCTAAGCAGCGATAATTGTACCGAAGCTCTCTTTCCAATGCCTGCCGATTGTACTACTTCATTCTTAGTGTGCTGACTAAATACCTACCCCCCCCCCCCCCCTTAATAATGATCTAAGAGTCCTAGCAAGAGATATAGAGTTGGCTTCCAGCTTAATGAGCTCATAAACTAGTGAATCAATTCATTTGAAAGAGAAAGTCGAGTCTAGCTGATTCTTGAGTTAACTAATGATAGATGATAGATAGGTAGGAATGGTAGGACCTAAACCAGCTAGGCTTCGTTAGCCAGTTCTCTTCTTATAAGCTATTCTTAATTTTGCTCGGGCTCCCCTCGATCTGGTGATAGAAGGGGATCCCATCGCTCTTGGAACAGATGATATAAGATCTTACTAAAATAAGTATTCAAATGAAATATACAAATATACTCTATACCAGTATACAACGATAACAATGTAAGCCAGTTAGCAAAGATCAAGCGAACTCACTCAACTGTACTATACCAAAGACTTAACATACCTATAAAAGATCAAGCAAGAAGAACGTTCGCCTACCCGGACTTGCCATCATGTTCACTGCTATTGACATATTATACATCGCTAGCCATCCATTTTCTCTCATTCAAGCTTGGCAAACAACTCTTTTCTCTTAAAAAAAGTGGGCTACAAAATGATATCAACAGTAAGACATCAGCGGTGATCCCTATCCTTTGCTTTATCGGGCATGTAAGAGAAGAAACAAGAGCATTAAGTTAATAAGCCGGTCCATCCCAAGGGCCAGTAGTCTCCGTGACGGAAAAAGCGACATCGTTGACTCCAGAGAAGTAAGCGAAGGACCGTTAGTAAGCAGCTCTGATATTGACAGCGTTGGTCTTGGTAGTATTCGCAGTATTAGTCTCAGTAGCATTTCTTATAGCAGTGGTAGAAACACTGACTCTATAAGTGAGCATCTTGGGTGTGAAGGCATGGCATCGACAGCTGTAGTATGATTCTATCCATTCGAGTCTAGGTCTACTGGTGGGTCGTCCTTTGAGTAAATCTCGTAAACAAAGAAAAAAAGAGATGGAATTCATTCAAGCTAGCAAAGGACTAAGGTAGGAGACGAGAAAGGGAAAGAGAAGGGGCCGTCATTGGTGCGTAATAGAGCTTTCCTATCGACTATCTTTTTCGGTGCATAAGCGAGGCTTAGCAGTCAAAGTACCACATAAGCAAGAAAGCCAATAGTCCTTGAATAGCCAACTTGTATGAAAGGACTTTTGAAGAGGATTTCACTATTGTTTAAAATCCACATATAAATCTTGTACACAAGTTGGCACAATGCTTTCGCTTTAAATCAATCTCGCTCATCTAGTTTGCCCAGTCAACTCAGCTCTCCTGCCTGTGTATCCTGTGCCCTGTGCCATTGATCGGTCTAATGGGAGAGATCCACCAATTCCTTTATTACAATATGTTGTATCCTCTCTAGAGGTGGAGTTCCCTTTATTCAACGGATCATTTCTTGCCTAGAATGAAGGTCATTTGTCTGGTCTATATGGGATTTCGTTTATATGGTTACATTGAATTAGCCAAAATAGGAGTGTATAGCCTTTATTTGATTAATGGGTCAGGGTACTACACCTCTTGACACATGTCATGCTGGATTTGAAGGAATAGAAATTCAAGTTGAATTCCATTATTCTGGAGAAGAAGAATATCACATATGAAATAACAAATATACAAAGATAGTAAATATGCTAGAAAGTCAACCATGAGTAGGTGCAAGAGTTGTGAACGCTTGGCAGGAGTTCCAACATAGGAAGGCACCAGGAGGTTTTTATTCCTCTACTTTATTCAATGTAATTCCTTCATGTAAATAGACTTATCCAGTCAACAAACAAGAAAACAGATACCGTGCAATAGCTTTCATGTTAGGGGGTTACGCAGAGGGGTGGGTACTCAAGGGAAAAAACCTAAAATGAAAGCGTGTATTTCTAGTTTAGGAAGGGAGAAACTCTAATACCACTAGATAAATTGGAATTTCTCTCTTTAATATAAATTCAACCAATAGAGGAGTGGGAGACTCAAAAAGTAGTGGCAGGAAGCAGCACACCAGGATATGCGGGACGAACTTCTTCTTTTAAAAAGAGTTGTCCCTTATCTGTATCAGTCGTCTTTATGGCAATCTTTCTTTAAGCAGAAAGCATGTTCAAGCTCTCTGATTAAGGTACTAGGGGCTCACTAAACTATCGAGAAATGGCTTTCGGCCTAGGATCTCTTGAAAATGCTTTTGCTTTCCTTTTAACTAAGCTTTCCCATTCTACTAGAAACTATCCTTTATCAGAAAGTCTCGTAATCAACTGATTTTTTTTTACTTGATCAATTGGAAAGAAGAAGGCAAAGGTAAACTCCCCAACTCAATCAATAGGTGCTAATTGATCTTCTTGAAACTCCCCTACTGCTGTAGCTTTCGATTGGTGGAGCCTCGAATATTCAGTATATGACATTAAGGAGTATTCCCCAATGGACTAGTCCACTCATAGAATGAGCATGTAAGCGAAGTAAGAAAAAGGCTTTCCACTTTTGTTTTTTAGATCTCTCATCTGGTCAACGGCATGAACACACTAAGAAAGGCGGTCTTTCGATTCACTGGTTTGGTCTTTCGCTTGTACATACATCAGCTTGTTGGTGCTTGGAATAATAACCTGCGCTAGGCGCTCAATTTGTAGCTTGGTTAAGTTGTTTCGTTAGGTTCATGAGGAGTTATAGGTGGACATGGGAACATGTAGTATGTCAATCACAAATCAGCTGTTGGGGCTCTTGCGGTGCACGTGGTACATGTGGCTCTTTGAATAAAAGCTGTTGCTCTTGTTGGTATGCAGGCCGCCTAATAGATTAGTATAGGAAATTTGTAAAAGAGGAGTAGACAATCTGGGAGGTATAGGTTCGGCTTGGCGCATGAAGTAAGAGGAAAAATTTACCTCGCGAGGCTGGCGAAGTCGGCACAAGAAGTAGGCGGAGTAGAGGCAGCAGTTGCAGGTTCAGGTGTGGCTAAATAAATATCCTTGTTTGGGGTTGGCGGAGTTGGTAGGAAGCATGGTTGATGATAAGATGGTACTGGTTTCATTCTTTCTATTAAAAAAATCTCTTTTCCCGGAATTGGTAAATAACATATACTTACAATGTAGGCACACGTTGGCATAGTTTTGTAAATAAGAGATGTCTCATCCGGTTGAGTTATTGCAATCCGTCTTTCTCATGTTTCACCATATGGATTACCTATCTTTTGGTTTTCTCTTGCAAGTCCCTTCGGTCTCCTTTAGCTCTGATGGGTGTGGTTTTGTAGTTCTTCTGGCCTTCCTTCATGTCGTAGCCTTAGTTTATTGACGGGTCTTGCATTAGATACATACAACACTTTCTTTTACTCATGCCTTGGAGAAGAACATTCTTTGTTTGAGTTTGAAGTCGTTACCTTGTGGGAGCCACCTGGGCGAGACCCTTTTCTCCTATATTATTTCCATTTGGTATATTGAATCACTTGTGAAGTCGACTTCACTTGATCGTGTCTGCTTCAACTTCACCCTAGACTCGTGTCGTGTAGTGTATGTAGCAAGACTTACAAGTGGTTGAGTGAATTTATGAATGGGCAACTATTATAAGCAATACCTTTTTATTTTTTGATTCTTCCTCCACTCACCTCCACGGGTGAATGAAGTCTACTACACTAGCCAAGAAAGAGTGTAGTAGACTCCATTATAGGTATAGGTCATTCGAAAGGGCTCCATATAGTTCTATTTTGGGGCATAACATTGTCGTTGTTCCCTCGACTGACCGAGAAAAACAAGTTCTAGAGGCATCTTCCATTCATATCGATTTGGGTTTTTCCACATCATATTTTGATTTGCCTCTTTTTTCGATCTGGAATTCCTTGCAAATCCTTGACTCCTTGAATACAATGGGATTTCACACCTGGCAAATCTTTCACTCTACCTCCTCTTATTAAGACCATAGAATGTTCTTGCAAATTATGACCTTCGCTTGGAATGTGAGCAAATATATCATGTCAATAAAAAGGCCATCATGGACCAAAATCCAAACGGATCAATCTTGTTGGGAGGTAATGCCCGAGGAAAGGAAAAGATTACTTCTGGATCAGAAATAATAAATAAAATTGAAACAAGATAAAATCATATATTGAAATGACTTCTGGCATCACTTAAAGGATCGAAACCGCATTCATAGGCCGACTGTTTTTCTGGATAGGTCAAACTATTGGAAGCAAATGGAAAAGGAACACTGAGTGGGATCAAAGAAACTAGCAGACTGATCACTAAATAGATACAAATAGGTGCAAATTCTAACATCACCACAGCCCACTTGGTTCTCTCGCTCCTTGCTCACGGAACGACATACTGGAAAAAAAATCAAGAAGAAAACCCCCATTCTTCAAGAAAGTAGTTGATTTCTTGAAGAACGGGCTGTTTCACCCCTGAGTAAAGACTTCATGATGTAAGTCCAGCAGTTGCTTCCAATCTGTCTCATCATTTTGGGATACTTCCCGGATTGCCCAGGACCAACATTGAGGGGCTTTAGGAGGTAATTCGTTCGCGAGCTCCATTATCTCTTATATTAGAGCTCACCTTATTTCCTCACAAAGCTTCTTATCCCTTTTTTATTCTTGGTTGTTAGGATCCTCAGCTAGGGTGGTTTTCGAGGCATTTACACTTCAAAAGCCTACCATTGTGATCCATCGAAAAAATAAGGAAAAATGAAATTGCACTACACACGCATAAAAAGAGTTTTGGAGGATAGATAAGGCTCATGGGTACGTACTTTGTTTTTATCTATAAAGAAGTGATAGGTCACAATCTGAATGACCCCTTGTGATTAACCCTAATTAATTAATTTAGCCAAGTAATTAATTAATCAATTAATCATGCAATTTTATGGAAGCATAAACAAATCACCAATCAACTAAATATGCAGCGGAAAATAAATAACATGGTGATTTGTTTACGAATGGGGAAAACCCTAATGGCAAAAACCCCACCGGGTTATTTTCAGGTCACCACTCCCGAAACTCCACTATTATCAAATCAAGCGGTTACAAGTAAAGGAATCCCAAGTACCTTACCAACCTACAGTTGAACCCTTACCCCAATACCCAATTGGACTTGATCTGTAGTGACAGTCTCCACCTTTGATGCACGGCTCCCAAGTACGTGACTAACCAATGCGTGGATCCAAGTACGCGACTTCAGAACACCAACTGAGGAAGAATGGTTGGTTGCAAAGTTCTACAGTTCATCCACTTGATGAATAGTAGGAACATGCTTGGTTACAAAACCCTATGGTGCAAATACATAGCAACTTCTTGATGGATGATGAACTAGGTCAAGAACTTCGTCTGTTGATCACAATTTGCTTAAACAGAGATTGCTCAATGATAATGCAACTTGTGTCACCCAAAACGGCTCTTAAAATAATCATTTTATATGTTTAGGGTTAGAAGAAAAGAAGGCCCAAAAACATATTCACGGATCCCAAGAAAATCAGGTTGGAAATCTGACTTTTTAAATCTCGACAGATAGCAGGTGTCGAGGTAGCTGTCGAGAGGTGTCGAGCTTTAAAAACTTTGCACTTCAGCTTGCTTTCTCTTGGACAGACTTGATGACTTCAACACTTGACCTTGAAACATTGTTTCTTGAAGTATTAAAAACACCTAGAACTACCCAATTACAAGCAGAGTGCGTTTTGTCAAAGGATTAGCCAATTTACATAACTAAGTGACATATGTTCTTAAACAAGTTAAAACATATATGTCCTAACAAGAAGTAATCAAAGGATAAATGATTCAGGATTGACTCTCTTAAGGTTAAGGTAAAGATGGAAGGGGCAGCGCAGCATGTGGTAGGAGGATTACAGCATGTGGTATGTGTTAAACATCGTAAACGTCGCGTTTCCATTCTTTAATCGCCTTCCATCTTTTAGAAAGGAGAAAGGATCTTTTCGTGATGGTGAAAGAAGTGTTCACCCACTTCTTTATTTATGCTTTTAAAAAAATAAAAATAAATTTTCATTCATTCTTTTTTTTTTTTTAATTAAGCTTTCTTGCCCCCAAGCTATAGAAAAGAGTTGTTATCCCCTGTCTCCTTCAGACCAAGCGTAGGGTTTCGGGGATGCTTCCGAAACTGTAGCAAAGGTACTCTTCTCGGTGAGAGACCCAACTTTAGATAGGTAGTGAGCACCTTATGGGAGGAGGCAGGAACGGAGTAACTATGCGACTCATTGAGTATATGTTGGCGCAATAGCTGTTTTTGCAAGCTGTTTTGCACCTGAGTTTCGAGTTAGATAATACCTTCTCTTTTGTAGCGCAATCAAGGTAATCTTGGTTGCCTTAACTTAACTCTCTGAAGGTGAAATCAAGGAGGAAAGCTAGACTCCTTGAAGCGCATTTTCGCTTTTCAAGCCATTTAGAATTGATAGGCCACAAATTGAATTGACCCATTGTGATTAAACCAATTAATTAATTAGCCAAGTTATTAATTAATCAATTTAACATGCAAACGCGTGGTAGAACAAACAAATCACCAATAAACTAATTATGCAGCGGAAAATAAATGACACGGTGATTTGTTTACGAATAGGGAAAACCTGATGGCAAAAATCCCACCGGGTGATTTTCAGGTCACCACTTCCGAAACTCCACTATTATCACAATAAACGGTTACAAGTAAAGGAATCACAAGTACCTTACCAACCTACAGTTGAACCCTTACGTCAATACCCAATTGGACTTGTTTTGTAGTGACAGTTCCTACCTTTGATGTATAGCTCCCAAGTACGTGACTAACCAATGCGCGGATCCCAGTACGCGACTTCAACACCAACTGAAAGAGAGGTTGGCTGCAAAGTTTTTCAGTTCATCCTACACGATGAAGATCAAGAAGATGCTTGGTCATAAAACCCAAAGGTGCACATACACAGCAACTTCTTTAGAAGAGATGAATTAGGGCAAGAACTTCGTCTCTGGTCACAATTTGCTTCAATAGAGTTTTCTCAATGCTTGTACAACTTGTGAACTATTTGACGGCCCTTAAAACAATCATTTTATATGTCTAGGGTTAGGAGAAAAGAAGGCCCAAAGACACATTCACGGATCCCAAGAAATCAGATCAAAATTTTGAATTTCTTAAATCTCGACAGATAGGAGGCGTCGAGAAGCTGTCGAGCAGGTGTCGAGCTTACGGGCTTGAGACAGCTTTCTTAAGCTCGATAGATGCAGCTGTTGAGCTAGTTGTCGAGCTTTAATGAAATTGCACTACTAGCTTGTTTTCTTGGACAGACTTGATGACTTCAACACTTGATCTTGAAACCTTGTTTCTTGAAGTATTAAAAACACCTAGAATTACCCAATTACAAGTAAAGTGCGTTTTGTCAAAGGATTAGCCAATTACATAAAAGAATGACATATATTCTTTAACAAGTGACACACATATGTCCTAACAATCTCCCCCTTTGGCAATCCGCGACAAAACCACAACAAACAAATGAACATATGAGAGAAGTCATAAATCACTCAACTCATATTCACTTGTTGAATACAATAAAATCTATCCTATCACAAACCCTTGAAAAACTTTGCAAGAAAAGAGTTTATGGCAAGTAGACTTTAACAACCTGTATTTCTGAAACACTTTAAACAAAACTCATCAGGGCATCTTGTGTGAAACAGAAATAATAGATTACATACAAGTATAAGAAACATGTGTATAAAGATAGAACAGAACCAACACATGTAGAGACAAGTGAAAGAAACATACATCCACATATAGAGAAAATAAGTACAATGTATGTAAAAACTGGTCACAAGACTTTATATACAAGAACAATGTATCTAAAAAGTAGAAAAGAAAAAGATACAGCATATCCTTACTACATCCCTCAAGTATCAACACTCCCCCTAACAAAAATATCCTATACTAACTCTCCCCCTAAGATGACTACTCTCATATCCCAAAATTACTCTCCCTTTTTGTCACGATTGACAAAGGGTAGAGTGTCAAGTATACATCTCATTAGTAGAGCTAACATCTCCATCATCATCATCTGAAGCATCATCGTCCTTGTCATCATCATCCTCAGAAGGTGGTGAAGGAGTAGCCTCAGGAGCAAAACTACCCATGGTTGCCTGCCGTCGTGCAATACGACTAACACGAACATTCACCTGATACAACTCAGTGGAGAGTGTATCGAGGCGAGCATCCATGCGCTGCAGCTGCGCCATGATGTCTCCAAGTGAAACATCGCTCATAGAGGAAGAAGGAGCAGATGTAGATGGAATATATCGGGATGGAGCTAAACGGGAGGGAGGAGTGGAATTCGGCTGTCTCAACCTAAATTGAGCCTCACTAGGTTTTATGGTAGCGGCATCTATGGCACACATGAAAGTAAAATGGTCGGACATGAGAAAAGGAATGGAAAAATGGCGTAGAATCCTCGTGATAGCAAAAGGAAAGATAAGCTTATCACGGGTCGCCGCATCCAAATGAACATCTATAATGGACAAAATGAAATGAGAAGGAAAATCTATGATAAGATGCTCAAGAAGGGATAACAAAAATCGAGCACGAGGCTCTGTAATGGAGTTGTAGTGAGAAAGTGGATGAAGTACAAAAGTCATCACCGTGTTTAAAAATCTAGGACCTTTAGCAAAAGGCCGACATGATGTGAACTGACGCTCACCCCACTCCGAAGGGTGCTCACAGAAAGCAGATATGAGCTCATCTTTGGACACAGTCCTCAGACACTCGCAAGAAGGATAGTTAGGAAACTCTATCCTAGGAACCCTAAGCACATCTGCAATAAGCTGCGGTGTGACAGGGATGCGCGTACCTCGAACGCGAGTGGAAAAGAAAGGTACTGAACGATCAATCCCGTGCATGTTAGAGGAAAACTCCTGAATAAGCATGAAAGGACATGTGACCGGGACGTCACACAGTGACTCCCATCCCCTATTGTGAATGACAGAGGGAAGGTCAGTGTCAGCGAAGTCCGCCAAAATGACTTGGCATTCCGAATGAACACCTCGTCTAGAGAAGTTCTCCAAGAATGCCTTGTGGGCATCATCATCACGGAACCGAAGATTAAGAGGAGTAGAATCAGAAGATGAAGAAGCTCCAGAACGCAGAGGGTTCCGAGCTGGAGTAGATTTACACTTAGGTGCCATAGACACTATAAGTGATTTGAAGCAAGGAAGGGCCGAAAATCATGTGGGTTGAAGGTTTTGAGTGAGAAAACTGAGTTTGGGAGATGAACAGTCGCGGACAGATCGAGAGAGATCGAGAAAATGAGAACCAGATCGCGAACAGGGCTTATATAGGAACCTCAGTAAATCTCGACAGATGAGGTATCGAGAGGTGTCGAGCCATCTGTCGAGGAAGGTGTCGAGAAAATGCACGTCGACAGCTATAGGTGTCGAGATGGTATCTAGGAATAAACACCAGAACCAAGAACAGAAGCTCGATTGATCCACCAGGTGTCGAGAAGACAGAAACTTTCTCGATCGATCCACCAGGTGTCCAGGAGGTGTCGAGATTGCGATAAAGAAAAGCTTGAGAAGCTCAACAGATAGCTAGGTATTGAGGAGGTATCGAGGAGGTGTCGAGCTTGCTTTTGAAAACAGTTCTTTGAGAAGTGAAAAACACAGACATGAATACAATCCAACATACACCTCAAACAATGATCCAATCAACATATTAAGCTCTCAAAATCATCTCTCAACAAATATTTTCAAGCACATGGATCCTCAGAAACACACACACACACACACACTAAACAAGTCTAACCAATTTTATATTTCAAAAACGAGTCAAGACAGTTTAGTGAGCATACATTAGCACATGTAAAACCTAGTGATGGCCAAATCACATTGTACCTACACATGTATCAAGAGTAGCAAAGAATATTGCGTGTTGTGTGTGAAAAACATTGCAAGATTGTATAAGTGTATACAAGTTATGATGATTTGAGATATGAGAAAATCACTTTAACTCACACACAATCATAACTGTTTGATGGGGGCTATCACCTTTGAGGTACATCCTATAACTCCCACATCTTCTAGAAAACACGCTTGCAATCATATTTAAAGCATTTTTGATCTTTTTGCTTTTTATTTTCTTTGCATATTTTCTTTTATTTAGCATATCATGCATGGGTATATAAAATAGAGAAAAGAAATATCCAACATGTTAAGCATTGACATTACACTTTTGCTATGTCGAAGCATACGGATGTCTTTGACACTGCACTTTTGCTATGCTGAAGCATACATGTGTCATATTATGATTGGCGGGTAACAGTGGTGAGATGGTTATTTATTCCTTTCTCTTAGAATTTTCTAATCCTACCCGTCAAAAAGAGTGATATGAGTGTTAAGCTCAAGAGATGACTTTATCTTACTCATCACAAACAAGAGCCACAAAACTCACTTGCTTAGTTGTGCATTGAGATGCTTATCTAAGTAACAAATGATACAAAGTTTAGAAAACTTTGTTTCAATGGCCATCCAAGGTACACAAGTACCAAAGTACATAAGACACACACTTTTTTTGTATTTTCTGATTTTTCAATTTTATTTTTATTTTTATTTTTATCTTAAAAACAAAACAAACGAAACTGAAAAAAAAAAAAAAAAAAAAAAAACATGTTATCAAAGCAAAGCATAAAACTAGACTGACTCAAAATAAATGCAAAACACACAAGTAATGCAACAAACAAAAACAAGAAGATAGAAGAAAGTGATAAAATTACTAAGAGTCCTTTTTCTTCCACACCTTAGAAGAACCTTTCCTTTGATTGAACCCTTGAACCGGCGGTGAGGGGGAAGAATTGAAACCGTTCAAGTTCGAAAGGAACATGAGGGCTTTCAAAAGATCTCCAAGAGGAGCAAGAGAGGATTGAAGCTGATTTTGGCTTCCAGATGCTATCATGCCGTTGCTCTGTTGAGTGGCTAACCACTTATAGCAATTTGGTCGAGTATGACTGGCGGCTCCACAATGATGACAAAGATGCTGCTTCCTCTGTTTAGGCTTTTGAGAGTTAGCCTTCTTAGCCCTAGGGTTTTTAACATCTTTTTTATCTTGCTTAGGGGTTGCTCTTAGGATAGATTTACCCTTGTCTAAGTTCTCACTAGCTAATTTAGTTTTAGCACCATTGTTTTCAATTTCAGTATTATTAGCGGGTGGAACAAAAACTGCAGAACTAGTAGAAGCAATATTAGAGAAAGAAAGACCATACCCTAAACCTGTTCGATCCGAAGCAGATTTCTGATTACTGAGCATTTCATCAAGCTTTGCACTTGAAGTCCTCTCCAATTGAGCTCTGACTTGAAACAGCTCCGCTTCAAGCTTTTTAGTCTTCTCAGCCAAGAAATTGTTCTCAAACTTCAACGCTCCAATAGTCTGATTTGCCTCATCAAATTTTGTGGATAACTCTTCACACTCAAGTTCCACATCACTGAGCTTCTTGGTGGCCAGCCTATATAATTTTTCATGCTTCTCAAACAGCTTGTATAGTTTCTCATAGGGTGAATGGATATCATCTTGATCATCCATCTTCTCACACTTAGAATCCACCAATTCTTCTTCCACGTCTTCAACAATCCCTTCAATAGGATTGACTATGGCAGTGAAGGCAGTCAAGATTCCGCATCTTCATCGTCGGAATCATCCTCAGGCTCAGTGTCACTCAAGGTTGTAGCAAGTGCCTTAAGAGGCTGTTTTGTTCACTAGTTTTCATGACTCAATTCTCTGTTTCCATAACTCAATTCTCAAAAATGGTGAGACTCATAGCAAAATACTCGTTTGGCTGCAAAATTTTTTTGTTTTCATAACTCTGTTTCCAACACTCAATTCTCTACTTTTTGAGTTATGAGTTGTGGAAACTGAAAACAACTTTTGGCTGTTTTCAGTTTCCAATTCTCATAACTCAATGACATTTTTGTAATTAAACACACATGGGACCCACTAATCGTAACTCAGCCACAGCTTTTGTCTATTTTTTTTTTCTTTCTTCACCTAGGTTCACCGTCTCCCCTGTTCTTCCTTTTTTTTTCTTTTTTTTTTTTTTCCTTTCTTCATCTGGGTTCACATCTCCCCTATTCTTCCTTCTTTTTTTTTTTTCTTTTTTTTTTCCCTTTCTTCACCTAGGTTCACCGTCTCCCCTGTTCTACCTTCTTTTCTTTTTTTTTCCTTTACCTGGGTTCACCGTCTCCCCTGTTCTTCCTTGTTTTTTTTTTTTTTTTTTTCCCTCTTTCCCCTTTCTTCTCCTGGGTTCGTTCTTCCCTTTTTTTTCTTTTTTTTTTCCTTTCTTCTTTCTCTGGGTTCGGGTGATCTGAACTTCTTTTTTTTTTTTTTTTTTTCCTTTCTTCTTTCACTGGTTCGGGTTTGTGGGTACTGAAGAAAAAAAAAAAAAGCTACATCAGTGACAGGTATGGGGTCCACAAATAGTGTGAAAAATATTGAATGATGAAAATTGAGTGATGGTGCCAAACAACCTTGGTATTTTAGAGTGATAAGTGATAAATGATGAGTGATGGAAATTGAGTGATGAAAAATGTGGAGCCAAACAACCTCTTACTCTTCCCAATAATCTTGAGATATGTGGGGCATTCTTGCTTCATATGACTGAATCCATGACATCCAAAACACTTTGGTCTTGCAGGAACAGTGTACTGACCACCTTCCTTAGCATCATTTTTCCCTCTGTCTTGGCCCTTAGACTGAAAAGAACTGGATTGCCTGCGGTCCTTGTCGAAGTTCCTCCCATTGGCATTCTTCATAAACTTCTTGAAATGCCTTGTAATGTAGGACTTCATCTTGGAATCTTCATCCTCAGAAGAATTATTTGTGTCACTGCTCTTAGCCTTCAAGGCCATGCTCTTGCCTTTACCTGACTTGCCAATCCTAGATAGTCCTAGTTCGTAGGTCTGCAAGTTTCCAACCAACTCAGTCAAAGGAATCTTATCAATGTCCTTTGATTCTTATATTACTGTAATCTTGGCATGGAATCTCTCGGGTAGAGATCTGAGCACCTTCCTTACAATCTTGGGTTCAGGAATGGTTTCCCCGAGATTGAAGGCTAAGTTCATTATGTCCTTGAGCTTGGCATAGAACTCATCGAACGTCTCATCCTCCTCCATCTTTATTTCTTCAAAGCTTGTAGTGAGCCATTGAAGCTTTGAATCCTTGACAGCCTTTGTACCCTCATAGGTTGTCTGGAGGATGGTCCATGCTTCCTTTGCAGTTTCAGTAGAGGATATCTTCTTGAACTCCTCATTGGTAACTGTGCTAAATAGGGCATTCAACGCTCTACTGTTGAAGTTTGCCGCCTTAATCTTGGGTTCATCCTAATTGGCCGGCGCTTCTTTTGGCTTGGTCCAGCCAATTTCTACAGCTTGCCAAACATTCTCATCTAAAGACTGCACGAAAGCTCTCATGCGTACTTTCCAGTATGCATAGTTAGTGCCATCAAATAAAGGAGGTATGATTAATGACTGTCCTCTATCCATGACAAACAAGGGTCAATGGATCAACACAGTAAAGATTAAACCTAATCAGAGTGTGCCTGCTCTGATATCACTTGATAGGTCACAAATTGAATTGACCCCTTGTGATTAAACCAATTAATTAATTAGCCAAGTTATTAATTAATCAATTTAACATGCAAACGCGTGGTAGCACAAACAAATCACCAATAAACTAATTATGCAGCAGAAAATAAATGACACGGTGATTTGTTTACGAATGGGGAAAACCTGACGGCAAAAACCCCACCAAGTGATTTTTATGTTACCACTCTCGAAACTCCACTATTATCACAACAAGTGGTTACAAGTAAAGGAATCTCAAGTACCTTACCAACCTACAGTTGAACCCTTACCCCAATACCTAATTGGACTTGTTCTGGAGTGACAGTTCCCACCTTTGATGCACGGCTCCCAAGTACGTGACTAACCAATGCGTGGATCCCAGTACGCGACTTCAATACCAACTGAAAGAGAGGTTGGTTGCAAAGTTCTTCAGTTCATCCTACACGATGAAGATCAAGAAGATGCTTGGTCACAAAACCCAAAGGTGCATATACACAGCAACTTCTTCAAAAGAGATGAACTAGGGCAAGAACTTCGTCTCTGGTCACAATTTGCTTCAATAGAGTTTTCTTAATGCTTGTGCAACTTGTGAATTGTTTGATGGCCCTTAAAACAATGCTTTTATATGTTTAGGGTTAGGAGAAAAGAAGGCCCCAAAACACATTCATGGATCCCAAGAAATCATATCAGAATTCTGAATTTCTTAAATCTCGACAGATAGGAGGCGTTGAGAAGCTGTCGAGCAAGTGTCGAGCTTACGGGCTTGAGATAGCTTTCTTAAGCTCGATAGATGCAGCTGTTGAGCCAGCTATCGAGCTTTAATGAAATTGCACTACCAGCTTGTTTTCTTGGACAGACTTGATGACTTCCACACTTGATCTTGAAACATTGTTTCTTAAAGTATTAAAAACATCTAGAACTACCCAATTACAAGTAAGGTGTGTTTTGTCAAAGGATTAACCAATTACATAAAAGAATGACATATGCTCTTTAACAAGTGACACACATATGTCTTAACAGGAATGCCGGCTCGTCATTCCTTACTTTAGGAATGGGATAAGGGCCCTACCTCTCCGAATACCTCCCAAGAGGGAAAGAGGAGGGTAAGGTACCAAGCAACTAATCCTCCAATTGGTGAATCAGTTGCTATTTGGATATGGAGGATGTAAACTCTCCCCCAATCTTCGATCAGGAACTTCCCCTCTGGTTCTCTTCCTTACTTATCAGTTCTCCCTTCTCGATTTCCTTTCATTAACAACTTGCCCCCTGTCCCGTACCTCTCCCTTGGCCTAGGAATGATAGAAGAAGGAATGGAATGAAGCCCATAAAGGAATTTGTTGAGTAAAGCCCACCCTTGATTGAATAATTGATGGAATAGGCTTTTCCCTTAGATGCCGTTGGAAGGGATCGATAGTTGGAGATTGGAGGCGCGTGATTGATTGAAGAGATCAGTCCTTCACTTTTTCTTGGATCCATCGGCAGCAGAACAAATTGAACTTATCGAGATCTTGACCTCTCGCTCCCTTTCTCCAGATATCCACATTGGAGGGGCGGTTTAGCAGCGGCAATACGAAGCACTCGTCCCTCTACCCATGATGTATGCACCTGATGAACGAATCAATCCTAAGCTGGGCTATTAAGTTAAGATTTTGGGACCTGGGATTAGAAAGGCCCCTACCGGCAGTTGGAGAAAGCATAAGTCCAAGTAATCCACCTTCCTCCCTTCTCGCTTCATTCAGTCTGAAGCCCAGCTAAGCCACTGAGCCATCTATTTCAATCATTATTTCTCCAGATTGGAGCCGACCCTAGGCCAAGTGGCCACTTCGATTCATTCATGGCCGACTAAAGGAATCGAGATAAGCGATGCCTCTCCCTCTCCCTTCCGTGCATCCCTTTCTCTCATTCGCTCTCTCACTCCATTGAAATGAATGCATGTTCCCAGAGGCAGGAGTCTTTCATATCATAAGACCTCTCCATCTGCAGTTCCATCCTCGGCGGGCCACTATTAATCGAGAGGAGCATGTGATGAACCCTGTTGCTGGGGAATGAGGGAAGGAGTGAGCAAGCCACTCAGGAGATGGTGGACCTTGTGATCTTTAGCGGATCAGAAAACGTATCATTCAGGGCCTTGCATCATTAGTAGGGCTTGGGATTGCGGGTAGGCTCTATCAATGACTTGTGGGGAGAGGTTAGAAAGGAGGTGGCCATCTACTTGAAAATCTGTATGACAAGGTAAGTACTTGATTCGCGTTCTCTTTCTTCTGCTCCCCCCTGTCTATCACCGGTACAAACCCACCAATCCAATTCTTTCTCTTCTCGAATCCACTGTGGGCTAATAGCGGAGAAATGCCAAACACAACTCACTCCCCTACCCCATATTAGGAATAGGGGCATCAGCAGCAGGTTTCTTGATCTGTAGCTCTTAGGACACCATAATTACCATTTCCGGATGAAAGCCATGAATTAGAACTGGCTTTCTACCAAGTTCCTTTGTTTGCCACTCATCAACTGAAAAAGAGTGGAAGTGAGACCATCTCAATCAAGGTTCTCTCCACCACCCTCAGCATATCCATCTGAACCAACCTATCAGTGTCTCCATTTGTGGCTAAGCATTCCTCTAATTTCTCTCCCAATCCTTATCAATATGGTTTTCCATTTCTCTCAAACAGTGCCCTGAACAACCTTCTCCCTCCGTCCCAAGCCAGAGTTAAAAGCATTCCGTTCCTTTCCCTGAGTAACTGATAGGCACCGATCTATGATATTTCTCTCTCCGGGTCCGATTGATCTCATTCTTCTTCCTGTTTGCCTAGCCTTGCAGGGAAAGCAAGTAGGCCCGGCCTTTGTTTAAATTCTCTCTAAGACCCTGACCCATTGGAAGTAGCCTTTGAAGCGCCAGAGGTGAATCTAGAATTGACTATTGACTCTCTCCATGTAGAAATCCCCTTCTTCAGTGAGCTTACGCTCCAAATCATCCAGCAAAGACAACAAATACTTGTCATCTGGACGACACAACTCCAAAATACCGCACTATACCAAGGTGATAGCAATTAACTACTATCCCATCTAAAAAGCCTAACTAGATTGGAAATGGTAGTGGTATGATTCCACCAGGCGAGAAGGCCACCAAAATGTGCCTATACCAGTGTCGGTTATATTGAGGTATTCCTTAGCCGAAGACGAATACTGCTTGTAGCTAGCCCCTTTAAGCCTCAAAGAAACCAAAAGGGAAGAAGATCCAATTGATTTCAACACAAGCATAAAAGCCACGCTGAATCGAGTAGACCAAATCATTTTCAACGACAAAGGAGATAACTCTCTGTCGTGAATGCGAAATTTCTTCACAAACTCAAGTCTACCACAATCTAACGTCAACGTTTTCACCAAAGAGATTTTAATCCCGAGACGATTCATGACGTCACGATAGATCCTCGCGACTTCTGGATCCCTGATAATGATATCATCACTGAGGAGATCGAAACACTTTACCTGGATAAACCTTTTCCGCGCAATACCACACCACAAAGTGTTGGGCAAGCGCGAAAAGAAGCCAAGAAGAAATGTAACCGTTCAGGTTGCCTGGCATTGAAACAAACGAATTTTGGGCCAATGCTTTTATTACGCTCCGTCTCTAGCAAAAACAAAGGGCCCTTGAGCTAAGCCCAGGGAGCAGCTTCACCTTTTGTCCTCCCCAAGCACATCACAGTTCATTACCAACCCAATCCGGCTGTTCCCCACATATGATTGATCGAGTTGACTCCTCTCTCGCTTCCAATTAGATTTGATCTACAATGCCATCAACCGGTAGTGAGAAGTCGAGTAGGCTAGCCGATGTAGCTATTGAGAAGTCGAGTAGGATAACTTATCTCTACTAAAGAAAAATTTTAAAATAAAAAAATGCTCATCTCAACATGGTCTTTCTATTATGGTTGGCCTGACAGTGTTGAAGTACTATTTATTTTTTCTTCTTCATTTACTTAATATGTGTTAGATTAAATTCAACACTATACTTTGTCACAGAATTGAAAAAAAAAAATTTGAAAAAATTAAATGCTAAAATTTTTATCTCCTGGAATGTTTTTGGCTCTTTCTACAACCATTTCTGACACTTATTATAATTTCAAACCAGAAACCAGTTTGCAGGAAGTGCATATATGAGAAGATCTTAGATGAGGAGATGGATTGCTGTCCTGTATGCAACATTGGTCTGGGTTGTCTTCCAGTGGAGAAACTCAGGTGAGTCCTTTTGTAAGTTGCAGGCTTACAGTATCTTCTTTTGATTATTGAAGACTTTTTTGTGAGCAGAGTTTGACTTGTGCTGCAATAATCTATAAGTTTTGTCCCACCTTGGTCTTGTTGGAGCATGAATTTGGAAGATTTATAATTCATTAGATGTTAATCTCTGTTTTCACATGATTTACGGTGTAAGAAGGCTTCTTAGAAGAAAGGCTTTCAACTAAATTTTTTTGAATTGCAGTGAATAGAGATGTCATATATAGGCTGGTCTAGTGGTAAGTTGCAGTGCCAATTTGGAAGTCATAAGTTATCTTCCTTAATTTATTGTACATGGTAAGTGTTTGTAGTGGAGTTGACAGTGGATCATAATTGTGCTTTGCAATATACAATGATTGATCATATTAATTTTCCTAAGTATCATATTAATTTCTATATCAAGAATTTGTCCTGTTTTTTTGTTGTATGAACTCACAGTACCTTTCTTGGTCTTTTGGCTAAGATAAAATAAAAAGATATATATGGTCTATAATTGCCGAAGTAGAACTTGAATTAGTTTTTTTTTTTTTGGTTATGAGAATTAGATTGCAAATTTGTACGTGTCAATCTTACATAGATGTCACTTCTATGTAAATAATTCACACTTCTAAACGTGCTTCTGGTCGCCATATAAATTATTGGGATATTGATGCCAGTTTTACCATGTTGCTTGTAATATCAAATGGATTTGACATGGCTCAGTCATCCATATATGAGAATAATAATGGACTGGTTAAATAGTCTGATACTTGGAAAAAGGTTTGGCCCTTGTGTTGTATGATATTCATCTGATATGCCAGGATTTCTAGGGATGCATGCTTATTAATCTGTTGTCCTCTTGCCTTTCATGTTATACATTTTTACTGTCTGTTATTATTTATTCCCAAAGCAGTGATAGCCTGATAGGAATTCAATATTTTTTTTTAAGTTTCTAAACTGTCTTGATGAAAGCTACATCCTTTAAAATTTTGAGCTCACCCATTTTAATATGTTGCATTCTTCAGGTTATGTAATGGAGGTGAACTGTTAGATGGAATATTTTCAAGGTACTCATATTCTTACCAAATATTTTCTTGTATACCATAAAGTGGGAAAAAGGCATGCCATATTTGCCTGTTATATAGAATTTTCTGACCACATTCATGATCTCTTAGATACTGATTCTGTGGTTGTTTATATTATAGCACCAGTCCGTCAACTATTTATCATCTATCTTTTGAGATGAATATTTTCAACATAATTTATTTATAGACTCAAATTATTCTACATCGTCTTTTCTGAATGCGCGTTATTCTGCTTCAGAATTTTCCTTTTACTTCCAATGATGAAAATTCCCTGCCCAAGGCCATTGATTTTGGACCCTCTGACTATGTAAAACCAGGTCAGGACTACTACCTGAGATTTGTCTCTCTGATTACTTTAAAAAAGCAGAGTTATGATCTAATAATGAGAAGTTTCTATAGATGGGAGGTTGAATGATATCGTAGCCCGTAGGAAGTGCCTATTATGTGGCTCCTGAAGTTATACATAGATCATATGCGGACATGTGGAGAATTGGTGTTATTGCTTATATTCTTTTATGTGGAAGCCAGCCTTTTTGGGCCCAGACAGAATCTGGCATCTTCCGAGCTGTCCTCAAGGCAGATCCAAGCTTTGATGAAGCCCCTTGACCATCTTTGTCTCCTGATGCAATTGACTTTGTGAAGAGGCTGTTGAACAAGGATTATCGTAAGAGATTAACTGCTGCTCAGGCTCTAAGTAAGTCACTGATGCCCTGTAAGAAAGGTTTTTTTTTGGGTTTCCTTCTGTTTTAGGTTAATTAGCTATTTTTCTAATAATAATTTAAAAAAAAAAAAAAAAAAAAAAAAAAAACCCAGAGAATACAACTGAAAAATCAGCCTGAAAAGTTCCTTTGTCTTACAGTCTTACTACTGATTTAGTTGAGTTAAAGAGAATTTGAAGGGTTGGTTTTTTGTGTAACTAGTTATTTGTATATACTTGTTGTGCACACTTTTCCTATCCTTTGTTTTTAGTTGTGTCAAGAGTACGCCTCATGTTTTGGCTGTTAATGCATATGCTGTGGACCTTCATTCAATTGGGGTTTGGTTCCTCTCCTTGGTTACCTGAAAAACTCCCACTCAAATATTCGTGCAAAGGCTGCAGAAGTTGTAACAACCATTGTCCAGACCAATCCCCATAGTCAACAACTAGTCAGGGAAGCAAATGGTTTAGAACCTCTACTTTCTAATTTTACTTCAGATCCTGATGTGACTGTTCGAGCCTAAGCACTTGGGGCAATATCATGTGTTTATAATAAGGACGGTGAATTGTGGCTTAGAAAACTCTTAATTCAGTTCTTTAGCTAAATGGATTTATCTTCTATATTTGTATTTGGTTATAGTATATTGAACTTCTGCTGTATTTGGTTGTATATATTGGATTTTTGATATATTTGGTTGTAGTATGTGGTTTTGGTGTATGATTGTGGTTTTTTTTTTTTTTTAATTCTTATTTTGTGGGTCAAGAGACCCTTAAATAACCTTATTTATCAAAGATTGTATATGTAAATCTTTTAACCCTTGGTAAATAAGGTTATATGGCTTAACCCAATAGCAAGGTTGTCTAAATTGGGGTTTAAGTTCTCTTTAGTTCACTTCTTGCGGAAAAACTCATCATTTTACATTCTACTGTATCATTTTGCATTCTGCTGTATTGGTTATGCTAATTGCTTCCCTAACTAACCTTCATGCTATAAGATATTTGCTCTTAAATTTATAAATGTGTACTAATACTTGTGGACGAATACACATGTATTTGTTAGTGCTTGTTGTCTTTATTTTGGATGTTGGGTTTGTGCAAAAACTGGCCATTTAGCAGCGTCCTACTAGAATAGTGGGACAGGTCCAATTCTCTGACCCATAGCAAAACGGGCCTTAGCCCATCAATGCAAAAGGCACCTACAGTTGTCAATTAGTGCGTAAAGAAATTAAATTTATGGATTTTCACAAAAATGATAATTGGGTCCAGCCCACACTTTGATAAAAGACCTCGTTAAATGAGGTAGTCGGCTAGGCCCCTAATAATAACTTTACCCAAATGGCCGAATGGCATCCCCTTTATTTCTTCACCCTTTTTCTTTTATCTCCAGCTGACTTTTGTACGTGATTACAGTGGCTGCTCTAGAAATTTGTTTAAAGGTGGTCACTAAGAAAGTTAAATTATATAAAATTTAATAAACAGACAATTTGAATATATCAACATCACAAAAAAAAAAAAAAAACTAATAAAAGATAAAGTGCAAATTGAAAATATAGATATGAGAATAATAAAATGACCACAACAATTTCATAACAAATATTATGTAACAAGTTGTTAGCCTGTTATTGGTGCGTTAGACATGTCAATATTGAACTCGAATTAGAATTAGTAATAGTTTATCACATAAAATTTATTGTAAAAATGTTGTAGATGTAACATTACGCTTATATTTATTGAACTTAAATTCTTATGAGTCTCAAGTAAAAGTGTTTAACATTTTTATTAGAAAGGTCAAAATAAGTTAATTTAATAAATAATATATATTTTTGAAGTATATATATACAATATTTTCAAGTCAGGATAGTCCTAGAACATATTAATCTAAAATAATTTTTTATATAATTTTTTTTTTTCACATAAATTTTTTTTTGACAAGTGTGGGTGGTCCTAGGAACACCGATACAAGTAGAGCCGTCCGTGCATAATAATAATAATAATAATAATAATAATAATAGAGATTATGTACGAAGTCGGCTACATTTATGAAGATGTGTGAGCTGTTTTGTGGTTGTCCTAAGTCCTAGGTTAAGAAATTCATTAAAGAAAAAAAAAGTCCTAGGTTAAGAAAGTGTTCAATTTTTTTTTTTTTGAACATAAAAGATAGAATTTTATTCAAGCTATTAGTATAAGTATTACATAACCATCCAACAGAGTACACTAGTGGGAGATACGTGGGCCAATGCATGCAGCTGCATGTCCCCCGACTAAACAACACACCATGGTCACGTGCAGACCCCAACAAACACAATTTAGGCTTAAAGTACTTATCTAAAACTACAGGACATTTCCGTTGGCGTTGTTTCTCAATTGTACGCAGTCATTGTACCTATATATATACATGATTAACTCTAATAGTTACAAACAAAAGAGAGGAGAAGAGAAAGAGAGTGGTGTCATTATCATCACTATAATAGAGCTTTGCACATGCAGATTCAAATTAACTAAGAAAGAATGTGGGAGCTGAAGATAGGAGAGGGCAAAAATGACCCTTACCTTTTTAGTACAAGTAACTTTGCGGGAAGACAAACATGGGAGTTTGACCCGGATGCTGGTACACCAGAAGAGCGAGCTGAGGTTGAAGAGACTCGTCAAAATTCCCACAAAAATCGACGTCAATTCCCGGCTTGCGGTGATCTTCTCTGGCGAATGCAGGTACCTTAAACTAATGATTTTTCGGTCATGCATGGTCAAAGCGTTTTTCTAATTGGTAGGTTGGGCTAAATTTTGTAACTTTGGTATTGGTGTAAGTGTTGGTGATTTTGTTTTTTTGGAGTTTGCTATATATAAGGTTGGCTAAGTGTAAATTTATTGAATCAAATTGTTAAATTAGTACCTATATGTATATACTAATATTTTTTTTTTTTCAAATTTTAGGAGGGGCCAGTACTCCCTAAAGCCAAAGAATAGCTTCGTTTCTACCCTAAGGGTACCATTTAACATGATCCTTTAAATAATGATATGATATGATCTAATCGTTCAACAACAATCTTACACGACATGACAATTTTAACAATTCTTTAAGTATCTTGCCTCATCCCATGATGTGGTAAATAAAAAGGTCATCTATTATAGTTTTAGTCGCATAACATTTTTATTGAGTCAAGTGACTTGTTTAAATAATATACATAGATATGGATTGTCTTATAAATTGCCGCTTAATTGATTGGAAAAAAGAGCTTTAATCATGTTTGATTTGGTATTATCCGTTACTTATCTGAACAAGTATTTTGACATTAATGAATTTTTGAAGTGTAAAATAATATTTGTAATTTTTTCTTAGAAAAATACCATATAATTAAAAAAAAATCACGTTAACGGATGCATTTAGAGCAATGATTAATAAACCATAATAATTTTTGACACAATTTTCATGCGAAATATAAAAAGTTGTTAACAACATATATTACGCTAACGAATAAACTCCAGGGATCTAGAGTGCAATTTTTTTCTTCTTTCACAATGTTTGAGGTGATTAATCATGGTTAGTGCAACATTATTTTTACATAAAACTACTGCTCGGTAAAAAAAAAAAAAAAAAAAAAAAAAACTGTGTAATTGGTTGCATATGTAATTATTATTGTACGGTTATCGGCCCACTATTAGTAGGCCCAAATGCTATGGGATGGACAATGGTTCCCTAGTGGGCCCAATCTACGGTGTTTAGCAGCTTGAGCCGGGGACCATTGGGAATAACTTTAATGGACCCCACCCGCATGATAAATGCTAAAAGTAATCATTTGTTAGCCCGCTAAAGGAAGGCTATAGATAAGAGAAAAGCAGAGGAGGAAAGGGTTAGACGCTAGAGGGAAAAGAACCAGAGAGGTTATGGAAGTGAGAAGAGACTTAAGACCAAGTTTGTTCGGGCAGCCTAGTTCGTGGTGTTACAGGCTTTAATTTTCGTCTTGAGGAGCTTCCCATTGTAGGATATTCATAAGCCCACTATATAAATAAATTGTGAGCCTAATGAAGCAGCAAGTTGGGTACGCACAATTATTATTTTGTTTATTTGGAACAAGGAACAATCAAAACTGAATAGAATCCAATAATTTAACACTTGAACTTTTATAGGATTAGAGTATCCGAAATGGTGTAATAATGATTCTAAAAAAAAAAATTGTCGTAATAAAAATTCAAAAAACACTATTCAGAAAGCATAAAAGGAAAAGACTCTTTCAGCTCCATGCACACAGCCAAGAGAAAATCCAATTATACTTTTCAATAATGAATTCTTTATTGATCAAGACTTAGGTATAATATTTAAGTGCTCTTCTTTAAATTCTCATTTTAAGATTCTACCATGTAAATTTTTTCTTATGGAATGGAAATATATTTTTTAATTAAGTAGCCACATTGCTGAATCTTAGGAGGAGAACCTAAAGAACAATACCTAAGATACTGTAACTAAGTTTTGTTCTTCTTTATTTACCTTTACTTATTATATGTACCTAATTTTGGTCCAACAGAACCTGCACATTCATAAAGTCTTATTATAAAATTTTAAATTTATATTTTTTATTGATATATTTTCAATATATGTTGGCTTTTGAGTGGAGTTGTGGTGTGCTTTTGTATTAGAACCTCTTTCCCTCTCCCTTTTGTGTGTGTGTGTGTGTTGTCCCACATTGCTTAAGAGAGTGTGTTGTGTATAGTATAACTTGTCATAACCTCCCTTAAAAGTTACCATGACTTTTGAGTGGAATTGTGGTGTGCTTTTGTGTTAGAACCATTTTCCCTCTCCCCTGTGTGTGTGTGTGTTTGTTTCTAAAAATAAAAAAAAGTAATTGTTCTACATTGTTTAAGAGAGTGTGTTGTGTGTAGTATAACTTGCCATATCCTCCCTTAAAAGTTACCATAGCTTTTGAGTGGAGTTGTGATGTGCCTTTGTGTTAGAACCTCTTTCCCTCTCCCCTGTGTGTGTCTGTGTATTTGTTTCTAAAAAAAAAAAGGGGGTAATTGTCCCACATTGCTTAAGAGAGTGTGTTGTGTGTACTTGCCCTACCCTCTCTTAAAAGTTACCATGGCTTTTGAGTAGAGTTGTGGTGTGCCTTTGTATTAGAACCCCTTTCCCTCTCCCTTGTGTGTGTGTGTGTTTGTTTCTCAAAATATATATATATATATATATATATATATATATATATATATGTTTGTGTACTAAAGTTATATTAAATTTTCTATATCACAGATCAATGAAAGTATTAATAACACTTAAATGTCCAATTCTCAAATATGAATATTTTCAGTATTGGATTAGATCTACCACCAAATTTGAGTAGTTTATAGTAAGTTAATTATATATTTTTTCTTTATAATTGACTTTTCTTTACTTGACATGTGATATTCTATTATTAAAGCTCTATATATTTAAGTGTGAGTTTGAATTTACTTTTTTTTTTAATTTAATTTTTTAAACTTATTTGTTTATGTTCAACTTTTTATTACCTCAATTTTTTGAAATACAAGTGAACTTTTACCATCTTTCAACGAATGTGCAAATAAAATCTCAACAAAAAGGTAATCCAAATACAAACTCAGTTATTTTATAGGTGATTTAACTTTATATTTTTATTTCATGTATACCATGTGTAGGTATTGTGGGGTCAGAGAATTTGGTAACCCCGGCCCACTTCGTACCAAGCCCAAGGCCCATGTCGAGCAGGAAGAAACGTCCAAGGACAAAGTGTGAAAGTCCAAATTGCCCAAGAACCTTATCGAGGACGACCTTGTCCTCGGCCAACCGAAACCATAGGAGGAGGAAGTACTGGCCCACCAAAAGCAGCCTTCTCGAGCATCTAAAGAGAAGGAACAAGTACAACGTGCCAGCCGTGGAGGCATGGTGAAGGAGCAAGTCTAAGATGAACTGTCACCTCCACATTAAATGCCCACAACTAACGTTCTGGCCGCATTAATGAGGAAATGACTACTGAACAGTGCAGCCTTGGTTACTGCAGCTCACAGAAAGAATGGGAAGGCGGCTGATGGGACAAGCACTCAAGTAGTGACCTGCTTAATCGACAAATGTAGGGCTAAAATCAATTAAAAATGGGTATATAATGTAAGGAATCCCTCTTAAAAGAGGAGGAAGAACAGGAAGAGGAAATTAGAAGTATAGAATACTGCAACAACCTATAACAACAGAAAAATCTTTTTAGCCAATTACTGAAGGAATAATAAGAACCTCAAGCTCCCAAGAGGAAGGCCAAGGAATACCATTGCACATTTGAATCCACGTTCATGCTATTGAATCCCTATGCAACCATGCCTAGCCGTTGAATCCCTTACTAGGGCCTAGTTCTTGAACCCGCTCTCTACAAATTCATTGTATTGGGCTAGCTGGGCTTGAGTCCACTTACTCAACAGTAGAAGTGCTCAAACCCAGTCCCTACAGGTATTTTATTTACTTATTATTTTTGTGAAATTATTTGACTAGTAGATTATTAGAATTAATTACCAAACTACAAACTTAAGGATATATGTATCATTAAACTCATCGGGTACTTTTCTTTTTTATTTTATTTAAATTGAAAGAAATTCGAAAAAAGAGAGGTTCGAAAGTTTGTTAAAAGTCTATATATATATATATATATATATATATATATATATATATATATATATATTTCAAAGAAAAAGAATATGAGTTATATTGAGTTTAGCTAACCAATCAAAATTCAGGCCAGGGTTATAGATACAACAACTCGCTTTAGTATGATAAGTTTCTTACTCATATCTGATTGGATCAAACTCAAACCCATCCAATTTATCGACATATATAGGTTATTAGTAATAGGGGTAATTACACTCCCTCACTTGAGGTTTAAAGAAATTAACATTTCCTCCCTTTTTGTTATATTAGTAATGAAATATCCTAATTTTTTATAAGAATCTCTTTAAAAAAATTTAGCCATTGTTAGTAAAAAAAAAAACTGATAAATTTAGAATAAAATGCAAAATTTTTCAAGCACCAAAATACTTGCAAAGCAAAATCTCTACATAATTTTAATTATGAAATAAAATAATTTTTGAAACTTACCCTTAAGCAAATGGTAAGTTAGTACACAATATTTTTAATATTAATTTAACAAAGTTTGATCAATCAGATGTTAAGGGGGGATAATGTTTTTCCCTTCAAGTTTGGAATGATGCGTCATTTCTCCAAACATCAAAGTAGGGGAGTGTAATTACCCCTTAGTAATATTTCTTTTTGTTTTTAATTATTATTCATACTTTTGTTGATAGTTAGTTAGTAACTAACATGGTTGACTTGATTTTGTAACCTTGGCCTATGTTACATCAAGTTCTATTATGAATTTTTTTTGTTCAAAAAGTCTGCATACAGATGAAATAGTAATGAATGTGATTGATATTGCCTCAATAAAATAATAAATAATTTTTTTAATTTTTTTTTAATTTAAAAAATAGATACATCAGTTTGTAAAACTATATAGTAAAATTTATTATATCACTAGAATCATTTTTAAACCAATAATCATATGGCTAACATTATCTTTGCATTGCATGGGCATATAATTGTATAATTGGTACATGTGCATTTTGTTGATCTGTTTATTTTTGTTAAAGTATAGTTATACTTAAAAATTTTAAAAGGACCTAAAATGATTAATTTTTTTTTTTTTTTTTTAACAACCAAACACTATACATAGAAGATCAAATTCAAATGGTTAATTGGATTTGAGATTTGTTTTTGGTAGTGTAGAAGCCCAACGGGCTATAGGCCCAATGAACTTTACTTAGACTACATACATATTACTTGTAAAATACTCTTATAGCTAAATTTTGATTATCAATTTTAACATGGTATTACAGCTAAATTTTCTCACTTGTCAGGATCAGCTTGCAGGCATCTATACTAAATCCCATCCCATAGGATGCTTTCATGATCTAGTTTCCAAACTCAAGGTTTCTGGAGTTTGCGGGGGCTGTTAGTATACAAGCCCAATGGACTCAGGTCCAATGTACTTTACTTGTGCAACCTATTACTTGTACAATACACTTATGCTTACATATATATAGAAAATTGATTCTCAATTCTAACAAGTAACAACTATCCTTTGATTGTATTTACACCAAAAAAATAAAATAAAAGTAAAAAAAATAAAAATAAAAAAAATAAAGCCAACAACAACCACAACTCTCAGTATCTGCTATTAGTCACTTGGATTAGTTAATAGATATTACTGATCAATGTTCATCAAACTAAAATTCTAGTATAATATAGTGCCCAAATTTATAAATGTTGTTTTGGTTGTTTATTTTATGAAATGAAACTCTATGGTGTTCGTAGGTGAT